>CM077151.1:199612853-200324181 GCA_039583875.1 Platanthera guangdongensis | reverse complement strand
AGACCTCCATTGTGCAATCTATCTAAGTTTGCACTTTGGAAGGCAAGGATTAGACTGTACATGAACGCTATTGATGAAGACATTTTCAATTCTGTTTTGACAGTGTGTACAAAACCCCAGAAAATACAAGTACAAGTTTTTCCACCTCCATCAGAACAGATGCAGAAATCAAGAAATGGAAAATTGGCTGATGCAAAGGCTATGAACATTCTGCCCAGACTATGTCTGTTGAATATTCCAAAAGGAGCTGAATGCAATTCAGCAAAGGACATCTGGGACAAGTAATCTGAGATAGTCTCAGGATCTGCTGATGAGAGAAAAGATAGAAGATCTCACCTCATAACCCAATATGAGATTTCAAGAAAGGAGAAGCTGAGTCATAGCAGATATGTATAATAGACTCAGTCTCATAGTCAATGAGCTAAAAACATTGGATAAAGAGATCTCATTGACTGAGCTCAATGATAAAAGCCTTATGTCTTCCCAAGCACTTGGGCTCAAGGATCTGACCAATCAAGGATGCCAAAGCCTAATGAGATCGCAACTGAAGCTATCTGGGCAAGCTCAATCTTATGAGCTGCTCATCAAGAATAGAGAAGAGGAGCAGAAGGCTGCCTCACCCCTGCTATAGAAAAAAAATCAATAGCTTTCAAAGCCATGGAAGATCAGCCTGAAGACAAGGTCACAGGCAATGAAGAGCTGCTAAAGCCTACTGGCCAAAAGTTTACAAAATGGCCAGAAGGATTTCAGGAAAAGATCACACAGAGAGCATGACATCCAAGGTAATGACAAATCAAATAACAAAGAGAATTATTGTTTTGGTTGCCGAAACAGGCCATATTGTGCATGACTGCCAAAAATAAAAACAAGACAAGAAGGACGGGAAAGAAAGTGTTGGAACACCCTATTACTAATTTGGGTCAGGATCACTATGTCTCTTAGGAACCTGTTTTTGACCTCATTGTATAGATCTAAAGGTCAAGTAGAATTGAGTCTAAGGGTTAGTACTTAGGTTTGGAAGCTGCCCTCAAGACCCAGGTTTTTCAGTTTGGAACTAAGTCATTTCGTCGAGCTCAGTACGACGAATCGTCGAACTCCAATCGACGATCATTGAGCTCACTTCGACGGATCGTTGAACTCCATTCGACGATCGCTGAGCTCAACTTCAACAAGTCATCGAACTCCATTCGACGATCTTCGAGCTCAGTTCGACGATCTTGACTCCAGTTTGATTCTCTATCTCTGAGCTCAGTTCGACGATAGTTGAGCTCAGATCGACGATCTCTGTTTTCTGTCTAAATCCAAATCTCAGAGCTCAGATCGACGATAGTGGAGCTCAGTTCGACGTTTTCTCAAGAGTTCAACGATTGTCAAGATTCAAATTTGGACAGCTTGTGGAATTACTGACAGCATTTAATTCAGAAGATCTTGTAGCCGTTTTCATTTAATCTGGAGCAAGTTTCAAGGAATTATCAAGGAATGTTTTATTGGACTTTCCTCCAGAAGACAAAAGCAATTAAGGAAGTAATTAATGACAGGCTAACGGCTATTCTGAACAGTGGATCATTTCTATTCAGAGAAAAAGAATAAAAGACAAGATTTTTTGAATTCTAAGGACAGGAAGAAGAACAAGGAGAGACACATATTCTGCAATATTCATTCTCTGCAAAACTTCTTCTGCAACAACATCTTTCACAACACCAACTATTACACAAAGAAAAGGAAGAGAGTTGTAGACATTCTCTGTCTCAAATTCATACAAGAACACACATTCAAAGGAGATCAACAAAACTGAAATCTTCAGATCTCTTGTGATTCAAGTGTTCAAGGCCATCAACATTCAAGACTCCAGACACCTCACATTTCAGCTGTTGCTGAAATCATCATTTGCTGGAGATCAATTTTCTGAAGGCCTATCACCCTACTTGCAAAGCTTCAATTCCTGAACAACTACAGATCTCAGGGGGAGCTTTGACAACATCATATCCACATAGTCTTCTCAGCTGCTTTGAGAAAGAGAAGACTTCCATCACTCTCTCATCCCCACCTCTGTAAAGGGTTTTTCAAACTCCCTTCAAAAGTTTGTGTGTGTTTTGAGCACCTTATCAAAAGCTCATGGTGGCAAGACACCTGATCAAAAAATCTGGTTTGGTTTTTGAGCACCTTATCAAAAGCTCATTGGTGCCCAGGACACCTGATCAACTATCCTGCAGTGGATTCCTACCTAGGGTGGTAGAAGAGTGGATGTACCCATGTGATTGGGGAACCACTATAGCTCCTTGTGCCTTCTTGGCTTTTATCTTTATTTTGTTTCTGGCTGTGATGTTTTGTGACTAGGTTGCTCTGTGATTAGATAGGTTTGCTTCCCCCTGTTCACATTAGATATAAATAACTGTTGTAAAATTTTTAGCAAGCACCATACTCTATTCACCCCCCCCCCCCCTCTAGAGTATATCAGATCTAACTCACACTTTCAATTGTGATATCAGGTTTAGAAGGTTTGGTTTAAAAATATACCACATCTCAGTGGTTGCACAGGCTAACACTGAACCCAAAGATCCCTAGTTAGATCTGCTTGTTTTTGATTTTGTTATTAGAATTATTTCTTCACAAATCATGGCCCAAAACAAAGATTATGCTAGCACCAGACCTCCAGTGTGCAATCTATCCAAGTTTGCACTTTGGAAGGCAAGGATTAGACTCTACATGAATTCTATTGATGAGGACATTTTTAATTCTGTTTTGACAGTTTGTCCAAGACCTCCAGAGAACACAAGCACAAATGCTGTTCCACCTCCTCATCAGGAACAGATGCTGATATCAAGAAGTGGAAAGTAGCAGATGCAAAGGCTATGAATATCTTAGCCCAGACTATGTCTGATGACATTTTCCAAAAGGTGGCTGAATGTAATTCAGCAAAGGAAATCTGGGATAAGCTCTCTGAAATAGTCTCAGGATCAGCTGATGAAAGAAAGGACAGGAGATCCCACCTCATATCCCAATATGAGAATTTCAAGAAAGGAGAAGCTGAGTCAGTAGCTGAAATGTATAACAGACTCAGTCTCATAGTCAATGAGCTGAAAACCTTTGAAAAGAGATCTCATTGACTGAGCTAAATGACAAAATCCTAATGTGCTTCCCAAGCACTTGGGACTCAAGAATCTGGCCAATCAAGGATGCCAGAAGTCTGAATGAGATTACAACAGAAGCTCTCTTGGGCAAGCTCAAGTCTTATGAGCTGCTCATTAAAATAGAGAAGAAGAGCAGAAGGCTGCCTCACCAGCCACAAGAAAAGGAAAAGACAATAGCTTTCAAAGCCACTGAAGATCAGCCTGAAGACAAAGTCACAGGCAATGATGAGCTGCTTAGTCTACTGGCTAAAAGATTTTACAAGATGGCCAGGAAGGACTTCAGGAAGAGATCATACAAAGAGCATGACAAGCCAAGGTATGATAGATCAAATAATAAAGAAATTGTTTGCTTTGGTTGCAGGAAACTAGGGCACATTGTGCCTGACTGTCCAGAGAACAAAAACAAGGACAGAAAGGACAAGAGAGAAAGAAGAAAAGACAAGGACTTCAAGAAGAATGGCAATAGCAAACCCTCCTCCAGCAAGAACAAACACACAAGGAAGGGATTTGTTGCTGAATCTTGGAGTGAAACAGAAGAAGAATCAGAAGCTTCATCCAGCTCCAGTGATGATGAAGATGATGCTGAAGAGAAGGAGTTCTGCATGATGGAATCAATGCCTCTCAACACAATTCAGATGCAGAAGAGTCAGAGTCAGACTCAGAGACTCAACTTGAAGAGGACCAGGTAATTAGTTCTTTTGATTTCAATTCTGAGGACTTAAGTATGAATTTAAAGCACTGTGCTTAGACTTATTAAAATCTGAGAAGGAAATTATCTCTCTCAAAATCAATTGTCTGAACACAGTTCCTTAAAATCAGAAAAACCTCAAACTCTCTGAGGAGTTGGAGTGTTGTAGGGAGCAGGTAGCTTCACTGAAAAGTGAACTATCAGAGGACAAAAAGCTTGAAGAATCCCTTAATGGGAGAAGCATCAAGCTAATGGACATCACAAGCACAGTGAACTCTAGATTCAATAGTACACTGGGCTTGGGTGCTTCATCCAGCCAACCTATAGTTCTAACAACCCCAATTGAATTTATCTCTGATAAAGGGAAGGGAGTTGTAGAGGTAGCTAGGAAGAATTCTGATCTGCCTAAGAAAACCAAGTTCCAGCAGAAATCGTCGAACGGAGCTCGACGATCGCCGAACGCAGATCGACAATCTCAGGCAAAAGTCGAACTCAGGTCGACGATCTCTAATTCCAGAACTCTGCCACTGTCGACCGTCGAACGGAGCTCGACGATCTGACCCAAGATCGTCGAACGCAGCTGAACGATCGTCGAACAGAGATCAGAGCTTTGGAAATTCCTTCAAGGGCAAATCAAAATCCAATCCTAGGGGTCCTTCATCCCAAATATTTAACCCTTATACTGAATGGATAATACCTCCAAGGAGATATTATCCTGAAGGTTATAAGAGTCAACCAGGGATGTCATTTATTTATGAATTTAAAGGTTATCAACCTAGGCCAAGGTAAACTGGGTCAAAAACAAGTGAATTATTTTATGTACAGGTGAAGACCTATCCAACATCAAACTAGCAATGGTATTTGGATAGTGGGTGCTCAAAGCACATGACAGGAAACAAGGACAACCTCACATCCTTTAAAGCCAAGCTTGGACCCAAAGTCATATTTGGTGATTCAAACTTTGGACTGACAAAAGGATATGGTGCAGTTCAAATTGGCACAGTCACATTTAAGAAAGTAGCCTATGTGGAAGGACTGAAGCACAATTTGATCAGTATCAGTCAGCTATGTGATGAAGGCTACCAGGTGACTTTCAGGAAAGCCTTATGCAAGATCAAGTCAGAGGATAACACAACTGTGTTGACAGGTAAAAGGAAAGGTAACATCTACTTAGTAGATTTCTTTCAACAGATGTAGACATTTGCATGTTTAATTCTGTTAGTAGACCTAATACTTTATGGCATAAGAGATTAGGACATATAAACCTTAGAACCATTGCTAGGCTATACAAGGACAACCTTGTTAGAGGACTACCTTCTGGCCCCTACAAGAAGGAAGGACTCTACAGGGCTTGTCAATTAGGCAAGCAAACTAAAAATAGTTTCAAGTCACTTAATAAGAGTGATTCACCTAGGATTCTGTATTTGTTACACATGGATCGTTTTGGACCCATTACAATACAAAGCCTAGGACGGAAATCTTACACTTTAGTAGTTGTAGATGACTTCTCTAGATTCACATGGGTGTTTTTTCTGAGGAAGAAGTCTGATAACTTTAAGTGTTTGACAGAGTTTCTCAAATGCATACAGACTGAGTTCAATACTCACATTGCCCTGATCAGAAGTGATCATGGGACAGAGTTTGATTCTCTTCTTATGCAAGAGTTCTGTCAGAGTGAAGGGATCAGGCACACTTTCTCAGCTCCTAGAACCCTCAACAAAATGGGGTAGCTGAAAGGAAAAATAGAACCCTTATTTAATATGTCACTACATTGTTGTCAGATGCTCACCTTCCTCTATCTTTTTGGGCAGAGGCAGTGAACACTTACAACTATGTGCTGAACAAAGTTTAATACATAAACTAAATGATAATACTCCCTATGAATTACTCAAAGGGAAGAAACCTAAAATAGATTACTTTAGAATTTTGGTTGTATCTGTTATATACATAATAATGACAAGAAGTATTTAGCAAAATTTCAAGCTAAAGCTGATGAAGTAGTGTTTCTAGGATACTCCATGATCAGTAAGGCTTATAGGGTTTACAATAAATCAACTCTTAAAATTGAAGAATCTGTTCACATATCTTTGATGAAACTAACATGTCTTTCAAGGAGAAGAACACTTCTACCATAGAACTTTTGCAGGTACATTCTCTTGCTGAAGACTTGGACAGACTACAGATTACTCAAAAGGATGAAAGCAGTGAAGATGAAGAAGACATTCAACATCATGAAGGGAAACTTCTTGAAGAGCCAGTTGTTGTACCACAAGAGGAAACAACAACACAGGTTGGTGAACAATCAACACCCCCTGTTGATTTAGTAACATCAAGAGACCATCCAATTTCCCAAGTAATTAGAGACATCTCAGCTGGTGTGGAAACTAGAAATCAGGTCAACCAAAACCTGTTGCACACTTGCTTCCTATCTCAAATTGAAACTCAATCCATTTAAGATGCAGAGCAAGATCCACACTGGATCATGGCAATGCAGAAGAGTTGCATCAATTTGAAAGGAACAAAGTTTGGAAACTGGTACCAAGGCTTAAGGATCACTCCATTGTTGGAACAAAGTGGGTGTTCAGAAACAAATTGGATGATCAAGGAGTAATTGTAAGGAACAAGGCAAGGCTAGTTGCTCAAGGGTACTCTCAAGAAGAAGGCATAGACTATGACCAGACTTTTGTACCAGTTGCAAGGTTGGAGGCTATTAGAATCTTCTTAGCATATGCAACACATAAAGGTTTCAAAGTATACCAGATGGATGTAAAGAGTGCATTTCTCAATGGAGACATCAAAGAAGAAGTCTATGTCAGACAACCTCCAGGTTTTATCTCTCCAACCCATCCTGATTATGTTTTTAAGTTGAACAAAGCATTATATGGTCTCAAGCAAGCTCCTAGAGCATGGTATGAGACCCTAGCATGCTTCTCCTGAAAAATGAATTGATAAGGGGTAGAGTAGACCAAACTCTTTTATTAGAACTCATAAGTCCCATACCCTACTAGTACAAATCTATGTAGATGACATTATTTTTGGTACTACTGATTCAAACTTGTGCAGAAGGTTCTCCAACCTAATGCATTCTAAATTTAAAATGAGTAGCATGGGTGAGCTATCCTTCTTTCTAGGATTGCAAGTCAAACAACATGCTGAAGGCATATTTATTTCTCAAACAAAGTATGCAAAAGAATTGGTTAAGAAATTTGGTATGTCTGAAGCATCTTGTATGAAAACACCTATGCCTACTAATGCAGTATTGGATGCTGATGAGCATGGGAAACCTATTGATCAGACAACATATAGAGCAATGATTGGCTCTTTACTGTACCTTACAGGCAGTAGACCTGACATAATGTTTGCTACTGGCATATGTGCTAGATTCCAGGTGAGCCCTAGAGAGTCACACCTAACATTAGTAAAAGGATTCTCAGGTATGTTAAAAGTTGTCCAAATCTAGGTCTCTGGTATCCAATAGATTCAGCATTTGACTTAACTGGATTTTCTGATGCTGATTATGCTGGATGCAGAATTGACAGGAAAAGCACCAGTGGAACTTGTCAGTTTCTTGGTGACAGACTTGTCTCTTGGTTTTGCAAGAAACAAACATCTGTGTCAACTTCAACTGCTGAAGCTGAATATATGGCTGCAGGTAGTTGTTGTTCACAAATATTGTGGATTCAAAACCAACTCCTAGACTATGGCTACAACTTAGAGAAGTCTAAAATCATTTGTGATAATACTAGTGCTATTTCTATAGCTCAAAATCCAGTCCTCCATAGTAGGACAAAACACATAGAAATTAGGCATCACTTTTTAAGGGATAATGTTGAGAAAAATAAAATTGAACTTCAATATATCCCAACTGATTTGCAAAGGGGAGATATTTTCACCAAACCCTTGGATGAAAAGAAACACACCTTCTTCCTAAATCAGTTAGGAATGTTAGATGGAGGAAGTTTAAAATAAGTTCCAAGATCTTAAAACTCTAAAAATTGACCAAGACTAGGAAAACATCTTGATTTTTCTAGTGTCTAGAGTGTTTCTGGTCTCTGAACTACGCTCGACGATTTTCCCCCAGATCGTCGAACGGAGATCGACGCTTTCCAAAATCGTCGACCAGAGTTCAGCGCTTCTCAGATAGTGCTCAACTATCTCTCCAGGTCAACGATCGTCGAATGGCGCTCGACGATTTTGTTTTCTGAACTATCGTCGAACGGAGCTCGACGCTCTCCAATATCGTCGAACGGAGATCGACGATATTGAAGACCTTTCAGATTCCTTTAGAAGCCCCGATCGTCGAACTAAGTTCAACGATCTTTCCTTTTCTGCGTCGAACCCTAATATAAAATTCATTTTTAGGCCGTCGTTCTCCTTTGCGCTTTCAATCTCTTTGCAAATTTCTCTTTCCCTCCAAACCTCTCTACACTTGGTCGTTTGGTTGTTTATTTTTTGCAGGAAACCATGGCCGTCTCTGTCGCCGTTCTGGCCGCCATGAAATTTGATGCAGGATTCGATATTGACATGGATTCTTTCAGCACCAGTGATCAAATCTTCCAAGACATTCTAGAATAGTTCAAGGAACAAAAGCTTGTTGCTATCATGTCTACCAGAATAAAACCGCCTGCAGATGAAATCAAGCAGTGGGTGTATACTGCCCACAACCAGGACCAAAATACAGTTGTTGGATCAATTTTAGGAACTCAGGTACCTCTTACACCTGCTGCCCTGACAGAAATTTTTGGATTAAATTCTGGAAGAGATTCTGTTGAAATGTCTGGAGAAGAATTTTCTACCATGCTTGATAGAATGGGTCATTCTGATGCAAACCCTAGCAAGCTGCTGAAAAAGAATTTGGCTGTTGAGTACAGGTTTTTAGCTGATGTTGTAGGAAAAGTTCTGTTGGCCAAGCACTCAGCCCATGATACCATCTCCAGGTATCAGCTGTGTTTGATGGGTGCCCTAGTGGATAAGAAACAATTAAACTGTGGAGAGATCTTCTTTGATCTGATTAAGAAGAAGATAAATAAGAATTTTGTGAATTATGGAAGGATACTAGGGCTGTTTCTCCAAAACAGATGCCCTGCCCTGCTTGTATCAACTGGGATGCACATCAATGCCTCTAAGAGGCTCTCCTGTGCCCTCTTTGGCAAGTGGGACAGACAGATAGTGAAGCCCAGTAGGCCCTTGTAGCTGCAACTTCAAGCACAAGGACTGTTACAGTCTCTTCCCCTCAAGTCTCTGTCCCTGCAGAAGACTTGCCTGCTGCTTCTCCTCCTCCTCCACCTCTTATTTCATCTCCACCAGTCACCTCCACCATTCAAATTTCATCCACTATCCTTATTTCCAGCCCATCTCCTACTTCAATTCCATCTCCAATCCCTACACTCACAGAAGAAATCTTCCACCCTCTACATCACTACCCTCAACCAGATTTTGACACATCATCTCACATTCCATCATTCAATCTAATAGACGATTCATTTATGGATGATTCACCTTCATCCCCTCCTGATCTACCCTCTTCATCCACATCATATCAACAGTTACTGTAAGATATCATTGCTCAACCCTCCTTCACACCTTCTATTTCCATTCCACTCTCTTCAATTTCAATAATCCACACACCTCAACCTTACTTTCCCCCATACACCAGCTCTCCACCAACATCTCCAGCTGCTCCACCTTCATTCTCTACCTCTGCTCAAGTCCCTCCTGAGCATGTAGATATTCCAGCCTTAGCTGACAAACTGTATGAGCTGAGAGCTCCCAGGCTCTCACTTCTGTTGGAGACCTCTTTGGCTCCACTCTTCAAGTCAGTTGCAGACCTATCTGTCAGGCTCTCCTCCATCTTTCCTCCTCAGGCAATCCCTTCCTTTGGGTGCCTTGATCCAGCTATCTCTGAATCTAAGCAGGGGGAGATGCCTCATGAAGATGTTAGATTGTCTGCTGCTGCTGCTGCTGTTATTTCAACTCAAGCTCAAGCTTCAACACCACCTCAGGTTGCAGTTTTCTCAGTGGACCTCAGGTCACTTTTATCAGAGTTTGATTATATATATTTCAGCTATCTTCTAGAGAACACTGCAGTCCAGCAATCTGAAGACCTCTCCAAGGCCATTGTGCCCATTTCAAGCTGTGACACCAGTGTTATACATTCCTTTGTAAATTCAGTTTATGCTGCTGGTTCTGTTGTTGCTGCCCCTACTACTGTTATTGATGATACTGCTGATGATTTAGTTTCTAAGGATATACATATGATAGAGGCATATGACTTTGAGCCTGCTGTCACTGCTGATGTTGCCCCTGCTGATGTTTTTGTATCTGAAACTTTTTCTGTGAATCTGTTGTTGTCCCAGTTACTGTTGTTACTACTGCTGATGTATCCTCTGAGAGTGTTGCTCCTGAAAGTTCTATATCTGCTGTATCTACTGCTGCTGCTACAACTTCTGCCAGTGCTATTTCTACTTCTACTGCTGCTACTACAATTGCTGTCACTACTGTTACCTCTGCTCCAACCCAACAATAGAAGATTATCTGAAAAGGATTGATGCTTTATATGATGAACAAAGCTCTGAAAGTGATCAGTTTAGAACTGATTATGATGATTCCTCAGCTACTATAGCAAGGAAAAGAAAAGCAAGAAACAAGGCAATGAAAAGAGTTCCTCCAGCTAAAGTCAAAGATACAAATGATATTCCCTACTATATTCTGCATGACTGCCCTATAACAGAACACTAGATGCAATATTCCAAGAATCAATTAAAGGCTATGAAAAGAAAAGAAAATATGAAGAAGGATCTTCTCAGTTTCATCATCCTCCTCCTCCTCCTTCACCAGGTGCAAGTGCAAGTGGTAGCTCTGTATCTCAACCTCTGCCAGAAGTCAAACCTCCTATCAGCCTCAAGGAAGATCTCAACATAGGGGAAGCCAATCCAGAGGCTATCAATCAAGGTGAGGAAACTACAGAGGCAACCAAAGAGAACTTCAAGTTTATTCAAAAGGTTATTCCAGACAGCACCCATACTCAAGGGAAGGACAAGGTCCATCTGATATAACTTCAGGTCCTTTCCCTTACAAGCTTAAAGAATTAGTCTCCTCCAGATCTCCTCCAGATAATCCCTCTAACAGATATGAGCCTCCAGTGCCTTTTGAAGATCCAGAGAACAATCCAACTTCTTGGACAGCCAGGATGAAAGAGTTAGCTGCTCTGGACCAGATCAAGAAAGCCAGAGAGCAAGGCAGAGACACTTCCAACATTACTACTCTATCTCGACAAAGAAAAAGGAACTGGAAAGATACTCCTCCAGCAAGTTCTTTGATTCTGAAAGTTATATGAAGCTGCACCCTGAAGCTGTAGTAGTACCAAGGACTAAACTACAAACATCTCTAGGTGCAGCTAATGACAGAAGATCAAAGAAGGAAGCTCTTGATCCAAATAGAGAAATTAAACTTATAAAAAGCAAAGGAAATGAGTAATTCTGTAAGGTGACAATATATTCTATTTTTGATCTATCTGAGATTATGTATGTGTTTCTGCAATGTTTTGTTGTTATATTGTTGTTCTGTATGTTTACAATTTTCAAATTTCTGTAAATAGTAATCCTAACCAAATAGGGGGAGATTGTTGGAACACCCTATTACTAATTTGGGTCAATCACTATGTCTCTTAGGAACCTGTTTTGACCTCATTGTATAGATCTAAAGGTCAAGTAGAATTGAGTCTAAGGGTTAGTACTTAGGTTTGGAAGCTGCCCTCAAGACACAGGTTTTTCAGTTTGGAAACTAAGTTATTTCGTCGAGCTCACTTCGACAAATCGTCGAACTCCAATCGACGATCGTTGAGCTCACTTCGACGGATCGTCGAACTCCATTTGACGATCGCTGAGCTCGACTTCAATAAGTCGTCGAACTCCATTCGATGATCTTCGAGCTCAGTTCGACGATCTTGACTCCAGTTTGATTCTCTATCTCTGAGCTCAGTTCGACGATAGTTGAGCTCAGATCGACGATCTCTGTTTCTGTCTAAATCCAAATCTCTGAGCTCAGATCGACGATAGTGGAGCTCAGTTCGACGTTTTTCTGAAGAGTTCAACGATTGTCAAGATTCAAATTTGGACAGCTGTAGAATCACTGACAGCATTTAATTCAGAAGATCTTGTAGCCGTTTTCATTTAATCTGGAGCAAGTTTCAAGGAATTATCAAGGAATGTTTTATTGGATTTTCCTCTAGAAGACAAAAACAATTAAGGAAGTAATTAATGACAGGCTAACGGCTATTCTGGACAGTAGATCATTTTATTCAAAGAAAAAGGAATAAAAGACAAGATTTTTGAATTCTAAGGACAGGAAGAAGAACAAGGAGAGACACATATTCTGCAATATTCATTCTCTACAAAACTTTTTCTGCAACAACATCTTTCACAACACCAACTATTACACAAGAAAAGGAAGAGAGTTGTAGACATTCTCTCTCTCAAGATTCATACAAGAACACACATTCAAAGGAGATCAACAAAACTGAAATCTTCAGATCTCTTGTGATTCAAGTGTTTAAGGCCATCAACATTCAAGACTCCAGACACCTCACATTTCAGCTGTTGATGAAATCATCATTTGCTGGAGATCAATTTTCTGAAGGCCTATCACCCTACTGCAAAGCTTCAATTCCTGAACAACTACAGATCTCTGGGGGAGCTTTGACAACATCAATATCCACATAGTCTTCTCAGCTGCTTTGAGAAAGAGAAGACTTCCATCACTCTCTCATCCCCACCTCTGTAAAGGTTTTTCAAACTCCCTTCAAAAGTTTGTGTGTGGTTTTTGAGCACCTTATCAAAAGCTCATTGGTGGCAAGACACCTGATCAAAAAATCTGGTTTGGTTTTTGAGCACCTTATCAAAAGCTCATTGGTGCCCAGGACACCTGATCAACTCATCCTGCAGTGGATTCCTACCTAGGGTGGTAGAAGAGTGGATGTACTCAGGTTGATTGGGTAACCACTATAGCTCCTTGTGTCTTCTGGTTGATTATCTTTATTTTTGTTTCTGGATGTGATTATTTTGTGACTAGGTTGCTCTGTGATTAGATAGGTTTGCATCCCTGTTCACATTAGAATACAACAACTGTTGTAAAAGTTTTTAGCAAACACTATACTCTATTCCCCCCCCCCCCCTCTAGAGTATATCAGATCTAACTCACACTTTCAGAAAAGGAGAAAGAAAAGGACTTCAAGAAGAGCAGCAATGGCAAACCCTCCTCCAGCAAGAACAAACATACAAGGAAGGGGTTTATTGCTGAAACTTGGAGTGAGACAGAAGAAGAATCTGAAGCTTCATCCAACTTAAATGATGATGAAAAGAATTCTGCATGATTGCTATCAATGCCTCACAACAAAGTTCTGATGCAGAAAAGTCAGAGTCAGAATCAGAGACTCAATCTGAAGAGGACCAGGTAATAAGTTCTTTTGATTTTAATTCTGAGGTCTTCAAGTGTGAGTTTAAAGCACTATGTTTGGATTTATTAAAATCTGAGAAGGAAATCATTTCTCTCAGAAATCAGTTATCTGAACACAGTACTTTAAAATCAGAAAATATCAAACTCTCTGAGGAGTTGGAATGTTGTAGGGAACATATAGCCTCACTGAAAGGTGAGCTATCAGAGGCCAAAAAGTTTGAAGAATCCCTCAATGGGAGAAGTATCAAGCTAATGGACATCACAAGTACAGTGAACTCAAGATTCAATAGTACACTGGGCTTGGGTGCCTCATCTAGCCAACCTATAGTATTAACAACCCCAATAAAGTTTATCTCTGATAAAGGTAAGGGAGTTGTAGAGGTAGCTAGGAAGAATTCTGACTTACCTAAGAAAACAAGAGTTCAACAGAAATCGTCGAACGGAGTTAGACGATTGTCGAATGAAGATCAACGATCTCAGGCTAAATCGTCGAACTCAGGTCGATGATCTCTAAACCCTAAACTCTTCTACAGTCGATCTTCGAACGAAGCTCGACGATCTGACCCCAGATCATCGAACTCAGATCAGCGATCGTCGAGCAGAGATTCAGAGTTTTGAAATTTTTTTCAAAGGTAAATCAAATTTCAAACCTAGAGGTCCTTCATCCCAAAGTTTTAACCCTTATACTGAATGGATAATACCTCCAAGGAGATATCATCCTGAAGGCTATAAGAGTCAACCAGGGATGTCTTTTATTTCTGAATTCAAAGGTTATCAACCTAGGCCCAAGGTAAACTGGGTCAAAAACAAATAAATAGTTTTATGTGCAGGTGAAGACCTATCCAACATCAAACCAGCAATGGTATCTGGATAGTGGGTGCTCAAAGCACATGACAGGAAACAAGGACAACTTCACATCCTTCAAAGCCAAGCTTGGACCCAAAGTAATATTTGGTGATTCAAACTTTGGACTAACAAAAGGATATGGTGCAGTCCAGATTGGCACAGTCACATTCAAGAAAGTATCCTATGTGGAAGGACTGAAGCACAACTTGATCAGTATCAGTCAACTGTGTGATGAAGGCTACCAAGTGACATTCAGCAAATCCTTATGAAAGATCAAATCAGAGGACAACACAACTATGTTGACAGGTAAAAGGAAAGATAACATCTATCTTGTAGATTTTCTTTCAACCAAGGTATATATTTGCTTGTTTAACTCTATTTGTAGACCTAATGAACTGTGACATAAGAGATTAGGACATATAAACCTTAGAACCATTGCTAGGCTATCCAAGGACAACCTTGTTAGAGGACTACCTTCTGGCCCCTACACGAAGGAAGGACTTTGCAGGGCTTGTCAATTAGGCAAGCAAACTAAAAATAGTTTCAAGTCACTTAATAAGAGTGATTCACCTAGGATCTTGTATCTGTTACACATGGATCTTTTTGGATCCATTACAGTACAAAGCTTAGGAGGGAAATCGTATACTTTAGTGGTTGTAGATGACTTCTCTAGATTCACATGGGTGTTCTTTATGAGCAAGAAGTCTGATAACTTTAAGTGTTTGACAGAGTTTCTCAAATGCATACATAGTGAGTTCAATACTCACATTGCCATGATCAGAAGTGATCATGGGACAGAGTTTGATTCTCTTCTTATGTAAGAGTTCTGTCAAAGTGAAAGGATCAGGCACACTTTCTCAGCTCCTAGAACTCCTCAACAAAATGGGGTAGCTGAAAGGAAAATAGAACCCATATTGAATCTGCTACTACATTGTTGTCAGATGCTCACCTTCCTCTATCCTTTTGGGTAGAGGCAGTGCACACCTCCAACTATGTGTTGAATAGAAGTTTAATACATAAACTGAAGGGCAAGACTCCCTATGAATTACTCAAAGGGAAGAAACCTAAAGTAGATTACTTTAAAATTTTGGTTGTATTTGTTACATTCATAGTAATGACAAGAAATACTTAGCAAAATTTCAAGCTAAAGCTGATGAAGGAGTGTTTTTGGGATACTCCATGATCAGTAAAGCTTATTGGGTATATAATAAATCTACTCTCAGAATTGAAGAGTCTGTTCATATATCTTTTGATGAGTCTAACATGTCTTTCAAGGAGAAGAATACTTCTACCATAGAACCTTTGCAGGTACACTCTCTTGCAGAAGACTTGGACAGGTTACAAATTATTCAAAACGATGAAAGCAGTAAAGATGAAGAAGAAATTCAACATCTTGAAGAGAAACTTCTTGAAGAGCCAGTTGTTGTACCACCAGAGGAAACAACAACACAGGTTGGTGAACAATCAACATCTCCTATTGATTTAGTAACATCAAGAGACCATCCAATCTTCCAAGTGATTGGAGACATCTCAGCTGGTGTGCAAACCAGAAATCAGGTTAACCAAAATCTGATGCACACTTGCTTTCTTTCTCAAATTGAACCTCAATCCATTCAAGATGCAGAGCAAGATCCACACTGGATCATTGCAATGCAAGAAGAGTTGCATCAATTTGAAAGGAACAAAGTTTGGGAACTAGTACCAAGGAAAAGGATCACTCCATTGTTGGAATAAAGTGGGTGTTCAGAAATAAATTGGATGATCAAGGAGTCATTGTAAGGAACAAGGCAAGGCCAGTTGCTCAAGGGTACTCTCAAGAAGAAGGAATAAATTATGACCAGACCTTTGCACCAGTTGCAAGGTTAGAGGCCATAAGAATATTCTTAGCATATGCAGCACACAAAGGTTTCAAATATTCCAGATGGATGTAAACAGTGTTTTTCTCAATGGAGATATCAAAGAAGAAGTCTATGTCAGACAACCCCCAGGTTTTATCTCTTCAACTCATCCTGATTATGTTTTCAAATTGCATAAAGCATTATATGGTCTAAAGCAATCTCCTAGAGCATGGTATGAGACCCTAGCATGCTTTCTTCTGAAAAATGAGTTTATAAGGGGTAGAGTAGACCAAACTCTTTTTATTAGAACCCATAAGTCTCATACCATACTAGTACAAATCTATGTAGATGATATTATATTTGGTTCTACTGATTCAAATTTGTGCAGAAGGTTTTCCAACCTAATGCATTCTAAATTTGAAATGAGTAGCATGGGTGAGCTATCCTTCTTTCTAGGATTGCAAATCAAACAACATGCTGAAGGCATATTTATTTCTCAAACCAAGTATGCAAAAGAATTGGTTAAGAAATTTGGTATGTCTGAAGCATCATGTATGAAAACACCTATGCCTACTAATGTTGTATTAGATGCTGATGAACATGGGAAACCTGTTGATCAGACAACATATAGAGCAATGATTGGCTCTTTATTGTACCTTACAGCTAGTAGACCTGACATAATGTTTGCTACATGCATATGTACTAGATTCCAAGTGAGCCTAGAGAGTCACACTTAATCTTAGTAAAAAGGATTCTTAGGTATGTAAAAAGTTGTCCAAATCTAGTTCTCTGGTATCCAAAAGATTCACCATTTGACTTAACTGGATTTTCAGATGCTGATTATGCTGGATGCAGAATAGACAAGAAAAGCACCAATGGAACTTATCAGTTTCTTGGTGACAGACTTGTCTCCTGGTTTTGCAAGAAACAAGCATCTGTGTCAACTTCAACTGCTGAAGCTGAATATATGGCTGCAGGTAGTTGTTGTTCACAAATCTTGTGGATTCAGAATCAGCTCCTACACTATGGCTACAACTTAGAGAAGTCAAAAATATTTTGTGATAATACCAGTGCTATCTCTATAGCCCAAAATCCAGTCCTCCATAGTAGGACAAAACACATAGAACTTAGGCATCACTTTCTAAGGGATAATGTTGAGAAAAATAAAATTGAACTTCAGTATATCCCAACTGATTTGCACAGGGGAGATATTTTCACCAAACCCTTGGATGAAAAGAAACATACATTCTTCTTGAATCAGTTAGGAATGTTAGATGGAGGAAATCTAAAATAAGATCCAAGATTTTAAAAACTCTAAAATTGACCAAGACTAGGCAAACATTTGATTTTTTCTAGTGTCTAGAGTTTGTTTCTGGTCTCTGAACTGCGCTCGACGATTTTCCCATGATCGTCGAACGAAGATCGACGATTTCAGAAATTGTCGACCAGAGTTCAGCACTTCTCAGATAGTGCTAAACTATCTTTCTTCAGGTCAGCGATCGTCGAACGGAGCTCGGCGCTCTTCAATATTGTCGAACGGAGATCGACGCTATTGATGACCTTTTAGTTTCCTTTAGAAGTCCAGATCGTTGAACAGAGTTCCACGATCTTTCCTTTTCTGCGTCGAACCCTAATATAAAACTCATTTTCCGGCCGTCGTTCTCCCTTTGCGCTTTCATACTCTCTGCAAATTTTTCATTTCCCTCCAAACTTTTCTACACTTGTTCGTTTGTTTGTTCATTTTTGCAGGAATCAATGGCAGTTTCAGTCGCAATCTTGGCCGTAATGAAATTTGACTCAAGCTTTGATATCGACATGGATTCTTTCAATAATAGTGATCAAATCTTCAAGGACATTCTGGCTCTTTTCAAAGACCAACAACTACTTACCATAATGACTACAAGGATAAAATTGGCTGCAGATGAGATAAAGGAATGGGTGTATACTGCCCACAATCTGGATCAGAACACCATGGTTGGAACCATATCAGGAACTCAGGTATCTCTAACACCTGCTGCTTTGACAGAGGTTTTTCAATTGAATTCTGGAGAAGATTCTGTTGAGCTTTCTGGAGAGGAATTTTCTAATATGCTTGAAAGGATGGGACATTCAGAAGCTAACCCTAGTAAATTGCTTAAGAAAAATCTGTCTGTTGAGTACAGATTTCTTGCTGATGTTGTTGGAAAAGTGTTGTTGGCAAAACATTCAGCTCATGATACCATATCTAGGTATCAGCTCTGTTTGATGGGTGCCCTGGTGGACAAGAAGCAACTAAACTGGGGAGAAGTATTTTTTGATTTAATCAAGAATAAAATTAACAAGAACTTTGTTAATTTTGGGAGGATTTTAGGGCTGTTTCTTCATAATAGATGCCCTGCACTGCTTGTTTCCAGTGGGATGCACATCAATGCCTCCAAGAGGCTTACCTGTGCCCTATTTGGGAAATGGGACAGGCAGATTGTAAAGCCCAGCAGGCCCTCTGCAATCTCTTCTTCAGGCACAAGGACTGCTTCAGTCTCTTCCCCTCAGGTTTCTGCCCCTGCAGAAGACTTGCCTGCTTCATCTCCTCCTTCTCCACCTATTGTTTCATCTACAACAGTCACCATCGCAATTTCATCCCCCATTTCCATCCCATCTCCAACTTCAATCCCTTCTCCAACTCCACCATTAACTGAAGAAATCTTCCATCCACTACATCATTACCCACACCTGGACATTGACTCATCATCTCATATTCCATCTTTCACTCTTATAGATGATTCCTATATGGATGATTCTCCTTCATCCCCTCCTGAGCCACCATCATCATCCACTTCTTATCAACAACTTCTTCAGGACATCATTGCTCAACCATCATTCACACCATCCATTTCATTCCATTATCTTCCATCTCCATAATTCCAATATCTCAACCATCACTTCCACCATCCACAGGTTCTCCAACAACATTTCCTGCTGCTCCAACTTCCATCCCTACCTCTACTCAAGTCCCTCTTGAGCAAGTAGACATTCCAGCTCTTGCAGATAGGCTATATGAGCTGATAGCTCCAAGGCTATCACTACTGCTGGAGACCTATTTTGCTCCACTTCTAAAAACAGTTCAGGAGCTGTCTGCCAGGCTATCCTCTTTTCTTCATCCTCAGGCAATCCCTTCTTCTGGGTGCCTTGATCTATTTCTCAATGAATCTAGGCAGGGGGAGATGCCTTATGAAGCTAAGAGATTGCCTGTTGTAGTACCTTCAGTCCAAGCTCCAGTAGCTCCAGTTGCAGTCATTACAGTGGACCTCAGGTCACTGTTGTCAGTTTTTGATCATGTATACTTCAACTGTCTTCCAGCCCAGCATACTGAAGATCTTACCAAGGCCATTGTGCCTATTTCCAGCTGTGACACCAGCTTAATAAGTTCTTATGTCAATTCCTTCAATGTTGTGGACAGTGCTCCTTCTGTTTCTGTTGATCCTACTGCTGTTGTTGATGTTTCAGCCAGTTCTGTTACTGCTGTTTCAGTTTCTGAAGATATGCATATGACAGAGGCAATGTTTTTGAGCATGCTGTGTCTGAGCCTACTGTTTCTGAAATTATTGTATCTGAACCTGCTACTATTATAGTTTCTTCTGCCAGTGCTGCTTCTACTCCAATTCCTACTGCTGTTGTTGCTCCTGTTACTATTTTTGCTGTCTCTTCTGCTCAGTCTCAACAACAGAAAAAATATCTCAAAAGGATTGATGCAGTGTATGATAATCCTCAAAGCTCAGACAGTGATCGGTTTAGAACTGACTCTGATGATTCCTCTGCAACAATTGCAAGGAAAAGGAAAGCCAGAAGCAAGGCCATGAAGAGAGTTCCTCCAGAGAAAGTGAAAGATACAAATGATATTCCATACTATATACTGCATGATTGCCCTATTATAGAACCATGGATGCAGTACTCCAGGAATCAACTGAAAGCCATGAAGAAGAAAAGAAAGTATGACAAAGGATCATCCCATTTCAATCCTCCTCCTCCTCATCCTTCACCTGATGCAGGTGCAGGTGGTAGTTCTGCCTTCCAATCTACTACTAGAAGCCAAACTTCATATCAATTTCAAGGAAGACCTCAGCAAAGAGGAAATCAGTCTAGAGGTTACCAGTCCAGAAGAGGACAGTACATAGGAAATCAAAGAGGACTCAGAGTATATTCCAGGCAACATCCTTATCAAAGGGAAGGACAAGGTCCCTCTGACACTAATTCTGGTCCCTTCCCTTATATGCTTAAAGATCTAGTCTCTTACAGAGCTCCTCCTGATAATTCTTCAAATAGATATGAGCCTCCTGTTCCATTTGAAGACCCAGAAAATAATCCCACCTCATGGACAACAAGAATGAAAGAATTGGCTGCACTAGACCAAATCAAGAAGGCTAGAGAACAAGGAAAAGATACATCCAGTATCACTACTCTATCAGATCAAAGAAAGAAAGAACTTGAGAGATACTCCTCCAGCAAATTCTTTGATTCAGAAAGTTATATGAAGCTGCATCCAGAAGCTGTAGTCCCCAGGCCAAAACATCAAACTTCTCTAGGTGCAGCTGATGACAGAAGATCCAAGAAAGAAGCTCTCAACCCCAACAGAGAAATAGTTCTCATAAAGAGCAAGGAAAAGGAATGATTCTGTAAGATGACAGTAATCTTGTTTTCTGAACTATCTGTGATAATGTCTGTGTTTCTGCAATGTTTTGTTTGTTACAATTATGCATTGAATGTTTCTATTTTCCAATACTGTAAATAGTAATCCTAACCCAAATAGGGGGAGATTGTTGGAACACCTTATTACTGATTTGGGCAAGGATCACTATGTCCTTTAGGAAATTTGTTTTGACCTCCTTGTATAGATCTAAAGGTCAATTAGAACTGAGTCTAAGGGTTAGTATTTAGGTTTGAAAGCTGCCCTCAAGACCCTCAAGACCAGATATTTCAGTTCAGGAGACTAAGTCATTTCGTCGAGCTCAGGACGACGAATCGTCGAACTCCATTCGACGATCACTGAGCTCACATCGACGAATCATCGAACTCCATTCGACAATATCTAAGCTCACCTCGACGAATCGTCGAACTCCATTCGACAATCTCTGAGCTCAACTTCAATGAGTCGTCGAACTCATTCGACGATCTTCGAGCTCAGATCGATGTTCCTGTCTCTAGTTTGTTTCTCTATCTCTGAGCTCAGTTCGATGATAGTTGAGCTCAGATCGACGCTTTCTGCTTCAGTCTAAGTCTAGTCTCTGAGCTCAGTTCAACGATAGTTGAGCTCAGGTCGACATTTTTCTGGAGAGATCGACATTTTTCAAGATTCAAATTCAGACAGTTATGGAATTATTCTCAACATTTATGTCAAGGATCTTGTAGCCGTTTTCAATTAATCTGGAGCAAGTTTCAAGGGAATTTCAAAGGAATATTTTATTGGACTTTCCTCCAGAAGACAAAATGCAGTTAAGGAAGTCATTTATGACAGGCTAACGGCTATCTTGGACAGAGAAATATTCTATTCAGATCTGAGGAATAAAAGATCAATGTTTTAATTCCTGCTGGACATCATCAACAAGAACAATAACTATTACAACAACAACAACAAAAAGAAAGAGAAAGAGTTGCAGACATTCACAGACAGAATTCATACAGGAACAGACATCACTGAAGGAGATCAATATTCTGAAATTTCAAGATCCCTTTTTGATTCCAGTGTTCAAAGGCCATTATCATTCAAGACTCAAGACACCACACATTTCAGCTGCTGCTGGAATCATCTTTTGTTGGAGATCAAATCTTCTGAAGGCCTATCACCCTACTGCAAAGCTTCACTTTCTGAACAACTATAGATCTCAGGGGGAGCTTTGATAACATCCACTATCTTCTCTCTGATTGTTGACAGAGAAGATCATCTCTCTCTCTCTCTCTCTCCCTCTCTCTCTCTCTCTCTCTCTCTCTCTCTCTCTCTGCTGTAAAGGGTTTATCAAACTCCCTTCAAAAGTTTGTGTTGGTTTCTGAGACCTTGTCAAAACTCAGTGGTGGCAAGACACCTGATCAAAAAATCTGGTTTGGTTTTTGAGTACCTTATCAAAAGCTCATTGGTGCCCAGGACACCTGATTAACTCATCCTGCATTGGATTCCTACCTAGGGTGGTAGAAGAGTGAATGTACCCAGATTGGTTGGGGAACCGCTATAGCTCCTTGTGTCATCTGGTTGCGTATTTTCTTTTGTTTTCTGGCTGTGGTTTGTGATTGTTATGTGATTTCTTTGTGTTTAGTTAGTTATTGTGTTTGTTGTATTTCATTTGCTTTCCTGTTCACTTAGGAATACAACAAGAGTTGTAAAAAGTTTTCAGCAAGCACCATACTCTATCCACCCCCCCCCCTCTAGAGTATATCAGATCTAACTTGCACTTTCATAGGGTTGTAACCCCTTCTGTTTTCACTTGTTTATATCTAATTGTTTCCTTTTTTCACTTGTATTTTCTTATTGAGGTGTTCTTTATTTTAATGCCTCAAGTTCAGGGTAATAGCCGGTTGAGCGGCTAGGTTGGTGTGGCTATTGTACCTTTATGTTGTAGAGGTTTTCCTCACCCTTGTGAGGTAGTTTTTGGTTGCTTCTTGTTAGTTCAGACATAAATGCTCTCGAGTTGGTTCGTGTCAAGTCGTTGACGCCCACTGGTGGAAGTTTTCTAGAATGCTAATTACTTTGCTAATCTGCTAGTTTTACCTTTTCTGTGGTTGTTAATATTTGCTCTCCGGGGAATGTTTTATGTTAGATTGCATGTTAGTTATTTTAACTTATAAAAACATTATCACTAGTATTTCATACATGTCATCTTTCTAAAACTAACATACTATTTTCTAAGATAATGTAAAGACTATTTCTATACTTATAATAAATCTAGAGTCTTACATGTCACGGGTTATATAAGACCCCATTTTTTCTTTTAAACCACCGGGGTCTTATGCCTAGAACCGCCACTTTGCGGTGACACCAACACATCCAGGAAGGTCGTTACTACAAAACGTCGATCCTGCCGGCCATACCGAATGCAAAAAGGTAGAATAAGTATAAAGAAAACAATCAAACTAGTCCACCAGAATCACATATATAATATAAATCTCCACGAAGGGAGGAGTAGAGGATGACCATATTGGAGGGCTGGAGGCGGGTCGATCTTCGAGTTGCCATGGCAAACCGTGCAGATCTTTTTCTTCCACAGGTGCAGACAACCCTTCCGATCTGCCTCAGCCCGCCAAGGAGAAGGTGGATTCTCAGCATTAGGCGGCTTGACTCCAGGTTATCACGAGCAACAACTGGCCTAGATGCTCCTCTTCATCTCGCCTACGAGAGGCGGCCATGCATCCCAGTCCGCAACAACCTTTATCGCTTTGAATCGCCAAAGCAAGGGGCGGACTCCACCTTAGTCCGCTAAACGGTTAGCGGCCTGTCTCCAGGTCTCCGACAGTTGTCCAGCCTCCAGGTTGCCCAGGAGAGGGCGACCTGCCTCCTCAGCCTGCCAATCAGGTGCGACTTGCTCTTTCTATCAGCAGCAGAAAGAGTCGGACTCCTTCTCAGTCTGCCTAAGGGAGGTGTACTTGCTCCTCCCTATCTCTGTCAACCCGCACGACATCTAGTGACCTGCTCCACCTGTCTGATAGTAGTGTGCGGACTTGGTCTCAGTCTGCCTGAGGAAGGACTTGGCAGCAGGATTGACAACTCTTCACCAAACCGCACAACACAATGCAGGCTCAACTTCTACCAGCTAGAAGGTTGCGAACTCATCTCCATATAGCAGTAGAGGTGGAGTAAACCTATCTGCCGCGAGCTAGGCAGACTCATTGTGCAGTCCGCTAAAGACACTCCAACTTCCCAGCACTCGCTTCTTCCCAGCAACACAGGCAGACTCTTCCTATCCACCGCGGGTTAGGCATACTCATTATGCAGTCCGCCACTTAGCCTTCCACTTTCTTGACACCCGCTTCTTCCAGGAGTGGGCGGACTACTACTCAGCTCATGTAACTTGGTGCGGGCTCGCTTAGTGTAGCAAAGGCGGACTCGTCCCAGTCCGCCAACAGCAGCAATTCAAGTAGGCAGGCTCCCTATCCTCACCATATGACGCAGACTCGGTGGACTCCTCGTCTACTTGCACAACTCACTGACATATCCGGGGTAACATTACCAAGACCGTTACCTCCCAAGGCCTATAAATAGCCTCTCATATCTCTCATTCGGGGGGACAGACAACGGATGGTAAAGTCAAGGCATCAAAACCTGCGGACACAACTTTCTAGTCCGTGCGAACTCAACGGTCTTCTCGGTTGTATCGCGCAGCTCGCCTAGCATTGTAGTGAGCTGCGGGATCAGCTGCCGACGCGGTCTTCCAGCCTCTTTGGTCAAACCGCGTGGCCTTTGTACCTTCTTTCCTTAGCCGCCAGCTTCCCCTTGTGCCCTTTATTTTTATCATATAAAGGACCCTACTCAAGCTGTAATACTAAATTATAATCAAAGGAAATCCCATCACAAGAGAGGCATTTAAGCCGCGGCGGGCAAAGTCTGCTGTTGCCGCTACAAGTGGCCCCTTTTCTCTATTTTCTCCTCTCTCAGCTTCAACCCGCAAACCTAATCATCAAAGTAACCGTTTTCTCGATAGTTCCGGATTAACCTTCCATGTTATTCCCACACATCCTCATCAAACTCTCCTCTATCCCCGCAGTCTTCTCCTCCACCTCGCTTGTGAGACTGAACACTCGTTAGCTGCTGGTGCTGCCGTTCCCCATTTTCACGCATCAACAGTCTCTTCCAAAAATTGATTTGCATTTGGCTTTGGCCATTATTTAACACACAGTCCTTCTTAGAGTGGAGGAGAGTTGTTTTCAAGTATTTTAGGCCCCTGTGAACCTTTGATTCCATTGGCAACCCAAGAAGCATACTCCCCCTTGATGATTATCTTGATACCGCCCAAAAATGATCAAGCCACTTGAGCAGACACCACTTGATCCTTGAATGGTCCAACCTTGTTCCAGTCTAAGGTCTTGAATATATTTTGTCCAAGTACCATATTGGGGATCGCCACTCGAACTATCCTGCAAAACAGAATTATCTTACCTTAGGACCCCAATTTTTATTGGGTCCTAGGTTCCTGTTAGTCTGTAACACAACCTGTCTTCCTACAAATTTTCTGACAGCAAGACTAACATTAACTATAGTAACTCTTGGATTGTGCCAACATCTAGGGCAAAATGACCCACTTTGCTACAGCACCAACACTCATGGATATTATACCTTCTCTTCTGAGCAGGTCTGGAAGTTGGGTTAACTGCAGACATAACATAAGGAAAAGTAGATTCCTTGATCTTATTTCTCTCAGCCACAATCTGACTGAAGATATGTCTGGCAATGGAAGAAGTTGGTTTTTCTTGAATTCTACCAACAGTGGTCTTCTTTCTGGAAGACATACTATTGATGGCTCTAGAAATGCCCAAGTCTGGCTTGTTGACAGACTTTCCCTTGGTATGAGTGTATGCTGGGAGATCTTGAGAAAAGGCTACTGCCTTACTCATGAGTGTGGGAACTTCTGACTGATTCAAATTATTTTGTCCTTGAAAGCTCCTGGAGTTGAAGTTGAAGAAGACTCTCTATTTGTGTTTGTTGTTCTTCTTCAGTCTTCAGTAAGATCAAGGTGAAAACAGGTTGTTTTCTACACAGAGAATTTTTGAGAATTTTTTTGTATTCTCTGGCTCTGTATATTGCTATCTCTGTATTTCAGAAACGAGAAAATCTCTTTTATATTCTGTAGTTGAATTCTCCTTTGAAATTTGAATCTGAAGCATTGATTGCAGATTGTTTGGAGAATGAAAATCGGCTAGAGAATATTATCTTTAATGATTTTCCCCATCTGTCCCGATAAATTAAGCAAGTAATTAACCTGATGAAGATCATAATTAATGCTGCCAATAACGGCTATATTCAGAGAATATGAGCATTAATTACTTCAGAAAATTACTGTTAAATATTATAGAAAATAGGCACAGAAAAGGTGGGAAAAACTCTAAGTCAAGCTTGGACAGAAATCGTCGACCTCTAAACAGATTTCGTCGACCGGAGATCCAAGTTCGTCGAGCTGAGAAATCATGCTCGTCGACCTGAGAAAACATGTTCGTCGACCTGAGCTCAGCGAACTGCATTTTGGAGGTAACTTGCCTAATCTGCGCTCCAAGTTCGTCGAGCTGATAATCAGCCTTCATCGAGTTAGTTCAGAGAAATTAATCTGGAAAGAATGTGTTGAAGCTGAACTCCAGAATTCATCGATCTGGGCTCGAATATCATCGAGCTCAACTCAGAGAATTAACTCTGAGTTCGTCGAGTAGAGCACGACAATCGTCGAGCTGAGTTCGACGAACGTCAAACTTAAATTCTAAAGTTTGATTTCTTCTAAGTCTTGAGTCCACTGAGGTCTTCTACTGGTTGGTCCATCAAGGTTGAACCTAATGAGTTAGCCTAAACTCTAGGACTCAAGGACATGACCCTAGGTATACATTGTGGGTCAAACTCAACCTAATTAGTGAACCTAGCCCAAATCCAACTAGGGATCCAACAGAGGAACTTTCCTCTGAGATTCATCTCTTTCCGGAGAACAGAACCACTGGTGCGCTTGGATAGGCCACACCATTTCAATGCAGATTTTATATCTTCTTGGAAAATTTCATCTTCTTCCTCAGAATCATTAAGCTTGAAGATCTTCAGTGCCTTGCAAATCTTTCTGACATTGATCTTAATCTTTGTAGAGGAAGATTTCACCTTGGCATTAGTATATAATTCCAATACCTCCCTCTTCTAGATGGCACAAGTCTCTGACAGTACAAATTCCAGTTCTGCGACGGTAAGAAGGGGAATGACTGATAGGATTTATTCTGGAGCATTTCAAAATCCATTTTGAACCACTTCACTGCCCTCAAACAGGAAGTCAACACTGTAATTTGAGAGTTTGATTGAGGAGGGAAAGATGAAGCACAAAAATTATGGTACGGGACAGAGTAATTGAGAAGGGCAATAGAATGCGGAGTTTATCCTATGCACAGTTTTTATTTATACCCTACCCTATTCAAGAAGGTCGAGAGGCGCATACCTTGTCGAGATTTCCACTTTTGATGGAAGGCTGTGATTAGATCTGGTGGGTTTAACGCTTGTTCAACATGTCAGAGTGTATGCGTTGATTTTACTCAACACACTCGACGCTTGGTGTTGACTCAACGCTCTCAATACTTGGAGTTGAAATTTTCCTTCCTTAGTTCTCCTACAAAAAGGTTAACCTCCAAATGCACACATATATATAGAAGTGCTTTACAAGAATAAAGCTACTTCAAGTTCAACATTCCCAATTCAAACTTGAAAATGTTGAGCTTGGCTTCATCAAGAGGCTTAGTAAAGATGTCAGTCACTTGTTTGTCAGTGGGTACAAACTCAAGGCTAATATCTTCTTTCTCAACATGCTCTCTTATGAAGTGAGATCTGATTTTAATATGCTTGGGCCTGATGTATGATACATGATTTTTAACTATTGAAATAGCACTAGAGGAATCACAGTACATATGATTTTTACTTAGTTGTAGGTTGTAATCCTAAAGTTGATGATGTATCCATAGGAGTTGTGCACAACAACTCCCTGCTGAGATGTATTCCGATTCAGCTGTGGAGAAAGTTATACTGGTTTGCGGCCTATTTTCCAGCTAATCGCGCAGATAGACTTTTCTGTCCATGCGGCTAGACTAGCTGCCCGGTAGTCGCCAACTCTGTGTTGGCGCGGACTTCTTCCCAGTACGTACAATCAGGTCGCGCGTCTAGCCAGGCAGGTAGCGGTCTCCTCCAGCCCACCACTAGTAAGCGGACTTTCTGCAGCCCGCCTACGATAGGAGGCCTCACAATCCAGTCTGTGGTAACCTTGTCATCAGGTCACTTGGCAGTGGATAATGCCTAAGCTTCGGGCGGATTCAATCTCAGTCCGCCCAAAGGCGGTAGATTCAATCACAGTTCGCCAGTAGATGGATAGATAATTCACTTGCAGTGGGCAAACTCGCTCCGAGCAGCAGGAACAACATACTCCAGTTCGCCAGCGATAGAGACAGCCTGCCTCTAGGTCGCCCAGGAGACGACCCCCTTCTCCAAGTCGCCCAGAAGAAACGGGCCGACTTGCTATTCGCCAGCGAGTAGTGGACTCGGTCTCAGTCTGCCTAAGGGGGGATGGACTTGCTTAGCGCAGCAGCAGGCAGACTCCCCATCAGGCCACACAACGCAACACGGATTCAACTTGTCTACCAATAGGTGGCGGACTCGCTTCTTCCAACCAGCGGGGGCGACCTGCTCCTTCTATTCTCCAGAAGGTGGCAGACTCGGTCTCAGTCCTCGTAAGGGAGGTGGACTCGCTCTGCCCACCAGCTGACAGACTCTTCATCAGACCACACAGTACAGTGCGAACTCAATGTCAGTCTGCCAGAGGGTGGCAGACTCATCTCATCCAGTAGTAGAGGTGGACTCACCTTGTCCTCTATGTACCAGTCGGACACTTTATGCAGTCCGCCAGAAGCACTTCAGCTTCCCAGCATCAGCTTCTCCCAGCAGTAGGCGAGCTACTCTTCAGTCCGCAGCATGTCGCAGACTCGATCACAGCTCTCCCATATCATCGAGGTGACATCATCAAGCCCAGCTCTGGATGTCTCCTCCTTGAGCCTATAAAAGACCCCATACCTCTAATTGGGGAGGACGACCCCCGGGGACATCCATTGCATCAAACCCTATGACTACCATTTCCTATCCACCGGCCTTGACCAGTGATCTGCCCATCAGTCTGGTCGAACTCCGCAAATAGCCCGCACGATTAGGCCTTCAAGCCGGTGACCACCAGCTCGACGAACAGCTTTACCAAGGCAGTCTGCGTGGCTAGGCAAATTGCTAGTTCAGTCTGCGCGGCCTCTGCAATTTCTTCTTCTAACTGCCAGCAGTTTCCTTTATACCCTTATATTTTTCCATGTAAAGGAGCAACTCAAGCTGTAATATTGATTCATAATCACAGGAAAGCCCGTCGCAGGAGTATCATTTAAGGTGTGGCGGGCAAACTCTGTTGTTGCTGATGTAAGCAGCCCCTCTCTCTCTTTCTCTTCTCCTTCCCTCTCTCGGCCTCAACCGCCATTCCTAACCGTCAAAGTAACTGGCTGCTCGACAGTTCCTCATTACCTCATTTACCCATGTATTACCAAATCGAATGCTTACACCTCTTGAGCTCATGGAGAGGCGCATTTTCGTGCATCAACAGTTAACACGTGACCTTTAGATTTCAAATAGACGGTGAAATCCAACAGTTAGCCATGGCAGATCATCAACCTTCCAAGAACCTTGCTCCTTCAAGTCCTAGTGAAGATCCTCTCTGGAATGCCTTGGAGTAATCGCATCGGGAAACTACCCAGTTGTTCCACGAAATCAACGTACTCTAGCTGCTATCACGCAACGATTAGAGATGCAACCCGCAGCAGCGCCGGTTCCTTCAGTCAACCCGACACTAGCATTGGGGAATCCGCAAACCTATCCTCCGGCTTATTCGCTGGTCTTTCCTCCTATTTATCTGCCGACCTGTCCGACAACCTATCTGCAATGGCAGGCCGCAGCTCCTTTGCGGTCTCAAAATGACGAGTTTATAGCCCGTCAAAACTTCTTCTGGGAAGCTGCCCGTGAAAGTCCAGCAAGATTCTTGAATTTTCAGGGAAGTTATCCCTACCCTTCAGCTCCAGCAGTTGCTCCTCCCGCGGCAACCTTTCCTTCCTATCCTCCCGCTACTTTTTCCACTACATCTTATGCTCCATTTTTTACTTCCCTTATGTGTTAGAGGATAAGGAAGAGTCATCGCCATTTATAGAGAGTGTACGGCAAGAACCAACTCCAGCTCACTTCAGAGAGCCACGCTTACCAGCTTATACTAGGGAGTCTAACCCAATAGCACACTTGAAAGCTTTCAAGTCAGTCGTCGCTCTCAAGACTCTTATAGATGTTACCAGGTGCAAACACGTCGTAACATCCTTTGATGGATCAGCGAGGGAGTGGTTCTATAGATTGCGTCCTCAGTCCATCACTTCCTTTGCTGATCTGCAAAAAGGAGTTCTGCTCAGGTTTTCTACCTCTACAAAGAGGAAAGGCGGTCCTGAAGCCCTTTTTGAGATAAAGCAGCAGAAAAATGAGACGTGGGCTCATTTTGTTGATCGTTTTCAAAGCGAGATTCTTGAGATTGAAAAGGTCGATCCAAAAATGTACCGAGTCGCTCTAATAAGTGGTTTAAGAGAAGGACCACTTAAGTTTGAGGCTAATGTCCGAATGCCAAGGACATACTAGGAGATGGTCAGTCTTGCCAATTTATACATACGAGGTGAACAGAGTAATCCAAACTATATCTCCAGGCTTGTAATGGAGAAAGATCCTTCTTCTTCGTACGGGCAACCTCCGAAGTCTCCTCATAAGGATTTTCAACCATGAGTAAGGAAGGGAAGGAATTTCAGACATCATCAACTCCTCTTCCCAAGTCGAGATCACTCCTATGGCCAAAGACCACAATTGCTAGCTCCTTATCTAGCACTAGCTCTACAAGCAGCTTTAGTTTACCAATAGTAGGGTGATGGTTCATCAGAATCTGAACTGGACAGAGCTATGCAGGAATTAATCCAAGTCATGAAAGGCAATACAAGTTATAAGAAGCCTTATCAGCCTGCAGATAAGAGATCCAAAGATTCAGATCCCTGCTGTGAATTCTAAAAAGAGAAAGTACATCCAACTGAAGATTGTCGAGCACTTCATCAATTGTTGGAAAGAATGCCAAAGCAGGGCAAGTTGTGTGACTTATTCCAGAGGGATGACCACTCTGATCCATCTACTTTGAAATGCAAAGAAGTAGCAGACATTCCTTTCGGCTCAAAGGTAGTAAACCAAATCAGCAGCAGTGTCAACTTCAATATTAGCGAGTGTATCGATGCCAATGACGAAGGCACTCTTGGAGAACTACAATGCTAAGGAAAAAGAGGACATCGCAAAGTCCCAAAAGCTCTCCGCAATCATGGCTGATCGGTTTTGTTCTCCATATTGAACATTTCTCTTACATGCGTTCTGAACATTTTGAAGTTATCTTTCATTCATTTCAATAAATTCTACGTCAGAGATCCCGTACTAACACATTTCCCTTTTTGGAGTGCCTCCTCCTCTATTTTCTCTTTTCCAAAGGGATCGCTGAACCGACGAGATATCGCCAAGTATTGTTTGATCCCCCCATAGATTGGTCCCTGTTGTAATACCACCACGACCACATATGAGGGGAATGTTCACATATGTGCAGTGGGAGCTGTCCAATCTATGCAGGCGGACTTCAAGGCCTTTGATCCTAGTCGGTATCTAACACACAGCGTGCATCAAGGAGGTCCCAGTATGTTAGCTCTATTGTGCTCCGCTAGGGATACATTACAACTAAGATGATTGTTGCTTGGCAAGCAATGGCATTCAAGTGTAGCATTGTCTCTACAAGCATCTCACAACTGTAATGGTCGAACACTCTGAGGTACTCTCAAGCTATGCCTTTGCCGGATCCACAACATTGCTGATCTTTTACGGCTTGCAATGTTATAGACCACTTGGCGCACATGTCCTAACTGATCAACGATACTTGTAGCCCAAGGCATGAGATCAGCGTATCCGTTGTTCCTTCTTAGGATTCTGCTTTTTTTGCCCTTCGAAGGGAGCGGAGTTAGTCCACATTTTTTCTCTTTTGTAGACTTTCTTTCAGGTTAACCAGCTAAAGTAAGCCTATCCGGCGGATAGCGATTAGTTCATGTGGTTATACTAATAGGCTAAATTCCACTTGTCCAAAGGATTTGCAACACCATATTTCTTGCTTATACTCGCTTTATTAGCTCGACTTGCATAAAGCACTGTCAAATGATGGTTAACAATGTCTCTACTACTCGTATTGGATGTTTCTGGCACCAATTGATAGTCAGGGAATCTGGTTCTCTTTATCGACAAACCATTCGGTTAAAAGTTTACTCAGAGTGGATTCATCTAGCTGATCTAGATTTCATATTGAGGATATCATATCTGACCACCCAAGAAGATCATTATTGTGGTTTGATCTCTACTTGATTCTACTCAGTTTCTTATTCACTTAATAGCAGAGCTTGTCCGACATTTCTTCTGTTATCCAATCATATCTTCCTTACCGCATCAACATTTGCAAGTTCCACTCAGGTACTTACAAATCATTTTTCTTTCATATCTGGTTCTTACTCTTCTTTTTGCAGAGATTAACAGATGTTTGCAAGTTCCCCATAAGTACTTGTAAGGTATTTTTCTTTCATATCTGCCTCTTACTCTTCTTTTTTCAGAGATTAGCAGATGTTTACAAGTTCCCCACAGGTACTTGCAAGTTATTTTTTCATTCATATCTTTTTTTACTCTTCTTTTTGTAGAGATTAGTAGATGTTTGCATGTTGCCCTCAGGTACTTGCAAGTTATTTTTCTTTCATATCTGCTTCTTACTCTTCTTTTCACAGAGATTAGCAGATGTTTACAAGTTCCCTTCAGGTACTTGAAAGTTATTTTCTTTCATATCTACTTCTTACTCTTCTTTTTTAGAGATTAGCAGGTAATTGTAAGTTCCCTTCAGGCATTTGTAAGTTATTATTCTTCCATACCTCCTCTCATCTTTGTTTTGCAGAGCTCAGTAGAAGATGTCCACAAGTCTTCTTCACTTTGTGGGGACAATTCAGGTACTCGTAAAATGCGCATTTATTACTTACTATGACTCTTCTTCTTTGCAGAAGAAAAATAAAGCACATTCAGACTCTTTAGGCAGAGACATCAGGTTCTATACCTCTCCCACTATCTTTTGTTTTTTTGCATATTACCTGAGGAGCGGATCGCGATTTCGTGGGTTATCTTTACTTTTTCGAAGTTTCCTGCAAACTTAAAAGAGTGCGGGGATTTTTTAACCCAAAAATCCACGATCCTCTCCATGATGGCTAGCTTGTAAGTCGCGGACTACTCTGTCTCATATGGGGGGTTCCCGACCTATTTTCCAGCTAACCGTACAGATAGACTTTTCTGTCTGTGCGGCTAGACTAACCACCCAATAGTCGTCAACTCTACGTTGGCACAGACTGCTTCCCAGTCCTCACAATTAGGTCGCATGGCTAGTCGGGCGGGTAGCGATCTCTGTTGGGTCCATTGATCCAAATGTCCTGGATTTGAAGAAGGACCAGCAAACAATGTATACAAATATGGTGATCTAACTTGTGTTCAAGTTTAACGATTGCAGATTATTCCAGTAAACAGTGATGGGACAGATAGCCTAAGTGGCTAAGTCAGGTAAGTTTTTACCTAAGTGGTGGAATGATAGAAAACTATCCAAGTCCACAGGCATTGAGTCATTCCACTCTAGATGACTTATAGTGCTGAGTAAAGCCTATTCAGTCAAAGTCATGAAGTGTCATGCTTAGAATGCGGCCAAGCCCACATGTATTGAGAGAAGTTAACTCACTCAACGCCATATAACAAAAGGTTGTGAGTCAGGCTAAAACAGTCAAAGCATAAAAAAAATGAGCTAAAAAGTGGCTAAGTCCACAGGTGTTGAGTGTATCTTACTCACTCAATGCCTTAGCTTCAAAATTGCTGAATAGTTGAGCTCAGAGTTCGTCGAACTAAGCTCTGTGTTCGTCGAGTTGATCTTTCACTCATTCGTCGAGTTGAGCTCAAAGTTTGTCAAACTGAACTCTAAATTCATCTAACTGAGCTATTACTTATTTGTCGAGCTAAGCTCAAAGTTCGTCGAACTGTGTTCTAAGTTTGTCGAGCTCAAACTGAATTCTTAAATAGAAAATCTAGCTAAGGCAGAAAGCATTGAGTGAGGCGTGGTCACTCAACGCTCTCAATGCCATGACACAGAATTAGATAAAGCAAAAAAAGCATTGAGTGAGTCATGTTCACTCAGCGCTCTCAGTGCTTAAGATGTTGAAGAAGCAGAAATGGCTAAGGCAGAAAGCGTTGAGTGAGGCATGTTCCCTCAACGCTCTCAATGCCTAAAATGTAGAATTCAGTTAAGGCACAAGGCGTTGAGTGAAGTATGTTCACTCAATGCTCTCAACGCCATGTATGTAGAAGAGGATGTAGAAAGGGTTAAGGCAAAAAGCATTGAGTGAGATTTACTCACTCAACATTGTAAACGTCAAGATAGACAAAACTATCAAAGTACTTTGGCATTGAGTGAAGCTCATTCACTCAACGCCCATACTGCTGATGCTTGAATTTTGACTAAGTCTTCAGTTATTGATGTCAGCAAGTCAAAAAGGAAACCATATTCAAATTTTGAGCTGCAAAGCCACAGTACATGACAAAAAGCACTACAGGCCTACTATACGTCAGCTATGCGTTAAAGCAAGGATGCAACCATCATTAATGGAGTGGGACCCACTGCTAAAAGAGTTGTTGGGTTACATTAAATAAAAGGAGAAGCTATTTATAGAAGGAGCAGCTGTTACAGTCGTTCTTCAAAATCACCACTATTGTGGGTGTGGCTGAAGAACAAAGAGCCCAAGATAAGCAAGTCTAGAGACAGATCAAGTTAGTTGTTGATATCAACATCTTCAACATCAAGATTTTTTGTTATCATCTTCATCTACACTAGCTAGCAAGCTCAGGGTGATTCACAGAGAAAGAGATAGCAGCTAGGTCCGACCCTTGTTGCAGGTGCTTTACAGATTCAGCCAATAAATCCTAAAGAACATTCTCTTGGGGAGCTGTGAAGAAGGAGATAGGGCTGAGCAGTTGGCTCAGTTCAGAAAGGTGCAGAGAAGCTAATCTGTAAGTTGCTTCCAGCATAAGCCAAACCATATACATCATTATTGTTGTGAAGTAGAGAGGGCTGAGCTATTGGTTCAGTTCAGAAAGGGGCAGAACAGTGTTCTACAAGTCACTTCCAGCTCAAGTGGATATACTTGTTGCTGTGAAGTAGTTGGGGATAAGGTGTACTTAGTCTAGAAAAGTAGACTAAAGAAAACATTCTTGGTGTCAAAGTGTGGTTGAGTCTAACTCAGTCAAGGTAGGTTGGCACAGAGGAATTCCTCTTATGTCCAATCAAGAACCTCAACAACCCACTTCCATCTTGTAGGATCCTTTGTGGATCTGAGAGGTAGGAGCAAACTTGCTCTGAGGTAGGTGAGTTTTACTTACTAAGAAGTAGGGAAATATTTCCTGAGCTGTAGGAGAGTGAATCTTTCTGAGTTGTAGGAGCTAGTTTGCTCTGAGGTAGGGTTATCCTCCATAGCCTGAGTTGTAGGGCTTAATTGCCTGAGGTAGGTGATACTTGTATCACTGAGTGTAGGACCTTGTGGCTGAGGGGTAAGTCTTGGAGGAGACTGAGAGATCTTGAGGGATCTGAGGTGTAAGCTCTTTGGAGCATTGTTTTGGAGAAGTGCCTTGACCAACAGGAAGTTGGCAAGTGTTGTAGATTAGAGACTGGGCGGTCTGGCGGTCTGTCTCTGGCAGGTTACAGTCTGGGCGGTCTGTCGATTTCTCTCCTGCGGTTTGGTTATTGTCCTGTTGCTGTTGGTGCTCTGGCGTTTTGTCAATCTCTCACTGGCGACTTGGAGACCAGGCGACCTTGCGGTCTAGTGTGGCGGCTTGGTGTCTTTCTCTTGTGGTTGCCGGGCAGTTTGCCCATTCATCAAACCGCACGGCTTGGCGACTTGTATTTATGTTAAACCGCTTGTACATGTTATTTTTTAGTCCCACATTATTTATTTGTAATCTCTCCCATCTCCTCCATTCTATAAAAGAGAGGCCATACCATGTAATTGATACCTATTTTGGAATACAAAAGTTTCTGTTTATCCATTTTCCGGACTTCCTTTTTTGTTCGCACATGGTTTCAGAGCCCACGATCTTGTCCACCTGATTCAGTGTCTTCCTCTACCCGCCGCGCGGCCTCTCCTCCTTTGTTACTGCTCTTTGTTTGCGTAGCCTTCTTCTTCTCCGCACACTATTTTCGTGGCTTCTCTGTCTTCTGCTCGCGTGGCCTACTCTCTTCCCGCGCGACTTCTTCCTTCTCTCTATTTTAGATTCTTCTTCTGTCTGCTGTGGTTTTCTCTCTCCGTGCGGCATTTTAACCGCCCCTGCCTCTTTCTTCCCGTGCGGACTTTCTCTTCCCTCTACCTGCACGGCTTCTTCCATGGCCCTTTCCAGCTCTTCTACCACCAACGCTACTCCTGTGACAACTCCACCTCCTCCTTCCATTCCTTCCGGGAATCTTGGCACCGTCTCCAAGCTTATTGGTTCCAACTACCCGGATTTGAGCATCTCTATCACCTTCCTCCTCCGCTCACAAAGCAAACACCACCACTTCTGTTGAATTTGACGACTGGGATGCTAGCGATGTGCTTGTCCGCACTTGGCTCACTAACAGTGTTTCTGATGAATGTCTTCCTGTTATCCGTCATGATGAGACGGTCAATGAGGCATGGCTTCATCTTGTTGCTATGTACTCAAAGGGGGCTCAGACGTCACGCATTTATACCATGTATGCGGACCTCTTTGCTCGTCCGTCTATGTCTCCTGTTGCTGCTTATCAACAAGTTCAAGCTCTTGGGGCTGAGATCCTTCAACATCGCCCCCTTCTCTGCGAATCTTGTCGAACAGCACAAGCACTTTCAAGTACTGCTTGTTGTGTGCTACCTCCTCCACCTTCCTGATTCCTACGACATGATCCGCCAACAAATCTTGGGTGAAGCGGACTCTCCAAACTTGGATACAACGGCCATACGTATTATCGCGGTTACATCTCTTCTTCAACGTCCGCTTCTGTCTTCTCCTCCTCCAGAACAATATGCTCACCAGACTCAACGGAGGGGATCTGGTAGTAACAATCATCATTCTGGTGGTCGGTGTTCTTCCCGCTTCCTTTGCTCTCACTGTGGCCGCACCGGGCATCTTGTGGATCGATGCTGGCTGAAACATCCACATCTTTGCCATTCTAGTGATGCTTCCACCTCCTCTTCCAAGCCATCCGCTTCGGTGGTCACCTCTTCAGGTAGTGCTCACGTGATTACTCAAGGTAAATGGCTCATCGACTCTGGTGCCATTAATCACATGAAAGGTAATTAATCCGTAATGTTTTTCTCTCCTTGAAACACAAGATCGGTTGCCTCCAGTCCTTGTTGCAAATGGCTCTCCCTCCTCGGTTTATGGGACAGGAGTTGTTCATGTCACTATGTCTCTTCACTTGGCCGACACACTCTATGTGTCTAAGTTTCCCTGCAATTTGTTGTCAGTTACCTCTTTGTGCAAGCAGCTTAAATGCTCCGTCATATTTACTCCCACTTCTTGCTCTTTTCAGGATCCGAGCTCCCAACAGACGATTGCTACTGGGACTGAGAGCAGCGGCCTCTACTTCCTCAACAACATTTTTGCTCTCTCTGCCTTCTCCTCCTCTTCTACAGATCTCCTACAATGGTATCTCCGCCTTGGGCATCCTCCTCCACGGCTTCTTCATCAGCTGCTACCTCATCTCCCTCCGAACAGTTCTCCTCTCAACTGTGATGCCTGTCAGCTTGGCAAGCATCACCGTTCCTCCATCCAGCCAAAGCAAGATCGTGGTTCTACCCATCCGTTTGATCTTGTTCACTCCGACATCTGGGCCCTACTTCGACCCTCACCGTTGGTCGGGGTAGCTCTTATTTTGTAACTTTCATTGATGATTTCTCACGATGTACTTGGGTGTATCTCTTACGAGAATGCTCTGAACTATTTGATGTATGGCAATCTTTCTATCATTTAATCAAAAATTAGTTTGATGTTTCTATTAAATTATTACGCTCTGATAATGCCAAAGAATACGTTAGTTAATCTTTTTCCTCCTTTTGTATGCAACATTGAATTATTCATCAAAAAAGTTGTGTTTACACCTCCCAACAAAATGGGGTGGCAGAACGCAAAAACCGTCACCTCCTTGATGTTGCTCGCACCTTACCTACACAAATGCATGTCCCCCGCTCCTACTGGGGCTACGCTGTTCTCATTTCTTGTTACCTCATCAATCACATTCCCTCCACTGTTCTCCGCGGCAAATCGCCTTTCTCCATTCTCTATCCAGGAAAGGATCCCTTTCCTCTTCCTCTCTGTATCTTTGGTTGCACGGCCTTTGTGCATGCTCCCTCCACTACCTGCGATAAACTCTCCCCTCGCTCCACCAAATGTGTCTTTCTAGGCTACTCTATCACTCAGAAAGGCTACTGTTGTTTTGACCCCATCCTTCGCAAATAGTTCGTCTCCGCGAACGTTACCTTCTTCGAGAATGCTTCTTATTTCTCTAATGACTCCTCTTATATTCCTGTGGAATCCAGTCTTCCTCCTCATCTTCCCTCTAGCCCGTCCCTTCCTACTGAGGTCTTTCCTCCTCCACCATCTCCATCCTCTCCTCCTCCCTCTCCACCTCCAAAATCTCCTTCCTCCTCGCCGTTGTCGCTCTCTCCTCTCAGGCCAGCTCTCTCTACCACGGATGCTCCGGATACTGAGGCACCTGCTAACCTGGAACTCCCCATTGCCTTTCGCAAAGGGGTTCGGGCTTGTACCCAGCATCCGATTGCTATAGTTATTTCATATGATCTACTGACGCCTGCTCGTAGGGACTTTGCACTGGCTATCTCTTCCACTTCCACCCCACGTTCCTATCAGGAGGCCCTTGCAATTCCGCATTGTAAGGCTATCATGGATGAAGAGATTGCTACTCTCACTGAGCGGGGTACCTGGACCCTAGTTCCTCCTCCTATTAGCACAGATGTTGTTGGCTGTCACTGGGTTTTGTGGTGAAATTCCTCCCTGATGGTAGTGTGGATTGTTACAAGGCTCGGCTTGTTGCCAAGGTCTTTACCCAGACTTATGGCATTGATTACTTTGACACCTTCTCTCCAGTTGCTCATCTCAGCATAATTTGGATCCTTCTCACTGTGGCTGTCAACAGAGATTGGCCCATTTCACAACTGGATGTGAAGAATGCCTTTCTTTATGGGGATCTTTTGGAAGATGTCTACATGGAGCAACCTTCAGGGTATGTTGCTCAGGGGGAGACACAGGTTTGCTGACTCAATAAGGATATTTATTGCCTAAAACAAAGACCTCGCACTTGGTTTGACAAGTTTAGCGGGATTGTGGCGGCTGTTGGTTTTACGAGGTGTTCTGCTGATCACTCCCTATTTACACGTAAAACTTCTCTGGGTCTAGTGGTACTTGCAGTATATGTGGATGATATTCTTCTTACTGGAGATGACCAGGCTGGGATAATCTTGACAAAGAAGCATTTTCGGCAACACCTGGTTACTAAGGATATGGGCTCTTCAAAATACTTTCTGGGGATAGAAATTTCTTGGAAGCCCGCTTCTCTTGTCCTCTCCCAACAAAAGTATGCTCTTGACTTGTTACAAGAGGCAGGGTTGACTGGGGCTAAACCTGCCCGATGTCCCATGGCAACTAGAGAAGATAAAACATGGACAGATGACTCTCCTCTTCTTTCTGATGTTACGAGGTACAGAAATCTGGTTGGTAAACTCATATATCTCAGTGACCAGACATGACATTGCCTATGTTGTTGGTAAGGTTAGCCAGTTCATGCAAGCTCCCAGGGAGTGCCATCTACAGTCAGCCCTGAAGATATTGGAGTATATTAAATAAGCTCCCGGGAAAGGACTCCTCTTTCAGAAGAATGGCCATTTAAGGGTTGAAGCATACTCCGATTCAAGCTATACTGATGACAAAGGAGAACGTAAGTCTACTTCAGGTTTTTGCACCTTTGCGGGGGAACCTTGTGAGCTAGAAAAGTAAGAAATAGATGGTAGTATCCAGGTCCAGTGCAAAAGTAGAATACCAAAGTATGGCATCGACCACATTTGAGCTGAAGTGGTTACAGGCTCTCATGCTTGACTTAGGAGAGGTCTACGACTATCCTCTACCTATGTTTTATGACAACAAATCCGCCATATACATCTCTAAAAATCCGGTCTTCCATGAGAGAACCAAGCACATAGAAGTTGACTGCCATTTAATTCAAGAGGAGATTCTGAAGGAACAAATTTGTACTCCGTTCGTCACCTCTGATAAAGAGTTGCCTGATATTTTCACCAAGCCAGTATCCGCCTCCTTTCATCACATTTGCGACAAGCTGGGCATGATCGATATATATGATCTAGCTTGAGGGGGAGTCTTACAGATTAGAGACCGGGTGGTCTGGCAGTCTATCTCTGGCAGGTTGTAGTCCGGGCGGTCTGTCGGTTTCTCTCCTGCGGTTTAGTTGTTGTCCTGTTGCTATTGGTGCTCTGGCGGTTTGTCAATTTTTCACTAGCGACTTGGAGACCGGGAAAACTGGCGGTCTAGTGTGGCGGCTTGGTGTCTTTCTCTTATGGTTGTCGGGCGGTTTGCCCATTCATCAAACCGCACGGCTTGGCGACTTGTATTTATGTTAAACCGCTTGTACATGTTATTTTTTGTCCCATATTTTTTATTTGTAATCTCTCTCATCTCCTCCATTCTATAAAAGGGAGGCTGTACCATGTATTTGATACCTTTTTTGGAATACAAAAGTTTCTGTTTGTCCATTTTCCGGACTTCTTTTTTCTGTTCGCACAGCAAGGTGGGATGAGAGTGGATGTACCTAAAGATTGAGGAACTACTATAAATCTGTGTGTACTCTATTGTGTTGCTTTTCTTTATGTTGGTAGCTTGTCGTGAAAGCAAAATTTAATCTACCAATAAAGCAGCTAACTAAAAGATATTAAAAAATAGACACTAAGGACTAAGAAACCTATTCACCCCCCCCCCCCTCTAGGTGATTTAGCTGTCCTTGAAATAAATACTTTCAAGTGGTTTCAGAGGGAGATTGCTCAAAAAGGACCTAATAGTATGAGTATACCTCAAAGGATATCTAAAAGGGTTTTAACTTATGCGTTCAAAAGAGAACCATAAGGTGTGGAGATCAATGGAGCATCAAATCAGCAAAAATGACAAGAAGACCATTGGAGTACTAGCTGCTCTTGCAGAAGATGAAGTCTTTCCAGATACAAGAGCAAATATTAGGGCCCCTCTATCATATTCAGATAGTGACTCAGAGGTGGATGAAGTTGAGGAAGGTGAATGCAGGAGCCATGAACTGGCAGCTACTCCAAAAGCAGAATCCTGCTTGGATCAGCATGTACAAAGTCAGGTATATTCCCCATCTAGCTCATCCTCAGAGTCTGAATATGAGTCCTGATTAGGCTCTGATTCATCCTCATCAAGTGATGATGAGAGTCCTCTATCAGAAGATGATATCAATTAATTGATTAAAAATCATGTTTCACTTCTGAAAGCTTTCAAGAAAAGCAAGTTGCTTATTAATAAACAAGTAGAGGAAATAACCTCCCTATAGATGACTGCTTCCCAGCAAGATGAAGCTTCATCTCTGCTATGTCTAAAAGAGAGAGCAGCAGCCCATCTGAAGATCATGGTTGATATCCATGTTGAGTCATAAAATATAAGGACTTTATTATCATGGATCTTAAAGAGAAACTTGAAAGAGAGAATAGGATTGTGACCAATTTCTCTAAGCTAGATGCTATCAAGAGAAAATCTGAGTCTGAGTGGATCTCTAAAGTTATCCAATCTCAGAGAAGAGGCCAGGCTCTTGTCAAGCCTCAGTCAACCTTTCACAAGGTAATTCTCTCATCCAATAGACATGACCAAGATTGTAAATGTGGTCACTGGAGGTGTGAGAATCTTCCTTGTAAGACGATAAAAGTACCTTACAATAGAAGAAGAAAGGACAGGGGACTGAGTGCTCAGAAGGCTCCCCATGAAGAAGTGCAAAAGGCCCATCCTGGAGCTTTTGTATTTAATGCACTAGCTCCATCACTCTTGAGCAAGGCAGTGGCCTTTTCTCAAAATCTCCCTGCACGTACTCTGACCAAGGGTAAATATGCCAGGAAGCAAGACTTGGAATCTTCTAAGGGCACGAACAGCATGGACTCTACAAAGAGAACTATTATTGATAGACCTTCTGAAAAACCAAGCTCTTCTCATGGCAGACCTACTCTCAGTCAGACTATGACTAAGAGAAATTGGAGCAAGGAAGCTGCTCTTCCTTCTGTTCAGTCTGCAGTCAACCATGGTGTCAGACCTGCTCAGAAGAGAAGATATAATATTCATGAGTGCTTATGTTGTGTCAAAGTGGGCCACTTTACCATCGATTGTTGGAACAACTCCTGTGTGCCAAAGGCAAGGCAGTGACTTCCTGATAGGACTCCTGTAGGTAGATTTATGCATTCCTATGCTAACAAGAACTTAGGACCTAAGTCACCTTGGGTTCCTAAGGTAAGGTAATTTTTGTCTTGCAGGATAGTCCAAGTGTCCATAACCATTTATATGGTCCTTGGACAGAGATGTACCAGACCCAAGTCTTGGTACAAGGAATGATTCAACTCATCATCATACACAAGATGTCAAAGACAAGTGCAATTATTGAGGGGGAGCTTGCAAAGGAAAGCCAGATGAGCATCAAAGGCTAAAGATCAGAAGCAAGGTTGTTGGTATGCTCAGAGACTATGAATCCAGTATGGGCTTCAAGTCTTCAGGGCAGAGATAAGTAGAATTCACTTAGCTTTTAATTCTACTATTTAATTTCTAAATTGATTATGCATGATAAAGATAAGTTAATTGAAACAAATGTCTGAGAAGTTGTGAAAACATTAGTCTAAACAACTTTTCTCAATAAATATGTTAGTGGGTCACATGTTCACCATGCCACAAGAAGTAACTAGTCTCAACATACCCAAAGATATACTACATGTGCAACACTAGGTTAGATAAGTATCAAAATTTGGTTTAATCAATTGAGTTTGGGGGATAATACACTCTCAGTTGAAATTAATGTAAGGATATTGAAATTATGTCTAATTGCACCCCAATAGAACACATATTAGATTACTGCAGGATAATCTCACCCCTGCAAGTTAGGCCAATACAGTTTGGGTCTAGTTGCAATCTAATTACTAAAGAAAACAGATGTTGAGCAAAATAAGTTTACTCAACAAAAATTGTAGAAAAGACAGGTTGTAGATATGTGTTGGGTTTCAATCCTGGCCATTGATCAAAATTAATCAACAAAATAGGTTAGTGACTTTCCGTCTTATTTTTAGGAATAACTATAAATAGAAGAGCTTGTGCAATAAGCAAAATCTCTGTACCTTACCATCTCCCGCCCATATTCGCTGAATCGATGGAAAGCTGTTTTCACTAGCCTTCTTAAATTCTCCGGCAAAATGGTGCCCAAGGGACAAGATTTCCTCTTCTAAGGAGTAGTGTTGGTTCGCAATGAATTCGTTGATGCTCCGGAAGAAGTTCAGCAGGTGCTTAATCTTCTACAAAAATTTGACCTAGCTTTCATCCTGACGGAGCCTTGTCTTCTATAGAAGAGGGAAGTGCTAGAGTTGTTCGCCAACGCCAAAGCAGATGCTTCGGCAGGTAAATTCAAGACCATAGTAAGCGGGAAGAAGATCAAGATTACCCCCAGAAGGCTTAACAAGGCTCTGTAGTTTCCAAAGCTCTCTGCAACTGAGGACGAAGAAGAGCTGTTGCTGGATAGTGTAAAATCAGCAATGAAATGGTGTGGACTATCCAAGCACACCACCACATCAATTCTAAGGAAAGAACTTAACCTAAGAGGTAAGTTTCTAACCAATGTCATTGGGAAAGCTCTGATATGCAAAACAGGCTCCCATGACAAAATTTCAACGAGGTTGTTTGAACTAATGGCAAGGGTCATACTATCCAAAAGAACTGATTGGGGAAGAGTGGTGTTTGAAAGAATAGTGGATTGTATGGACGAACCAAATTTGGGGAGAATCCTATCACTATATATGCGAGAAATAGACCCAGAAATTCTAAATTTGAAGTTTGGTGCAATAATACACCATATGAGAAGAATGGACATCAGGATGTTTGAGAAATGGGACAGGGTCCTTCAGCCCCGTGGTCTGAAAGATGCTGAAAAGAAAGGAAAGAAGATTGCTACTACTTAGCTCAACCCCTCTAGCAGCTCATCTGAGGAGGAAGAGCCTCACAATATAGAACCACCATCAACTGCTGAAGAGTGTAGGAGGGACATGAATATTCAGGTATCAGCCTCTTCTAATCTTACCCCTCTTAGTCATGTAAGCAGACTAGAGTCAGATATTGTTCCTGAAGATGATGAGCTTGCTGCTGAGTTGAATGAATTGTTGTAAAGGAAGGAGCTGATAAGATATCTGCAAGAATAGAGGAAGATGCCTCCAAATTGGAAGATGTAGATAGGAATATGCCTATGTCTAATAATGATGATGCTCCTAGCCTCAGAGTGAGGGGAGATCAAAGTAGCCTCAGATAAAGAGACTGTTATGTATGAAGATGAGCAACTACATGATAAAGTCTTGGAAATTCCAAGTGCTGAGGAAAGAAATGCTCCAATTGAGGGGGAGCAGCTTATGCAAGAGATAATTCAAGATGCATTATTTGTAGGGGAGCAACTAAAAGTTCCTCCAATAGTGGTATTGTCTGCTATAGCTGACAAAGAGGTTATTGCTGCTGCTGACCTGCATGCAAATGAAAGCATGACAGAGGTTGCGGGGGAGATACCATCTGATCTCCCTATTCATGAAGTACATGATTTAGTTTTAGAATCTGAGAAAGAGGAATACAGTCATGAGGAAGCACACTCCTCACCACAACCAGAAAACGAATAGCTCAAGAGTGACAGAGCTCAAGAAACAGGGAGCAAGCCTATACAAGAAGCTCTGGGTGAGGTCACATCTACCAGAGTTGATCAACTGCCACCAACTTTCTTAGCCCATCTAAAGGGTTTGCTGGATGAGCAAAGGAGGGCACTACAAAATTATATGGATGATGCCCTCAAGGATGTTAGAAATGATCAGGCAACTGAGATCAAATCTATAAGTTTTGAACTTAATCTATTGAAAGGAGAAACAAACAAATTCTTCACAAGAGCTACTTGAGCTATAGACTTTATAATGGAGAAACTAGATGTGTCAGGCCAGAACATTGTTGTTATCATAGAAAATCAAAAGATTCAGGCCAAGAATAGTATGACAATCCATGAAATGATAAAATTCTGAGAAGTGAACAAAATACTGAAATCTTCACAAAGATGGATGCCTGCACCAAGATGCTTGATGACCACATGTTGGAAGTCAAGAATCATGTCACTGCTGGAGTGAACTACCTGGAAGTAGAGAGAAGCAAGGCAAGCTGCTCCCAGACCAATACTTTAATTGAAGAAATCAAAAGGGGGGATAGATAAGCCATAATGACCAATACTAAAAATATGGTCTAGGTAATAAATGTTGTGAGAGGCTCACTGGGATTAGAGCCAGTGTAATATGACAATATCCCAATGAGGCATGCTCAAGTGCTAGAGACTTTGAATAGTGAACCTGCTCAAGATAATCAAGAGTATGGGATGTATATAGAAGATCATTATAGTGCTGGTAATCAGTGGGGAGTGCAGACCACTGCTGAAATTCCCTCCTTCAGCCCCACTGTAGACCAGGCACTACAGACAAGAGAAATGACTGCTGAAACTACTGAAACTGAAGAGGAGTCAGTATGAGAAAGAGAAATACAGAGAAGAAATGGAGAAATGACCTGATTTTGAGCAGTGAAGCCCAAAGTCCAGATCCATCATCTTGCTTGCTTGGGATCAGGTCCAGAATAAGAAATCAGACAGAGGAAAATGGTATAGCAAAACAGAATGGGATATGATAGAAAAGAGGGACACAAAAAGAAGGATTTTTTGGAGAAACAAAAAGGCTAATCTTCTCACTCCTGATGTTGTGGAACCATCTAAATACTTCCCCAAGCCCTTCAGCTATTTTGAGAGACAAAAGGATAAAGCTGAAGCTGGAAAAGAAAAAGCAACTAAGGATAAGGCTGCTGATGAAGCTGATAAGAAGGGAAATAAGATAGCTGGAGCAGAAGACAAGCCGGCAAAGAAATCCAAAAGCAGTGGGATTATGATAAGGGAACCTGAAACTTGAAATGTTTTAGGTTCTACTTATAGGGCTAAGGGATGTGATACTTTTTTTAATTACATAAACATTAATTCCATATTTTATTAAATGGAACAATCATTTGCTATAATTATGATTTATCTAACTCATCAATTGCTATGATTTTGAATTATCTGCTACATCATTTGTGTTGAAGCCAAAAATGACCTCAACGGGAGTTTAAAACATGGGTGCAGCCAACACCTACTTCTCTCGAGCCTCGACACTCGACTAGATTCAAAGGACCTAAGACTGACCCAAAGCCTCAGCAGGGAGGTCCCACCTCACACCCGAAAGATCTCTGAGATCTTCCCCTCCAAAGCCAAAAGCTGGGCTAGGAGCTCCTCAGAAAGCACTGGAGATTGGAAGATAATGAAAGCTTGTCTTCTAAGGAGCCCTTATGGGTCTATTTATAGCTTTTTGTTGACTTGAGATTACTGAAATACCCTTAGTTGATCTGCCAATAGCCAAATCCCGTTGTTTATCTTGAGGGTATAGGGGTAATTTTACGTGTGGGTAATTAGGTCATTTTACTCAGGGCCCTGGGCCCCACTCGGCGAGAACTCTGAGCCGAGAGCCTTCATGTCCTAAGCCCGGCACGAGCGGTCTCGCCTGCTTATAGGCGAGAGCTCCTCCAAGGCAGGAGCTTGGCGCAAGCGCAAGCGTTCCCGCCCACTCATGGGCGAGAACATCTTTAGGGCGGGAGCTCCTCTGGCAAGCCTAATCCTGACCGTTGGTGTCTCCTGGTCTGACTCAGCGAATATGTGGTTGTACATAATCCCCGCTCTTTTTGAGCTAGCTCTGCGCTCGAAAAGACACATCCAACCCGTAAATATTCACTGAGCACGTGTCAACATCAGAGAATCTTTTGGTGGGCCGTACCATGGATATATATATATATATGTTGATAGACGGCCATAAATCTACCCTCGAATCGTCGTTCCTCGTCCGAGTTCTCGCTTCCTCCCACGATGTATTCCAAGCGTGTTGACAAACCGCTTCTGCAGGGACTTCAAGACCGTATCGATGCGGCCCTGGCGTGAGCCAAGGCTAACTATGCCTTGGTTGCCCCCTGGCTGGCGAGAAAGTCGTCAGCCACTGAGACCTCTCATCTAAAGAAGAAAAAGAAAGAGAAGAAAAGGGCGAAGGTAGTCCAGCGAGACCTGTCTCATGAGAATAGGAGCTCGCCTACGCCGACCACAAGCCATGCGGATGATCCCTCTCCGCAGAAGGTATGTCTCTCGACTCGCTAATCATTGTAACCACTAGCTGTTTACGCGGGAGGATGTGTAGCTGACGCGATACTTCTCACAGGAAACGGCCCCTGACGACATCAGGCCCCCGCGGGAGCCCTTGGACTCATCATCTCGTCCTCCTGAGAATCAACTGTGGGTCTCGGAGGTCGCTCCTCCGCCTGGCTCCCCGAGAATTGCAGGTATCTTTTCCACTCTCACTTTTAACTCAGTCTCAGATTGCTGAATTGACTTCCCGCAGCACCAGCTTCCGCCAAACCGGGTCTCGCTACCCGGGAGAATGAAGTAAGGGTCGCTAATCGGCCTGCCCCTATAGTTGATTCCTCCCTACTGGCGGGAGGAGTGGCTGTCGAATCTTCCGTAGCTCCCCAGGATGTCACCATCCCGCGGGAGAGGACAACTCCCCCCTGCTTCCGGCTAAGCCGGGATCACCACTCGCAAAATCTTCCCCCCAGGAAAAGGAAAGCCGATCCACCTCCTCTTTGGAACTAAGGGGGGGGCTGGGCCTTCTCTCCTGCCGTCGGCCGGTGGTTCTCTCCATACTGCAGGTATGCGGTATGTTTTATCATAATTATCGCTTAGCTCTCGCCATGACCGTGGAACTCTTTTGTCAGGGGAGTCGGGCTCGCGATCGGGAGCTGACGCAGAGGATGAAGATGGAGAAGACGACGAAGACAGAGAAGGGGAGGATGGCGAGAGCTCCCCCTTCCCTTCTTCCGACGAGATGGAGGAAATCTTGACCAGCACCGAGAGTGCCAAAAGGCGGGGGAAGAGGGTTGCCGCGGTCCTGTCAAAGCTTATACGGTCGGAGCGGGCCCATGACTCTGCGGCGAGAGAGTTCCGCCAATCGGTGGAGAAGAGGCTGGTGGCTCTAGTGCGAGACTACTTCATAGGCGAGACGAATCGGCCAGGTGGGCCTACCGCTGGGTCCTCTCCCGAAAGGTGTATTGCGGGGATCCGAGACCTGTCCCGCCGGATCAACCTAGGATGCACCGTCTTATCGTCCTATTTCAACCCACAGGCGCCACCAAGGACTAGGTAGCGGGAACGAGGACGATGGCGGTAGGAACCTTATTTATTCGCGAGATCACCTCCTTTCTTACCCCTGGCCTTTCCCTTCCCCAATGTACCGTTATTTTCATCAGTCTGTAACTAATAACTTTGTTATTATTATTATTACTTTTTATTCAGCTCTCGTCGGCGGGAGTAACCCCTGCTTCCGCTCGATTTACTTGTCGCGTGTCATCTGAAAATGTTTGCGCTAATCAGATTTGTCGGCCCGTCGCTGTCAATCTTGGGCGGGAAACTGAGGCGCCGCCGACTTAGGGCGTGACGATTGTACCCCCGCCGCCTTTTTGGGAATAGTCATGATGATCACGGTTTTCTATAAATAGAGAAGTCCACCTACCATATTTATTTCTCCGATCAGAAACATGTGCCTTTTTTTCTCGTCGCTTTCACGGTTTGCCGAGATCTCCTGCTTGCTTCCGCCTCCCCCTCCCGTTCTCGCTCAACTCTCGCTCTCGCCTCTATTCTGAAGACCTCGCCCTCAACCTCACAAGCATGATGCCGGGCGGAAGCGAGGGACGCATTAATTGCGCGGAAGCCTTCCAGAAGCATCAGTTCCCCTCTTATAGCCTGACCATGGAGGAGTTCCAACTGATCCACACCCGTTATATTCCCGCCGACTTCACCGCGCGAAACCCCGGCAACCACGATAGGGTGAACAGTGCGGGGGAGGGGGAGCTCGCCATCCCCCTTGAGCACTTTGAGGTGGGCTTCCGCCTCCCCCTCTGGCTGGAGATGCGCCAGGCCCTCCGGTACTATGGAGTGGTTCCCGCGCAGTTGAATCTGAACTCGGTCACGATCCTTGTGGCATTCATCTGCTACATGCGATCCGAGAGGAACGAGTTCAGCCTCCCTATCTTCTGAAGCTATTTACCTTCCACGCTAATGGAGGGGTGGTCTTCTTTTCAGGGCAGCTTCTCAAGACCACCAGTCTCACCAACAAGCACCACCATTGGGGCGAGAAGTTCGCCTTCGTTTCCGGCGATTTCAGAAACGTTCCTCTCGCTCCTATTCAGTATGAGGACGCCGCTTACAAGCCGCCCACCTTGGGCTCACGCGAAAGCGCCCTCCTTGAGTTCTTCAGAACTAAGGATTTCGACGTCCAGTTCCTCCGGCAGGGCGTCGATTCTCTCCTCCCCGTGCCTTCGGGAGAAGGTACGGTCTCGCCTTTAACTCATTATTCCCCCCTCTCTTTTAAGATTAGGGCTAAGTGCTATCGCCTCTGCAGGAGAGCGAGATATCCCCCTGCGCCAACCCTTCGAAAAGGCTCATGCTGCCGAGAGCCAAACCGTGAGAGATCCGCTGGCTCTCACGAAGTCTGCGGCTCAAGCTTGTCGGGATGAGCCAGCCCTGCTTCCGGCGACCGGTGCCGGGAAGCGAAAGCCCGGCGACCCTTTGGCCGCAGCGCTTAAGAGGCCCAAAATAACTGCAGCCGAGAAGGGTAAAGCCGCAGCGGTTCCTCCCTCCCAGCCTTCTGCTCCAGGCCGCTCCTTTAAAGAGATCTTGCAGGCCGCCAGCGAGATCGTTGTTACCAGGGGTGGCATCGAGGCACCCGCCGAGAACCCCCTCGCCCCCCGTGGAGTAGATGGTGAGGGAGCTGCTGCCGAGACCTCCGCTCAGTCTACGCCTGGAGAGGTGCTGCAGGGTCACCGTAATTTTGGTCTCGGCATGAAGTGTCTTGATGCGGAAAATAAACCGCTGCTTCAGTGGGACCCTGACACCAACAGGGTCTCAATCTGGTCTCTTCTACCCAGCTGGGCGGAGCGAGATGAGGTCACCAGCGAGGCCTTCTCCTTGGGCTACAGCCTGTACAGCCGGGAGAACGCCAGTGTCTATGATAAGATGACCACCAGGCTCCTGGCCTATGACTCCACCCTGGCCTTGATGCGTGGGATCGAGCTTGCGCATATATGCGCACATCGGAGCATCACCATCGACCGCAACTTCCAAGATATGTTTAAGGCCAGGGAGGAGGCGGTGGCTCAGGCGGCTGCATTGAAGAAAGAGTTGGCAGATGCTAATCAGCTGCTGTCTTTACGCCCGGCGGAAAAGGTAAGCGAGAGCTTTTGCTATACTCGCTCCTGCCACTGCAGATTTCAACCCTTCTTTCATGCTAACCTCTCGCTACACAGGATTCCGCTCACGCCGTGGCGCTTCGTGCAGAGCTAGCCTAGATGCGATACGAGAACGTCCTGCTGAGGGACCAGCTCCGGCGCATGGAGGCGACTGCGCCCCCTCCTCCTCCACTGGACGAAAGGTTGAAGAGCCACCACTATTCAGTCTATGACATTGACAAGCTCCTTCAGGCCAACGCTTAAGCTACAGTCAGGTTGACCCTGGAGATGCTGCGGGATATAGGTTGCTTGGATGGGAGAGGCAAGTCCATCACCGCCCGCCAGCTCGTCCCTTGGCTCTTCGAGCCCGTCCCGAAGCACCCAGGTGCGCCCGATTCCTCGCCTTCGGATGTCCCGAAATCCCCTGCCATGGGTAGCGAGACATCCGGGGAGAGCTCAGTCGAGAGCTCTCGCGGGAGTTCAAGCGAGAGCTCGGATGGGTACAGTGCGTCTCCCTGAAGGGCCCTCCTTTCTTCTCTCTTGGTTGTACTGAACGAGATGCTCTAGACTTGTAATTACATTAAATACATTATAAATATTTTGTATGTATGCCATTTTCTTTTTATTGCAAATGCTTTTGATACAACTGTTGAGGCCGAGTGATTCTCAAGCATGCTTCCGCCGAGGCCCTTAGCCCCCCTAGGGTAGTCTCCCTTAGCGATGGATAGGCGGGAACCTATCGAAAGAGCCCCGGGCTTAGACATCTCGTTTTTGCACTCTGCCCAGAACCTTCTGCTAGGAACATTGCTCATAGGCCCTTTAAGGCAAGGTTGTCCCTCTTTAGCTTGCGCGAACTGTTCGAAGCTTTCGCCTGACACTTCTCACTGTCTGACTAAGGATACTATCAGGAGCCTTCCCACTGATAACTGCCTTCGGCGAGATCTCCCTAGCAGGGACCTCCCCGCCGAGATCTCATGTGGCCGAGAGCTCGCCTGTCTGAAGGGATCCTACCTTTTTTCATTCCGTGTTCCGGGTGTGTTTCTTGCCCTACTCAGAGCATCCGAGTCGGAGTGTCTCCTAGGATCAAAAACTTCACTCCCCCAGGAGAGCCTTCGGACCTGCCAGCTAGGTGAGAGCCTGTGCAGCGAGTCTACCTGGGGCCGAGCCGTGCTCTGGGTGCCGATGAAGTTTCCTCAAACCAAACCTATCCCCCAAAGGCGAGCCTTCAGACCTGCCAGCTAGATGAGAGACTGTGCAGCGGGTCTAACTGGGGCCGAGCCAAGCTCGGGGTGCCGATGAAGTTTTCTCAAACCAAACCTATCCCCCACAGGTGAGCCTTCGGACCTTCCAGCTAGATGAGAGCTGCGTAGCGGGTCTACCTGGGGCCGAGCCGAGCTCGGGGTGCCGATGAAGTTTCCTCAAACCAAACCTATCCCCCACAGGCGAGCCTTCGGACCTGCCAGATAGATGAGAGCCTGCGCAGCAGGTCTACCTGGGGCCGAGCCGAGCTCGAGGTGCCGATGAAGTTTCCTCAAACAAAACCTATCCCCCACAGGCGAGCCTTCAGACCTGCAAGCTAGATGAGAGCCTGTGCAGCGGTTCTACCTGTGGCCGAGCCGAGCTCGGGGTGCCGATGAAGTTTCCTCAAACCAAACATATCCCCCACAGGCGAGCCTTCGGACCTGCCAGCTAGATGAGAGCCTGCGCAGCAGGTCTACCTGGGGCCGAGCCGAGCTCGGGTTGCCGATGAAGTTTCCTCAAACCAAACCTATCCCCCATAGGAGAGCCTTCGGACCTGCCAGCTAGATGAGAGCCTGCGCAGCAGGTCTACCTGGGGCCGAGCCGAGCTCAAGGTGCCGATGAAGTTTCCTCAAACCAAACCTATCCCCCACAGGCGAGCCTTCTGACCTGCCAGCTAGATGAGAGCCTGTGCAGCGGGTCTACCTGGGGCTGAGCTGAGCTTGAGGTGCCGATGAAGTTTCCTCATACCAAACCTATCCCCCACAAGTGAGCCTTCGGACCTGACAGCTAGATGAGAGCCTACACAGCGGGTCTACCTGGGGCCGAGCCGAGCTCGGGGTGTCGATGAAGTTTCCTCAAACCAAACTTATCCCCCACAGGCGAGCCTTAGGACCTGCCAGCTAGATGAGAGCCTGCGCAGCGGGTCTACCTGGGGTCGAGCCGAGCTTGGGGTGCCGATGAAGTTTTCTCAAACCAAACTTATCCCCCACAGGAGAGCCTTTGGACCTGCCAGCTAGATGAGAGGCTGCGCAGCGGGTCTACCTAGGGCTGAGCCAAGCTCGGGGTGTCGATGAAGTTTTCTCAAACCAAACATATCCCCCACAGGCAAGCCTTCGGACCTGCCAGCTAGATGAGAGCCTGCGCAGCGGGTCTACCTGGGGTCGAGCCAAGCTCGGGGTGCCGATGAAGTTTTCTCAAACCAAACCTATCCCCTATAGGCGAGCCTTCGGACCTACTAGCTAGATGAGAGCCTACACAGCGGGTCTACCTGGGGCCGAGCCGAGCTCGGGGTGTTGCAAAATACATAATTACACCCTATCATAAACATTTCACAATAGGCAAGAAAAAAACAAGTCAATTGATGTAGTATAACAAGCTTGATTTTGAATACATAATTACATCCTCCCCATTTCACGGGTAGAAGCATTTTAGGTCATCGCCTCTCCAGGTGTGGCTTAAGGCCCTCCCCTCCAAGTCCTGGAGGTTGTAACCTCCCGTTCCAAGGACTTCCTTCACTATGTAAGGTCCTTCCCAGTTCAGGTTGAGCTTGCCCATGGGAGCCGACCTTCCTATCGCGTCAACCTTCCTCAGCACCAGATCTCCTTCAGCAAACTGCTTGACCCTGACATGCTTATCGAAGTACTTGGCCAACCGCTGCATGATCTCTTCTTGCCTGATGGCTTCCACGGCACATAGCTCTTCCGCCATGTCTAGCGAGAGGCGTAACCCCTCCTCATTCTCCAACCTCCAAGTCTCATATCATCCGCCTGCGGCTGTGACCCGCGGGGACCGAACCTCGAACTCCACTAGTAGGATCGCCTCACACCCATGAGAAAGCTTGAAGGGGGTCTCACCGGTGGCCGTGTTCGGGGTTGTTCGCAAGGCCCACAGGACCGGGGGGAGCTGCTCCACCCAATTTCCCTTTAAGTTTTCCACTTTATTTTTGATCAAGTTCACAATAATCTTGTTTGCCACTTCCACCTGGCTGTTGCTCCGGGGGTGGTGGACAGAGGCAAATCTGAGGTCTATCCCCAGTTGGGCGCAGAAGCTGATGAACTCTTCACTGGCAAACTAGGGACCGTTATCTTTCACTATCGCTTGAGGCAACCCGTGTCTGCATATGATCTACCCCCATATGAAGTTCATTATGACTTGCGAGGTGACCTTGGCCAAGGCCTTAACCTCCAGTCACTTTGAAAAGTAATCGAACATGACCAAGAGGAACCTCCTCTGCCCACTAGCCGGAGGAAAAGGCCCAACTAAATCCATCCCCCAGATAGCAAACGGCCACGGTGTCGCGATGCTTCGGAGTCTTTGAGCTGCCAAGAGCTGGAGGGGGCGCAGAGCTGGCATTTTTGACACCTCCTTGCAAATTCCGCGGTATCCTTCCTTAGGGTGGGCCAGAAGTACCCCTGCCTGATCACCCTTGCCTCCAACATCCTACCTCCAGAATGACTGCCGCACTCGCCCGAGTGCATCTCTCCCAAGATCCTTGGGATCTCTTCTTCGGTTACACATCTTGCTAGGAGCCCTGACAACATCTTACGATGCAACCCCCATTCTATCATCAGGTAATGAGCTGCCTTGCGCCTGAAGCTCTTTGCATCCTTAACCTCCTCTGTAAGCCTACCTGTGGTCAGGAAGGTTACCAACGGGTCCACCCACGAGGATCGCCGACCTACCTCCATCAACTCCCCTTCCTCAATGGCTGGACGAAAAAGTTCAGTCACGGTCCCTCCTCCCCGAGGACCAAGCTTCGCCAATCGATCGGCGGCCGCACTCTACTCCCTGTGGACATGCTGGATTGAGAATGACCGAAACCCACCGATGATCGCCCTTATCTTGGATAGGTATTTTATGAGGGTAGGTTACCGAGCCTCAAACTCTCCTCGGATCTGTGATGCTACCACCATTGAGTCAGTGAAGGCCTCCACATCCTTGATCTCAAGCTCCTTTGCCAAGTGAAGGCCGGCGATCACGGCCTCATAATCTGCTTGGTTGTTGGTCACCGGAAAATGGTAAGCCACCGCCTGCTCTATCGCGACTCCCTGGGGGCTTATCAGCACCACTCCTCCCCCGAGGGAATGCTTTCCCGAGGCCCCATCAACCATCATCTTCCACGCTTCCTGTGGCTGCTGCTCTCCCTCCTCAACTTCAAAAACATAGTCCGCCAGAAAGTCTGCCACCGCTTGCGCCTTGATGGACAGTCTCGGAACAAAAGAGATGTCAAACTCGCTTAGTTCAATGGACCACTTAACAAGTCTTCCCGAGTGCTTTACCCCTTCAAAGATCTTGCGAAGAGGATGGTCGGTCACCACCCTAATCGAGTGTGCTTGAAAATACAGTCGGAGTTTCCTTGCAGAGATGACTAAAGCGTAAGCCAACTTTTCAAGGATGGGGTAGCGGAGCTCCGCCTTCTTCAGGATCCGGCTGACGTAATAGATCGGCAGTTGCTTCTTTCCTTCTTCCCTTACTAGGACGGAGCTCACCGCCTCCGCTCCTACTCCAAGGTACAAGGTCAGGTCCTCCCCTTCTTTTGGGCTCTGAAGCAGAGGAGCCTGAGAGAGCTGTCTCTTCAGCCCTTGGAAGGCTTCTTCACAATCGGGGTCCACTCAAACATTTGGTTCCCTCGCAGCACCTTGAAGAATGAAGAACACTTGTCTCCTGACCTGGAGAGGAACCTGCTCAGCGCAGCCAGTTTGTATGTCAAGTGTTGGACCTCCTTGGCATCATGAGGTGATTCCAAATCCAGGATGGCCTTTACCTTGTCCGAGTTGGGTTCCACCCCTGCCGGAGTCAAAAAATGCCCAAGGAACTTCCCGTGGCTGGCCCTGAAGACATACCTCAAGGGGTTTAGCCTCATCTTGAATCTCCGTAGGGTGGCGAACGTCTCTTCTAGATCCATCAGATGCGAATCCACGCACTTGCACTTGATCATCAGGTCGTCGACATAGACCTCCAAGTTTCTCCACCTTTGATCTCGGAAGACCCGATCCATCATGCGTTGGTATGTAGCCCCTGCATTCTTCAGCCCAAAGGGCATCATTTTATAACTGAAGCATCCCTCCCTCGTGATGAAGGAAACATCCTTGACATCGGGAGGGTGCATCCGGATCTGGTGATAACCTGAAAAAGCATCCAAAAAGCTCATAATAGAAAAACCGACGGCTAAATCAACAAGCGCATCGATCTGAGGCAGGGGGTAGCAATCCTTAGGGCATGATTTATTTAACAAAGAGAAATCGATACACATTCGCCATTTCCCACCCCCTTTTTTAACCATTACCACATTTGATATCCAGTATGGATACTGGATCTCTGAGATGAAGCCGGCCTCCAGGAGCTTACTGACCTCTTCGTGAATGGGCTCCTCCAGCTTGGTGGCGATGTCCCTCATCTTTTGGCATATAGGACGAGTGCGGGGGTCCAGGTTCAGATGGTGGCAGGCCACATCCGCGTCGATGCCCGGCATGTCTGTTGCACTTCAAGAGAAGATGTCGATGTTGCTTTGAATGCAGGCCCGCACTCGCCCTCGGTCCTCGGGACTCAAGCCCCCGCTGACCCGCACCCTCTGCACCTGCTCTGCGCTAGTGAAGACCTCCATCTCCACTACTTCCTCGGCCGGCTCCAACCGCGACTGCTCCCAGCCGACCCTTGCTTCTTCCTCCAGCTCCAACTCCTCCCTTCCTACCTCCCCCTCAATCTCCATCGCCTCATCCGGCCCCTCCTGCTGCTGCTCGACTTCCACGCCCCTCTGGGCCTCTCTCTCCACTCCTCCTGCTACTTGCTCTTCTACCTCCATCGCCCCCTCCGGGCTCTCCTGCTGCTGCTCAGCCTCCATGCCCCCCTGGGCCTCTCTCTCAGCTTTCTCCTGCTCCTCCGCAGTCTCCTTCCTTGCCTCCTCTTGGCTCATCACCTCTTCCCCGACGTCCTCCTCCTGCTCCGCCATCTCCCTCTCTAGCCCTTCTGCCTCGATCATCCAGGATATGGTGTTGATCGCTGTCACATAACATTGTCTTGCCACCTTCGGATCCCCCCTGATCCTAACCTGCACCCCTCCATTATTGAACTTAAGGCATTGGTGGAAAGAGGAGGGGACGCAGTGAAAGGCGCTGATGAGGGACGCCCAAAGATGGCGTTGTAACTGCACGGAGCATCCACTATCACCAACCTATAGTTCAGTGACACGCCTCCTAACTTCACATGCAGCCCTACTCCTCCTTCTTCTTCCTTCCTCTCTCTATAGAATCCGAACAGCGGTCCATCCGAATCCAAGATCCTTTTCCCCTAAACCCTCATCTCATCGAAGGCCTTCTTGAAGATAACATTTACTGAGCCCCCGTTGTCTACAAGTATCCTCGAGACCGTGAAATTCTCCACCGCCGTCTGGATCACTAGGGCGTCACAGAACGGATCTTCATAGTCCAGCATGTCCATTGACGAGAAGGTGATCTTTTCTTCTGGTGGGGGAGCCTGGGAGGTAGAGGCGACCCCCCTTCGGTACATGGTTTGAAGGCTCCCCTTGCGGGTTGTCTTGATCCCCACTCCTCCGTGGATCACCCCGATTCCTCCCCAGGTTCCCACGTCTACCCGATCTTCACATTTGCCCTCCATCTCTCCCTGACATACTTCCACGATCCTAACCGGCGAATCCTGCCTCGCTGCTCCTCTTGCTTCTCTCATCTCCATGAACTCAGGGCAGATGGTCGTCGCGTGACCCTCCTCCTGGTGGAAGTCACAAAAGAGCAACGCCTCCCTACCCCATCTTCCTTCTCCTCCTCCTCTTCTCCCAGCTCCTCGAATTCCTCTCCTCGCTCCTTGATTGGCCCGCGAACAGACTCTTACTGTGGTTGGTTCGGGGAGTCGATCGCCGCGGGCTTGCTAGATGAGGTAAGTGCACCTATCGCAAGTAGTACTCGATATTCGGGAGAATACCGATGTCGTATTATTCTCGGGAATGGGTTGATTACCCCTACTGCTCCGAAAACACTAATATTTTACCGAAATAGTAAGTTGAGGGTTTTAATTAAAATAGGACAAAAATAGATTTAAGAAAATAGTCGACGAAGAGATAACTCCCGGTATCGAATTACGTTAGGATTAAAAATAGATTTGAATAACTAGAGATCTAAAGTTTCAATTTAATTAAAGCGGAAACTTGGCCGTGGAGGTTCAAAATAATGAGCTCACCTATCTCTAGGAATATCGCTCACCTGGACATTAAGGCTATTCGACCGGGCTCTCGTCCGACGAAGGATTCCCCTTAATGCCCGCAGTACGCTAAGAACCCCGCTATTGGGTGGGGAACCCAATCCGGTAGAGTTAGCGTGCCTTCTCTCTCGAGGGTTAGTGCGGAACTCTATTTACCCAGGGGTGATCTGTCCATACGCACGGCCTCTTGGCTAGCTAGCGTATGATAATGGAAATAAAGTCCACACATCGATATGTGGTTCTACGCGTCTTTAACCCGGGGTAAACCTTAAATTTTTTAATTAAATTGAAAAATTAGACATTTGGTTATTTAAAACATTTTAGTCCCAAAGCTCCTCGATACCGACGGCTAAAAGCAATTAGCCACTCATCGGAATGGGGATAGCTTATATGTTTGGTTATGCGAGCGTTCTAAACTATTCGCTGAAGGGTTATAAAGAAAATAAGAAGAAAAGTAATATACCCTTGTTAAAATTCAACAAAACCGTAGAGGCCTCCTCGGATACCCTGTTGACACTCAACAAACCGGCGGAGAACACCCCACTTATATTGTTGAAAGTTTTCCCGGATCGTGGAGTTAGCAGGGATTATCTCAACAAAGCAGTAACAACCAGCAACGCATGCAGCACAAGCTTCTTTATTGATCAAGAGCAAACTTCTTTACAAGGCGAGACATACATGGCGAGACATGCTTCACCAAAACCCAAACCAGGAGAGCAGAGACAGTTACAAAGACAAGAAAGAAAAACAAGCCGCGCGGACTCAACCACCAAGCCGCCGGTCTACTGCTGTGGAGTCCGCTCAGTCCGCCAGGTCGCCAGACCGTAACCCAAGCCGCACGGACTACCCCTTATTCCAATGCTTAGCTCTTCACCGCCGATCTACAGGCCGCCTGACCGCGAGGTCGCCTAGCCGCCAGACCCCACAAGCTGTGTCACTGAATGGAACAGTCTGCCTGAAGTAGGCGACTTCCTGTGCCTCGAACCAAGTTGCCAAAGAGAAGACTGCCTGGTCGCTATCCGCGACCTGCTGTTTACCCCCTGTTTCTTAACCGCAGAGTCCGCAATGTCCCTGACCGCAATCAGAGCCAAGTCCTGTCTTTCCAGCGCTATCCGCACAACCTGCACAGCACAACCGGGTCAACTCAAACCGCGCGGACACCCAAGTCCAGACCGCAGCAATGTACGCGAGCTCCATTACTGTTCACTTACTTCGGTTCAGGTTCCTTACTCCTGATGTGACATGGGTCCTATTTTTAGGCACGATGATGAGTATGGTCACCGCCCTAGCCGATAGGAACACCGCCACATCCCGCAGCAAGAACTAGTGTGTCCGCCAGCCCGCGGACACACATTCCAGTTCGCCGCCCATGTGCAGATAGCCAGTCCGCCCCAGCTTCTCCAAGGCCGGACTCCAATATCCCGCCCGCCTTGCCGCCAGAGGCCAAGCCAGGATCACCACAGCCGGACTCCACAACAGCTATGTCCGCCAATCCGCGGACACAGCACCAGTCCGCATAACCCGAGCCCGCAGCCTTGCCATCAAGGCACCTGCCGGACTCAGCGGACACTCGGCTTCCGTCTGCACTTCCCGAGTCCATTACCTCAATCTCCAAGGCACCGCCGGACTCAGCGGACACGCCGATTCAGTCTGCTTTCGCAGCAAACTCCAGTCCGCATTCCTGAGTTCATAACCTCATCACAAGGCTAAACCAAACTCAGCGGACTCCAGCTCCAGTCCGCACGCTCTTGCCCAGGCAATCCTCTAGTCCGCATACCCCCAAGCTAGCAAACAAGGCAATAGCACTTCTACTAGGCTTGGCGGACTGAGAAAGCAGCTCGCGCTCCACTGCGCGATCTCCCCGGACTGAGCCATCCTGGACTTGGTTCAGATCACACCAAGTCCAGTCCACTGGCCACATGGGCCAGTCCGGACTTACTGGCGGACACTGGATCTAGCCCGCCATACCGGGCGACCTCCAGTTTCTATCCGCGCTGACCGGCGATCTCCGTGGCTTCCACTTACCGCTTCACTAGAGCAAGACCAAGGCAACTGCCAAACCGGTCTGCTGAGCTCCAGTTCATCAGTCCGCTTCATGCCGAACTCCGCGAATAGGATTGCTATCCGCCCGGTTACTTCCTGGGAACCAACTGTCTGCTGAGTAATCCCCGGCCTGACAGACCGCCGCTGCTGTCTGCGTAGTCCGCGCGAACTGATCGCCCAGGCCGCCACAGAGCAAACCGCCTGCAACATCCCTGCCGACTTAGCATTCCACAAACTCTGTCCGTGTAGTCCGCGCGGATAGGTTACCCAAGCCTTCCATTCACCCACTTTCACTTCACAAGTTTCAACACTCCCCCTTGAAGTGAGAAGTGGTGAATAACTCTAGCAGCTCCCGTAACCTTGCACCTGGTCCCTCCGATAGCATCTACGAAGAGATGTCCAAGACATAGTCCTCGCCCCACATATCATGGACCATGAGGGAGCCCTCCAGCATCTCCCAAAAGGAGCCATGCTTCCCTCTGCCTTCTTCAGCTTCAACCTCCACTCATGCATCATAGGAGTATCACCAACTTCCTTGGGCACAAAAGCCCAAGCCTTATTACCTCTGAGAGAAGTCACCTCTTCAGCCTTGGTGTCAACTACCTCCTTGATTCTAGTGGGGTCATCACAGCTAGAAGTACCTTGCTCGACTTGAGGGCTAACAAGGAAACACGGGACTAAGTCCGCCGTGTTCCCTTCGCTATATCGAGCTGGTGGCTTACTGATCCTCTTTGATCTCCGAAGAACCTGATCATGGCTAACCACCTCCGCTGCTTCTGAACCAGCTCCATTCCCGGGCAAACCCGGAACAATGCTCCCCTTGCTTCCTGAACAAGACGCCTCCTCACTGGAACCAAGAGCACCTGGAGCAACGCTCCCCCTGCTACCTGAACCAGAAGACTCCCCTCTTGAACAAGAACTACCTAGAACATCACTCCCCTTGCTTCCTGAACCGGAAACCTCCGCCTTCGAGCCAGAAGATCCTGGAGCATCGCTCCCCCTTCTTCTCGACTCTGATGCCTTTGCCCCGGAGCTAGAACAACCTGGAGCACCTGGTGACTCAGGTAACTCCACTTCCTTAGCAGCAGCCTCCTTCAGCCCACCATCTGACCTGCTTATCTCTAGCTCCACATGAGAGCTACCCCAAAACGGCGTCAACTCATCGAATACAATGTCTCTCGACACTATGAGTTTCTTAGTCGCAGGATCCATATACCTCCATATTATTCTCTGCTCATCATACCCAACAAGGACTAGCTTTGTCTTGAGAGCACCCGGAGAGTGTATATAACAGGTAGATCCAAACACCCGAAGGTGCTTCACTGAGGGCTTCACTCCGAACATCAGCTCATAAGGAGTCTTCACTATGATCGGACTAAGAGGCATCCGGTTGATGACATGAGCAGCACAAGCCATCCCTTCCGCCCAAAGGGCCTTTGGAGCGCCTTTACTCTGAAGCCAACACTTGCAGGTCTCCATTAACCAACGGATCATCCGAGCTGCAATAATACCTTGTTGTGAAGTATGTCCACAAGAAAGATCCTTCCGGATCCCTTGCTTCCTGCAAAAGTGTGAAAACTCGGTTGAGCCAAACTCACCACCGATACTTGTCCTCAACACCTTGATCCTCCGGCCAAGCTGGCCTTCCACAAGCTTCTTGAACTCCACAAACAAGCATACCATGTTGGACTTCTTCTTCATGAAGTATACCCATGTATACCAAGAATAGTCATCAACCAATATCAGCATGAACCTGCTGCCTCCAAGACAGGTCGTGACGGTCGGTCCCATCAGAGCACAATGGACAACCGTCAATGGTGCTTTACATCTGGATTATGCTTTATCAACCATGAAGCGATAGGCTCCACTTTCCTGACATCCCGCACACCCCCGACCATCGACATAGGATGACAATCTAGGCAAGCCTCTTACGAGTCTTCTTTCCTCCATTGCTTTCTGCTTGTCCATCCCTACATGCCCCAGTCTTTCATGCCAGATAGCAGCACTATCACTGGCATTCCTCCAATCAGATCCAGAACTTGTTGATAAACCAACAAGGTTCTTCTCCTTCCTCCCTACCTGAGCAACGTTCGCCGAGAGCAAGACAACCTTGCACTCCTTCCGAAGATGACTTTGCTGCTTGCATTTATAGCACCGTGGTCCTTCCTTCCTCTTCCTATCACGCCTAGGAGAACCGCTCCTTTCTTCCTGATATGAAGTAGAGGGACCATCGTCAGCAGCAACCTTCACCTTCTTCCTGAACAACCCATCAAGGGAAGTCCAAACCTCCGCAGCTGACTGACATCCACTGATGTGGTCCAAGAGCTCCGATGAGATCACCTGCTTGAGAATAGACTCCGCTTTCGCATTTGTCTCCTTCCAAGCTCTCATCGCCTCAGCATTGCCAGCAGTATCCTCTTGTCTTCATACTCCGCATACAACCTCCCAAAGGTCCTCGCCAAGAATAAAGCTCTTCATACAGTACTTCCACCTTTCAAAGTTCGTCGTTGTAAGGAGATCAATGCCAAGACAACTTGCATTCTCCACTGTCATGGTTCTACCACTGGTTTCCTCTACAGAACAGCAACTACTTCCGTTGAGCACTGCTTGACCACTCCAACAACCTCCCTCTGATACCATGTTAAAATTCAACAAAACCGTAGAGGCCTCCTCGGATACCCTGTTGACACTCAACAAACCAGCGGAGAACACCCCCTTATATTGTTGAAAGTTTTCCCGGATCGTGGAGTTAGCAGGGGTTATCTCAACAAAGCAGTAACAACCAGCAACGCATGCAGCACAAGCTTCTTTATTGATCAAGAGCAAATTTCTTTACAAGGCGAGACATACATGGCGAGACATGCTTCACCAAAACCCAAACTAGGAGAGCTGAGACAGTTACAAAGACAAGAAAGAAAAACAAGCCGCGCGGACTCAACCACCAAGCCGTCGGTATACTGCTGTGGAGTCCGCTCAGTCTGCCAGGTCGCCAGACCGCAACCCAAGCCGCGCGGACTACCCCTTATTCCAATGCTTAGCACTTCACCGCCGATCTGCAGGCCGCCTGACCGCGAGGTCGCCTAGCCGCCAGACCGCACAAGTTGCGTCACTGAATGGAACAGTCCGCCTGAAGCAGGCAACTTCCTGAGCCTCGAACCAAGTTGCCAAAGAGAAGACCGCCTGGTCGCTATCCGCGACCTGCTGTTTACCGCCTGTTGCTTAACCGCAGAGTCCGCACTGTCCCTGACCGCAATCAGAGCCAAGTCCTGGCTTTCCAGCGCTATCCGCACAACCTGCACAGCACAATCGGGTCAACTCAAACCGCGCGGACACCCAAGTCCAGATCGCAGCAACGTACGCGAGCTCAATTACTATTCACTTACTTCGGTTCAGGTTCCTTACTCCTGATGTGACATGGGTCCTATTTATAGGCACGATGATGAGTATGGTCACCGCCCTAGCCGATAGGAACACCGCCACATCCCGCAGCAAGAACTAGTGTGTCCGCCAGCCCGCGGACACCCATTCCAGTTCGCCCCCCATGTGCAGATAGCCAGTCCGCCCCAGCTTCTCCAGGCCGGACTCCAATATCCCGCCCGCCTTGCGGCCAGAGGCCAAGCCAGGATCACCACAGCCGGACTCCACAACAGCTATGTCCGCCAATCCGCGGACACAGCACTAGTCCGCATAACCCGAGCCCGCAGCCTTGCCATCAAGGCACCTGCCGGACTCAGCGGACACTCGGCTTCCGTCCGCACTTCCCGAGTCCATCGCCTCAATCTCCAAGGCACCGCCGGACTCAGCTGACACGCCGATTCAGTCTGCTTTCGCAGCAAACTCCAGTCTGCATTCCTGAGTTCATAACCTCATCACAAGGCTAAACCGAACTCAGCGGACTCCAGCTCCAGTCCGCACGCTCTTGCCCAGGCAATCCTCTAGTCCGCATACCCCCAAGCTAGCAAACAAGGCAACAGCACTTCTACTAGGCTTGGCGGACTGAGAAAGCAGCCTGCGCTCCACTGCGCGATCTCCCCGGACTGAGCCATCCTGGACTTGGTTCAGATCACACCAAGTCCAGTCCACTGGCCACATGGGCCAGTCCGCACTTACTGGCGGACACTAGATCTAGCCCGCCATACCGGGCGACCTCCAGTTTCTGTCCGCACTGACCGGCGATCTCCGCGGCTTCCACTTGCCGCTTCACTAGAGCAAGACCAAGGCAACTGCCAAACCGGTCTGCCGAGCTCCAGTTCATCAGTCCGCTTCATGCCGGACTCCGCGGATAGGATTGCTATCCGCCCGGTTACTTCCTGGGAACCAATTGTCTGCTGAGTAATTCCCGGCCTGACAGACCGCCGTTGCTGTCCGCGTAGTCCGCGCGAACAGACCGCCCAGGCCGCCACAGAGCAAACCGCCTGCAACATCCCTGCCGACTTAGCAGTCCGCAAACCCTGTCCGCGTAGTTCGCGCGGATAGGTTGCCCAAGCCTTCCATTCACCCACTTTCACTTCACAAGTTTCAACAACCCTAACATTAGAAAAGTTATTACAAATAAACACGCCCGCACTCATTCAAACATATAACAAGAGAAAGAAATAAAACTAAGTTACACATAAGAGAAAATTGCATAATTGAAATTTGCAGGTCCCACTCAAACGAGTGGGGGCGGGAAATAAAAGCTGAAAATTGCAAGTCCTACTCAAACGAGTAGGACTGAAATGAAAGTGAGTCCTACTCTTAACGAGTAGGCAGAAATAAATGCTGATTACAAGGCTTTCTCAAACATTTACATCAAAATAAAGTCCGGCCATTTAACTCCTAGCGCGTATGCGGAAAATCAATACCAGCCATTTAACTCAAATGTGTAGGCGGTAACATAAAAGCTAAAAATTACAAGTCCTACTCAAACGAGTATGTCTGAAAATACAATCCAGCCATTTAACTCAAGTGAGTAGGCAGAAAAATAAAAGATACACACACTTGCTTGAATAAAATCTAGCCATTTAACTCAAATTAGTAGGCGGAAAATAAAAATACACACACTTGCTTGAATAAAATCCAACCATTTAACTCAAATGAGTAGGCGGTAAATAAAAACAACACACGCACTCTACTTGAAAGTAACTACTCACGCACTCGACATAAATAAACACACACACACATACACACACTTGCATAAATTAAATAAGATGATAAAGATTATCTCATACACTCACGCACTCGGGCGAAAAATAAGAAAAACAAAGTTATCGAAAAATTAAAACAACTGCATTTCTACCGCTGGAATGTGGTAGAAATGCGTAAAAAGACGAAATAAAAATTGTTTGAGCAAAAAGTTTTCAAATTAAAGTGAGAAAGGCAAGTGCCCGAAAAATTAAAACGTTTACATTTTTACCGTTAGATTTTGATAGAAATGCATAAAAAGTAAAAATAAAAATTGTTCGAGCGAAAATATTTTTGTAATTGCAAAAATCTAAGTTCTTGAAAAATTATAATAACGCATTATACATTCTTATAGACTTTTAAAATGGTTTAAAAAGTGAAGCAGACTAAAACGGACCAAAAGGTTTGTAACAAAAAAACAAGGAAAAGAAAATCTAAATTAGGAGTAATGAAAACCACTTTTTATCGTTTTACAAGTTTATAAGAACGAATTTTAAAGCATAAAAATCCTATGTCTAACCAATTTTTTAGAGTTTGAGAATGAAATCGGCTATAATAATGGCTATAAATTTTATTATTATGATAATAAAACAAATTGTTTTTCATTTTGAAACATAAATTTTGCAATTTTTAACTCATACACGCACACACGTAATATGGAAATGAAATTAAAAGTATATAAGATTGATGAAAAGGAGGTCTTTAGAGAAAATTCAGAGTATATAAGGATGAGAAAAATATCTATTTTATTAACAAAAGAAGTTGATTACAGGAGCTTAAACAAATAAACTTCAAAAGGAGGGGGAGAATCCTTACATAGCACTAAAGCAGCTCCAACGACAGCCCTAAGTCATCAAAATGGTTTCAAAAATTGGAACCCCGGGCTCATACAGCAGTTGGCCTTAAATAGGCAAAAATTTCCAAGTACACGCCCTCCGACAAGGGCGTGTCGTGGGGGCGTGTCCGCACTATAAAACAGCAGAATTCAGTGATCTGACGGATTTGACATTGCGGCTGAAAACTCAGCGGTCACGCCCCAGGTCACGGGCGTGACGGTGGGCGTGTCGTTCGGCGATTAAAGGCGTTGTTGACTTCGGGAGTCGCCGGCGGCGGTTTGTCGGACCCGATGGAGAAGTCATGCCCTTGGTCACGGGCATGACGCTGGGCGTGTCGGGTTGAGTCGACACTCGACAAACGTCGAGCGAAAATTATCGAGAGGAAAATTCGTCGAGCGGGAAGAGGAGTCACGCCCTTGGTCACGGGCGTGACGCTGGGCGTGTCGGATTGTTCGACGATCATCGAGCTGAAAAATCGTCGAGCGGTATGGACACGAGCTTGGGTCACGCCCCGTGTCGGGTGACACGGGCGTGCCGCCAGGCGTGTCAAGCTTTTCTCTTCAAAATCGTCGATTTCGCTGGAATTTGACGGGTCACGCCCTGGTCACGGGCGTGACCAATTTGTCACGGGCGTGACTTGCATTTTTTTGCAGATTCTTATTTTTTTTCCTGAAAAATAAAATAAAACAAGTTAGTAAAATATTTACAAAAATAGTAGTATTTTATTGAATAAAAACAAGTAAAAATGATAAAAATAAATGAAAACGACTTAAGTAATGTACTTTAAAATATGTATCTTTTCAATTCATCAAATACCCCCATACTTAAGCTTTTATTATTCCAGAGCAAAAGTTTGAGGTGAACTTATAAGGAATAAAAAAACTCTAAGTTTAGCTACCGCTTAATCAATTATAAGAGAGATCTAAATAAATAAACGGGGTGTAAGAGTTAAATCCTAAATTTATGAAGATGATTTAAATAGCGCAAAAGTTTTGTCCAAAAGACTTCTTGATGTAATCAAATAGAAAGTAAAAATTGTAATGGTTAGATTAACGAAAATAGTTTGGAATTATATGAACTTTAACTTATAGGAGTTTTACTGAAAATAATGCAATTTACAAATTATGCTCTCAAAAAAAATTTTGAATTAATACTAGCATCGTGAAATTGGCTAAGGGGGTTGATGTTGGTTTATGAAGAGGATTTGAAATTTGAGGTGAGGTAATTTTTTCTCGAACCTCCAATTTTTTTTTTTGGATTATTAGGAAAATGAAATCTTATTTTCCTAATATCATTTTTTTCAACTTCATAATAAATTTTAACCCAATGTATATGTGTAGGAGTAATGAATTTTATCCTCTAACTCCATAACATATAATTTTTTTAATCTATTGGATGCCTATGTTTACAGAACGAAATCTTATTCTCATTCACATAGGATCTTCTAAGGATAACAATTTTATCATGTCAAGTATGTCACGATAAGAAAGGTAAGAAAAGAAAACTATATTTTTAATTAAAAACAATTTTGAGAGCAACCTTAATAAATTGTAAGTTCTAATTTTTTAGAAAGCTAAAAGTAAATATAATTGAATCCTATAGTCATTATTTTCTAACATAATACAAGTGTTCCTATCAATGAAAAATTAGAAGTAGTGCCTAAAAAGAGTTCGCTATTTTTAACAAAGTATAATGAATTCTTTAAAACTTAACCCCGACTATTTAAATTTTTCACTCAATAATTAACAAACGAATAATAATCAGAGAATTAATAAAATTCACATATAAATAAACTCAAAGCAAAATTTTTGGATAGCAAGAAAATTAAGGATGGTATATTTGATTTATTTGTTTCGAAATATATATTTTTGATTTTCATAGTTTTTTCATCATTTTTTTTTTATTTATTATCTTTTTTTTTGGAATTTTGTTTAGTTTTCCTCTTTTTTTGAATTTTTTAACTTATTATCATTTTTTTAGATTTTTAAGTTTTTGCAAAAAGTGCGAGAAAAAGAGACGTTATTTACAAGAATGTTGGTGAAAAGGAACGGGGAGAGAGAGAAGATTATTTACAAAAAATATTTACAAAGATTTTTACAAAATGAAACTAAATATTTTTGGAATTTTTGTTTTATAATTTTTTTGAATTTTTTGTTTTATAATTTTTTTGTAATTTTTGTTTTATAATTTTTTTGGAATTTTTGTTTTATAATTTTTTTGGAATTTTTTTTTTATAATTTTTTGGAAATTTTTTTAAAAAAAGGAAAGAAAAAAACAAGACCTTAAGTTTTTGGGATTTTTTTCATTTTCAAATTTTTTGTTTTTTTTTTGTTTATTATATAGTTTTTTTTCATATATTTTTTTGGAAGTGCAGAAAATAGAGATACAGTGCAGAAAATAGAAGTGCGAAAAAGAAAGCGAGAAAAAACCTCATACTTAAGTCCAACATTGTCCTCAATGTTGTAACGTAAGTATGCGGAACAAAACAGGTAAGATAAGATATACAAAGAAAAAAAGGGGGGGGGGGGTAGAAGCTTCCCTGACAGGAGGTAGGGGAGGCGCAGTTTAGGAACCCTGCATTATGAAGAAAGATAGCAAAGAAAAAGGTAAAGAGATAGCGAAAAAGATAAACATGGGGTGCCTCCCAGGAGCACTTTGTTTATAGTCGCGTAGCTTGACTATTTTGGCGGTTTATATATCGAGGAGGGTTATGGATTCGAAATTACCGCCCACAGGATCGCCTACTATGTATAATTTTAAGCGATGACCGTTCACCTTAAACGAGCCTTTATCCGGGTGGGAGACGAGTACGGTCCCATATGGCCAAACCTCTTCAACTTTGAAGGGGCCGGACTAGCGTGATCTAAGTTTCCCGGGGAAAAGTCTAAGTCGTGAGTTATAAAGAAGGACAAGATCGCCCGGAGAAAAGGTTTTTTGGGGCTTGAGTTTTCGGTCGTGATAAAACTTAGAACGCTCCTTATAGAACTTATTGCTCTCGTAAGAGTTTGCATGACATTCGTCGAGCTCGTTTAGTTGCAGTTTTCTATTTTGGGCGGCTAAGTTAGCGTCGAGATTTAAGAGTTTTAAAGTCCAAAGTGCGCGATGTTGTAATTCTACAGGGAGATGACACGCTTTGCCGTAGACTAATCGATACAGTGTACAACCAATTGCGGTTTTGTATGTGGTACGATATGCCCACAACGCATCGTCGAGTTTTATGGACCAATCTTTCCTATTAAGTGAAACGATTTTCTCTAATATGCACTTTATCTCGTGGTTTACTACCTCTACTTGGTCACTAGTTTGCGGGTGGTAGGGGGTGGCAAGTTTGTGCGTGACGTCGTATTTAGCTAACGTCTTAGCCATCTGGGTGTTGCAGAAATGCATCCCCCTATCCCTTACAATAGCGCGCGGAGTGCCGAATCGAGAAAATAGTTTTTTAAGAAATGTAACGACGACTCGCGCATCGTTGGTGGGGAGAGCTTGCGCTTCCGCCCACCTCGATACGTAGTCGACCGCTACTAAAATATAATTATTTTTGAAAGTTGGAGGTAGGGGGCCAACGAAATCTATGCCCCATAAATCGAAGACTTCGCATTCTAAAAATATATTTTGGGGCATCTCGTCGCGACGAGAGATGTTACCCGACCGCTGATAGCTATCGCATGCGTGCACAAAATTGTGAGCGTCTCCTCCAGCGCCTTCCACGCGGTCCGGTTAGCTTGATAATGCCCACCAGCCGGACCCTCGTGGCAGTGCCTAACGATTTGCATGGACTCCACACCCACGACACATCTTCAGACCGCTTGGTCAGCGCAGATACGAAAAAGAAAAGGGTCCTCCCAAAAGAAATATTTCAAGTCAGAAAAGAATTTCTTCTTTTGCTGGCTCGAAAAGTCTTTTGGAAGCACCATCGCAACTAAATAGTTCGCAAAATCTATGAACCAAGGCGGGGAAGATGAACTAGTAGTTATGGCTAGGAGGCGTTCCTCGGGGAATCTGTCATTTATGTCAGATTCGACGAGCACTTCCGCAGCGGGATTTTCTAAGCGGGAGAGGTGATCGGAGGCTAAATTTTTTGCGCCCCTCTTATCCCGGATCTCTAAATCAAACTCCTGCAAGAGGAGGATCCATCGAAGAAGGCGGGTTTTGGCGTCCGTTTTCGCTAACAAATATTTTAAGGCAGAATGTTCAGTAAATACGATAACTTTGGATAGCGTTATATACGAGCGAAACTTATCAAAAGCAAAAACGAGGGCTAAAAGTTCCTTTTCTGTTGTCGTGTAATTTCCTTATGCGGAAGTGAGTGTCTTGCTAGCGTAGTAAATAGGATGAAAATATTTGTTTATACGTTGGCCAAGAACGGCACCTACGGCAATATCACTAGCGTCGCACATAATCTCGAACGGAAGGGTCCAATCGGGCGCCACTAAAATAGGTGAATTGATAAGTTTTTGTTTTATAAACTTAAAAGCAGACTCGCATTCGCTATCAAAGACAAAATTTGATTCCTTTTCCAAGAGGCGAGTAAGCGGCTTTGTTATTTTTAAAAAATCTTGAATAAAATGCCTATAAAATCCCGCGTGCCCTAAGAAACTCCTAATAGATTTAACGTTGGAAGACGGGGAAAGTTTTTTGATAATTTCAACTTTGGCCTTATCGACCTCCATCCCCTTAGACGAAATCATATGGCCGAGAACAAAACGTTCTCGAACCATAAAGTTACATTTTTTCCAATTTAAAACAAGTTGTGTGTCCTCGCATCGCTGAAGGACACGATCTAAATTACTAAGACAGGATGGGAAAGAGCTTCCGAAAACAGAGAATTCATCCATAAAGACTTCCATAATTTCTCCTACCAGCTCGCCAAAGATCGCCAGCATACATCTTTGGAATGTAGCGGGCGCGTTGTAGAGGCCAAATGGCATTCTTCGATAGGCGAAGGTACCAAACAGGCACGTAAAAGTTGTTTTCTCTTGGTCATCGGGGGAAATGGGGATTTGGAAAAACCCCGATAATCCATCAAGAAAACAAAAATATGGATGACCGGACAAACGCTCCAAAATTTGGTCTAAGAATGGTAGTGGGAAATGATCCTTACGGGTAGCGTCATTTAGTTTTCTATAATCGATGCACACCCGCCAACCCGTAACAGTATGAGTTGGGACGAGTTCATTGTGTTCATTCTCCACTACGGTAAGACCGCCCTTTTTGGGCACCACGTGAATGGGACTAACCCACGTACTATTCGATATGGGATAAATAATCCCCACATCTAATAATTTAATAATTTCGGCCTTAACGACGTATTTCATGTTTGGGTTAAGACGTCGCTGCGGCTGAATAGTTTTGCGGCAATTATCGAGAAGGAAAATCTTATGGGTGCAGAAAGACGGGTTAATCCCTTTGAGATCAGAAATTTGTCATGCAATTGTGTGGCAATGTATAAACAAAACTCCAAATAAATCAAAAGTCTCTGATTCGGTCAAATGCGAAGAAATGATAACGGGAAGGGTATCATCTTTTCCCAAAAAGGCGTATTTGAGCAAATCTGGTAGGGGTTTGAGTTCTAGGCAGGGCGGTTCTTCTAACGAGATTTTAATTCCTATGTCTTTCTTACCAATTGGTTCGAAAGGCAAGTCTATAGAGGTATCCTCATCGCAGTTAAAATTTTCGAGCGCATAAATTGTAAGACCCTCCTCCCGGATCCCAAAACACGGCACGAAGGGAGAGTCTTATGCCCGGAACAGCGGCCTTGCGGTAACATTAGCACACGGGCTAACCTGTACCACAAGACGCCTATTCCGACGGCTACAATAATATCAATAGCACATGCCAACCCAACCAAATATAATAAGTAAGAAGTCAAATCCACACTAAGTATAATGTCCAGATACATCAATAAAGGAGAAGCTAAAACATGCTTCTACAATATATCAGAGTACAGCTAAACATTGCCCAAACGGGCTACATCAGAGTATCAAATACTAACATCAGTAACCAACGGTATCGATAGCACCGTCACTTCAGGCCCTATCGTCCTGGCCTGGCTATCCTGCTGCGTAGTCTGCGGCTGCTCTACCTACGGCATGACCTCCTAAAAAGGAAGACGTAGCAACCGTTAGTCGAAACGACTAACTGGTTTCACATCCGCTCCCCCGGCGACTCCTCGGCACCGGGCGGAGAGAAGGAACATGGGTAATATATATATATATATATATATATATATATATATATATATATATATATATATATATATATATATATATATATATATATATATATATGCAAGTAAAGAAGTATAAGCAGGTGACAGTAGTGTTGAGTAACAGTATCATAATCAGCAGTTATTTAAGAGCTACATTAAACTAACAAGTATAAGTAACAGCAGGAAAGTAACTTAACTTATAAGAATGCTCATACAAACTTATAAGTTAAGGATCGGGTTACATAAAGTAACTCATCGTATAGGAGTGCCCATACAAACTTATACGATGAGGATCTTGTTGTGCAATGATATGAAATGCTATGTATGCTATGCAATGACTCACCCATGATCACACACATGCAACTGCTATGTCGACACAGACTATAGTTCCCACTTTTTGAGCAGGTAGCTAACCTCTCAGGCATCAGTCGCCGTGGCCAGGCGGTGACAGTAGAACGGGCACTTCTACTACTATGTGGGTATCCACACTACTTCACCTAGGCCTCCGTACGCCTCAATGCTAAGAACACAACAGTGGAGCCCATGCGTACTATGGCCCAACGGGAGCCTCGGGTAGATGTGCACCGAGGACCAAGCCCCGAACTGACCTTATGTGACCCGGAAGGAGCCTCAGAGTGAGCACGAGGACCAAGCCCCGGGACGTGAACACCTGGCATGGAAGGAGCCCCGGGACGTGAACACCGAGGACCAAGCCCAACCGCCCAATGTCTAACTGTCGACTCCCATCTGTGTGACGACTGGCGAGCCCGTAGACCTGCCACACTATCCTTAACCCAGGATTACGACACCGTGTGTCGACTCACACCACATGCAAATACCACATCAACACAACATGGAAGGGGCCTCGGAAGTAAGCACGAGGACACAGCCCAACCATCCATCCATACCTTATCTCAACACAACCAAAACAAGTGACGGTCAACACCGCACTTACATCCCTTCACACTACTACTCGTAGGGAGACGACGCTCTAAGTATTGTACTACTAAACTCATTCCATTATTCAACCTTACACATGGCCATAATTTATTCATCTATATGACTTTCCAAATGATGACAATGTAACATAAACATGATGCGCATATAAAGATCTATCACACTTTCCATTTGATAATGTCATAATATAAACATGAAGTGCACTATTATCAATCTTTCAATTCCTATCAAGTCAATTCGTTTAAATAAGATTGCTTCACAATTTGATTATATGAAATCTGATTAATAAGCTACATCAATCATGCAACAAATGATTAATCTTAAGGGTTCATCCAAGCCAAGTATCTTGCAATATTAATTCTACCGAAACCAAATCCTTCTTCCATCAAAGCCCAGAATTTAGGTACAGATTGAATCTGGGCATCAAATTCGACCGGAGATTCCTAAAGCTATAGGAATCTGGTGACGACGTGTAACCCCACGTTGGAAAGGTCTTTCTGTGGTCTACACTTTTGTATTCAGACCTCAACCCATATTTGATATTATCCTATTTGAAATCAGACTTGAATTCCGCTGCGTACAGAACACAATTTCTGCATGCAGGATTTATTGAACACCATTTCCATTTAGACTTTCCTGTGGCTATAGACTTCGCCTGAAGTCGTGCAACTATTTGTTGGAAAGAAATTTTCAAGGGCTTCAACTTTCGTGTTTAGCCGAAAGCCCAGATCTGGATATATCACACCTAAAAATGGCCACGAAGTTTGCTACTCGCAGAATACAAATTCTGCACGCATCCTAAGGCGGAATGAACAGCATCGGTTCATCTTCCTCCTCAAGGAAATCTTCCCATATCATTCCAGAATTTCCTCCACCCTTATTCAACCTCAAGAGGCCAACACCCTTCACAAAACCATCCCCTATCATCACATTGGAGAAGGCTGTGGTTGAAGAAATCTAAAACCTAGGACACAAGTCCTAGCATGGCCTTTCCTAGAAAACTCCTCCTCTCCATCAAGACTCTCTTGAGTCGATGTCTCGCCTAAGAAAGTAACTATAGATCTAGCACCAAGGGAGAGGGTAGGAAACTCACATTGGCTCCAGCGGTACCACCATTTCCGACCATGGATCGTGTAGTTCTCCTCGACGACATCTTCTCCTTCACGGCGGCGGCGGATCTCCTCCTGTAGAACTTGATCCAGCAGTTTTCTCTCTCACCAAGAGTTCTCACAGGAAATAGGGAATGAAATGAGCATGAAAAACGGATAGGATTTTCTCTTCCCTTATATATAAAAAGTGACACAGGTAGGGACACGCCCGTGTCCTTACCCGTGTCCCGCTTCAGCGAAACGGCACCGACGGTTTCGGTGTCGGTTCAATCCTTGACACGGGTAGGGACATGCCCGTGTCCCGACCCGTGTCCACATGACACGGCAGTGTTCCTGGCCGTGTCCTTGGTCGTGCCCTTCTCGGGTTGCATCTCGACGAACTCAACTCGACACACACGGAACACGGGTAGAGACACGCCCGTGTCTATACCCATGCATTACCATTCGTCGATCGACACGAGTTCGTCGATCTCGACACGCCTCATCGAGTCCAACTCAACACACATGGGTAGGGACACGCCCGTGTCTCTACCCGTGTCATACACTTCGACGATCTCGACACAGATCGTCGATCTCGACACGCCTCGTCGAGTGTAAGTCGACACACACGGGTAGGGACATGCCCGTGTCGCTACTCGTGTCATATGATGTCGACACACCCCGTCGATCTCGACACGATTCGTCGAGTTTAACTCGACACACACACGCACACGGGTAGGGACACGCCCGTGTCTCTACCTGTGTCCCTTCACATCATTGATTTCTCCACTCCTCCACAAGTGCAGTCCAATTCCCTACACATCCCAGGACTCAAGTCAACCCTCCTGACTCAAAAACACGCATGAGGGGTCTAGTGCGATTCGAGACGTTACAAATCCTATAAACAAAATAAAAGATTTCGTCCCCGAAATCAGGCTTGGGCTAGGGGAGAAATATTGAGTTTCTCTATGTAGATGGCACAACGCTTGTGCATGCAGCGGAAGAATAAAATATCAAGAAAACCCAAAAGAAATGGGATCGGGCCATGGCTGTTGAATCAAGAAGTTAACAAACAACTAGGCAAAAATTACCTCGGTGGCGTTGAGTCACAACTCAATGGAGATGCTCCAAACTTCGTCTTCTTGCTAGTGGCGAGTTCTACGTGGAATAATGTCCACATTTCTGCAGAAGTCCACACGAGCGGGAGAACACCGATCTTTCCGTCGCACGGAAAATCGGGAGGAGAGGGACCTCACCTTGCTTTTCCACGGACTGCTAGGTCCGCGCCAGGAAGAGCAACACCAGCGACAATCGCCGGAGAGGAAGAGGTCGACGGAGCGAACACGGCGGCGGCGGAACACTTCCGTCGGCGGTGGGATTCGGGATCAGCGGAACGATCGCGGAACGGAACTCTTCCGTCGCGGGTTTCTATCAGCCGATGAGAGATCTAATGATATGATCGTCTATCATCCCAAAACCCTAAGTATTCTATTTATACCAAAGGTATAAATAAACATAGGAATATCGCTATCCGCAGACCACCCAAGAAAAAGGGTTCCAGAATCGGCGAGAATCACCAGCCGATCGGTGAGAATCGATCGTCGAGAATCACTAAGGATCGGCGAGTATCGGCTAGGATCGGTGAGAACCAGTCAGCGAGAATCGGTCGGTGAGAATCACCAGCAGATTCGGCGAGAATCAATCGGCGAGAATGCCCGATGATTCACGTCGAATCGTAGGTTGACGCTTCTCGTCGATCGTCGAGAATCACCGACGATACACGTCGAACAGGGTCGACGATTCTCGTCGATCAGTGAGAATCAGAGTACACTACTCGACGATTCTCGTCGATCGGCGAGAATCCGAGCACCAATCCACCAAGGCAACACTTTGCCCAACCCGACTCTCCTTTAAGGTAACACTTTGCCCACAACCCCATTCAGGTCGGTGATTGGTAACCTTTACCAACACAATCAATCATCCAACTTCTCCACATCTCTTATGTGCGACCCTGCAGGCTCATATCACGTTGGCAGTGAGATTACATGTTTGACCACTTCCAGATCACCATGGTAACTACAACAAGAAAAGCATAACAGGAAAATTAACACATGCTTTTAAATAAAATTACCTTGAGAAAACAACTCCGGGTAGCGTTGTTGCATCAAATCCATTGACTCCCATGTGTACTCCTCCTTGCCATGATTTGACCATAGCACCTTCACTAAGGGAACACTTTTGCGGCGTAATGTTCTTGTCTCGCTGTCAACAATCTGTGAAAGTCCACCTAGTGTCGACTACCTTCACCTATGGGGGGAATAGGTGACGTGCAGCGTTTTTGCGGAATTTAAATTGTACCTGCACACGAAAATAAAACAACACAGCACAAAAGAGTATACAAGATATTTATAGTGGTTCCCCGATTTGGGTACATCCACTTTCCCCCTTCGACCTATCTCCCAACAAGGGATGACTCGGTCACTTCTCCAACAGGATTGAAATCCAATCCTTGCACTATCGGAAGGAACCCTTCCACACGTAGGAGTCAACACTCCCACAACACGGGTTGCACCCAACCCTTACAACTAGGAACCAACGTTCCTTTACAACAAAAGTAAAACTAGAATGTACAAGAGATACAAACTACGTTTGGAGACTAAGGTGTCACTCTTCGTTGACGACGTGTTTTTGAAGTCCACGAAGAGTCCACAACCCTAGATCTCTCTTGGAGAGAATCTCCCCGGAACCGGCGGCGGCAAGATGGGCGGCGGCTAGGTTCATGGGATCGGCGGCGACAATAATGTGCGGCTGCTGTACTTTGGAGATCCAAACTTCGTAGCGAAGCTAGCTAGGTCTACCAACGGTCACACTAGGATCAATCATCTCGATCGATTCTGATGGGGAAGATTTTCCCGTTCAACAAATCAAGAGACAAGAGATCTCCGGTTAGACACGTGAGACTCTAAGCTTGGCTAAGCTTCTGTCGCCGGAAGATCAGGAAGAATCGCGATCAAAAGCGGCGACCAACTAGCGCGAGCGGCGACGGCGGCGGCGGAGCAGTTTCGCGATTTTAGGTCAAGATCGTCGCTCGGCTTCTTTCTGTGTATTTTTACTGTTCAAAAATACCCGTATATATACACAAGTAAACACCTTAATGACCGTTGTGGGTCCCACAAGAAGAAACCCTAAATCCGGTTCAAACTAGTGCCAGCGGCAGAATCCGGTCCAGCTTTTTCCTGAAAATTGCCCAAGTAAAAATCGACGAGAATCACCTGTGATTCTCGTCGAATCGTCGAGAATCAAGGGTGATTCTCGACGATTCGGCGAGAATCACAAAGTGATTCTCGATGATTCGTCGAGAATCACAAAGTGATTCTCGTCGAATTTGACTTGATTGCACTCTGATTTAGCCGGCGTGAATCAGCCAGTGATTCTCGACGAATCGGCGAGAATCACTAGTGATTCTCGCCGAATCGGCGAGAATCACTTGGTGATTCTTGTCGATTCTTACTTAGATGATTTTTCGTCTTACGCCTCTGAGCTGCTCTTTGACTCATCCTTGATCCTTGTCTGCTCTTGCATAAACACAGCCTTGTACTTGAAAGTAAGTGCACTCCAATAGAGAGAGTACACGTAGGCCAACACACTGATCTGCTCAACGAGGGATTACGTCGTGCAGACCCGTGTATATTGACCTACTGCACCCTAACATTGGTGTGCACTTAGCGTGGAATAACTGCAAGCACAACTTGAAATATTTTGTCAAAAACATTGCCTATTTACCTTAGCTTGTGCAGGGGCTTCTTCAAATCAGGTACGTTGTGGATACAATACCCAACAATCTCCCCCTATTTGAAGAAGCCTAAACCCTACAAGCTAAGGTGAATAGAGCATATGGGAATGAAAATCATAAACTTGAAATTGAGTTGAGTGAGTTATTCATTACCAATACCAATTTCTTGGGAGCAAACTTGGAGCCACCTTAGCCTTAGCCGAGAGGGTAATCTCCCCCTTTTCAGCTTCTGCAAATCTGGGTATGTTGCATTTGACCCCTTGCTCCCCCTCAGTTCTTGCACCTTTGCTCTCGCTTGAGTTCCTGGCAGAGGCTCCCCCTAGATGCACGAGCCTGGAGCTTCTGTAGTCTTCATTCCTCATAGTTTAGCATCCCCAATTCAGTTTTGAAAAGACTGAACTTGGTCTCGTCTAAGGGCTTTGTGAATATATCTGCAATCTGCTTGTCAGTGGGGACATAACAGAGAGAGATGTCCTTGTTCTCCACGTGCTCCCGAATGAAGTGGTATAACACTTCAATATGCTTCGTTCTGCTGTGCGATACCGGATTGTTGGCAATTGCAATTGCACTGGAGGAGTCGCAGTACATTGGTACTTCCTTGAATTGAAGGTCGTAGTCGGCTAACTGGTTTCTGATCCATAGGAGTTGTGCGCAATAGCTGTCTGCTGAGATGTACTCAGACTCTGCTGTGGAGGTAGCTACACAATTTTGCTTCTTGTTGTTCCATGAGATAAGCCTTCTTCCGAGGAATTGACACGTCCCGGAAGTGCTTTTCCTGTCATCCCTACTCCCTGCAAAATCAGGATCTGAAAAACCTATTAGCTCGACATCATTGTTTCTCGGGTACCACAAGCCAAGATTGGGAGTACATTTAAGGTATCTTAGAATTCGCTTTGCAGCGACATAGTGAGATTCCTTAGTGTTCACCTGATATCTGGCACAGACACATGTGGAGAACATGATATCCGGTCTACTGGCAGTAAGGTAGAGTAGGGATCCAATGATGCTTCTGTATTTGGTTTCATCAAAAGGTTTGCCTTTCTCATCCTTATCCAGAGACATAGTGGATCCCATTGGAGTCCTCATAGAGGTTGCACTCTTCATGCCGAATTTCTTGAGGATTTCATTTGTGAACTTCGTCTGAGAGATGAAGATTCCATCCTCATACTGTTTCACTTGAAGTCCCAAGAAATACTTTAACTCTCCCATACTGCTCATTTCAAACTTTCCTTGCATAAGTTTGGAAAACTTTTTGCAAAGATTGTTGTCCGTTGAGCCGAATATTATGGCATCGACATAGATTTGCACCAGCAAAATCTTGCCTTTGACTTCCCTGAGAAACAATGTTTTATCTATTTTACCTCTAGAGAACTTGTTCTGAAGAAGAAAACTAGATAAAGTCTCATACCAAGCTCGCGGAGCTTGTTTTAAACCATATAGAGCTTTATTAAGAAGTATACATGATTGGGATAAGTAGGATTGACAAAACCTGGGGGTTGAGCGACGTATACTTCCTCCTTCAGGTCTCCGTTCAAGAAAGCTGATTTCGCATCCATTTGATAGACTGTGAATCCTTTGTGCGAAGCATACGCCAGGAACAGTCTGATTGCCTCGAGCCTTGCCACTGGTGTGAAGGTCTGGTCGAAGTCAATCCCCTCCTCCTGTCTGTAACCTTGAGCCACCAGCCTGGCCTTGTTCTTTACGATGACACCATGTTCATCCAGTTTGTTTCTGAAGATCCACTTGGTGCCAATCACATTCTGCTTGTGTGGTCTGGGAACCAGCGTCCAAACGTTGCATCGTTCGAATTGATGTAGTTCATCTTGCATGGCCAAAATCCATGTCGCGGCTTTGTTCGCCTCGTCGAACTTCTTTGGCTCAACCTGTGACAGGAAGCTAAGATGCAAAACTTCGTTAATAGTACCTCTTCGAGTTCTGACACCGACACGAGGATCTCCGATGATCTGATCTCTAGGATGATCCCTCACGTACCGGAGCTCTAGAAGTCTGGCGTCTGGAGCTTTGATTACTTCTTGGGCTTCTCCTCCTTCTAGGAGATTTGTTCCATTTTGATCTTCAACATTTCCAGATGACGTGGAGGTGGAAACTTTGACGTACTTAGGAGTGTCATCTTTAGCGGTCTCATTGAGACCCAGCCGTTCAAGTCGTGCACCTGCATCTTCAAGAATACCACTGGAAGAATTGCTGTTAAGCAAACTTCCTTCATCAAATACAACATTAATTGATTCTTCTACCACTAGGGTTTTCTTATTGAAGACCCTATATGCCCGACTGTGGGAACTATAGCCCATGAATATGCCTTCAAAGCATTTTTCACCAAATTTAGTGCGCGTGTACTTCCCATTATTCAGTACATAACATCTGCAACCAAAGATCCTCAAGTAGGACATGGTTGGTTTCCTGCCTTTCAGTAGCTCATAAGGCGTCTTACGATGATGCTTGTTGATCAATGCTCAGTTTTGTACATGACAAGCTGTATTGACAGCCTCTGCCCAGAAGTATTCTGGGAGAGAAGCATCTTTCAACATTGTCATGCAGGCTTCAATGAGAGTTCTATTTCTCCTCTCCGCAACTCCATTTTGCTGAGGAGTGCGCGGGGAGGAAAACTCATGAAAGATACCTTGTTCTTCATAAAACTCTGTCATAGCACCAGATTCGAATTCTGTTCCATGGTCACTTATGATTTTGACCACTGAGCAGTTAAATTCGTTCTGAACCTGCTTGACAAAACTAGTGAAGATGTCAAACGTATCTGACTTCCGTTTTAAGAAGAACACCCATGTAAACCGAGAATGATCATCAACTATAACTAGCGTATAGGACTTGCCTCCCAAGCTATGAACTTGCATTGGACCAAACAAGTCCATATGTAGAAGGTAAAGACATTGGGAAGAGTCTTTGTCTGCAATGCTCTTAAAGGTAGCCCGAGTCTGTTTGCCCATCTGGCATGCAGGACAGGGGCTATCTTTGATGCACTTGATACTGGGAGCATCCCTTACGAAGTTCTTAGAAAACAGCATACTAATTGTCTTGAAATTAATATGTGTCAATCTCTTGTGCCATTGATCACAAAGAGATGCACTGCCAGCTGCCACTAGGCATACGGGGGTAGATGAATCTAAACTAAGAAAATTAAGGCAGAAGATATTTCTGCTCCTAATGCCTGTTAGTATCGTCTCAGAAGAGGCACATGATATTATTAGGCATTTATCCTTGCAGAACTTAACGTCATAATCTTTATCACATAACTGACTTACACTGATCAGGTTATGGTTTAACCCTTCAACATAAGCCACGTCGGTGATAGAGATTATACCGTTGGAAATCATACCGTAACCTCTGGTGACTCCACGATCTGACCCCCCAAAGATGACTTTGGGTCCATTCTCGACGGGAGTGTAATCACACAGCAGGCTTCTTGTCCCAGTCATATGCCGGGAGCATCCACTGTCCAAATACCAGATCGGCGTTTTGGTGGCCTTTGGACATTCCTGCAAAACAAAATTAATTTCCCTTAGGAACCCAATCGAACTTGGGTCCTAGATTCCTGGTTAGCATACTCCCCCTCAGTTGGTTAACCCTACGAGTGGTCGGCCTCGCATTGCTAACATAGGGAGTCTCGTAATACCTTGGATTAAACCAACAATCCACGGCAAAGTGACCGACTTTGCCACAACACCAACAGTCAAATCTGTTGTACCTCTTCCTAGGCTCCTGCTTTACCCTGGAAATGGTGGGTACAGCCGGGGCCTTGGATCTGGAGGTGGAGGCCTCATAGTGATTGCAGTCACATGACTTATTCACCTTCTGTTCCTTCAGTATAACAGGCTTGGCTCTTGGTGCCTGCTTTCCATTATGGCCGCTAGAGAATTGACCATAATTTCCCATGTGGATTTCCTCATAAGGTGCCTTGAGGGCACTCTCACCGAAGTTCCGGGGAAAGGTCCAACCATCATATCAGCTCTTTGGCTTTGCAACCGAGGGCCGGAAATGATGACCAAAGGTTGATTCAAAGTCATGTTGGTTGCAAGGAAAGCTAGGCTTTCTGAACGCAACAGGACTAAGAGGAGCCTTTCCCTTTTCATCAGTAGAGGCCTTCTTGGCGGCCTTATTCTTCCTCTAGTTCCTGTTTCTCCTGGATGAGGAACCAGATACCCCTACATGCCCCAAGCCAGCTCCTTTGGCCTGAGCAGAGAAGGTATCAACTACTGGAAGAACAGTTTTTAGCATAGAGAAGCTCTTGACGATCTTCCTTTCTGCCGCAAGTTGTTCTTCCAACTTGTCGACTTCCTCCTGCTTAAGATCAAGGAGTTTGAGAGACTCTGAATGCTTTGAAGTTAGGTCAAGGTGCTCCTGTCGGAGAGAAATCAAACTGGTGACCTCTTCCATTAGGGAGACACACTCACCCTTAAGGAATTTCACTTCTTTTTTCTCAGCCTTCAATCTCTTACGGCACTCCTCGAAAGTGTTGAGCAGAAGCTCATACTTCTTGAGGAGCTCCGCTTCACGGGCTGAAGGGCTATCTTCAGGTTCATCATCCTGAGACTCAGGATCAGATTCAGAGTCGGAGAGAGGGGTGTGAGCTTTTACCTTCCCAGTAAATGGGGGGCATTCTCCTTCTGAGTCGGAGCGACCCACCAGCCCGAAGTAGGCTTCCTCATCATCACTGGAGTCTGAGGAATCAGACTCACTCAGTGTCTTTGGCCTTTTGGCGATGTAGCTCCGCTCTTTCTTCTTATCTCTAGAGGATTTGTGCTCCTCTCCTTTCCCTTTTTCTCTCTTGCCTTGATAGCAGTCGTCCACGACATGTCCTGGCTTATTGCATCCAAAGCAAATAATGTCAGAGGAGCGATGTTTGTTCGGTTTAGAAGCATACCTGTCAGAAGAATAATTTTTCTTCTGATGCCTGGAGGAGGAGCCGTCTTTCTTTCTTTGATTCCTCATCTTGAGGAACTTCTTGAACTCTCGGGTGATGATGGAGAAATCCTCCACCGACAGCTCTGAGCTGGAGGAGCATGGCTCGGAGTCCTCCTCCTCATCCTTTTTCCTGGCACGGTATGAAACTGCACCCTTGCCTTTTCTGGAGTGACTGGCTTTTAGAGCCACAGTCTTTTCTTTGGCTGCAGCCTTCTCTGCTTCTTCTTCTGCTTTCCTGGCGTTCAGTTGAAGCTCATAGGACATCAGCTTCCCAAACAGAATTTGCGGGTCTGTTTCAGCTAGTCTGCCAAACTCTCGGATGGCGCAGATCTTTGTGTCCCATTCCTTAGTAAGGGACCTAAGGAATTTATCATTGAGTTCACCATTAGTGAACACTCTTCCGTATCCTTTGAGGGCATTGACAATCTTGAGGAAGTTCTCGAAGGTGACTCTGATCTCTTCCTTAGGCCCTTGTCTGAAGGCCTCATATTTCTGGTTCAGGAGGGATCTACGATCATCCCACACTTCATCAGTGCCCTCCATTAGGATGATCAGGCAATGCCAGATCTCCTTTGCTGTCCTGTAGTTGCAGAAGTTCTGTATCATTGAGTCATCAACCGCGCTGACCAGAATGTTCTGCGCCATCTTGTCAAGTCCCACTAGCACCATCTCGTCCTTGTCCATTTCAGAAAGTTTCTTCGGCACTTTCTTGGTAGGATCAATGGTGGAGACCTTAGTGGGGACATAAGGTCCCTCCTCCACGATCATAAAGAGTCGAGGGTCAACTGCTTCCATGTAGAACCGTATCCTTTCCTTCCAGATAGGAAAGTTGATCCTGGTGCACACTGGGATCTTGCCTATGTACTTGAGCCCGTCCATAGTAGAGGTTTGCCTTCTTCTTGACACTAGCGGCAGGATTCAACTCAAGGTGTTGACCTTTTTGATGAGTAACCTCGCTCTGATACCACTTGAAAGTCCACCTAGTGTCGACTACCTTCACCTATGGGGGGGAATAGGTGACGTGCAACGTTTTTGCGGAATTTAAATTGTACCTGCACACGAAAATAAAACAACACAGCACAAAAGAGTACACAAGCTATTTATAGTGGTTCCCTGATTTGGGTACATCCACTTTCCCCCTTCGACCTATCTCCCAACAAGGGACGACTCGGTCACTTCTCCAACAGGATTGAAATCCAATCCTTGCACTATCGGAAGGAACCCTTCCACACGTAGGAGTCAACACTCCCACAACACGGGTTGCACCCAACCCTTACAACTAGGAACCAACGTTCCTTTACAACAAAAGTAAAACTAGAATGTACAAGAGATACAAACTACGTTTAGAGACTAAGGTGTCCCTCTTCGTTGACGACGTGTTTTTGAATTCCACGAAGAGTCCACAACCCTAGATCTCTCTTGGAGAGAATCTCCCCGGAACCGGCGGCGGCAAGATGGGCGGCGGCTAGGTTCACGGGATCGGCGGCGACAATGATGTGCGGCTGTTGTACTTTGGAGATCCAAACTTCGTAGCGAAGCTAGCTAGGTCTACCAACGGTCACACTAGGATCAATCGTCTCGATCGATTCGGATGGGGAAGATTTTCTCGTTCAACAAATCAAGAGACAAGAGATCTCTGGTTATACACGTGAGACTCTAAGCTTGGCTAAGCTTCTGTCGCCGGAAGATCAGGAAGAATCGCGATCAAAAGCGGCGACCAACTAGCGCGAGCGGCGACGGCGGTGGCGGAGCAGTTTCGCGATTTTAGGTCAAGATCATCGCTCGGCTTCTTTCTGTGTATTTTTACTGTTCAAAAATACCTGTATATATATACACAAGGAAACACCTTAATGACCGTTGTGGGTCCCACAAGAAGAAACCCTAAATCCGGTTCAAACTAGTGCCAGCGGCAGAATCCGGTCCACCTTTTTCCTGAAAATTGCCCAAGTAAAAATCGGCGAGAATCACCTGTGATTCTCGTCGAATCGTCGAGAATCAAGGGTGATTCTCGACGATTCGGCGAGAATCACAAAGTGATTCTCGACGATTCGTCGAGAATCACAAAGTGATTCTCGTCGAATTTGACTTGATTGCACTCTGATTTAGCCGGCGAGAATCAGCCAGTGATTCTCGACGAATCGGGGAGAATCACTAGTGATTCTCGCCGAATCGGCGAGAATCACTTGGTGATTCTCGTCGATTCTTACTTAGATGATTTTTCGTCTTACGCATCTGAGCTGCTTTTTGACTCATCCTTGCTCCTTGTCTGCTCTTGCATAAACACAGCCCTGTACTTGAAAGTAAGTGCACTCCAATAGAGAGAGTACACGTAGGCCAACACACTGATCTGCTCAACGAGGGATTACGTCGTGCAGACCCGTGTATATTGACCTACTGCACCCTGACATTGGTGTGCACTTAGCGTGGAATAACTGCAAGCACAACTTGAAATATTTTGTCAAAAACATTGCTTATTTACCTTAGCTTATGCAGGGGCTTCTTCAAATCAGGTACGTTGTGGATACAATACCCAACAATCTGCACCGGCTCTAGTCGCACAGACCTATCTTACGCCACTGCACCATCAGTAGTGGAAATATATTGTTCGGGCCGCAACAGTGCTTTTCGAAGCGACAACACATGGAACACGTCGTGGAGATTCTCTGGTTCTAGTGGTAACTCCAACTGATAGGCCAATGGGTCAATCCTTTTCAGTATAGTATAAGGCCCAATATACCTTGGGCTGAGCTTTTTCACACCACGCACCCACGACACTCCATGCATCGGTCGAATCTTGAGGAACACTTTATCACCCACTTGGAACTCCACCATTCTGTGCTTTGCATTATAGTACTTTGCCTGCCGACTTTGAGCATCCAACATGCGATCCCGTATCAATCTGACTGTCGCATCAGTATCATCTATATATTCATTTCTCAATGCCTTCAGATCTTCATCCTGCACCCAAGACAAGGGAGTCATGCACCTTCTTCCGTAAAGGGCTTCATTGGGCGCCATGCCGATGCTCGCCTGCTGGCTGTTATTATAGGAGAATTCCACTAGTGGCAAGAGCCTTTCCCATGGCTCTCCTCTATCCAGCACACATAACCTCAATAAATCTTCCAGTGTTCTGATGGTCTGCTCAGACTGCCCGTCCGTCTGAGGGTGAAATGCAGTACTAAAGGTTAGGCGCGAGCCCAAATACGCCTGTACCGCCTTCCACTCCTTGGAAGTAAACCGACCATCCCGATCCGAAATAATTGTCTTGGGCACGCCATGATACCGTACGAACTGCTCCACAAAGATGCATACCAAAATCACAACGTGTGCTTCCTTCTTCATTGGAATGAACCGGGTCACCTTTATCAGTCGATCCACAATAACCCACACCTAATCATTCCCGGAGCGTGAGCGAGGTAGCCTATGGACAAAGTCCATGGAGATATCCTCGAACTTCCATTCGGGGATGGTCAACGACTACAACAAACCACCAGGACTCTTACACTCGGCCTTCACCCTTTGACAAGCTTCGTAATGTGTAACATAGTAATGAACATCCTTCTTCATTCCTGGCCAACACATGGTCTTCTGTAAGCCGGCGTACATCTTGGCTATACCTGGGTGTACAGAATATTGAGAGCAATGTGCCTCTCTCAAGATATCCTCACGGATTTTGCTGCCCTTGGGAATATAGAGCCGGCCACGAAAATAAACGAGGCCGTCTTTTAGTGTGTACTCATCGGTGGTCCCATCTTCAATTGCCTTGATTGTCGGGGCCAAGGCCGCATCCATTCCTTGTTCCACCCGAATCCGGTCTCGGATATCACAAACTATGCTCATGATGGACAAATACTCCGCATACTCTGCCGAAGGAGCTTTGAATACTAGAGTAATTTCCATCTCCTCGATCATCCGAGCCAACTCCATACTCATCAACCGAGACTCTGGGCTAGAACCTAGCACTTTTCTACTCAATGCATCGGCTACCAAGTTTGCTTTCCCGGGGTGGTAGTTCATGGTGAACTCATAGTCGCATAGAAACTCCAACCATCGTCGTTGCCTCAGGTTCAACTCCTTCTGGGTGTGGACATACTTCAAGTTTTTGTGATCGGAAAAGATCTCGCAGTGGATGTCATATATATAATGCCTCCAGACCTTCAAAGCGAACACCACTTCTCCCAACTCCAAATCATGAACCGGGTAGTTGATTTCATATTTCTTTAACTGCCTTGAACCAAAAGCGATTACGTGCCCGTGCTGCATCAATACCGCTCCCATCCCTTGATATGATGTGTCCGTGTAAACCTGGAATCCTTCCTTCCCCGACAGAAGTGCAAGGATGGGGGCGGAGGTAAGCCTATCCTTTAGCTCTTGAAATGCCGCTTCATATTGAGGTGTCCACTCAAATGGCACACCCTTCTTCGTCAAGGAGGTAAGAGGAAGGGCAATCTTGGAAAATCCTTTCACGAACTTGTTGTAGTAGCCAGCAAGTCCAAGAAAGCTTCATATATCGGTCTTCGACTTCAAGGGCAACCACTCCTTCATGGCTCGTACCTTTGCTGGATCCACTGTTAATCCTGCCCCACTTATCACATGCCCCAAGAAAGCTACCTCCTTAAGCCAGAATTCACACTTGCTAAACTTGGCGTACAAGACGTTTTCCTTCAATTTCTTGAACACCAAGGTTAGATGCTCGACATGCTCCTCCTCCATCTTTGAGTAGACCAAGATATCGTTGATAAAAACAATGACGAAGATGTCCAAATACGGTTCGAACACCTTGTTCATCAGGCTCATGACGGCCGAAGGGGAATTTGTGAGCCCAAACGGCATTACCGTGAACTCATACAAACCATATCTTGAACTGAAGGCCATTTTCTGGATGTCCCCTTCTTGTATCCTCAACTGATAGTATCCAGAGCGCAAATCCAGTTTAGAAAACCAATGTGCTCCCACTAGTTGATCGAACACCTCATCGATCCGAGGTAGTGGATAAGTGTTCCGCACCATCAACCGATTGAGTTCCCGATAATCTATGCACAACCGTAGGGTTCCATCCTTCTTCTTCACGAAAAGTACAGGGGCTCCCCAGGGTGATGAACTAGGGCGAACGAACCCTGACTCCACTAGTTCTTGCAATTGAACTCTAAACTCCGCGAGTTCTTTTGGGGCCATTCTGTACGGAGCCTTGGATATAGGCTTGGCACCTGGTACTAGATTAATCTGGAAGTCAACCTCTCTATGCGGACGTAATCTTGGTAGCTTCTCAGGAAATACCTCGGGAAAATCCCGCACTACCCGTACATCCTTTAATTCCAAAGCTTCTTCCTTCAACTTGAACCAGATCATGAAGACCTCGTCCCCCTTCATATGAGCTTTTACAACCTGGACGGAAGATATCATCAGAGGCGTGAAGCCAATACCTTGGAAGATGACGTCATAGTCCCCATGTCTCAAATAGATCCGCTTCTCTGCGCAGTCGATCCTCATGAAACCAGTCCAGCCATGTCATGCCCAAAATGATGTCAAACTCCGGCATACTAAGAACCGTGGCCGGCGTATCGAAGGCCTTCCCATCAAAAAATAACTCCAACTCGCACTTGGCGGTTGCGATCATCTCCGAGCCGTCCGGAAGGCGTACTCGTCAGGCTATGCTGGTAAAGTACTGTACACCCTCCATGTCTTTTATGAAATCCTCGGACACAAAGGAGTGTGAGGCACCGGTATCAAACAGCGCATAGGTCGTCTTCCCACCAATAATCACGGTGCCTAAGTACCAACAACCAAAACTTGTTGTTAGGTGTCTAGTAAGTCTTAAACAATTCAAGTTAGACCATAAAAATATGTGAATTAATTAAATCATACCTGCAATCACATCTTGGGGGTTCCGTTCCTGCGCCATGTCAAGCGCGTACAACTGATCCCTAGCAGGGCCGGGGTTACCTCTTGGCGGTCCTCGTCCTCGACCACGCATATATCCCCGTCTGTTGGGTACATTGGAATATATGTACCTGATTTGAAGAAGCCTCACCCTACTCAATAATATACATCAAGATGTATTTGATGTATTTTGAGTTTATTTGTGCAGGTTAAGTAACTGCAGGTTTGCAGGAAAAGTTTCTAAGTCCATGTGTCGACACCTAGAAAAAAAGTGTCGACACTTAAGAAGGCTTGTGTCGACACCCAGAGAAGCAGTGTCAACACTTGGAGTAATTGTGTCGACACCAGGAATGCAGAGTCGACACCAGAAGGATAGTGTCGACACATACAGGCAGTGTCGACACACAATGAAGAAATGTCTAAAGAATCAGTGTCGACACTTAGAAGCAGTGTCGACACCCAGAGGAACTTTGTCGACATCAAAAGTGTCGACACTAGGAGGCTGTGTCGACACTCAGCAAAACATCAACAAAGTTCAAGTACAAGTATCGACACTAGGAGGCTGTGTCGACACTCAGCAAATTTGAACAGAGTTTAAGTACAAGTGTCGACACAATGAAGAATGTGTCGACACTCAGCAAAAGTCTCAACACATGAAGAATGTGTCGACACAAAGGAGATGTGTCGACACTCAGCAAAAGTCTCAACACATGAAGAATGTGTCGACACAAAGGAGATGTGTCGACACTCAGCAAAAGGTTCAACACAGAAGGCATGTGTCGACACAAAGAAGATGTGTCGACACTTAACAAGTTTAAACACAAGAAGATGTGTCGACACAAAGGAGTTGTGTCGACACTTTGCAAAAATCAACTAAGTATTGAAGAAGGACTTGTGTCGACACTCAGGATCAGTGTCGACACATTCAGAAGAAGCGGTGTCGAGAAGCTATTTCTACAACACAAGGAGTTGTGTCGACACCATGAAGGCTAGTGTCGACACTTAGTCTACTTGTGTCGACACTTGGTCTATTTGTGTCGACACATAAAGACTATCTGTCTCGACACTTTCAGACAGTGACAGAGTTTTCAAGAAGTGACTGGATGACTTGACAGCTGCCATTTCAACCGGTCAACTGCTACTGTCAGAGCTGTCAGAAGTTTGTTGGAAACCGAATCAGCCGGTCACCATGAAGAAAGCCTATATAAAGGCTTACTCCTTCAACAGAATGGTATAGATCGATGAGATTGCAATCAATGAAGTGAGAAACAACAAACCATAAGAAGACCTTCAAGTGAAGATCTAAGAAGTTGGAGAGAGAAAGCTCCTTCTAAGAAGACAGCTATTGAACCAAGCTGATAAATAAAGTTTCAGATTGAGATCTGATTCTCAAGTCAGTAGTTGATTGAAGATCATCTGCCTAGAGATTCAACCCTACTGTATTCTAATTCAAGAAGCTTTGAAGAAAAGCCAAGGGAGGTTGATCTCAGCAAAGTTTTTTCAAGAACTCATCAATAAGCCAGTCAACTCAACTTTCTCAATCAGAGTTGTGGCTAATCATATTTGTATTCTTTATTTTCTGTAGGATCCTAAGGGATCTGAGTTATAAGCGTATACTTATAAAGGCTGAGTGGTAGGGCCTGTGTGCCTGAGTGTAGGAGATACATTTCTCTGAGTGTAGGCCTTGTTGAAGGCTGAGTGTAGGTCTTGGTGAAGACTGAGTGGTAGGGCTTTTGAGCCTGAGTTGTAGGAGTGGGAGCACTCTGAGCTGTAGGAACCTATTTGGGGTTCTGAGTTGTAAGATCTGTGGATTTGAGAAGTAGTGGAGAAGTTAGGCCGAATCTAGTACACTACTAGATAGGCGAAGGGGGAAAGTGGATGTACCCAGACCTTGGGGAACCACTATAAAATCTGTGTGTTCTCTGTGTGTGCTTTATTCTGTGATTGCTGTGGTGTATGTGTTGTATTGCTGTGAAGAATTGCATATAATTCTGTGTTTCTGCCTTTAAAGTTCAAAAATATTAAGTACACCTATTCACCCCCCCCCCCCCTCTAGGTGTTTAGGCACTAGTTCTTTCAAGTGGTATCAGAGGGAGGTTACTCAAAAAGGGCATAACAGTCTGAGTAAAGTTCCTGTAGGCAGAATCAGCATAATCAAGAATCAAGAAAATGGGTTCAACTGAGAATCACAAAGAGCTAGGATCCATGAAGTTGTCAATCTACAGAAAGGAGATCTTTGGTATTTGGAAAGAAAGGGTTAGACTTTTTATGGAAGCCTCAGACCCAAGAATATACATTACTGTTAAAGAAGGGCCATATGTGCCAATGAAAGTATCAGTTCTGGATGCAAACCAGAGAACTCCAAAAGACTATTCAGAAATGACAAAGGATGAAATAATTCTGGCCACTATGGACAAGAGGGCCCAGAATATCATTGTAAGTGCAATTGATGATGCCACATTTCAGAATCTGATTCATTATAAAACATCAAAAGAAATGTGGGACACACTGATAGTCTATATGGAAGGTTCAGAAGAGGTAGGATAAGACAAGAAGTCTTTATTGAATCAAGAAAATGAAAGCTTCAGACAAGGTAGGTCTGATAGCATAACTGAGTGCTACAAGAAATTCTATAGGATAGTCAATGAGTTGATGTCTTATGGAAGAGAGTTCAGCAATTATGAATTGAATGATAAGTTCTTGAGATCCCTGACTAAGGACTGGGATACCAAGATTTGTGTCATAAGGGAAATGGCCAAATTAGTAGATATACCTCCTCCAACATTGTTTGGAAAACTGTTATCTTATGAGATGTAGTTAATGGTAAGGAAGGAGGAAGAGAAGACTACCAGAGTTGAGCACAAAGAAAGAGCTGTGGCTTTCAAGACAGAAGCCACTAGGAAATATAAAAGTAAGTCTCCATCTCCACCTCAAAAAGTTGCTGAGGCTGAGACAGATGAGTCAGAAAGCAAGAATTCTGAAAGCAGTGAGAGTGATGAAGACTTTGCAGCTTTCACCAGACATTTTAAGAAGTTTCTAAAGAAGAAACAGTGGAGGTCTAAGCCATCCACTTCACAGAAGTCATCAAAGAATGAAAGAAGAAAGTCCAAGCCAAGTAAAACTACATCCTCAAAGATAGTTTGTTATTGTTGCAATAGACAAGGACATGTAGTTGCTGATTGTCCAGAAAAGAGGAAAGAGTCAACAGACAAGAAGAAGACTCAGTTCAAGGGCAAAAAGAAAAGATCCTTTGTTGCTAAGAAGGACAAAAGTCTGTCTGATATGTCATCTTCAGAAACTGATTCAGAAGCTGAAGCTTATATTGGACTGTTTGCTGAAGAAGAGGAAGATGAGTTCATACAATTAATGAACTCAATATATGAGCATGAGGACAATCAGTGTCAGGGACTGATGGCCTTATCAGAAGGAGACAAAATCCAGGATCAGCCTGGACCAAGTCAGGTACAAAATTGGTCTGCTAGTTCAATTTCTAGTACTGAGTCAGATTCAGATACATCAGCATCAAGTGATGTTAGTGGATCTGAATCTGAAGGAGACATTCATCAGTTGATTGATGAATATAGAGTAGTGTTGCAGGCTTTGAAGAAAAGCAAACTCTTGGCCAAAACTCAGGCTAAGGAGATTGCCAGTCTTAAAGTTGCTGCAACAGATTTTGACAAGTTGCTTGATTAGAAATTAAATGAAATAGCCAGACTGAAGCACATTACTGTTATTCAGATGGGGACTATAACATTTAAAAAAGATCAAATTAGAAATCTGGAGATTAGTCTTCAGAAGGAGAGAGATATTGTTGCAAGGTTTTCTAAACCAAAATCTGTTCTACCTTTGATAGATGAGTTTGTACCTTATAAGGGTAAAACTGGATTATGGTTTACAAAACCTGTCTGGATAGTAAAGTCCAAGTCTAAGGGCAAAGCCCCAGTACTCAACAAGAAGCCTGCTGTAGATAAAACAGCCAGGGTTGTACCTAAACAAAGGTACAACATATTTGAGTGCTGGTGTTGTGGCAAGGTAGGCCACTTTGCCATAGATTGTTGGCATAATTCAAATGCCAAGGTGAGTAGTAAACTGCCTGCTAGAAATGCTACAGGTAGTTTTGTTAAGAGTAAGACTAACTTGCACCAAGGACCCAAGAATTATTTGGGTTCTAAGGTAAAGTAATATGTTTTGCAGGTGAGTCCAAGTGGCCATGCCCCAATATGATACTTGGACAGTGGATGTTCCAGGCACATGACTGGAACTAGGGGTTTGCTGAAGGACTATACACCAATCAAGGATGGTCCTAAGGTTACCTTTGGTGGTTCAGAAAAAGGAATCATCAAAGGCTTTTGTAACATTTCTAGCAACCTTATTACAATTACTCAAGTGGCTTATATAAAGGGTTTGAAACATAACCTCATTAGCATAAGTCAGCTGAGTGATTTAGGATATGTCATCTCATTTGTCAAAGATGGTTGTCATATCAGTAGGTCAAGTGATCAAAAGATCATTCTGATAGGTTATAGGAAGAGAAATGTCTATTGTCTAGACATTATGTGTGAGAACAATGCTTCTCCTATTTGTCTTGTAGCTGATGAAAGAGTCTCACATTGTGTTAAATGGCACAAGAGGCTGGCTCATCTTAACTACAAGACAATTGGCCAACTCTTTAGCAAAGAGTTAGTGAGGAATGGTCCTCAGGTTAAGTGTATAAAGGATGAGATATGCTCAGCTTGTCAAAAGGGCAAGCAGACCAAATCCACCTTTAATAGCATTGAGAACAAAGATGCTGTGAGGTGCCTATACCTCTTGCATATGGATCTTTTTGGTCCTATGCCAGTTCACAGCCTAGGTAGGAAGGTCTATACATTTGTGGTAGTTGATGATTACTCAAGGTATTCCTGGGTATTCTTCCTAAGACAGAAATCTAAAACTCCTAGTATCTTTTATAGTTTTGTCAAACAAATTCAGAATGAGTTAGACAGTACAGTGGTCAAAATAAGAAGTGACCATGGTACTGAATTCCAGTCTGACAGTATGACAAGGCTATGTGAAGAGTTTGGGATATTTCAGGAATTTTCTTCACCAAGAACACCTCAGCAAAATGGTATTGCTGAAAGGAAAAATAGAACCTTTATAGAGGCTGGTAGAACCCTATTAAGTGACACATCTCTCCCTGAATATTTCTGGGCTGAGGCAGTTAATACTACATGTCATGTAATCAATAGGGTTACTATCACCAAGATCCACAATAAGACCCCCTATGAGATTGTGAAGTGCAAAAAACCAAATCTATCGTATTTCAGGATCTTTGGTTGTAAATGTTATATACTTAACAATGGTAAGTCTTATTTAACTAAGTTTGCCGCCAAATCCCAGGAAGGGATCTTTGTTGGGTACAGCAACAACAGTAAGGCTTATAGGGTCTACAACTTGACTACTCAAGTTGTAGAAGAGTCAGTTCATGTAGTCTTTGATGAAGCTAGACTCATTAACAATGAGTTGCCTAGAAGTGTTTGCAGCTCCACAGGTGTGACTGAGAAGATGGACAAGCTTACTATTGAAGAAGGTCCTACTGCAAGTCAGCAAGTGGATGATAGTGGCTGCTGTCCAGGGGGAGTACAAGATACTCCTGTTGCTGAAGAAGACCAAGAGGAGCTGCTGAATGAAGAAGCTGAAGGTGTACAACCAGAAGACATGCTGCCTCCAGCAAATAGGCATTTAAAAGATCATCCAGCCAATCAAATTATTGGAGATCTCAGTCAAGGGGTACAAACAAGGAGCAGGAATCTAAGTTCAGTTCTCTACTCCAGTTTTTTATCCCAAGTAGAGCCAAAGAAATTTGAAGAAGCTATCTTAGACCCTAATTGGATTGAGGCAATGCAAGAGGAGCTGAACCAGTTCAAAAGATGCAAAGTCTGGGAGGTAGTTCCTAAACCAAAAGACCACAACATTATAGGAACTAAGTGGATCTTTAGGAACAAGTTGGATGAAAATGGAGTAATTATAAAGAACAAAGCTAGACTAGTTGCTAAAGGATATAGGTAGGAAGAAGGTATTGATTTTGATCAAACCTTTGCTCCATTAGCCAGACTGGAAGCAATAAGGATGTTCCTTGCCTATGCAACATTCCAAGGGTTCAAGGTATACCAAATGGATGTTAAGTCAGCTTTTCTGAATGGAAATCTGAAGGAAGAAGTCTATGTGGAATAGCCATCAGGTTTTGCTGATTCTACTAAACCTAATTATGTTTATAGACTTAGGAAGGCTTTGTATGGGTTAAAACAAGCCCCTAGGGCTTGGTATGAAACACTGTCTACTTTCCTCATTGAGAATAAATTCACAAGGGGGAAAATAGACAAGACTCTATTCCTTAGGGAATCCAGAGGCAAGATTATCTTAGTCCAAATATATGTAGATGACATCATATTTGGGTCTACAGAAAGTAGTCTTTGCAGAAAGTTTGCAAAACTAATACAAGGACAATTTGAAATGAGCAGTATGGGGGAACTTAAGTTCTTCTTGGGTCTCCAAGTTAGACAGACTGAAGATGGTTTATCCATATGCCAGTCTAAGTTCACCCTAGAATTGATAAGGAAGTATGGTATGGAATCATCCACTACCATGAAAACTCCTATGGGGTCAACAATGTCTCTAAGCAAAGATGATGCAGGGAAATCTGTAGATGAAACATTGTATAGAGGGATAGTTGGCTCCCTATTTTATTTGACTGCTAGTAGACCAGATATCATGTATGATACATGTGTCTGTACTAGGTACCAAGCTTTCCCTAAAGAATCTCATTTGACAGCAGTCAAAAGAATACTGAGATATCTTAAGGGCACTCCTTATCTAGGCCTTTGGTACCATATGAATGGAGATTTTGAACTGACAGGTTATTCAGATGCAGATTTTGCAGGCTGCAAGGAAGATAGGAAGAGTACAACTAGAACCTGTCAATTCTTAGGTGGAAGGCTGATATCATGGAGTAGCAAGAAACAAACAAGTGTGCCTATCTCCACAGCAGAATCAGAGTATGTTGCTGCAGGAAGTTGTTGTGCTCAACTTCTATGGATTCAACATCAGCTAGAAGATTATGGTATTCAAGTAAGTAGAACACCCTTATTTTGTGATTCTACTAGTGTCATTTCTATTGCAAATAATCCCGTCTCCCATAGTAGGACTAAGCACATAGAAATAAAATACCATTTTCTAAGAGAACATGTGGAAAAAGGAGATATTTCACTAGAGTATATTAATACAGATAATCAGCTATCTGACATGTATACTAAGCCCTTAGATGAAACCAAATTCAATAAATTTAAAATTGAATTAGGGATGATAAACTTAGAATAGTTTACAAAATTGGCTAAGTAAAATGGTGTCGACACACAGAGTTGTCTGTGTCGACACATAGAAGTGGTGTCAACATTTCAGAGAAATGGTGTCGACACATCTAGGAAGTCTGTGTCGACACTTCGAAGAATTGGTGTCGACACATACAGTGTAGGTGTCGACACATCCAAGGTGGTGTCGACACTTAGGCTTTACACAGATTTAGTCTAGTAGAGTCTCGACTAAGTGTCGAGCTAAGTGGTGTCGACACATATACAAGTGTCGACACATATATTCTGTCGACTATACTTGTGTCGACACATAGTTGTCGAGACATTATAAGTGAGTGTCGACACTTTTTAACAGTGTCGACACAATTTAAGTATTTTGACGCGCCCTTTCATCTTCGATTCTAGAAAGGTATAAATAGGTTTTCGCCATTGTTTGTTGACACGCTCACCAAAGTTTCGTAACCAAACTTGTGTGTTGACATCTCTCTTCTCTAAATTCAAATTTCTTCAAACCCTAATGGCGCCCAAGCTAGAAGAGAATGTTAATGAAGGATATGAACTCGTGCGACATGCTTTTGATGACGCGGAACCTGAAATCAAAGGCGTGGTAACCCTAATTGCCGACACTGGATTGGAATATCTTGTATCTGAACCAATCAAGATCTGGAAGAAGGAGGTCCTGGAATTTTTGAGTGCAGCATCACTTGATGACACTGGACTCAAGATTAAGTCCAGGGTTCATGGGACCAAAGTTAAGGTCACACAGAAGAGTCTAAGGAAGGTACTTCAGCTACCAAGAACTAAAGAGGAAGAAGATGTATCTGCTTCTAATACTAGAGAAGCATTGAGATGGTGTGGACTGGATTCAAATCTGAAAATTGGATCTGTTTTCAATAGAAAAGGAATGAACATCCAAGGAAAATTTCTGTCTGAAATAGTTGGGAAGGTCATCCTGAGCAAGCCTGGAGGACATGACAGGATTTTAGCTTATATGTTCAATCTGATGACAAGGATCATCTTCAAACTTAATATTGATTGGTATGCAGTTGTGTTTGAGAAGATAAAAGAAAGTATGAAGAAGCCCAATCTGGGTAGAATTCTAAGTCTATACCTAGCAGGAAGTATACCTGAGGTAATGAACCAAGCAGCTGGATCTAAGATTAACCATATGAGGAAGATGGATATGAGAATTTTCTCTAGGTGGGATAGGGTGCTAACAAAGGAACTACCCACTCCAGAAAAGACAACACCCTAGCAGAAGAAGAAGAAGACAGCCACTGTGGCTCAAGAATCCTCTAGCATCTCTGAAGAGCAAGTAGTTTTTACTCCTGATGATGAAGAAACTGGAAATGCTGGTTAGTCTCCAGCAATACAAGAAGAAGCACAGAGGCAGGGGGAGCTACCGCCAGCTAGCCCAATTCACCTGGATTCAATCCAGGGGGAGCCTTTACTTGTGGAAGAGCCAACTGTAACACCCCCTATCCGTCGCATAGCATGTAGCAGTAGGTCCGGCCGGGGCCCGACTCCATATACCACAGACAGACCAGGTGGTTACTCAATGGAAACCATCCAACTAATCATAACATCCTACACAGAGCATTCTAGCGGAAGCAGTTTAAGTTTAAATAAAGAACCCAGCACTAAAGCATGAATGTCCACTAGAATAGCCAACCAGGAATGAAGTACATACACCAGTACTGGCCTTAAGGCCTTACAAAAAGGTTTACTTAATGTTACATGATTTACAAACCACGGCACGCAGGCCGGTCATACATGAATAAAGCAGTAAACACTCCAAATAGGCTCTCAAGAGCCGGCTTCGCAATTTGGGCTTTAACCCGCTATTGACCACATGGTCCAGCAGCACCTGCAAGCAGCATAACCACCGCACTGTGACAAACAAAAAGGCAACGGTCAGCAATGCTGACCAAATTATAACGATCCCGCCCCCAACTTGGGGCGGTAATGCTCCTTCACTGCAGTTTTATTAGCACAAGCGAGCAATATAATAGTATTCATTTCATCACAGGCGTAGGCTCACACGGCCACACACCCCGTGCACTCAGGGCACATTCTCGATGAACCGGTCGATGTCACGTCAGTTAAAGCCATGGACATTCCGGATGCACCACCGCCACTTTGACGACCAAACATATGAGCAATTTGTCTTCCCGGCATGGGTCGCGTCAATTTAAGCCATGGACCGCCGAAGACTCTCATCTATGCCAACGGCAAGTGTCACATAACCTTAGGTCTCTTTAACCCGAACGACATAGATATGGGTACGGTTCCATCTAACTCGTGCTCACGTCGCAACGACAATTTAAGCCATTTGCGTAGGTCAAACTTCTCCCGAGTCCCATTTTCGTCGCACAATTTCACATAACTTGGTTATGTTCAAGTTGGCTCTCAGGCCTCCATGTTGGCAAGATCATGCATCAGCCCAGTTTTCCGGGTGCACCTTAGGGTTAATCCCCAAGGCTCCCTGTTGCAATCTACCGTGTAGAAAACCCAAAAAACAATCAATAGCACGGAGTCTTCTCCGGCATTTATGCAATGCAACATCACCGATCCAGACCAACATGTCCGGGTAGGCTTCACACACCATGTCTATGTCCGTTCTCGCTTACGGACTCTAAACAATGGGGACTTCACATATCTACCCGAAGGAACGCCTCCAACTCTCCGCAAACTCGCGAGAGCGGGCTTCCTATGCAAAGAAGGAGAGCTACTCATGCTCAAGAAGAGAATCATTACCCTAGCATTCCTCTTTGGCGCCATTGAAAAGTAAACGGATGAAAAGCACCGCACTAGCTTTGCCTCCGTGGATCCAGAGTCGGCTCGCGATTCAGAGCTTAGAAGCTCCTCCAATGGCCGGATCTAACTCCTTCTTCCTTCCTTGGCTCTCCTCTTTCTCTAAAGTTTTAGAAAGATGATAACTTATGAAAAGTGAGGGTTTCTAAGTCCAATCCATGGTATATCCCTTTAGGAACAACCCCCAGCCGTTGGATCTCAAAATAAGGAAACGAACGGCTTTGATTCGGGACTGAAATGCCCAAACTGGACCGAACACGGCCTGGCACACGCCCGTGTCCAGGTCCGTGTGCCTCATTCGCCGTCAAAATCGAATCGCCTGGAACAACACACGGGTATCGAACATGCCCGTGTTCGACCTGACACGCCTGTGTTCCACCTGACACGGCCGTATGGCCGGTCGTGTACCCCCATCATTTTTCCCCGAAAACAACCCGAGCACTGCACGGGTTCTAGGACACGCCCGTGTCCTTGCCCGTGTTACCTAAACACGCCTGGACCCTAGGCCGTGTACACGGTCTCGACACTCGACACTCGACACTTCGTCAAGCGAAGATCGTCGACCTGATGACACGGCCTTGGACACGCCCGTGTCCTAGGCCGTGTGCCTTGTCTCGACACAATGTCGAGACCAAAGTGTCTACTTTCCGGGACGAGTGTCGACACGGGTCGACACGCCCTGCGACACGCCCGTGTCGCAGGCCGTGTGCCATGTCTCGACACAATGTCGAGACCAAAGTGTCGACTTCCTGGCTGAGTGTCGACACAAGCTAGACACGCCATGTGACACGCCAGTGTCCCAGGCCGTGTGCCTGCAGCCAGAACCCAAAACTGGCCCAAACGTCCCCCGTCGCTCCTTTGAGTTTTGGGGCGTTACAACTCTCCCCCTCTTAAAAGAATTTCGTCCACGAAATTATATATAAAGGAAAGACATGTACAAAACCAAAATTTGTACCTGAGCGGAACAACTCCGGATACTCGTCAAGACTAATCTGCTCTCGCTCCCATGAGAGCTCCTCACGACCGCGATTGACCCACCGGACCTTGACCAACCTGATCTCGTTATTGCGTAGCCGCTTGACCTCCGAGTCCTCAATCCGTACGGGCTTTACTTTTGTCGCCAACCCACTACCAACCGGCGCTTGATCGACCGCGATCACTCGCGTAGGCTCTGGCACCGCCTTCCGTAGCACCGAAATTTGGGATACATCATGTAGACCACTAAGCTCCACTGAAAGCTAGAATTGATAGGCCGCTTCACCAACCCGCTCCAGAACCTCAAACGACCCAAGGTACCTCGGGCTTAGCTTTTTCAATCACCGCACCCGCGAGGCACCCTTGGACGGTATGATCTTTAAGTACACATAGTCGCACACGACGAACTCCACGTTCCCGTGCTTGGCATTAAAGTACTTCGCTTGCCGGTCCTGAGCGATAAGCAACCTCTCCCGAACGCTTCGCACCTACAAAGTAACATTCTCCACTTCGAATTGCTTACACAATTTGAATCACCCGTTTCTAGCCAGGACAACGGCGTGCGACATCTCCTACCATATAAAGATGGTCTTCCCATTGCTTTCCAAAGTCCAAGACACACATGCGGAGCATGCTTTCCATAGTTCTTTTGACCATCTCGGTCTGCCCATCCGTTTGCGGATGAAAGGCTATGCTGAATTTCGGCTTTGTTCCCAACATTTGCTGCACAAGCCTCCAATCATTGGACGTGAACCGCCCATCTCGGTCTCTCACGATGCTGCGGGGCACACCATGAAGACGTACTATGTTATCCACATAAAGCTTTGCCAACTTCTCCACCGGATCATCCTTCCTATGCGGAATGAAATGCGACACCTTCATTAACCGATCAACAACCACCCAAATGGCATCGTTCCACTTTTGCGACCTTGGCAAACTGTGCACAAAGTACATAGAGATGTCGTCAAATTTCCACTCCGGCATAGGCAAGGACTTAAGAAATCCTCCCAGCTTTTGGCACTCTACCTTCACCAAGGCGCAAGTTTGGCACTTCGCTACGTAGAGCGCCACATCTTTCTTCAAACCCGGTCACCAAAACAGTTTCTTTACATCGCGGTATATTTTCGTGCTCCCCGGGTGAATCGAGTATTTGGTATGGTGTGCCTCGTACCCCAATTCCACCCGCAAATTGCCCACACGTGGGATGCAAAAACGACCGTCTTTCCAACGCAATCCGTCCTCCACAACGAATTGGGAATTTGACCCATCCGGAGCTTCTACCACGAACCGCTTCATAAGGACATCCATATCCAAAGCCTGCCGAATCCGATCAGCCAGGTCACATTGGACTTCAGTCCAATTCAGTACCACTTCAGCACTTGATTGCCTATTCACACAAACAATCTCCAACGCCTCCAACTCCCGCACCAACCGCTCATCATGCATCGATAGACAATTGGCTTGAGCTGGGGCTCGGCGACTCAACGCGTCTGCAACCGTATTGCCTTTACCAGGCACGTAGTGGATCTTGAATGTATTGCCTCCCAAGAACTCCATCAATCTATGCTGCCGCATTTTCAGCTCCTTCTGATTAATCAGATACTCACTCTCTTGTGACAGCGTAGAGATCCATTTTCACACCGTACAAAATTATGCCTCCACAGCTTCAAGGCAAAACTCACGTCCACTAACAACAAGTCATGGACCGGATAGTTCCGCTCGTGCACTTTTGGTTGTCTCGAGCCATAAACTATTACACTTCCATGTTGCAGTAGCACGCAACCCAAACCGCTGCCCGAAGCATCACTATAAATCTCGTAGCCTTCGGTCCCACATGGCGAACTCAGCACAGGCGCCGTGGTGAACTGACACTTCAACTCCTCAAAAGCTCGCACGCACTTCGGCGTCCAAAAGAACTCCTGCTCCTTCCTCGTCAAAGTAGTGAGGGGTAACGCTATCCGCGAGAAGTTCTCTACGAAGCGCCTGTATTAGCCGGCAAGCCCCAGAAAACTCCGGACTTCCGCTACCGTATAAAGCTCAGGCCACTCCCGCATCGCAACAATCTTCGTCGGATCCACTGCAATACCTTCCTCACTCACTATAAGACCGATGACGCCACTGAAGATGACCAAAACTCGCACTTCGAGAACTTGGCATACAACTAATTCCTCCTTAACGTCTCCAAAACCAAAAGAAGCTGCTTGAAGTGATCTTCCTTACTCTGCGAGTACACCAGAATATCGTCGACGAAGACGATCACAAAATGGTACAAGTACTCCCGGAAGGTCCTGTTCATCGAATCCATGAACACTGACGGCGCATTAGTCAGCCCAAACGGCATGACCGTAAACTCGTAGCGCCCGTATCCTGTACTGAACGTTATCTTAGGGATATCACTCTCCCTTAACTACTTTAGAGTACGTCGTTGGCCCGAACAACTGATCACAAAGATCATCGATCCTTGGGATTGGGTACTTGTTCTTTTCCGTCAACTTGTTGAGCTCCCGATAATGAATACATAGCCTCAAGCTTCCGTCCTTCTTCTTAATAAAGAGGGTCGGTGCGCTCCAAGGCGAAGGACTTGGACGCACATACCCTTACTCCAATAACTTTTAGAAGTTGCACGTTCAGTTCCGCCATTTCCTTAGGCGCTAGCCGATATGGAGAGCGTGACACAGGCTTTGCACCTGTTACTAGCTCAAACATGAAATCTATCTCCCTTCGAGGCGGGGCTCCAGGAAGATCTCAGGGAACACATCAGGGTACTCCAATACCACTGAAATATTAACCAATGCGGGCTTCGGCTTTACAACCTCCACTAGTGTACAGAACAGCTCTACACCAGCACGAACCGCCTTCACCACCTGAAGAGCAGACGCCAACGTCTTACTCGACCTCTTCGAGCCCGTAAAGGTCATCTCACGACTAGCTCCCAGCTTGGCTTCCTTGCTACCGCAATCGATATAGGCTTGCTGCTCCGAGAGCCAGTCCATGCCAAATATTACGTCGAACTCCCCTAGCGGTAGTAACGACGCTTGCAGATCGAACTCCTAATTCCCAACCCAAAACTAAGCGCAACCAATTCTACCCGCGCACAATGAGCACCATTGGACTATAACGCACCCAATTTGTCTCTTAGCATCGAAGGAGGTACTCCGACGCACAATATAATTCCTAACAAAGGAATGCGAAGCTCCCTAAACGAACGGTGCTCTCACAGATAAAGTAAAGTCATAACAAGGCTTAGCACCAGTAGTTCTAAGCTAACATACACAAGGGCGACAAGTGTTTAAGGCAAAACTATCTTTAAACCATACTTGTCATCACGACGACGTGCTTTCTCCAGGGCTTTAGGCACTCACGAGTATAATGCCCCGACTCCCCACAATTGAAACATGTGCCCGGGGTCTGACCCGTAGTCACCCCAGAAGCACCAGAAGGAGCTGGACCCGAAGTCCTATGCTTCTTATACCATTTTCGATATACAGACTTTGAGGTGCTCGGCACTTTGAATGCCGTCTTCTTTGCACTAGAGTCCTTGACTGCTCTTGACATAGCTTTATTGGCCTTCTTAGCACCTTTCCAACAGTCTCGGGCAAAGTGCCCTTTCTTTCCATAAGTAAAACATGTGTAAGTAGCTTTGCTAGTCGATGTCATAGCCCCTTTTCCCAGCATTCCAACGGATGCAAATCTTATGGGGATTTGCATAGTTCGATACCATGGTCGCTGGCATCGGGAGGGTCTTCCTCAAATCTGCCTCCAATGATCCAGCTGATTCCACCAAGGCTCGAAATCCCAATAACTTTAGTCCTAGCAGTAGAACTCGTAACTCGGCGCGCAGGCCATTATAAAATCTATCGACTGTAGTTTGCTCATTATCCAACTCAAAGCATGGGTAGCGGCTTATCATAAGAAATGCTTGCAAATATTCCTCAATTGTGTGCGCTCCCTGCACTAAATGCATATTCAGTTGCTGCCCTGACTGTCTACCAAAGGTCATCTGCTGCATTACGTCCACCGGCGTTGAAGCCGCAACAGGGGCGCAGGGTTGTATGTTTCCTACAAGCTGTGCACCCGTCACAGCGAACACCGCTTCTACGATCCTTCTAACGGTTTCATACGAAGGAGGAGGCTCAAACACCTCACCGGGTGCACTATGCTCCTCAGAAATCGGACATTCTGGCTGTCCAGCACCGCTTCCGGTCACCTATAGTGGTACAAAACACCGTTAAGCGACCAAATAAAATTGCAAACAGCAATTATAGGAACACGCAGGTTCCTCAAACACGTGTATTTTCATTCCTAAGTGGACATTCATGGGTTCTTTTACTGTTATAACGATGACGCACACAATGTGCTCACCACCCCTTAAAAAGAATTCGCCCACGAATTCATCTTAAGTCCGACCAAAACCAGTAGCCTGATACCAATTTATAACACCCCCTATCCATCGCATAGCATATAGCAGTAGGTCCGGCCGGGGCCCGACGCCATATACCACAGACAGACCGGGTGGTTACTCAATGGAAACCATCGAACTAATCATAACGTCCTACACAGAGCATTCTAGCGGAATCAGTTTAAGTTGAAATAAAGAACCCAGCACTAAAGCATGAATGTCCACTAGAATAGCCAACCAGGAATGAAGTACATACACCAGTACTGGCCTTAAGGCCTTACAAAAAGGTTTACTTAATGTTACATGATTTACAAACCACGGCACGCAGGCCGGTCATACATGAATAAAGCAGTAAACACTCCAAATAGGCCCTCAAGGGCCGGCTTCGCAATTTGGGCTTTAGCCCGCTATTGACCGCATGGTCCAGCAGCACCTGCAAGCAACATAACCACCACACGGTGGCAAACAAAAAGGCAACGGTCAGCAATGCTGACCAAATTATAACGATCCCGCCCCCAACTCGGGGCGGCAATGCTCCTTCACTGCAGTTTTATTAGCACAAGCGAGCAATATAATAGTATTCATTTCATCACATGCGTAGGCTCACACGGCCACACACCCCGTGCACTCAGGGCACATTCTCGGTGAACCGGTCGATGTCACGTCAGTTAAAGCCATGGACATTCCGGACGCACCACCGCCACTTTGACGGCCAAACATATGAGCAATTTGTCTTCCCGGCATGGGTCACGTCAATTTAAGTCATGGACCGCCGAAGACTCTCATCTATGCCAACGGCAAGTGCCACGTAACCTTAGGTCTCTTTAACCCGAACGACATAGATATGGGTACGGTTCCATCTAACTCGTGCTCACGTCGCAACGACAATTTAAGTCAATTGCGCAGGTCAAACTTCTCCCGAGTCCCATTTTCGTCACACAATTTCACATAACTCGGTTATGTTCAAGTTGGCTCTCAGGCCTCCATGTTGGCAAGATCACGCATCAGCCCAGTTTTCTGGGTGCACCTTAGGGTTAATCCCCAAGGCTCCATGTTGCAATCTACCGTGTAGAAAACCCGAAAAACAATCAATAGCACGGAGTCTTCTCCGGCATTTATGCAATGCAACATCACTGATCCAGACCAACATGTCCGGGTAGGCTTCACACATCATGCCTATGTCCGTTCTCGCTTACGGACTCTAAACAATGGGGACTTCACATATCTACCCGAAGGAATGCCTCCAACTCTCCGCAAACTCGCGAGAGCGAGCTTCCTATACAAAGAAGGAGAGCTACTCATGCTCAAGAAGAGAATCGTTACCCTAGCATTCCTCTTTGGCGCCATTGAAAAGTAAACGGATGAAAAGCACCGCACTAGGTTTGCCTCCGTGGATCCGGAGTCGGCTCGTGATTCGGAGCTTCGAAGCTCCTCCAATGGCCGGATCTAACTCCTTCTTCCTTCCTTGGCTCTCCTCTCTCTCTAAGGTTTTAGAAAGATGATAACTTATGAAAAGTGAGGGTTTCTAAGTCCAATCCTGGGTATATCCCTTCAGGAACAACCCCCAGCCGTTGGATCTCAAAATAAGGAAACGAACGGCTTTGATTCGGGACTGAAATGCCCAAACTGGACCGAACACGGCCTGGCACACGCCCGTGTCCAGGACCGTGTGCCTCATTCGCCGTCAAAATAGAATCGCCTGGAACAACACACGGGTATCGAACACGCCCGTGTTCGACCTGACACGCCCGTGTTCCACCTGACACGGCCGTGTGGCCGGCCGTGTACCCCCATCATTTTCCCCGAAAATAACCCGAGCACTGCACGGGTTCTAGGACACGCCCGTGTCCTTGCCCGTATTACCATGACACGCCTGGGCTCCAGGCCGTGTACACGGTCTCGACACTCGACACTTCGTCGAGCGAAGATCGTCGACCTACTAACACAGCATTGGACACGCCCGTATCTTAGGCCGTGTGCCTTGTCTTGACACAATGTCGAGACCAAAGTGTCGACCTTCCGGGACGAGTGTCGACACGGGTTGACACGCCCTACGACACGCCCGTGTTGCAGGCCGTGTGCCATGTCTCGACACTTCGTCGAATGCAGAGTGTCGACTGCGCACCTAAGTGTCGACACGGGTCGACACGCCCGTGTCGCAGGCCGTGTGCCCTGTCTCGACACAATGTCGAGACCAAAGTGTCGACATCTTGGCTGAGTGTTGACACAAGCTAGACACACCCTGGGACACGCCTGTGTCCCAGGACGTGTGCCTGCAGCCAGAACCCAAAACTGGCCCAAACATCCCCCGTCGCTCCTTTGAGTTTTGGGGCGTTACACCAACTCCACTAGAGAGTGAAAGGGCTACTCAAACCATACTTGAGGTAATAACTGAAATTAATCAATCAGATTTCACTATTGAGGAAGAAGTTTTGACTGATTTATTACCTGATATTCATCAGCAAACACAGATACTCCCTCAACCACAAGATGTTGTCATGGAGGACACATCTGTTGCAGATAAAGTGGTTGATGAGATAAGAGATTCTCCAGCCCATTCCCAACAGGAATTTACATTAGAAGAACTGTTCCCTTATCTTCTACAAACAGATTTAGAGAAAGAAATAGCTGTTGTTGAGGGAGAGAAGGCCCATATTGAGGGGGAGCAAGTGGAGATTGTAGAGGAAACTCCAAGGAAAGAGACTGAGGAGCCAAGAGATGCTGAAGGGCTACAAAGGACTGAGAAGGATTCACATCCTAGTCCTAAGGACAGAGTGGATATTGCTAGCACATCTGCTTCAGAGGATGAAGAGGCTGTTAGAGCCAAGAAGAGGAAGTTCCAGGTCTTCAAGAGAAGAAGCCAGAACTATAAGAAAGTCCTACAGACAGTTGCTCCACAGCCTGCCCCATCTACTGATTATAGTTCACTGATGGTGGCTTTACAGATCAAGCTAGATGAGCAAAGAAAGGCTTTGCAAACTTATATGGATGAAGGACATAAGTCATTGCAATTTGATCTGGCCCAAGACATCAAGTCAATCAGATTTGAAGTGAATCTGAACAAAAAGGAAATGACTGATTGTTTCCATAAGGGAGGAAATGCAGTAGTCTATCTGGCCACACATCAAGAGAAACTAAAGACAAAACTTGATGAGCTAGAAGTGAAGCAAGGCTATGTCCTGGAGAATCAGATAAGGATGAATGATAATCTCACTGCTTCACATAATGCTATTATGACTGAAATGAAGAATATAGCTACTGGTCAGACTACAGCAAGTGCTACTACCAATGTTGAATTTGACAAACAATTGCAAGAGAGCCTAACTGCTGTTAAAACTGCTATTGAAGACTCTCAGAAGGCAATTACTGACAAGCTCCAAAGGTTAAAACCCTTCTATAAAGATGGAGTAAACTATCTGAATGCACAGATAAGGTTTCAGAAAGATGATCTGAGGGATCACATTGAGAGAGAAGTCATAAAGGGGGAGAGGGTATTATTCAAGGCAGGCTCTGATCATGCCAAATGGATTTCAAATTCCATCAGAGCCACCCTTGGATATCCACCCTTATATGATGATGACAATGTTGCAGAGTCTGGAATCAATCCTGCATATTTTGGAGGAGAACAAGCTGAAGTAGCTCAAGTGATATACCCTCCACCAGACTTTGATATGATACATCAAGAGATACAGTCAATGTATAGCCCTCTTGAGGGAAATCAGAATGTCATCATAGAGAAAGTTGTCCAGCCTGTGCCAGAGGCAACATTGAAAGAACAAGAGGCCTTATTAAAGGAACAATAAGCTCAATTGTCTAAGAAAAGATTCAGAGAGCAAGCTGAACTAAGGCCTGATTTTGAACAATGGAGCCCCACTTCCAGGAATATCATTTTGACTGCATGGAAGGCTGCTAAGGACAATGTCCTGGATAGAGGTAAATGGTATTCTGACCTGGAGTGGAGGAAGCATGAGAATAGGCAAGAGGCCATTGTGCAATATAGAAGAAAGGCTAAACTGGGAAAGCTACCTCCTAATGCACATGAGCTTAGCAAGTATTTTCCCAAGCCTTATCACTATTTTAAAAGGTAAAAGAACAAAGCCGAAGAGTTGACAAAGAAAGATCTTAAAGGGAAGAAGCCTGCTGCTGCTGATGACACTGAAGCCCCAGTTCAAGCAAAGATTCAATCTGGAAAGGGGATTGTAATCAAGGAACCAGAGCAGTCTTAGGATAGCATTTTCTTAAGTTTACAAGTTGTAATTTGTAGTAAACTCAATGTAAACTTTTGATTAATGTAAATGTTGGACTTTGTAAGAACAATGTTATATGTTCAAATCTATTACATTAATTGTTCTGAGCTATTTGTGTATACATGTTTTGTTCATGCATGTTTAAGAATTTTTCCCTGTCATATATTACTGTTTTACATCATACTGTGAATTTGTTATGTATGGTGTATATCATTGACTAAGGGTTATGACTTCTCCAAATAGGGGGAGATTGTTGGGTACATTGGAATATATGTACCTGATTTGAAGAAGCCTCACCCTACTCAATGATATACATCAAGATATATTTGATGTATTTTGAGTTTATTTGTGCAGGTTAAGTAACTGCAGGTTTGCAGGAAAAGTTTCTAAGTCCATGTGTCGACACCTAGAAGAAAAGTGTCGACACTTAAGAAGGCTTGTGTCGACACCCAGAGAAGCAGTGTCGACACTTGGAGTAATTATGTCGACACCAGGAATGCAGAATCGACACCAGAAGGATAGTGTCGACACATACAGGCAGTGTCGACACACAATGAAGAAATGTCTAAAGAATCAGTGTCGACACTTAGAAGCAGTGTCGACACCCAGAGGAACTTTGTCGACATCAAAAGTTTCGACACTAGGAGGCTGTGTCGACACTCAACAAAACATCAACAAAGTTCAAGTACAAGTGTCGACACTAGGAGGCTGTGTCGACACTCAGCAAATTTCAACAGAGTTTAAGTACAAGTGTCGACACAATGAAGAATGTGTCGACACTCAGCAAAAGTCTCAACACATGAATAATATGTCGACACAAAGGAGATGTGTCGACACTCAGCAAAAGTCTCAACACATGAAGAATGTGTCGACACAAAGGAGATGTGTCGACACTCAGCAAAAGTCTCAACACATGAAGAATGTGTCGACACAAAGAAGATGTGTCGACACTCAGCAAAAGGTTCAACACAGAAGGCATGTGTTGACACAAAGAAGATGTGTCGACACTTAACAAGTTTCAACACAAGAAGATGTGTCGACACAAAGGAGTTATGTCGACACTTTGCAGAAATCAACTAAGTATTGAAGAAGAAGGACTTGTGTGGACACTCAGGATCAGTGTCGACACATTCAGAAGAAGCAGTGTCGACACATTCAGAAGAAGCAGTGTCGAGAAGCTATTTCTACAACACAAGGAGTTGTGTCGACACCATGAAGGCTAGTGTCGACACTTAGTCTACTTGTGTCGACACTTGGTCTATTTGTGTCGACACATAAAGACTATCTGTCTCGACACTTTCAGACAGTGACAGAGTTTTCAAGAAGTGACTGGATGACTTGACAGCTGCCATTTCAACCGGTCAACTGCTACTGTCAGAGCTGTCAGAAGTTTGTTGAAAACCGGATCAGCCGGTCACCATGAAGAAAGCTTATATAAAGGCTTACTCCTTCAACAGAATGGTATAGATCGATGAGATTGCAATCAATGAAGTGAGAAATAACAAACCAGAAGAAGACCTTCAAGTGAAGATCTAAGAAGTTGGAGAGAGAAAGCTCCTTCTAAGAAGACAGCTATTGAACCAGGCTGATAAAGAAAGTTTTAGATTGAGATCTGATTCTCAAGTCAGCAGTTGATTGAAGATCATCTGCCTAGAGATTCAACCCTACTGTGTTCTAATTCAAGAAGCTTTGAAGAAAAGCCAAGGGAGGTTGATCTCAGCAAAGTTCTTTCAAGAACTCATCAAGAAGACAGTCAACTCAACTTTCTCAATCAGAGTTGTGTTAATCATATTTGTATTCTTTATTTTCTATAGGATCCTAAGGGATCTGAGTTGTAAGCCTATATTTATAAAGGCTGAGTGGTAGGGTTTGTGTGCCTGAGTGTAGGAGATACATTTCTCTGAGTGTAGGCCTTGTTGAAGGCTGAGTGTAGGCCTTGTTGAAGGCTGAGTGTAGGTCTTGGTGAAGACTGAGTGGTAGGGCTTTTGAGCCTGAGTTGTAGGAGTGGGATCACTCTGAGCTGTAGGAACCTATTTGGGGTTCTGAGTTGTAAGATCTGTGGATCTGAGAAGTAGTGGAGAAGTTAGGCCGAATCTAGTACACTACTAGATAGGCGAAGGGGGAAAGTGGATGTACCCAGACCTTGGGGAACCACTATAAAATATGTGTGTTCTCTGTGTGTGCTTTATTCTGTGATTGTTGTGGTGTATGTGCTGTATTGCTGTGAAGAATTGCATATAATTCTGTGTTTCTGCCTTTAAAGTTCAAAAAGATTAAGTGCACCTATTCACCCCCCCCCCCCCCCTCTAGGTGTTTAGGCACTAGTTCTTTCACCGTCCTCGTGGGGCGCTGGAGGGAGAGCAGGAGGGAGAGCAGGAGGGAGAGCGGGAGGGACGTTCCCAAATAACTGTGGGCAGCAACGTCGGATGTGGCCCGGTTGGTTGCATTCGAAGCACAGCAGACCACGACGCCCTTCAGGTTGTTGAAATTGTTGAGGCTGTGGTGGTGGAGGCAACGCAGGCGGTTGCGGAACTGGATGCTCCACCCTATAGTTCCGGTGGACACGCCCTCCACCTCTTTGATGTCCTCTTCCTCCTCTGAAGTCTTGCCTCCTTCTATTCCATGGGCCGGCTTCCATCACGTCCTCCGCAGGCCTCTTACTACATCCCAGGTGGTCCGCCTCTAATCTTTTCGCCATATCAATGATCTCCGACAAGCTACCATTCACTATAAATAAAAGGGACTGCCTTAGGGGATCTCGCAGCCCTTTGTAGAAGTGCTTGGCATAACCTCTATCATCCAACTCGTAAGAATCCGCAAACCTTGCGAGATGCTGGAATTCCCGCAGGTATTCAGTAACCGACTTTGATCCCTGCTTTAGTAGAAGAAACCTCTGCTCAAGCTCATCTCGGGTCGATGTAGGGATAAAGTGCTCCAAGAAAACACCCGAGAATTCACTCCAACTTATCTCTGTGTAGATCCGGCCTTGGAAGGTAGAGCCCATGAGGGACTTCCACCACCTCTTAACATGTGAGTCCAAGACGGACACCACCAATATCCCTGCCATATTGGCCGGGCAACGGATACCAGCCAACAACTCCTGTATCGTGTCTAGCCATTCCTCTATACACACGGCTGACTCCGTCCTAAGCTAGGCGGGAGGGGAGAGAGCCCGGAAGGTGCTCAGCCAGTTGGAGCTCGGGTCCTATTCTTGCACTTGGGGCTGCTGTGCCCTAAAAGCATCAAGAATGGCGGTGAGCGTCTGCCCCAACTCAGACTGTTGGAACTGAGTGGGTATGGGAGGGGTAGGAGTACCCCCCATCGGCTCAACATGCAGTGGAACCTACACGTACACGAAAAATTTGTGGTCAGGTTGGCTAAACTCAAGGTCAAAGTTGGACAAACTTAATGTGAATTACATATGGGCACACCACTGCTTCCGCTAAGTCAGTTTGTCCCCAAACTGACTAACCAAACGGGGGTGGCACCATTGTTGAATGACTTCTTAGTTGAGGATCACGGCAAACTGATACCATTTGTAAGACCCCTCCTCCCGGATCCCAAAACACGGTGCGAAGGGGGATTCTTATGCCCGGAATAGCCGTCTTGCGGTAGCATTAGCACACGGGCTAACCTGTACCACAAGACGCCTATTCCACCAGCTACAACAATATCAATAGCACATGCCAACCCAACCAAATATAATAAGCAAGAATTCAAATCCACACTAAGTATAATGTCCATATACATCAATAAAGGATAAGCTAAAACATGCTTCTACAATATATCAGAGTACAACTAAACATTACCCAAACGGGCTACATCAAGTATCAAATACTAACATCAGTAACCGACGGTATCGACGGCACCGTCACTTCAGGCCCTATCGTCCTGGCCTGGCTGTCCTGCTGCGTAGTCTGCGGCTGCTCTACCTGCGGTGTGACCTCCTAAAAAGGAAGACGTAGCAACCGTTAGTCGAAACGACTAAGTGGTTTCACATCCGCTCCCCCGGAGACTCCTCGGCACCGGGCGGAGAGAAGGAACAAGGGTAATATATATATATATATGCAAGTAAAGAAGTATAAGCAGGTGACAGTAGTGTTGAGTAACAGTATCATAATCAGCAGTTATTTAAGAGCTACACTAAACTAACAAGTATAAGTAACAGCAGGAAAGTAACTTAACTTATAAGTTAAGGATCGGGTTACATAAAGTAACTCATCGTATAGGAGTGCCCATACAAACTTATATGATGAGGATCTTGTTGTGCAATGATATGAAATGCTATGTATGCTATGCAATGACTCACCCATGATCACACACATGCAACTGTTATGTCGACATAGACTATAGTTCCCACTTTTCGAGCAGGTAGCTAACCTCTCAGGCATCAGCCGCCGTGGCCAGGCGGTGATAGTAGAACAGGCACTTCTACTACTAGGCGGGTATCCACACTACTTCACTTAGGCCTCCATATGCCTCAACGCTAAGAACACAACAGCGGATCTCATGCGTACTATGGCCCAGCGGGAGCCTCTGGTAGATGTGCACCGAGGACCAAGCCCCGAACTGACCTTGTGTGACCCGGAAGCAGCCTCGGAGTGAGCACGAGGACCAAGCACAACTGTTCACCTGGCACGGAAGGAGCCCCGGGACGTGCACACCGAGGACCAAGCCCAACCGCCCAAAGTCTAACTGTCGACTCCCGTCGGTGTGACGACTGGCGAGCCCGTAGACCTGCCACGCTATCCTTAACCCAGGATTACGACACTGCGTGTCGACTCACAACACGTGCAAATACCACATCAGCATAACATGGAATGGGCCTCGAAAGTAAGCACGAGGACACAGCCCAACCATCCATCCATACCTTATCTCAACACAACCAAAACAAGTGACGGTCAACGCCGCACTTACATCCCTTCACACTACTACCCGTAAGGAGACGACGCTCTAAGTATTGGACTACTAAACTCATTCCATTAGTCAACCTTACCCATGGCCATAATTTATTCATCTATATGACTTTCCAAATGATGACAATGTAACATAAACATGATGCGCATATAAAGATCTATCACACTTTCTATTTGATAATGTCATAATATAAACATGAAGTGCACAATTATCAATCTTTCAATTCCTATCAAGTCAATTCGTTTAAATAAGATTGCTTCATAATTTGATTATATGAAATCTGATTAATAAGCTACATCAATCATGCAATAAATGATTAATCTTAAGGGTTCATCCAAGCCAAGTATCTTGCAATATTAATTCTACCGAAACCAAATCCTTCTTCCATCAAAGCCCAGAATTTAGGTACAGATTGAATCTGGGCATCAACTTCGACCGGAGATTTCCGAAGCTACAGGAATCTGGTGAAGACATGTAATCCCACATTGGAAAGGTCTTTCCGTGGTCTACAACTTTTGTATTCAGACCTCAACCCAGATTTGAAATTATCCTATTTGAAATCGGACTTGAATTCCGCTGCGTACAGAACACAATTTCTGCATGCAGGATTTATTGAACACCATGTTCATTTAGACTTTCCTGTGGGTACAGACTTCGCCTGAAGTCATGCAACCATTCGTTGGAAAGGTATTTTCAAGGGATTCAACTTTCGTGTTTAGCCGAAAGCTCAGATCTGGCCATATCACACCTAAAAATGGCCACGAAGTTCGCTGCGCGCAGAATACAAATTCTGCACGCATCCTAAGGCGGAATGAACGGCATCGGTTCATCTTCCTCCTCAAGGCGATCTTCCCAAATCATTCCAGAATTTCCTCCACCCTTATTCAACCTCAAGAGGCCAACACCCTTCACGAAACCATCCCTTATCATCACATTGGAGAAGGGCGTGGTTGAAGAAATCTAAAACCTAGGACACAAGTCCTAGCATGGCCTTTCCTAGAAAACTCCTCCTCTCCATCAAGAATCTCTTGAGTCGATGTCTCGCCTAAGAAAGTAACTATAGATCTAGCACCAAGGGAGAGGGTACGAAACTCATATTGGCTCCAGCGGTACCACCATTCCCGGCCATGGATCGCGTAGTTCTCCTCGGCGGCATCTTCTCCTTCACGGCGCTGGCTGATCTCCTCCTGTAGAACTTGCTCCAGCAGTTTTCCCTCTCACCAGGAGTTCTCACAGGAAATAGGGAATGAAATGAGCATGAAAAACGGCTAGGATTTTCGCTTCCCTTATATATAAAAAGTGACACGGGTAGGGACACGCCCGTGTCCTTACCCGAGTCTCGCTTGAGCGAAATGGCACCGACGGTTTCGGTGTCAGTTCAATCCTTGACACGGGTAGGGACAAGCCCGTGTCCCGACCCGTATCCACATGACACGGCCGTGTTCCTGGCTGTTTCCTTGGCCGTGTCCTTCTCGGGTTGCATCTCGACGAACTCAACTCGACACACACGGAACACGGGTAGAGACACGCCTGTGTCTATACCCATGTCATACCATTCATCGATCGATATGAGTTCGTCAATCTCGACACGCCTCGTCGAGTCCAACTCAACACACACGGGTAGGGACACGCCCTTGTCTCTACCCGTGTCATACACTTTGATGAACTCGACACAGATCGTCGATCTCGACACGCCTCGTCGAGTGTAAGTCGACGCACACGGGTAGGGACACGCCTGTATCGCTACCCGTGTCATATTATGTCGACACACCCCGTCGATCTCGACACGATTCGTCAAGTTAAACTCGACACACACACGCACACGGGTAGGGACACGCCCGTGTCTCTACCCATGTCCCTTCACAGCATTGATTTCTCCACTTCTCCACAAGTGCAGTCCAATTCCCTGCACATCCCAGGACTCAAGTCAACCCTCCTGACTCAAAAACACGCATGAGGGGTCTAGTGCGATTTGGGATGTTACATAAATATCGTCATTTAAAAAAGTAGACTCAAAAATAGTTGAAGAACAATCTCCGAGATATGTGTCTAAATTATAACAAAAGTCATCGCTCGATGACGAGTCTCCTATGGAGGGATTAATAGAGAAAGTAACTTCATCATCTCCTACCCGAAGGAGGAGACGACCATTACTGACATCAATTAATGTGCGGGAGGTAGCGAGAAAAGGGCGACTGAGTATAATTGGTACATCAGTGTCCTCCTCGATGTCCAAGATGACGAAGTCTACCGGAAAGATAAACTTATCAACTCGGACAAGTACGTCCTCCACTACCCCGACGGGAAACTTAACTGAGCGATCCGCTAGTTGGATTCGCATTTTAGTAGGGGCTGGAGTGCCCAAACCTAATTTTTGAAAGAGCGATAACGGCATCAAATTAATGCTCGCGCCTAAATCTGCAAGAACCTATTTTACTAATATATTGCCAAAAAGGCACGGGATGGAGAACCGTCCCGGGTCATTTCTTTTTAGGGGAAATTTATTAGTAAGAGCCGCTGAGCAGTCAGCATTAAGAGAAATATGTGAAATATTTTCTAATTTTTGTTTATTGGAAAAAAGTTGTTTTAAGTATTTTGCATATTTAGGCATCTGAGAGATTGCCTCGCGGAAGGGAACATTAATATGAATTTGTTTTAATAATAAAATAAATTTTTCATACTGCGCGTCCTTACGCTCACTATTGAGTTTATGCGGATACGGCAAGGGCGTTTTAATAATTTTATCATTTGAAATTTATAAAGGCGGCGTAATTGAAGAAGGGGGAAGAGGGGTCGGAGGTGAAATATGTACCTGAGGATCGGTCTGTTTTGAATCGATCACTTCCTTTCCGCTACGAAGGGTTATAGCGTTGATATTTTCCCACGGATTGGGCTCCGTGTTTCCCGGTAGTGCCCCGAGCGGGCGCTCGGACATCATTCGCGCAAGCTGTCCAACCTGGAGTTCTAAGTTTTTTAGCGATCCGGTGATGTTCCGGATATTTGACTCGTTGGAAGCGATATATTTAGAAAACTTCTCCTCCATCGAGGAGGGTTTTGGAAGAGGGGGAGGCGGAAGAAATCTGGGCATGAAAGAATTGGGGGGGCGCTGCGCATTATTCGCATTGCTCCATGAGAAGTTGGGGTGGTTCCTCCAACCTGTATTATAGTTATTGTTATAAGGGTTGTTGTTGGGGTTGAAGGAAGGTCGCCCAGCATTTCCCACGTAGTCTACGAATTCATTTGCTACGCTGACATTAGGGGGAATCGCCCAAGGCGGAGTGGTGGAGACAGCAGACATCTCCGCCACCTGCTTCGTCAGCCTTTCAACTTGAAGGGCTAAGTGGGCAGTGGCATCCACTTCGAAGAGGCCGGCCGCCTGCTTGGGACGTCCCCGCGGGACGTTCCATTGGTAGGCGTTCATAGTCATTTCTTCAATAAGAGCTTGGGCAGCCTCGGGGGTCTTATTATTCAAGGTACCCCCGGCAGCCGCGTCAATCATTTGACGTGTCTGATAATTAAGCCCATTGTAGAAGATTTGGACCTGCAACCACGCAGGCAGCGCATGGTGCGGACACTTGCGGAGGAAGTCTTCAAAGCGCTGCCAAGTCTCAAATAGAGACTCGGAATCGTTCTGCACGAACGAAGAAATGTCCGTCCGCAACTTTGTAGTTTTGGCGGGCGGAAAATACTTCGTTAAGAACCGCTCCGCAAGCTCGGCCCAGGTGGTGATACATCCTTGTGGGAGGGAATTCAACCACGCCTTAGCTTTGGATCTTAAGGAGAAAGGAAAAAGGCGCAAACGAATGGTGTCATCAGTGACGCCATTAATCTTAAAAGTATCGCAAATTTCCAAAAAACTAGACAAATGAACGTTCAGGTCCTCATCCGGCTGTCCGTCGAACTGCACGGCATTTTGGATCATTTGGATAACGCTCGATTTGATCTCAAAATTATTGTTCGGCACCATCGGGCGAACAATACTGGACCCAGTATCGTCCAAATTCGGCTCGGCGTAATATGACATTGTACGCTCAAGGGCCGCGTTCGGATTGGGTCGGCCATAGCAATGGCACAGGGTTCTCCGATGGATTCTTTAGGATCCAAAGAGGGATTTCTGCGTTGAGACCGAATACGTGCAAGCGAGCGTTCGATCTCAGGATCGAAATCCAAATTTTTGAACTCCGAAGGCTGTCCACGGGTCATACACTCTAAAATAGAAAGTAGAAAATTAACTTCTTTTTTGGATTTTGAAGAAAAGTTTTTAAGTTTTTTTTTTAGTTTTTGAAATAAAGGTAAAAGTAATAGACTTCGGATTCGGAATAACAACTCAAATAGCTCCCCGGCAACGACGCCAAAAACTTGATTGGCCCGCGAACAGACACTTACTATGGTTGGTTCGGTGAGTCGATCGCCGCGGGCTTGCTAAATGAGGCAAGTGCACCTATGGCAAGTAGTACTCGATATTCAGGAGAATACCGAGGTCGTATTATTCCCGGGAACGGGTTGATTACCCATACTGCTCCGAAAATACTATTATTTTACCAAAAAAGTAAGTTGAGGGTTTTAATTAAAATAAGACAAAAATAGATTTAAGAAAATAGTCGATGAAAAGATAACTCCCGGTATCGAATTACGTTAGGATTAAAAATAGATTTGAATAACTAGAGATCTAAAGTTTCAATTTAATTAAAGCGGAAACTTGGCCGTGGAGGTTCAAAATAATGAGCTCACCTATCTCTAGGAATATCGCTCACCTGGACATTAAGGTTATTCGACTGGGCTCTCGTCCGACGAAGGATTCCCCTTAATGTCTGCAGTACGCTAAGAACCCCGCTATTGGGTTGGGAACCCAATCCGGTAGAGTTAGCGCGCCTCCTCTCTCAAGGGTTAGTGCGGAACTCTATTTACCCATGGGTGATCTGTCTATACGCACGGCCTCTCGACTAGCTAGCATATGGATAACCGAAATAGAACCCACACATCGATATGTGGTTCTACGCGTCGTTAACCCGGGGTAAACCTTAAGTTTTTTAATTAAATTGATAAATTAAACATTTGGTTATTTAAAACATTTTAGTCCCAAAGCTCCTCGATACCGAGGGCTAAAAGCAATTAGCCACTCATCGGAATGGGGATAGCTTATATGTTTGGTTATGTGAGCGCTCTAAACTATTCGCTGAAAGGTTATAAAGAAAATAAGAAGAAAAGTAAAATACCCTAACATTAGAAAAGTTATTACAAATAAACACACCCGCACTCATTCAAACATATAACAAGAGAAAGAAATAAAAATAAGTTACACATAAGAGAAAATTGCATAATTGAAATTTGCAGGTCCCACTCAAACGAATGGGGGTGGGAAATAAAAGCTAAAAATTGCAAGTCCTACTCAAACGAGTAGGACTGAAATGAAAGCGAGTCCTACTCTTAACGAGTAGGCGGAAATAAATGTTGATTACAAGGATTTCTCAAACATTTACATCAAAATAAAGTCCGGCCATTTAACTCCTAGCGAGTAGGCGGAAAATCAATACCAGCCATTTAACTCAAATGAGTAGGCGGTAACATAAAAGCTAAAAATTACAAGTCCTACTCAAATGAGTAGGACTGAAAATACAATCCAGCCATTTAACTCAAGTGAGTAGGCGGAAAAATAAAAGCTACACACACTTGCTTGAATAAAATCCAGCCATTTAACTCAAATGAGTAGGCGGAAAATAAAAATACACACACTTGCTTGAATAAAATCCAGCCATTTAACTCAAATGAGTAGGCGGTAAATAAAAATAACACACGCACTCTACTTGAAAGTAACTACTCATGCACTCGACATAAATAAACACACACACACACACTTGCATAAATTAAATAAGATGATAAATATTATCTCATACACTCACGCACTCGGGCGAAAAATAAGAAAAACAAAGTTATCAAAAAATTAAAACAACTGCATTTCTACCGCTAGAATGTGGTAGAAATGCGTAAAAAGACGAAATAAAAATTGTTTGAGTAAAAAGTTTTCAAATTAAAGTGGGAAAGGCAAGTGCCTGAAAAATTAAAACTTTTACATTTTTACCGTTAGATTTTGATAGAAATGCATAAAAAGTGAAAATAAAATTTGTTCGAGCGAAAATATTTTTTGTAATTGCAAAAATCTAAGTTCTTGAAAATTTATAATAACGCATTACACATTCTTATAGACTTGTAAAATGGTTTAAAAAGTGAAGCAGACTAAAAAGGACTAAAAGGTTTGTCACAAAAAAAACAAGGAAAAGAAAATCTAAGTTAGGAGTAATGAAAATCACTTTTTATTGTTTTACAAGTTTATAAGAACGAATTTTAAAGCATAAAAATCCTAAGTCTAACCAATTTTTAAGAGTTTGAGAATGAAATCGGCTATAATAACGGCTATAAATTTTGTTATTATGATAGTAAAACAAATTGTTTTTTATTTTGAAACATAAATTTTGCAATTTTTAACTCATACACGCACACACGTAATATGGAAATGAAATTAAAAGTATATAAGATTGATGAAAAGGAGGCCTTTAGAGAAAATTCAGAGTATATAAGGATGAGAAAAATATCTATTTTATTAACAAAAGAAGTTGATTACAGGAGCTTAAACAAACAAACTTCAAAAGGAGGGGGAATCCTTACATAGCACTAAAGCAGCTCCAACGGCAGCCCTAAGTCATCAAAATGGTTTCAAAAATTGGAACCCCGGGCTCATACAGCAGTTGGCCTTAAATAGGCAAAACTTTCCAAGTACACGCCCTCCAACACGGGCGTGTCGTGGGGGCGTGTCAGCACTATAAAACAGCAGAATTAGGTGATCTGACGGATTTGACATTGCGGCTGAAAACACGGCAGTCACGCCCCAGGTCACGGGTGTGACGGTGGGCGTGTCGTTCGGCGATTAAAGGCGTTGTTGACTTCGGGAGTCGCCGACGGTGGTTTGTCGGGCCCGGTGGAGAAGTCACGCCCTTGGTCACGGGCATGACGCTGGGCGTGTCGGGTTGAGTCGACACTCGACAAACGTCAAGCAGAAATTATCGAGAGGAAACTTCGTCGAGCGGGAAGAGGAGTCACGCCCTTAGTCACAGGCGTGACGTTGGGCATGTCGGATTGTTCGACGATCGTCGAGCTGAAAAATCGTCGAGCGGTATGGACACGGGCTTGGGTCACGCCCCGTGTCGGGTGACACGGGCGTGCCGCCAGGCGTGCCGCCAGGCGTGTCAAGCTTTTCTCTTCAAAATCGTCGATTTCGCTGGAATTTGACGGGTCACGCCCTGGTCACAGGCATAACAAATTTCTCATAGGCGTGACGTGCATTTTTTTGCAGATTTTTATTTTTTTTCCTGAAAAATAAAATAAAACTAGTAAAATATTTAAAAAAATATGAGTATTTTATTGAATAAAAACAAGTAAAAATGATAAAAATAAATGAAAATGACTTAAGTAATGTACATAAAAATAGGTATCTTTACAATTCATCACACCTCTTCCTCTACCCACCTCCATGTCCTCTTGTGGCGGCGGGACACGACCCCTTGGCTCCTATCTCCACGCTGGTTAGTCGAACCTCCTGGGTTCCTGTAAGTTATCTCTTCCCTGGTAGCCTCCTCCTTGGCCCTGGGGGCGACCCTCCTGGGGCCTCAAACCCAACCAGTTGTTCGGCTCCCGGGCCCCCCATTCCTGCTGCTGCCCATGTCTTCGGGGCTCTTCCCTCCTTCTGTCTTCTCTTTTCTCCCTCTATTCTCTCGGCTCCTTCTACTTTCCTGCTGCACCCTCCTTCACATCATCGTCCGCCAGCATGGAAAAATTCCTGGCGAATGCTGGGTTTTCCCTCTCGAAGTCTATCTCTTTTGTCGCCCTCTCCATGAGCTCCTCAAAGGAGAGGGGGCACTCTCTTCAACTCTATACTGAAGAATCCCGGCCTCAGCCCCAGGGTAAAGGCTAGTATCAGCGCGTACCCTGGGACCTCCTGGGCCAGGAGGATCTCTTCCTGAAACTTGTCGACATAGTGACCCAGTGTGTCATCCGGCTTCTGCCTCACTGCAAACAGGCACTCTGCCTCCTTCCTCCGCTTCTTTAATGTTGAGAACCTCAACAGGAAACTTCTTCGCAGATCTTCAAAATAGTATATCGACCTTGCTGTCAACTGGTGGAACCAATCCCAAGCCTTCTCCTTCAACGTGATGGCAAATAGCCGACACTTGGAGGCATCCGTCATCAGCCTTATCGAAATGACATCTTCAAACCCCTCCGGCACCGAAGCTGAGATGATTAGATTACTGAAAGGGCTCTCGCCTCCTGCCTGGCGAGAGGGCATGTCCCATGGCCTCGGCTGGCTGGCCTGATCCGCGAGACCGTGCCCAGGGAAGAGTTCTCGCATTGTCGCCTCCCTCTCACCCAAATATGTCAGAGCTTCCTTTCCCGGGCGCTGGCTTAGGATGAACTCCCGCGCGGCCACGTCCCTCTCGCCAGCCTCCGCTGGGACCTCCTTCCCCGTGCGCTGTCTAGGGGCATTCTCGCCTAAGAGCGGGACCTCCTCTATCGGAACCTGAGGTGTGGCCCACTCGCTTCGGGCCGAGAAGGCCAAGCTGATGGTCTGCAGGACTTCTCGCCTGAAGTCATCCAGCATCTTCCTCATCGCCTCCTCACCCTGGGTGGGGGAGACTCCAGAACCAGACCCTTCACCTTCACCTCCAGCCATGGGACCAAACTCAAGGCTTTCTTGTATCAACTGCTCTACACGCTCACCGCACCAGAACTATTGAAGCCAAAAATGACCTCAACGGGAGTTCAAAACAGGGGTGCAGCCAACATCTACTTCTCTTGAGCCTCGACCCTCGACTAGATTCAAAGGACCTAAGACTGACCCAAAGCCTCAGCAGGGAGGTCCCACCTCACACCCGGAAGATCTCTGAGAGCTTTCCCTCCAAAGCCAAAAGCTGGGCTAGGAGCTCCTCAGAAAGCACTGGAGATTGGAAGATAATGAAAGCTTGCCTTCTAAGGAGCCCTTATGGGTCTATTTATAGTTTTTTGCTGGCCTGAGATTACTGAAATACCCTTAGTTGATCTGCTGATAGCCAAATCCCGTTGTTTATCTTGAGGGTATAGGGGTAATTTTACCTGAGGGTAATTAGGTCATTTGACCCAGGGCCCTGGGCCCCACTCGGCGATAACTCTGAGCCGAGAGCCTTCCTGTCCAAAGCACGATGCGAGCGGTCTCGCCTGCTTATAGGCGAGATCTCCTCCAAGGCAGGAGCTTGGCGCAAGCGCAAGCGTTCCCGCCCACTTATGGGCGAGAACTTCTTCAGGGCGGGGCTCCTTTGGCTAACCTAATCCTGACCGTTGGTGTCTCCTGGTCTGACTCAGCGAATATGGGGTTGTACAATTTGCTATGTCTATGATTTATCAGGATTATGCTGTGATAATGTGATTTATATACATATATATATAGCATAAGTGTGTTAGTGTATACATTGGCTTAGGTTTTGACTTCTTCAAATAGGGAGAGATTTTTGGGTCAATTTATCCCAATATCCTGAATTTGAAGAAGGACCAGCAAATAATATATACACATGTGGTGATCTAACTTGTGTTCAAATTTAATGATTGCAGATTGTTCCAGTAAGCAGTGATGGGATAGATAGCCTAAGTGGCTAAGTCAGGTAAGTTCTTACCTAACTGGTGGAATGACAAAAAACTATCCAAGTCTATAGGCGTTGAGTGAAGATCACTCACTTAATGTCAGATGACTTATAGCGTTAAGTAAAGCCTATTCATTCAAAGCCATGAAGTAGCAAGCTTAGAATGCGGCCAATTCCACAGGCATTGAGAGAAGTCAACTCGCTCAATTCCACACATCAAAAGGTTGTGAGTCAGACTAATACAGTCAAAGCCTAAAGAAAAATGAGCTGAAAAGTGGCTAAGTCCATAGGCGTTAAGTATATCATACTCACTCAAGGCCTTAGCTTCAAAATTGCTGAATAGATGAGCTCAGAGTTCGTCGAACTAAGTTCTGAGTTCGTCGAACTAAGTTCTGAGTTCGTCGAGTTGAACTTTCACTCATTCGTCGAGCTGAGCTCAGAGTTCGTCGAACTGAAATCTAAATTTGTCGAACTGAGCTATTACTTATTCGTCGAGCTGAGCTCAAAGTTCATCGAACTGTGTTCTAAGTTCATCGAGCTCAAACTAAATTATGAAACAAAGAATCTGGTCGACATAGTGACCCAGTATCTCATCCGGCTTCTGCCTCACCGCAAACATGCACTCTTCCTCCTTCTTTCGCTTCTTTGATGTTGAGAACCTCAACAGGAAACTTCTTCGTAGATCTTCAAAATAGTATATCGACCTTGCTGGCAACTGGTGGAACCAATCCCGAGTCTTCTCCTTCAACGTGATGGCAAATAGCCGACACTTGAAGGCATCCGTCATCAGACTTATCGAAATGACATCTTCAAACCACTGTACGTGATGTACAGGGTCATCCTTCCCGGAGTAGTAGGACATGTCAGGCTCCCGAAACCCCTCCGGTACCGGAGCTGAGATGATTAGCTCGCTGAAAGGGCTCTCTCCTCCTGCATGGAGAGAGGGCACGTCCCGCGACCTTGACTGGCTGGCCTGATCCGCGAGACCATGCCCAGGGAAGAGTTCTCCCACTGCCGCCTCCCTCTCGCCCAAATCTGTCAGAGCTTCCTTGCCCGGGCGCTGGCTTGGGAAGAGCTCCCGCGCGGCCATGTCCCTCTCGCCATCCTCCGCTGGGACCTCCTTCCCCGTGTGCTTCCTAGGGGCGTTCACGCCTAAGAGAGGGACCTCCTCTATCAGAACCTGAGGTGTGGCCCACTCGCTTCGGGCCGAGAAGGCCAAGCTGATGGTCTGCAGGACTTCTCGCCTGAAGTCATCCAGCATCTTCCTCATCGCCTCCTCTCCCCGGGTGGGGGAGCCTCTAGAACCAGACCCTTCACCTTCACCTCTAGCCATGGGACCAAACTCAAGGCTTTCTTGTATCAACTGCTCTCCACGCTCACCGCACCAGAACTGTTGAAGCCAAAAATGACCTCAACGGGAGTTCAAAACAGGGGTGCAGCCAACACCTACTTCTCTCGAGCCTCGACCCTCGACTAGATTCAAAGGACCTAAGACTGACCCAAAGCCTTAGCAGGAGGTCCCACCTCACACCCGGAAGATCTCTGAGAGCTTCCCCACCAAAGCCAAAAGCTGGGCTAGGAGCTCCTCAGAAAGCACTGGAGATTGGAAGATAATGAAAGCTTGCCTTCTAAGGAGCCCTTATGGGTCTATTTATAGCTTTTTGCTGGTCTGAGATTACTAAAATACCCTTAGTTGATCTGCCAATAGCCAAATCCCGATGTTTATCATGAGGGTATAGGGGTAATTTTACCTGAGGGTAATTAGGTCATTTGACCCAGGGCCTTGTGCCCCACTCGGCGAGAACTCTGAGCCGAGAGCCTTCCTGTCCAAAGCCCGGTGCGAGCGGTCTCGCCTGCTTATAGGCGAGAGCTCCTCCAAGGCAGGAGCTTGGCGCAAGCGCAAGCGTTCCCGCCCACTCATGGGCGAGAACTTCTTCAGGGCGGGGGCTCCTTTGGCTAGCTTAATCCTGACCGTTGGTGTCTCCTGGTCTGACTCAGCGAATATGGGGTTGTACAATTTGCTATGTCTATTATTTATCTGGATTATGTTGTGATAATGTGATTTATATATATATATATATATATATATATATATATATATATATATATATATATATATACATATATATGTATATATATATAGCATAAGTGTGTTAGTGTATACATTGGCTTAGGTTTTGACTTCTTCAAATAGGGAGATATTTTTGGGTCCATTGATCCCAATGTCCTGAATTTGAAGAAGGACCAGCAAATAATATATACACATGTGGTGATCTAACTTGTGTTCAAGTTTAATGATTGCAGATTATTCCAGTAAGTAGTGATGGGATAGATAGCCTAAGTGGCTAAGTCAGGTAAGTTCTTACCTAAGTGGTGGAATGACAAAAAACTGTCCAAGTCTATAGGCGTTGAGTGAAGATCACTCACTTAATGTCAGATGACTTATAGCGTTAAGTAAAGCCTATTCAGTCAAAGCCATGAAGTGGCAAGCTTAGAATGCGGCCAATTCCACGGGCATTGAGAGAAGTCAACTCACTCAATTCCACACATCAAAAGGTTGTGAGTCAGACTAATATAGTCAAAGCCTAAAGAAAAATGAGCTGAAAAGTGGCTAAGTCCATAGGCATTGAGTGTATCATACTCACTCAACTCCTTAGCTTCAAAATTGCTGAATAGATGAGCTCAGAGTTCGTCGAACTAAGTTCTGAGTTCGTCGAGTTGAACTTTCACTCATTCATTGAGCTGAGCTCAGAGTTCGTCGAACTGAAATCTAAATTTGTCGAACTGAGCTATTACTTATTCGTCGAGCGGAGCTCAAAGTTCGTCGAACTATGTTCTAAGTTCGTCGAGCTCAAACTGAATTATGAAACAAAGAATCTGGCTAAGGTAGAAAGCGTTGAGTGAGGCGTGGTCACTCAACACTCTCAACACCATGATACAGAATTAGTTAAAGCAAAAAAAGCATTGAGTGAGGCATGATCACACAACTCTGTCAATGCTTAAGATGATGAAGAAGCATAAATGGCTAAGGCAGAAAGCGTTGAGTGAGGCATGTTCACTCAATGCTCTCAACGCCTAAAATGCAGAATTCAGTTAAGGCACAAGGCATTGAGTGAAGTATGTTCACTCAACACTCTCAACGTCATGCATGCAGAAAGGCTATTGAAAGGGTTAAGGCAAAAGTGTTGAGTGAGCTTTACTCACTCAACGCTATCAATGTCCAAATAGACAAAACTATCAAAGTACTTTGGCATTGAGTGAAGCTCATTCACTAAACGCCTATACTGCTGATGCTTGAATTTTGACTAAGTCTTCAGGTGTCGATGTCAGCAAGTCAAAAAGTCGACCATATTCAAATTATGAGCAGCAAATCTATAGTACATGACAAAAAGCACTACAGGCCTACTATACGTCAGTTAGGCATTAAAGTAAGGATGTAGCCAGCATTAATTTAGTGGAACCCACTGCTAAAATATCTGTTGGGTTATATTAAATAAAAGGAGAAACTCTTTACAGAAGGAGCAGTTGTTACAGTCATTCTTCAAAATTATCATTGTTGTGGGTGTGGCTAAAGAACAGAAAGCCGAAGACAAGCAAGTGTAGAGGCAGATCAAGTTAGTTGTTGATATCAATATCTTCAACAGCAAGATTGCTGGTACCATCTTCATCTTCACCAGCTAGCAAGCTCAGGGTGATTCATTGAGAAAGAGATAGCAGCTGAGGCCGACCCTTGTTGCAGGTGCTTCACAGGTCCAGCCAACAAATCCTAACGAACATTCTCTTGGGGAGCTGTGAATAAGGAGATAGGACTGAGTAATTGGCTCTGTTCAGAAAGGTGCAGAGAAGCTAATCTACAAGTTGCTTCCAGCATAATCCAAAGTATATACATCATTGTTGTTGTGAATAAGAGAGGGCTGAGATTTTGGTTCAGTTCAGAAAGGGGCAGAACAGTGTTCTGCAAGTCACTTCCAGCTTAAGTGGATATACTTGTTGTTGTGAAGTAGTTGGGGCAAAGGTGTACTTAGTCCAGAAAAGTAGACTCGGGAAAATATTCCTGGTGTCAAACTGGGGCTGAGTCTAACTCAGTCAAGGTAGATTGGCACAGAGGAATTCCTCTTGTGTCCAATCAAGAACCTCAACAACCTACTTCCATCTTGTTGGATCCTTTGTGAATCTGAGAGGTAGGAGCAAACTTGCTCTGAGGTAGGTGAGATTTACTCACTAAGAAGTAGGACAATATTTCCTGAGCTGTAGGAGAATGAATCTCTCTGAGTTGCAGGAGCTAGTTTGCTCTGGGGAAGGGCTATCCTCCATAGCCTGAGTGGTAACGCTTAATTTCCTTAGGTAGGTGATACTTGTATCTCTGAGTGTAGGCCCTTATGGCTGAGGTGTAAGTCTTGGAGGAGACTGAGAGATCCTGAGGGATCTGAGGTGTAAGCTCTTTGGAGCATTGTTTTGGAGAAGTGCCTTGACCAACGAGAAATTCGCAAGATGGGAGGAGAGTGGATGTACCCAAAGATTGGGGAACCACTATAAATCTTTATGTACTCTTTTATGCTGCTTTTCTTTGTGCAGGTAGCTTGTCTTGAAAGCAAAAAACTAATCTACCAATAAAGCAGCTAATTAAAAGAGATTAAAAAATAGTTACTAAGGATAAAGAAACCTATTCAACCCCCCCCCCCCCCCGAGGTGATTTAGCTTTCCTTGAAATAAAGACTATCAGTCTCCTCCATCCCACCACTAGTAAGCAGACTTTCTTCATCCCACCTGCGATGGGCGGCCTTGCATTCCAGTCTGCGGTAACCTTATCATCAGGTCGCTTGGCAGTGGATAACACCCAAGCTTGGGCCGTGTTCAATCTTAGTCCGCCCAAAGGCGACAGATACAATATCAGACCGCCAGTAGATGGATGGATAATTCGCCTGCAGGGGGTGAACTCGCTCCTAGTAGCAGGACTAACATACTCAAGCGCACCAGCGGTAGAGGAGGCCTACCTCCAGGTCGCCTAGGAGAATAACCCCGGCTCCAAGTTGCCCAGAAGCAGTGGTCGACTTGTTATTCACCAATGGGTAGCGGACTCGATCTCAGTCAGCCTGCAGGGGGATGGACTTGCTCTGCCCAGCAGCAGGTGGACTCCCCATCAGGCCGCACAGTATAGCGCAGATTCAACTTGTCTGCCAAAAGATGGCAGACTCACTTCTTCCCACCACCAGGGATGACCTGCTCCTTCTATTTGCCAGAAGGTGGCGGACTCGATCTCAGTCCGCTTAAGGGAGGTGGACTTGCTCTGCCCACCAGCTGACAGACTCTTCACCAGACTGCACAGCACGGCGCGGACTCAACGTCAGTCTGCCAGAGGGTGGCGGATTATTCTTATCCAACAGTAGAGGTGGACTCACCCTATCCTCCATGTACCAGGCATACTCTTTATGTTGTCCGCTAGAAACACTTCAGCTTCCCAGTATCGGCTTCTCCTAGTAGTAGGTGAGCTACTCTTCAGTCTGTAGCATGTCGTGGACTCGATCACAGCTCGCCCATATCATCAGGGTGATGTCATCAAGCCCATCTCTGGACATCTCCTCCTCGAGCCTATAAATAGACCCCCATACATCTCATTTGGGGAGGATGACCCCAGGGGATAGCCATCACATCAAACCCTGCGACTATAATTTCCTATCCTCCGGCCTTGACCAGTAGTCTGCCCATCAGTTCGGGCGGACTCCTCATACAGCCCGCGCGACTAGGCCTTCAAGTCGATGATCACCAGCTCGGCGAATAGCTTTACCAAGGCAGTTCGCACGGCTAGGAGACTCCCTAGTTCAGTCCTTGCGGCCTCTGCAGCTTCTTCTTCAAGCTGCCAGCAGTTTCCTTTATACCCTTATATTTTTCCATGTAAAGGAGCAACTCAAGCTGTAATATTGATTCATAATCAAAGGAAAGCCCGTCTCACGAGTGGCATCTAAGCCGCTACGGGCGAACTATGTTGTTGCTGCTGCAAGCAGCCCCTCTCTCTTTCTCTTCTCCTTCCCTCTCTCGGCCTCAACCGCCATTTCTAACCATCAAAGTAACCAGTTGCTCGACAGTTTCTCATCACCTCCTTAACCCCCGTATTCTCGGATTGAATGCTTACACCTATCAATCTCACAGAGAGGCGTATTTTTCTTTCATATATATTTCGTACTCTTCTTTTTGCAGAGATTAGCAGATATTTGCAAGTTTCTCTCATGTACATGCAAGTTATTTTTCTTTCATATATGCATCTTACTCTTCTTTTTGCAGAGATTAGCAGATGTTTGCAAGTTCCCCTTAGGTACTTGCAAGTTATTTTTTCATTCATATCTGCTTCTTACTCTTCTTCTTGTGGAGATTAGCAGATGTTTGCAAGTTCCCCTCAGGTACTTGCAAGTTATTTTTCTTTCATATTTGCTCCTTACTCTTATTATCGCAGAGATTAGTAGATGTTCGCAAGTTCCCTTCAGGTACTTTCAAGTTATTTTTCTTTCAAATCTTCTTCTTACTCACCTTTTTGTAGAGATTAGCAGATGTTTGCATGTTCCCCTCAAATACTTGCAAGTTATTTTTTTCATTCATATCTGCTTCTTACTATTTTTCTTGCATAGATTAGCAGATGTTTGCAAGTTCTTCTCAGGTACTTGCAAGTTATTTCTCTTTCGTATCCGCTTCTTACTCTTATTTTTGAAGAGATTAGGAAATGTTTACAAGTTCCCTTCAGGTACTTGCAAGTTAATTTTCTTTCATATTTGCTTCTTACTCTTCTTTTTTCAGAGATTAGCAGGTATTTGCAAGTTCTCTTCAGGTACTTGCAAGTTATTATTCTTCCATACCTCCTCTCATCTTTGTTTTGCAGAGCTCAGTTAAAGATGTCCACAAGTCTTCTTTACTTTGCGGGGACAATTCAGGTACTCGGAAAATGTGCATTTATTATTTACTCTGACTCTTCTCCTTTGCGGAAGAAAAAGTAAGTACATTCAGACTCTTTAGGGAGAAACGTCAGGTTCTATACCTCTCCCACTATTTTTTTGTTTTTCTACTTATTCCCTGAGGAGTGGATCGTTATTTCGGGGGTTATCTCTACTTTTTCGAAGTTTCTTTCAAACTTAAAAAATTGCGGGGATTATGTTAACCCAAAAATCCACGATCCTCTCTAGATGGCTAGCTTGCAAGCCGCGGACTACTCCGTCTCATCCGGGGGGTTCCCGACCTATTTTCCAGCTAACCACATAGATAGACTTTTCTGTCCGCGCTGCTGGATTAGCCGCCCGGTAGTCGCTAGCTCTGTATTGGCGCAGACTGCTTCCCAGTCCGCATAATCATGTCGCGTGGCTAGCCGGGCGGGTAGCGGTCTCCTCCAGCCCACCGCTAGTAAGCGGACTTTCTTCAGCCTGCCTGCAACAGACAGCCTTACATTCCATTCCGTGGTAACCTTGTCATCAGTTCACTTGGCAGTGGATAATGCCCAAGCTTGGGGCGGATTCAATCTCAGTCCTCCCAAAGGCGGCGGATTTAATCTTAATCTGCCAGCAAATGGACGAATAATTTGCCTGCAGGGGGAGAACGCGCTCCCAATAGCAAGACCAACATACTCCAGCTCACCAGCAGTAGAGGCGGCCTGCCTCCAGGTTGCCTAGGAGAAGACCCCCTGCATCAAGTCGCCCAGAAGTAGTGGACAGCTTGCTATTCACCAACGGGTAGCGGACTCGGTCTCAGTCCGCTTGAGGGGGGTGGACTTGCTCTGCCATTCAGTAGGTGGACTCCCCATCAGGCCGCACAGCACAGCACAGATTTAACTTGTCTTCCAATAGGTGGCGGACTCGCTTCTTCCCACCAGTAAGGGCAACTTGCTCCTTCTATTTTCCATAAGGTGGCGTACTCGGTCTCAGTCCGCCTAAGGGAGGTGGACTTGCTCTGCCCACTAGCTGACAAACTCTTCGCCAAACCGCACAGCACAACGCGGTCTCAACATCAGTGCGCTGGAGGTTTGTGGACTCGTATCATCTAGCATCAGAGGCAGACTCACCCTGTCTGCCATGTACTAGGCGGACTCTTTATGCAGTCCGCCAGAAGCACTTCAGCTTACCAGCATCGGCTTCTCCCAATAGTAGGTGAGCTACTCTTCAGTTTGCAGCATGTCGCGGACTCGATCACATCTCATCCATATTATTGGGGTTACGTCATCAAGCCTAGCTCTAGACGTCTCCTCCTCGAGCCTATAAATAGACCCCCAAACCTCTCATTTGGTTAGGATGACCCCTAAGGATATCCATCGCATCAAACCCTACGACTATAATTTCCTATCCGCCGAACTTGACTAGCGGTCTGCCCATCTGTTCGGGCGGACTCCGCAGACAGCCCGCGCAACTAGGCCTTCAAGCCGGTGACCACCAGCTCGGCAAACAGCTTTACCAAGACAGTCTACATAGCTAGGCAACTCGCTAGTTCAGTCCATGCGGCCTCTACTGCTTCTTCTTCTAGCCGCCATCAGTTTCCTTTTACCCTTATATTTTTCCATGTAAAGGAGCAACTCAAGCCATAATATTGATTCATAATCAAAGGAAAGCCCGTCTCAGGAGTGGCATTTAAGCAGCGGCGGGAAAACTCTGTTGTTACCGCTACAAGAGGCACTCCTCTCTCTTTCTCTTCTCCTTCCCTCTCTCGGCCTCAACTACCATTCCTAACTATCAAAGTAACTGTCTGCTCGATAGTCCCTCATCACCTCCTTTACCCCCCGCATTCTTGAATCGAACGCTTACACCTATCGAGCTCACGGAGAGGCGCATTTTCGTGCATCAACACTTATAGAATTTTTCATGAAACTTTGCCATGTAGGACTTCCCATTATTCAGCATAAAGCACTTGCTTCCAAAGATTTTTAAATAGGCTAGATTTGGTTTTTTGTAATTCATAAACTAATAGGGAGGCTTATTGTGATACTTGTTGATAGAGGCCCTATTTTGGCCATGACAGACTGTGTTCACTACCTCATCCCAGAAATAATTTGTGACAGAAGTGTCACTTAACAAAGTCCTCCCAACCTCTATAAGAGTTCTATTCTTCCTCTCAGTAATGTCATTTTACTAAGGTGTTCTTGAAGAAGAAAATTCCTGAAAGATACTTTATTCTTTGTAGAATTCTGTCATGCTTTCAGATTAAAACTCTGTGTCATGGTCACTTCTGATTTTGACCACAGTGCAGCCATTTTCATTCTGAATCTGCTTGACAAAACTCACAAAGTTGTATAAGGTATCTGTCTTGTTGGGTACATTGGAAACCATGTACCTGATTTGGAGAAGCCTCACCTAACTCAATGATATTCATCAATGTATATTTGATGGGATGTTGAGTTTCAATGTGCAGGTTAAGGAAATGCGGGAAAATTTTCTAAGTACAAGTGTCGACACTTGGAAAAAGCTGTGCTGACACCAGGAGCCAGATTGTGTCGACATACAGGACTTGTGTTGACACATTCCAGAATTCTGTTGACAACAATTGTGTCGACACAAAGGACTTGTGTCGACACACACCAGAATTCTTTTGACACCAACTTTGTGAAGACTAGGAGCTATTATGTCAACACACAGGACTTGTGTCGACACATTCCACTGAAGCTGTGTTGAGAAGATAAAGAAGGGATGTGTCGACATTATGAGAGTTGTGTTAACATCATCAAGAGTTGTTGTTGGGTACATTGGAAAATGTGTACCAGATTTGAAGAAGCCTCACCTTACTCAATGATATGCATCAAGGTGTATTTGATATTGTTTTGAGTTTATATATGCAGGTTAAGTAAATGCAGGAATGCAGAAAAATTTCTAAGTCCATGTGTCGACACCAGGAGAAGCTGTGTCGACACTTATTTAGGCTTGTGTCGACACTGGAGAAAAGATGTGTCGACACTTGGAGTTAATTGTGTCGACACTTGGAAAGGCTGTGTCGACACCAGAAGCAACTGTGTCGACACACAGAGGCAGTGCCGACACACAGAGAAAGCAATGTCGACATCAACTGTGTCGACACCAAGAGGCAGTGTCGACACACAGAGAAGCTTAGTCGACATCAACTGTGTCGACACCAAAAGGCATTGTCGACACACAGAAGACTTTGTCGACATCAACTGTATCGACACACAGGACTTGTGTCGGCACACAGTAGAGTTTCAACTAAGTTAAAGAGAAGAAGTGATTGTGTCGACACACAGAATTAGAGCCACACATTCTACAGGAGCTGTGTCGAGAAGCAGTATCAACAACAAAGGAGGTGTGTCGACACCAACAAGGCTTGTGTCGACACTTAGTTCACTTATGTCGACACTTAGTCAACTTGTGTCAACACATGAAGAAGTTAAGTCTCGACACTTTGCTGACAGGGACAGATTTCAAGAAGTGACTGGATGACTTGATAGCTGTCATTTCCAACCGGTCTACTGCAACTGTCAGAGCTGTCAGAAGTTTGTTAGAAACCGGATCAGTCGGTTACCATGAAGAAAGTATATATAAAGGCATTCTCCTTCAACAGAAAGTGACTAATGAAAAAGAAACTGATATATAATAATATACAGAATTAAGAAGAATCTTCAGAATAAGTTGGAGAGAGAGAGCTCCATCTATTGAAGAGAAGGAAGGGGCTTATATCAACAAGTCCCTAAAGTGCAGTTGCTGAACCAGGCTGCCAAGAAGGATTCAGATTGAGATCTGAATTACAATAAAGAAGCTGATTGAAGATCAACTTCAAAGGAGTTCAACCCTACTGAGTTCAGATTCAAGAAGCTTTGAAGAAAGCTAAGAGTGGTTGTACTCTTCCATCAGATTCTTTCAAGAACCGATCAAGAAGCCATCCATTCATTCTCTCTTAACCTGGGTGGTGGTAAAATACTTTGTTAAATCAATTTTCTGTAGGATCTATTTTATATCTGAGTTGTAAGCCTGAGTTATAAAGGCTGAGTTGTAGGAGATTTAGATCTCTGAGTGGTAGGCCTTGTTGAAGGCTAAGGTAGGGTTATGAGCCTGAGTTGTAGGAGATTGTTATCTCTGAGTTGTAGGCCTTGTGTAGACTGAGATAGGGCAGATTGCCTGAGCTGTAGGAGTGTGGACTCACACTGAGTTGTAGGAGCCTTTTTTGGGTCCTGAGATGTAAGATCTGCAGATCTGAGGAGAAGAGAAAAAGTTAGGCCGAATCTAGCACACTGCTAGATAGGCGAAGGGGGAAAATGGATGTACCCAGACCTTGAGGAACCACTATAAAAACTGTGTGCACTCTGTGATTGAATGATTCTGTGATTGTTGTGCTGTGTTTGATAAAGATTAGCAATTTCTGATTAATTAACAGAACAAATATTCTGCCTTAAACAAAAAGAGAATTACACCTATTCACCCCCCCCCCCTCTAGGTGGTTAGGCACTAATTCTTTCAAGTGGTATCAGAGGTAGGTTACTCAAAGTTAGATATAACAGTCTGAGTGAGATCTGTAAGGCAGAATTAAGATCAAGAAGATGGGTTCAGGAGAGAACCATAAAGAACTTGGTGCAATGAAATTGCCAATTTGCAGGAAGGAGATATTTGGAATCTCGAAGGAAAGGGTCAGATTGTTTATGGAGGCATCTGATCCTAGAATCTATATAACAGTTAAGGAAGGACCTTATGTTCCAATGAAGGTTTCTGTACTTGATGCAAATCAAAGAATTCCAAAGGATTTTTTAGAGATGACTAAGGATGAGCTCATCTTGGCAATAATGGATAAATGAGCCCAGAATATTATAGTAAGTGCCATTGATGATTCAACATTCCAGAATCTAATACACTGCAAAACCTCCAAGGAGATGTGGGACACATTGATTGTCTACATGGAGGGTTCTGAAGAGGTTAGGCAAGATAGAAAATCTATGCTTAATCAAGAGTATGAGAGTTTCAGATAAGCCAAGTCTGAAAGTATTACTGAATGCTATAATAAGTTCTATAGGAATGTCAATGAACTAATGTCTTATGAAAGAGTTTTCAGTACTTATGAGTTAAATGATAAATTCCTTAGGTCTTTGACTAAGGATTGGGATACAAAGATCTGTGTCATAAGGGAATTGGACAAACTGGGTGAGATTTCTCCTCCAACACTATTTGAAAAATTGCTAACTTATGAGATGCAGTTGTTAGCCAGGAAGGAGGAAGAAAAGAATACAAAGGGTGACTATAAATAAAAGTCAGCGGCCTTCAAGGTACAAGCCACAAGGAAGAATAGGAAAATGTCTCCATCTTTTCCTAAGAGAGATGTAGAAATAATCTCAGAAAATTCAGATAATCCCAGTTCAGATAGCAGCAATTCAGATGAAGACTTTGCAGCATTCACAAGGCAGTTCCAGAGATTCTTGAAGAAGAAACAGTTGAAATCTAAGCCTTCCACATCTCAGTCCAAGGATGATTATTATCAGAAAAGGAAATCATCCAGGAAGGATAGGAATGGGACTGAAAGTCCACTTAGTGTCAACTACCTTCACCTATGGGGGGGAATAGGTGTCTTGCAGCGTTTTTGCGGAATTAAAGTCGTACCTGCAGAAGAAAACAAAACAACACAGCACAGAAAGGACACAAGCAAATTATAGTGGTTCCCCGATTTGGGTACGTCCACTTTCCCCCTTCGACCTATCTCCTAACCAGGGATTACTCGGTCACTTCACCAACAGGATTGAAATCCAATCCTTGCACTAACGAAAGGAACCCTTCCACACGTAGGAGTCACCACTCTCACAACACGGGTTGCACCCAACCCTTACAACTAGGGACCAATCGGTCCGTTACAAAGAAATTGAAAATAGATTGTATAAGAAATACAAACAACTTATGGAGAATAAGGTGTCCCTCTTCGTTCGATGACGTGTTCTTGAAGTCAACGAAGAGTCCACAACCCTAAATCTCACTTAGAGAGAATCTCTCCCGAAACCGGCAGCGGCAAGAAGGGCGGCGGCTTGGTTCTCGGGATCGGCGGCGACAACGGAGTGCTGCTGCTGTACTTTGGAGATTCAACTTTCGTAGCAAAGCTAGCAAGGTCTTCTAACGGTCACACTAGGATCGATCGTCTCGATCGATTCGGAAGGGGAAGGTTTTCTCGATCTACGAATCAAGAGACAAAGGATCTCTGGTTAGATGCGTGAGACGCGGTGCTTGGCTGAGCTTCTGTCGCCGGGAGATCTGGAAGAAACCACGATCAAAGTCGGCGATCAACTGCACGAGCGGCGACGGCGGCGGAGCGAGTTTTCCGATCTAGGTCACGTCGGCGGCTCGGATTTTTCTTTCCAAATTTCTTCTCGCTTCGACTGTTCAAAAATACGCGAGTATTTATACAGTAGAATACTTCTTTATGACCGTTGTGGGTCCCACCAGAAGAAACCCTAAAACTGGTTCAAAACAACGCCTTAACATTTGATCCGGTCCAGCGTGCTTCAGAAATTCGCCTAAGGCAAAATCGGCGAGAATCGAAGGTGATTCTCGTCGATTCGGCGAGAATCAGCTAGTGATTCTCGACGATTTTGACTTAGCGACAGATTTAAACGCTCTGATTTAGCCGGATAGAGACGGAGAGAATCAGCCAGTGATTCTCGACGATTCGGCGAGAATCAGCCAGTGATTCTCGATGATTCGGCGAGAATCACTAGTGATTCTCGCCGAATCGGCGAGAATAACTTAGTGATTCTCGTCGATTATTACCTGGACGATTTTTCGTCTTTCCACCCATGAGCTGCTCTTTGACCCATCCTTGCTCCTTGTCTGCTCTTGCATTATCACAGCCCTGTACTTGAAAATAAGTACACTCCAATAGAGAGAGTACACGTAGGCCAACACACTAATCTGCTCAACGATGGATTATGTCGCGCAGACCTGTGTATATTGACCTACTGCACCCTGACATTGGTGTGTACTTAGCGTGGAATAACTGCAAGCACAACTTAAAAGATTTCATCAAATGCATTGTCTATTTACCTTAGCTTGTTCAGGGGCTTCTTCAAATCAGGTACGTTGTGGATACAATACCCAACAATCTCCCCCTATTTGAAGAAGCCTAAACCCTACAAGCTAAGGTGAATAAATCGTATGGGAATGAAAATCATAAACTTAAAATTGAGTTGAGAGAGATATTCATTACCAATACCAATTTCTTGAGAGTTGACTTGGAGCCACCTTAGCCTTAGCCGAGAGGGTAATCTCCCCCTTTTCGGCTTCTGCAAATCTGGGTCTGTTGCATTTGACCCCTTGCCCCCCCTCAGTTCTTGCACTTGTGCTCACACTTGAGTTCCTGGCAGAGGCTCCCCCTAGATGCATGAGCCTGGAGCTTCTGTAGTCTTCATTCCTCATAGTTTAGCATCCCCGATTCAGTTTTGAAAAGACTGAACTTGGCTTCGTCTAAGGGCTTTGTGAAAATATCTGCAATCTGCTTATCCGTGGGGACATAATAGAGAGAGATGTCCTTGTTCTCCACGTGCTCCCGAATGAAGTGGTAGCGCACTTCAATATGCTTCATTCTGCTGTGCGATACCGGATTGTTGGCAATTGCAATTGTACTGGAGGAGTCACAGTACATTGGTACTTTCTTGAACTGAAGGTCATAGTCGGCTAACTGGTTTCTGATCCATAGGAGTTGTGCGCAACAGCTGTCTGCCGAGATGTACTCAGACTCTGTTGTGGAGGTTGCTACACAATTCAGCTTCTTGTTGTTCCATGAGATAAGCCTTATTCCGAGGAATTGACACGTCCCGGAAGTGCTTTTCCTGTCATCCCTACTCCTTGCAAAATCAGCATCTGAAAAACATATTAGCTCGACATCATTGTTTCTCGGGTACCACAAGCCAAGATTGGGAGTACCTTTAAGGTATCTTAGAATTCGCTTTGCAGCGACATAGTGAGATTCCTTAGTGTTCACCTGATATCTGGCACAGACACATGTGGAGAACGTGATATCCAGTCTACTGGCAGTAAGGTAGAGCAAGGATCCAATGATGCTTCTGTATTTGGTTTCATCGAAAGGTTTACCTTTCTCATCTTTATCCAGAGACATAGTGGATCCCATTGGAGTCCTCATAGAGGTTGCATTCTCCATCCCGAATTTCTTGAGGAGTTCATTTGTGAACTTCGTCTGAGAGATGAAGATTCCATCCTCAGACTGTTTCACTTGAAGTCCCAAGAAATACTTTAGCTCTCCCATACTGCTCATTTCAAACTTTCCTTGCATAAGTTTAGAAAACCTTTTGCAAAGATTGTTGTCCGTTGAGCCGAATATAATGTCATCGACATAGATTTGCATCAGCAAAATCTTGCCTTTGACTTCCCTGAGAAACAATGTCTTATCTATTTTACATCTAGAGAACTTGTTCTCAAGAAGAAAACTATATAAAGTCTCATACCAAGCTCGTGGAGCTTGTTTTAAACCATATAGAGCTTTATTAAGAAAATATACATGATTGGGATAAGTAGGATTGACAAAACCTGGGGGTTGAGCGACGTATACTTCCTCTTTCAGGTCTCCGTTCAAGAATGTTAATTTCACATCCATTTGATAGACTGTGAATCCTTTGTGTGAAGCATACGCCAGGAACAATCTGATTGCCTCGAGCCTTGCCACTGGTGCAAAGGTCTGGTCGAAGTCAATCCCCTCCTCCTATCTATAACCTTGAGCCACCAGCCTGGCCTTGTTCTTTATGATGACACCATGTTCATCCAGTTTGTTTCTGAAGATCCACTTGGTGCCAATCACATTCTGCTTTTGTGGTCTGGGAACCAGCGTCCAAACGTTGCATCGTTCGAATTGATGCAGTTCATCTTGCATGGCCAAAATCCATGCCGCATCTTAGTTCGCCTCGTCGAACTTCTTTGGCTCAACCTGTGACAGGAAGCTAAGATGCAAAATCTCGTTAATAGTACCTCTTCGAGTTCTGACACCGTCATGAGGATCTCCAATGATCTGATCTCTAGGATGATCCCTCACGTGCCGGAGCTCTAAAAGTCTGGCGTCTGGAGCTTCGACTACTTCTTGGGCTTCTCCTTCTTCTAAGAGATTTTCTCCATTTTGATCTTCAACATTCCCAGTTGACGTTGAGGTGGAAACTTTGACGTACTTAGGAGTTTCATCTTTAGCGGTCTCATCGAGACTCAGCTGTTCAAGTCGTGCACCTGCATCTTCAAGAATACCGCGTAACCTCTGGTGACTCCTCGATCTGACCCCCCCAAAGATGACTTTGGGTCCATTCTCGACTGGAGTGTAATCACGCAGCAGGCTTCTTGTCCCAGTCATATGCCGGGAGCATCTACTGTCCAAGTACCATATTGGAGTTTTGGTGGCCTTTGGACATTCCTTCCCAATAAATGGGGGGCATTCTCCTTCTGAGTCGGAGCGACCCACCACCCCGAAGTATGCTTCCTCATCATCACTGGAGTCTGAGGAATTAGACTCACTCAGTGTCTTTGGCTTTTTGGCGATGTAGCTCCTCTCTTTCTTCTTATCTCTAGAGGACGTGTGCTCCTCTCCCTTCCCCTTTTCTCTCTTGCCTTGGTGGCAGTCGGCCACGACGTGTCCTGGGTTATTGCATCCAAAACAAATAATGTCAGAGGAGCGATGTTTGTTCGGTTTAGAAGCATACCTGTCAGAAGAATAATCTTTCTTCTGATGCCTGGAGGAGGAGCCGTCTCTCTTTCTTTGATTCCTCATCTTGAGGAACTTCTTGAATTCTCGGGTGATGAGGGAGAAATCTTCCTCAGACAACTCTGAGCTGGAGGAGCATGGCTCGGAGTCCTCCTCCTCATCCTTTTTCCCGGCACGGTATAAAACCGCACCCTTGCCCTTCCTGGAGTGAATGGCTTTTAGGGCCACAGTCTTTTCCTTGGCTGTAGCCTTCTCTGCTTCTTCTTCTGCTTTCCTGGTGTTCAATTTGAGTATACCATTGTAGATAGTACTTCTGTTATTCCAGATACTTGTTCCAATTCATTCTTGAAACATCTTCTGTCTAGTTCCCATCATATTTACGGGAACCTAGACTACCCTACAAAAGAGTGTTACCTTACCTTAGGAACCCAATATGTATTGGGTCCTAGGTTCTTGTCAGCATAAAAACTCGAATGCCTTCCCTCAGAAATCATGTCAGGAAGACTACCTCTGCCCAGAAGAGGTGGATAAGCCCTTGCCCTTGACACAGAGGGGTTGTGCCAACAGTCTATGGCAAAGTGTCCCACCTTGCCACAGCACCAACACGTGTGAATGTTGTACCTCTATTTCTGACCTGATCCAGTGACTGAGGTAGTCATGGTCCTAGGTCTAAACGGGATAGAGCCGGATCTGCTCACAAAATTGCCTCTTCCACCATGACACTTGGAAGGGTGGAAGGAATGCATGTAGCGAGCGTCATGAGACCTGGGAGGTGGTGCCTTCCTTTCAGTCAGCACCCTTCCAGAGGCCCCTTGAGAACTAACTGCATGACTTCTAACCTCCCTTTCCTGTGTCCTAGGGTGGTGAGAAGCGCATTGAGTGCTGATACCAGCAGATTCATGCCGAGTTGGGACAGTGGCCGAGAATACAAAGGGTTCAGAATGAGCCTTAGGTATTCTCACAAGGGTGGCCATGACAGCCCTTGCACTATGGGCGTCTCCACATGAGGGCAGATCACCCTTGCAGTGACCACGATTGTTCCTGTGATCATACCTGAAGGCATGATGAGTACCCTTCCTGCCTGGAGTGGGGGGTCTGAATACTGTTTCCCTATTTCTCCATGAATTGATAATTCGGGAGATCCACCCATTTTCTTCCTTTCTCTTGATAGCATCAACCTTGGAAAAGTTGGATACTATACTTTTCTCATTCTCTAGACTACTCTCTAGATCTGAGATTTTAGAGTCCTTAACCTTGTTGGATGTCAATTGGAGAACCAACAAGATCTTCAGCCGAGCAATCTCATGAGCTTGCTCCTCAACAAGTAGGTTGCTTTTCTGAAGGGCTCTCTTCAGGGAATCAGGATTTTCTGAAGGGTAACAATTCCTGTCTTCAGGAACTTCAAGAGAAAAGGGGCAAGATGAAGAAGTTACCTGCTCTTCAGAGTTACTGTTACTATCGTCAGAGACCGTTGTGTCAGCTTCATCAGAACTGCTTTCCTCAATTTCTTCTTCAGTCTCTGACAAGGACACCGGAGCCCTGATGCTGTCTGATTGATCCTTGCCTTCATCTTCAGAGGCGAGGACCCCCACATAGGCTTCATCCTCTTGCTGACAGCAGATCCCTGCTTTCTCTGATCCCTCCATGAGATCTGAGATGGTTACCCACAAAGAGTTGGCCGTCCCACACTTTTCCAATCTAGATCGAGAAGGTCCAGACCAGACATCCATGATGATCTGACGAATTATCTTGTCCAGATTAAATAATGAGAGTTCAGTCTCCGACATCTCAGTAATACACTTGGGAATTTGGATATCCTTTCCAGAGCCTGAGGTCTTCATAGGAATGAATGGACCCTCTTCCAAGATAAGAGATGCTCGAGGATCGATAGCCTCCAAGTGATAGGACACTCTCATCTTCCAGACGGGATAATACTCCTTTGTGCATGTGGGAAGTCTTAGTGGAGAGATCCCTTGATCCAGCTCCATGCTTTTGACACTGCTGGCAGGATTCTACTCAAGGTGTGAACCTTTCTGATGAGTAACCTCCCTCTGATACCACTTGAAAGTCCACTTAGTGTCAACTACCTTCACTTATGGGGGGGAATAGGTGTCTTGCAGCGTTTTTGTGGAATTAAAGTCGTACCTGCAGAAGAAAACAAAACAACACAGCACAGAAAGGACACAAGCAAATTATAGTGGTTTCCCGATTTGGGTACGTCCACTTTCCCCCTTCGACCTATCTCCCAACCAGGGACGACTCGGTCACTTCACCAACAGGATTGAAATCCAATCCTTGCACTAACGGAAGGAACCCTTCCACATGTAGGAGTCACCACTCCCACAACACGGGTTGTACCCAACCCTTACAACTAGGGACCAATCGGTCCGTTACAAAGAAATTGAAAATAGATTGTATAAGAAATACAAAAAACTTATGGAGAATAAGGTGTCCCTCTTCGTTCGACGACGTGTTCTTGAAGTCAACAAAGAGTCCACAACCCTAAATCTCACTTAGAGAGAATCTCTCCCGAAACCGGCGGCGGCAAGAAGGGCGGCGGCTTGGTTCTCGGGATCGGCGGCGACAACGGAGTGCTGCTGCTGTACTTTGGAGATTCAACTTTCGTAGCAAAGCTAGCAAGGTCTTCTAACGGTCACAGTAGGATCGATCGTCTCGATCGATTCGGAAGGGGAAGGTTTTCCCGATCTACGAATCAAGAGACAAAGGATCTCTGGTTAGACGCGTGAGACGCGGTGCTTGGCTGAGCTTCTGTCGCCGGGAGATCTGTAAGAAACTACGATCAAAGTCGGCGATCAACTACACGAGCGGCGACGGCGGCGGAGCGAGTTTTCCGATCTAGGTCACGTCGGCGGCTCGGATTTTTCTTTCCAAATTTCTTCTCGATTAGACTGTTCAAAAATACGCGAGTATTTATACAGTAGAATACTTCTTTATGACTGTTGTGGGTCCCACCAGAAGAAACCCTAAAACCGGTTCAAAACAGCGCCTTAACATTTGATCCGGTCCAGCGTGCTTCAGAAATTCGCCTAAGGCAAAATCAGCGAGAATCGAAGGTGATTCTCGTCGATTCGGCGAGAATCAGCCAGTGATTCTTGATGATTTTGACTTAGCGACAGATTTGCACGCTCTGATTTAGCCGGATAGAGACGGCGAGAATCAGCCAGTGATTCTCGACGATTCGGCGAGAATCAGCCAGTGATTCTCAATGATTCGGCGAGAATCAGCCAGTGATTCTCGTCGATTATTACTTGGACGATTTTTCATCTTTCCACCCATGAGCTGCTCTTTGACCCATCCTTGCTCCTTGTCTGCTCTTGCATTATCACAGCCCTGTACTTGAAAATAAGTACACTCCAATAGAGAGAGTACACGTAGGCCAACACACTGATCTGCTCAACGAGGGATTACGTCGCGCAGACCCGTGTATATTGACCTACTGCACCCTAACATTGGTGTGTACTTATCGTGGAATAACTGCAAGCACAACTTAAAAGATTTCATCAAATACATTGTCTATTTACCTTAGCTTGTTCAGGGGCTTCTTCAAATCAGGTACGTTGTGGATACAATACCCAACAGGGACAAAGCCTAGCAAATCAACTACATCCAAGATTATATGCTATTGCTGCAACAAAGCTGGACATGTTGTGGCTGACTATCCAGTCAAGAGGAAGGAGTCTGCTAATAAAAAGAAGACGCTTAAGAGCAAAAAGGAGAAATCCTTAGTTGTTGAGAAAGAGAAAAGTCTGACATATCAATCAACTTCAGAGTCTGAATCTGAGGCTGAGGCATACATTGGTTTGTTTGTAGAAGAAGATGATGAGTTCATGCAATTGCTGGACTCTATCTATGAGCAGGAAGACCATCAGTGCAAAGGACAGATGGCAGTGTCTGAAGAAGACCAGTGCCAGGATCAGCCTGGCCCCGGTAAGGTAAAATGTGTATCTGTAGATTCTAATTATTTTACTGGGTCAGAATCAGATGCATCTTCATTAAGAGATGAATATGGGTCTGAATCTGAAGGAGATATTCATCAGCTGATAGATGAATATGGAGATTTATTGTAGGCACTTAAGAGAAGCAAAAGTCTGGCCAAACATCAGGCTAAGGAAATTGCAGCTCTTAAGTTGGCTGCATCTGATTCAGAGAAGTTGCTGGATCAAAAGATGAATGAGATTGTCAAATTGAAGAACATAACTGTTATTCAAATGGGAACAATCACATTCAAGAATGATCAGATTAAAAATCTGGAGAATAGACTTCAGAAAGAGAAGGAGATTGTGGCTAGTTTTTCTAAGCCAAAATCTATATTACCCTTAATAAATGACTTTGTGTCACAAAAGGGTAAGGCAGGAATAGGCTTTAAGAGAACAGCATGGGCTGCTAAGTCCAATAAGAAAGGCAAAGCCCCAGCACAGAACAATAGATCTGCTGCTAATAATTCAGCTAAAGCTGTACCAAAATAAAGGTATAATAAGTTTGAGTGCTAGTGATGTGGCAAGATAGGCCACTTTGCCTTAGACTGTTGGCATAATTCCAGTGTCAAGGAGAATAGCAGTCTGCCTATTAGAAGAGCTGTAGGCAGATTTGTTAAATTTCAGGCTAACATGAACCAAGGACCCAAAACTCATTTGGGTTCTAAGGTTAAGTAATCTTTGTTACAGATGAGTCCAAGTTGACATGCCCCTATATGGTACTTGGATAGTGGATGTTCCAGGCACATGACTGGAACTAAGGGATTGTTGAAGGACTACTCACCTATGCTGAATGGGCCTCAAGTAATCTTTGGTGGTTCTGAAAATGGAATCATCAAAGGTTTTGGTAACATTTCTAATAACTCAATTACAATCACTCAAGTGGCCTATGTAAAGGGTTTGAAGCATAATCTAATAAGCATTAGCCAGCTGAGTGATCTAGGATATGATATTTCATTTGTCAAGAATGGGTGTCATATCAAGAGGTCAAGTGATCAAGAGGTCATATTGACTGGATATAGAAAAAGAAATGTATATTGCCTAGTCTTTGTGTGTGAGAATAAAAATTCTCCTATCTATCTTGTAGCTGATGAGAAAGTCTCTCATTGTGTTAAATGACACAAGAGGTTAGCCCATCTTAACTATAAACCATTGGCCAACTCTTTAGTAAAGAGTTAGTGAGGAATGGTCCTCAAGTTAAGTGTTATAAGGATGGAATATGTTCTGCTTGTAAAAAAGGCAAGCAAACTAGATTCTCCTTTCATAGCCTTGAAACTAAGGATTCAGTGAGGTGCTTGTACCTCTTGCATATGGATTTATTTGGTCCTATGCCAGTTCAGAGCCTAGGTAGGAAGGTCTACACTTTTGTGTTTGTAGATGACTATTCTAGATTCTCATGGGTATTCTTTCTGAGACAGAAATCTGAAACCCCAAATGTCTTCTACAATTTTGTCAAACAAATTCAGAATGAATTAGATAGTTTAGTGGTCAAAATCAGAAGTGACCATGGAGCTAAATTCCAATCTGAAAGTATGACAAGGCTGTGTGAAGAGTTTGGGATTCTTCAGAAATTCTCCTCACCTAGAACACCTCAGCAAAATGGCATTGCTGAGAGAAAGAATAGGACATTGATTGAGTCTGGAAGAACACTATTGAGTGATACTTCTCTCCCAGAATATTTCTGGGTTGAGGCAGTTAACACTGCATGTCATGTGCTCAATAGGGCTTCCATCACCAAAAGCCACAAAAAGACACCTTATGAGGTTGTGAAAGGCAGAAAACCAAACTTATCCTATTTTAGGATCTTTGGTTGCAAATGCTATGTACTTAACAATGGCAAATCTCACCTATCTAAATTTGCTGCCAAATCCCAAGATGGGATATTTGTTGGGTACAGCAACAATAGTAAGGCCTATAGGGTCTATAACTTGGCTACTCAAGTTGTAGAAGAGTCAGTTCATGTCATTTTTGATGAAACTAGACTTATTAACAGTAAGTTGTCAAGTAGTTCTTGTAGCTCCACAGATATTCCGCAGAAGATGGACCAGCTTACTATCAGAGAAGATCCAATAGCAAAGCTGGATGAGGAAAATGGTAGTTGTTGTCCAGGGGGAGTACAAGACACTCAAGATGTTTAAGAAGACCATGAAGTGCAGCATAATGAAGAGATTGGAGAAGGTCAAGCTGCTGATAGATTACCTCCAGCAGTTAGATAGTTGAAGGATCATCCTGCACACCAGATCATTGGTGATCCAAGACAAGGAGTATAAATAAGAAGCAGGAACTTGAACACAGTTCTTTACTCTAGCTTCTTATCTCAAGTGAAACCCAAACGATTTGAAGAAGTTATTAAGGACCCACACTGGATTGATGCCATGCAGGAGGAGTTAAATCAATTCAGAAGGTGCAAGGTCTGGGATTTGGTTCCAAAACCAAAGGGCCACAATGTCATTGGGACAAAGTGGATATATAGAAACAAGCTTGATGAGAGTGGGATCATAGTGAAGAACAAGGCAAGACTAGTTGCCAAAGGATACAAACAGGAGGAGGGCATAGACTTTGATCAGACTTTTGCTCCAGTGGCTAGGTTGGAAGCTATCAGACTATTCCTAGCCTATGCAGCCTATCAAGGCTTCAAAGTGTTCCAGATGGATGTAAAGCCTGCTTTCTTAAATGGAGACTTAAAAGAGGAGGTCTATGTAGAGCAGCCCTTAGGTTTTGTTGATCCACTCTATCCTACTTATGTCTATAGACTTAGGAAAGCTTTGTATGGGTTGAAACAAGCCCCAAGGGCTTGGTATGAAACCATGTCTACTTTCCTCATTGAGAATAAATTCTCAAGGGGGAAAATATACAAGACTCTATTCCTTAGGGAATCCAAAGGAAAGATTATCCTAGTCCAAATATATGTTGATGACATAATATTTAGGTCTACTGAAAGTAACCTTTGTAGAACGTTTGCAAAACTTATGCAAGGGAAATTTGGAATGAGCAGTATGGGAGAACTTAAGTTCTTTTTGGGTCTCCAAGTAAGACAGACTGAAGATGGCTTGTCCATATCCCAGTCTAAGTTCACCTTGGAGTTAATTAAGAAGTATGGTATGGAATCATCCACTACCATGAGAACTCCAATGGGGATAAGAGTATCTCTTAGCAAAGATGATGCAGGAAAACCTGTAGATGAAACTTTGTATAGGTGAATAGTTGGCTCCCTCCTATATCTGACTGCTAGTAGACCAGATATCATGTATGCTACATGTGTTTGTGCTAGGTACCAATCCTGCCCTAAAGAATCTCATCTGACTGCAGTCAAAAGGATTTTGAGATATCTTAAGGGCACACCTAATCTAGGCCTTTGGTATCCTAGGAATAGAGATTTTCTACTAATGGGCTATTCAGATGCAGACTTTGCAGGTTGCAAAGTACATAGGAAAAGCACAACAGGCACCTGTCAATTTCTATTAGGAAGACTGGTATCATGGAGCTATAAGAAGCAGACTAGTGTGGTAATTTCCACAGCTGAGTCTGAGTATATTGCTGCTGGAAGTTGATGTGCACAGCTGTTGTGGATACAGCATCAGTTAGAAGAATATGGTATCCAGGTAAGTAGAACTTCATTATTATATGATTCTACTAATGCTATTCTATTGCACATAATCCATTTTCTCATAGTAAAACAAAGCATATAGAAATAAGGTACCATTTTCTGAGAGACCATGTAGAGAAAGAAGATATATCTTTAGAATTTGTTAGTACAGATTCACAACTAGCTGACATGTTTACTAAGCCTTTAGATGAAACTAAATTCAACAATTTCAAAATTGAATTAGGTATGTTGAACATAAATTAGTTTAACAAAATTGGCCAAGTAAAATTGTGTCGACACAAGAAGTTGTCTGTGTCGACACATAGAGTTGGTGTCGACATTCCAGAAAAGTGGTGTCGACACATCTAGGGAATAGGTGTCGACACTTCAGAGAAGTAGTGTCGACACATCCAGAAGTGGTGTTGACACATCCAGAAGTGGTGTCGACACTTAGGATAAATACACAGATTTCGTCGAGCACAAATAGAATAAGTGTCGACATATAGAAGTCAACACTTATGTCGAGACATTAGGAGTCTATGTCGACACATTTCAACAGTGTCGACACATTAAGAGGATTTTGATGAGCCTTTTGACCTTCCTTACTTAGAAGGGTATAAATAGGTCAACAACATAGTCTGTCGACACACTCTCCATAATTTCGAGACCAAAACTTTGTGTCGACAAATTCTCTCTTCTTAATCCAAGATTTTTCTCAACCCTAATGGCGCCAAAGCTAGAAGACAATGTCAATGAAGGCTATGAGCTGGTACGCAACGCCTTTGATCATGCGGACCCTGAGATTAAAGCTGTAGTGACCCTAATTGCTAAAAATGGGTTGGAATTTCTAGTATTTGAACCAATAAAGATATGGAAGAAAGAAATACTCGAATTCTATATCGCAGCTACTTTAGACTCAACTGGACTTAAGATCAAATCTATAGTTCAGGGTGCTAAAGTTAAACTAACCTTGAAGAGCTTGAGGAAAACTCTTCAACTGCCAAGAACTCAAGAAGAAGTAGAAGTTACCTCATCCAAGACAAGGGAATCACTTCAATGGTGTGGATTGGATCCCACCATGAAGATTGGATCCTCAATGAACAGAAAAGGAATTAATCAGCAGGGAAAATTCCTTTCAGAAGTAGTTGGCAAAGTCATTATCTGCAAGTCAGGGGGACATGATAGGATTTCTGCCTATATGTTCAGCCTAATGACCAGGATCATCTACAAACTAAACACAGATTGGTCAGCAGTAATTTTTTAAAAGATTAAGGAAAGTCTTAAGAAGCCAGATCTGGGTAGGATTATGAGTCTGTACTTGGCTAAAACAATTCCTGAGATAATGGAACAAACAGCTGGTTCAAAGATCAATCATATGAGAAGAATGGATATCAGGATTATCTCAAGATGGGATAGGGTCCTAACAAAGGACATGCCTGATGAGGAGAGGCAAGAGATTCCTGAAAAATCTACAGCACAAGAAATTCCTGCACAAGACCCTATAGATGGTGCTCAAGTGCAGGGGGAGCCTCATCTTGAGGATGAGCCAATACACTTGGAAAGTGATATGGCTACACAAACTATACTTGAGGTAATACATGAAGTTAATCAAACAAATTTCAATAATGAGGATGAAATACTAACTGAATCCTTGATTGATGTTGACTAGCCAACTCAACTTAACAGTCAAGCACAAGATGTTATCATGGAGGATACATCTACTGCTGCTAATACTCCAGAATTAAGTATACCTCAAGTACCTACTAAACAAGAGTTTACCTTAGAAGAGTTGTTCACTGATATAGAGCAAGCTAACATTGAGGGGGAGCAAACTGAATTTGTGGGGGAGAAAGCAGATTTTGAGGGGGAGCAAGTTAACATTGAGAAGGAGCAAGTTAATATTGAGAAGGAGCAAGGGACTCAGGGGGAGCAACCTAGGACTGAACAGGAATTGCCTCCTAGTCCTAAGGAAAGAGTTAATATAGACAGTACCTCAGCTTCTGAAGAGGAAGCAAAAATTCAAGCTAAGAAAAGAAAGCTAATGGTTTTCAAAAGAAGAAGCCAGAGCTATAAGAGGGCTTTACAAACTGCTCCACAATCTGCCCCAACTAATGATTATAGTTCCTTATTGATCTCATTGCAAGTAAATTTAGATGAGCAAAGGATAGCCATGTAGAAATATATGGATGAAGCCCATAAAGATCTGCAACTCTCCTTGGCTCAGGATATAAAATCAATAAGATTTGAAGTAAATCAACACAAGAAGGAAATGACAGATTATTTTCCCAAAGGAGGCAATACTGTAGTTTTCCTAGCAACACGTCAAGAGAAAATCAAGACTCAAGTTGATGATATGGCTCTGAAGCAAGGATATGTCCTAGAAAATCAACTTAGAATGAATGATAATTTGCCTGAATCACATAATGTGATTGTTACTGAAATGAAGAATATTGCTACTGCCCAGACTGAAGCAAGGGTTGCAGCTAAGGCAGATTTTGATAAGCAATTCAAGGAAGGCCTAGCTGCTATACAAACAACTATTGAGCAATCTCAAAAGACCATCTCTGCACAGCTGCTGAAGTGAAAATCTTTCTATAAAGATGGTGTAAATTTTCTTGATGAACAAATCAGATTTCAAAAAGATGACCTCAGGGATCATGTTGCAAGAGAAGTCATAAAGGGGGAGAGAGTGTTGGTCAAAGCTGGCTCAGATCATGCTAAATGGATATCTAATAGCATCAGAGCCACACTTGGATATCCACCCCTCTGTGATGATGATAATGTGGCTGAGTCAGGTATACACCCTGCCTATTTTGGAGGTGACCAACCTGAAGTTGCTCAAGTTATTTATCCTCAAGCAGATTTTGAAATGATTCACCAAGAAGTACAGTCTATGTACAGCCCTCCTGAAGGTGCTCAAAATATTATCCTTGAGAAAGTAGACATGCCAGTGTTAGAGGAAGTTTTGAACAAAGAGCAAGAAGTTCTATTGTCTAAGAAAAGATTCAGAGAATAGGCTGAGTTGAAGCCTGATTTTGAGCAGTGGAGTGTTGGGTATTACATCCACATTAACCCAGATTTGATGAAGTCACCCTGGAACTAAGATGAATTAAGTTGTATTTGATGCTTGGTTTGAGTTATATGTTTGCAGGAATTTCACTGGGAAGTGTAGACCAATGTCAGTCCACAGTGGGTCACCAAACACAGGAATTGTGCAATGTAATCTCTCATTGCATATTCCAAGGTGTTGACTCAGGTGTGGTCTCTCTATTGGGATACACTTCATACTCAAGCTATTGGACTTTGGAAAAAGAATTGGAAGTTGACTACATCAGAAGAAAAAGTTTTCCAGCAACAAAAATTTTCTAAGTCTTTTACTCGAGTAGGTCTATAACTACTCGTGTAGTTTGGGAATAATTTACTCGAGTAAAGAAACCTTGTACTCGAGTACTTAAGTGTATCTCTCGTATAGCTAAGTCATGTACTCGAGTAGACATAGTCATATACTCGAGTAGCTTGTTTATATACTCGAGTAGATCACTCATTATACCCGAGTATTAAAGGCTTCACTCATCAAAATTTTTCTAAGTCATGGACTCGAGTAAGTATACTCACATACTCGAGTAGATTAGAATCATACTCGAGTAGTTCAATATACCTACTCGAGTAGATCATGTTTCACTCGTGTATCTTGAAATTTTTCCTCTCCAGAATTTTCTAAGTCTTTTACTCGAGTAGAACTTTCACCTACTCGAGTAGATCACTTCCTCTCGAGTAGTTTAGTTCAACTACTCGAGTAGTTGCTTGCTGACATCTTCAGAATTTTTCTAAGTATCCCACTCGAGCAGTACTTCTTGTACTCGAGTAGTTTATGTAATATACTCGAGTAGTTTTCCTGTACTCGAGTAGATCCTTTATGAACTCGAGTAAGTCACTCTACATACTCGAGTAGTTCTTTCTTGCCTACTCGAGTAGTTGACTTCTACCTACTCGAGTAGCCCATCTTTATATACCCGAGTAAGTTCTCCTTCATGTACTCGAGTAGTTATTCAACTACTCGAGTAGCTATTCATTTACTCGTGTATATGGCTGAACCTTCTCTGAAATTTGTATAAGTCCTTTTTCTGACGGGATTTTGAAATCACGTGACATGATTGGTCCACGTGTACATCATTATGAATGATTATGACCGTTAGTCTCTTCTATATAAGTTCTTATCAGAAAATGACAAACCCTAAGTATTCTCCAAGCTTTCTTGTCATTCTATTTTGAGAAAGTTCTTCAGCCGACTCCTCACTATTATCACCAAACTGAAGCCGCCGCCTCCACCATCTTCTCCGGCCACTGCTCCTAAGTTCAGAGGATTCATTCTGTAGAAAGTTACAGATCGAGATCGACATCACCGTTCATCTTCTCTCTCTGATTCTGTAAAAGCAAGAAGATCCAGATCTGGGCCGAGACTCTCTTCACCGATTTCTGATAGTGCTGCAAAGTCCATAAGAAGAAGTTTTCTGGCCGCTTCATCAGATCTGATTGGATTTACTGTTTGTATAATTTTCCAACAATTTTTAATCTTGTAGGAGAAAGTTTCTCCGAGTGTAGGAGTTTTTCACTCCGACTTTGTAGGAAGTGTTATCTTCCGAGGTGTAGATCCCTTTGTTTGGATCGAGTTTGTAGAAACTTTGTTCCGAGGGTAGGATCGATTTTTGATCTGAGATAGTGGATTAGCCGAGTCTAGTTGATTGCTAGATCGGTGAGGGAAAGTGGATGTACCCAAGGTTGGGGAACCACTATAAATCTTGTCTCGTCTGTGATATTGGTATATAGTTCTGTGTTGTGCTCTAACTATTTTTTATTCCGCAAAAGACGCACAACTCACCTATTCACCCCCCTCTAGGTGATTTAGGTTGACAACCGTTTTCTTTCAATTGGTATCAGAGCGAGGTTGATCGTCAAAAGGTTAATACCTTGATCAGATCCAAATCTGTTGTCTGAAAGATTCTACCATAAAATGGACAAGGGCAAAGATTTCGCCAAGCTTCCACTGTGCAACAAAAATAACTTTCCCATGTGGAAAGAAAGGATAAAATTTTTCATGGAAGCTGTGGATCCAAGGATCTTCATGATCATTGAAGAAGGTCCTTACGTTCCCATGACTGTGTCCACTATCGATCCAACCAAGAAAGTTCCCAAAAAGCTAATGGATCTCAACAAAGACGAGATTGCACTTGTCTCTCTCGACAAGAAAGCTAAGAACATTATAGCAAGTGCAGTCGATGACTCGATGCTGTAGAATTTGATTCACTGTCAATCGGCTAAGAAGATGCGGCATTCCTTAGTCACCTTGATGGAAGGAACTGAAGAAGTAAGGGTTGATCGGAGATCCCTTCTCAATCAAAAATATGAAGCGTTCCGACAAGGGAACAAGGAACCAATTGCCGACACCTTTGAGAACTTCTTCAAAATTGTGAATGGCCTAAGGGTGTATGGCCGTGTCTTCACCAACGGAGAACTGAACGACAAATTCTTGAGATCCCTAACCAAGGAATGGGATAACAAGGTATGCGCCATCAGGGAGTTCGGGAAGCTAGCTGAAAGGGACCCACAAAATCTCTTTGGAAAGCTTATGTCTTATGAACTCCAAATCAATACAAGAAAAGCTGAAGAAGAGAAGGGCAGGTCTGCACTAAAGGAGAAATCTGTCGCTCTGAAGGCAGACACCTCTAGAAAGACTAAGGCTGCATCCCCCGCTCCAGCTCCAGAAGTTGATGAAGAAGAAGAAACATCAGAACCTAGCACCTCAGGCTCTGAACTATCTGAAGGAGAGTTCTCCTTACTCTCAAGGCAATTCAAGAAGTTTCTTAATAAAAAGAAATAATGGAAAGGCAAGGACTCCTCTTACAGAAGATCGCAGCGCGATGACGATCGATAAAGAAAAGGCTCAAGCAGGCACGAAAGGTACAATACTAAACAGAACAAATACGGTTCAACTGACATCATTTGTTATTGCTGTAATAAGCCAGGTCACGTCATTGCTGACTGCCCTCACAAGAAGAAGGAGGGTGGTAGAAGAGAAGAAAAGAAATCATCATACAACAAGAAGAGGAAAGAGAAGATCCTCATAGCCAAAAAGAGCAAGACTCTTAGCGACTCCGACTCATCTGAGTCAAGCGAAGAAGAAGAAGCTTACTTTGGGCTAATGGCTCAAATAAATGATGAACAAGAGCCCCAGTTCACTGGGAAGGTAAACTCTCATACCCCTCTTTCAGATTCTGAATGTTGAAGTATTAGACCGGGCGGCTTAGCGGTCTGTTCCAGCGGTTTGTTGACCGAGCGGTCTGGCGGTCTCTCTGGTGCCTGGAGACCGGGCGGTCTATCGGTCTACCTCTGCGGCCTGTTCTATCCTGCTGGAGTTGCCGAGCGGTTAGCCCATCTGTCTAACCGCGCGGCCTATGCGGTCTCCGTTGTTCTAGCCGCTCAGTACTGTAAATGTTTAGTCCCACATTGTTTGTATACTCTCTTTCTTATCTCCTCCATTCTATATAAGGGAGGCCATACCTTTGTAAATGATATCTTTTTTGGATAATAAAATTTCAATTATTCAAAAGTTTATTCGCTTGTCTTCTACTTTTCGCTTCTTTTCTCTACTTTCTAACATGGTATCAGAGGACACGGTCATTTCCCTCTGATTCTGTGCGCTCTCTGTTGTTCGCGGCTTGTTTTCCGCCTTCTGCGACTTGCTTCGCGACTTGGCTTCTCTCTGTCCGCTCGGCTTGTTTCTATCCGCGCGGCTTGTTTCTGTCCGCTGCCCTGTTCGCGCGGCTTGCTTCTTCTTCTCTTCTCCTACTGCTCTTTGTCGCCGCGACCTGTTTCCTTGTCGCCGCGCTCCTTGTTCTTTCCTCCCGCTCCGACTTCCTAGTCGTTGCGGTCTGTCCCTATCCGCGTGTGTTGTCTCTCTACTCGCGGCTTGCTGCTGTGATCTGCCTGACCGTGCGGGTTGTTCCTTTCTCACCCGCATCTTGGTCGCGGTCATCAGCTCTTCTCCTCTCTTCTGTTCGCTCGGCCTTTTCAGTCCGCGCGACCTCTTCCCCGCTGTGCCTTTGCCTATTTCAAGCCGCTACTGTTCGCGCGGCTTCGTCTGTTTTCTAACCGCTTCAGTTCGCGCGGCTTCTTCTGCTTGCCGGGTTCTATGACTACCTCCGGTCTCACCACTACTCCTGTAGCTCCTTCTCCTCCTCCTCCTTCGGGCAACCTTGGCACTGTGTCCAAGCTTGTTGGCTCCAACTATCCCGATTGGAGTGTTTCTTTCACCTTTCTCCTTCGTTCTCAACGCAAGCGTCATCACCTCACCGATGACCCTCCTCCTCGCACCTCTCCTGAGTTTGATGACTGGGATGCGAGTGATGCTCTTGTTCGCACCTGGCTGGCCAACAGCCTTTCTGATGAGTGCCTTCCCGTCATTCGCCATGATGAGACAGTCAAGGCCGCATGGCTTCACCTCGCTGCTATCTATTCTAAGGGGGCCAGACGTCCCGCATTTATACTCTCTATGCGGACCTCTTCGCCCGCCCTTCCATGTCCCCAGCTGCGGCTTATCAGCAGGTTCAGGCTCTTGGGGCTGAAATCCTCCAGAATCGCCCCTTCTCCGCGGACTTGGCCGACCAGCACAAACACTTCCAGGAACTCCTGGTTGTTTGTTATCTTCTTCGTCTTCCCGACTCTTATGATATGATCCGCCAGCAGATCTTGGGTGAGGCGGAATCTCCTACTTTGGATGCCACTGCGGCTCGCATTGCCGCCGTTACTTCGCTCCTCCAGCGGCCTCTGTTGGCCTCCCCCCCTTCCCAGGACTCCTTTGCTCACCAAGCTCAGCGGGGGGGCCCTAGTGGCCGTGGCTCCTCTTGCGGACGGGGTTCCTCCCGGTTCTTCTGCTCTCACTGTGGTCGTACTGGCCATACTGTTGACCGCTGCTGGCAGAAACATCCTCATCTTCGCCCTTCCGGTGATGCTCCTTCTTCGGCCTCCGCCTCTTCTAGGACGTCTGCCTCTGTGGCCACGATGTCAGGTAGTGCCCACGTCGTTACCCAAGGTAAATGGCTGATTGACTCCGGTGCCACCAATCATATGACGGGCAACCCTCATTGCTTCTCCCGTCTTGAGACCCATGACCGCTTACCCCCTGTTCGTGTGGCGGATGGTTCCCCGTCTCCGGTTCATGGGACGGGCATGGTTCAACTCACTCCTTCGCTTTGCTTGGAGGATACCCTTTATGTCCCGAAGTTCCCGTGCAATTTGTTATCAGTTACTACTTTATGCCGGCAACTTCAGTGCTCCGTTTTATTCACTCCCACTACTTGTTCTTTTCAGGACCCGAGGACCCAGCGGACGATTGCTACTGGGACTGAGAGCGGCGGCCTCTACTTCCTCGACGATGTTTCAGCTCTTTCTGCCTACTCCTCCTCCACCGATCTCCTTTAGTGGCATCTTCGTCTTGGACATCCTCCTCCTCAGCTCATTCGTCAGCTTCTACCCCACTTACCTCCCACCAGTTCTCCGCTCAACTGTGATGCGTGTCAGCTTGGCAAACATCATCGCTCCTCCTTCCCACCGAAGCAAGGCCGTGGCTCCTCTCGCATTTTTGATCTTATTCATTCTGATGTATGGGGTCCTGCTCCTACCCTCACAGTTGGTAGGGGCAGTTCCTATTTTGTCACCTTTATCGATGATTTTACTCGATGTACCTGGGTGTATCTATTAAAGGATCGCTCTGAGCTATTTTCTGTTTGGCAATCTTTTTACTTTATGATTAAGACTCAATTTGCTATTTCTATTAAAGTCTTACGTTCTGATAATGCCAAGGAATATCTGTCTCATGAGTTCTCTGCGTTCTTTCACCAACACGGCCTCATTCATCAAACGACTTGTGTTTACACCTCCCAACAGAATGGGGTGGCGGAGCGTAAAAACTGTCACCTGCTTGATGTTGCGCGTACTCTCATGACGCAGATGCACGTCCCTCGCTCCTACTGGGGCTACGCTGTGCTTCTCGCTTGCTATCTCATCAATCGCATTCCCTCCACGGTCCTCCACGGCCGGACTCCCTTCTCCCTTCTCTACGCCCACCAGGAACCTTTTCCTCTTCCTCTCCGTGTCTTTGGCTGTACGGCCTTTGTTCACGCTCCCTCCGCTACCCGCGGCAAGCTTTCCCCCCGTTCCACCAAGTGTGTCTTTTTGGGGTACTCTACCACTCAAAAAGGCTATTGCTGCTTTGACCCCCTTCTCCGCAAGCAGTTTGTCTCCGCAGATGTGACTTTTTTCGAAAATGCTTCCTATTTCTCTCCTTCCTCTTCTCTTCCTTCTCTTCCTTCTGATATCTCCGTTTCTTCCACCCCTCTTCACGTTTTCCCACCTTCGTCTCCTCCTCCACCCACTCCTTCCCAGTCCGTCTCCCCACCCACCCCTCCACCCTCCTCTCCGCTGTCGTCTCTCTCTAGTCCCGGGCCAGCCTTCTCCACCACGGACGCTCCGGTCGCTGACGCTCCTGTCGCCGACGCTCCCGATGATCTGGATGTTCCCATTGCCCTTCGCAAAGGGGTGCGGGCGTGTACTCAACACCCGCTCACGGCTGTTGTTTCTTATGATCAGCTTTCTCCTTCTCGCAGGTCGTTTGCCTTGGCTATCTCTGCTACTTCTACTCCTCGTACCTACCAGGAGGCTCTCGCTCTCCCTCATTGGAAGTCTGCCATGGATGAGGAGATGGCTACTCTTACTGAACGGGGTACATGGACTCTGGTTCCTCCTCCCGTGGGCACTGATGTGGTTGGCTGTCGCTGGGTCTTTGTTGTGAAATTTCGCCCCGATGGCACTGTGGATCGCTACAAAGCCCGGCTGGTGGCCAAGGGCTTTACTCAGACTTATGGCGTTGATTACTTTGATACCTTCTCTCCGGTTGCTCGCCTCAGCACAATCCGGGTTCTCTTTTCTGTGGCCGTTAACCGGGCTTGGGCTATTTCCCAGCTTGATGTGAAGAATGCCTTTCTCTATGGCGATCTTCAGGAGGACGTCTATATGGAGCAACCTCCTGGGTATGTTGCTCAGGGGGAGACACGTGTCTGTCATTTGAAGAAGGCCATTTATGGCCTAAAGCAGAGCCCTCGGGCATGGTTCGAAAAATTCAGTGGTATTGTGGCAACCGTCGGCTTTCAAAGGAGTTCGGCCGATCACTCCTTGTTCATTCGCAAAACGGCCTCGGGACTGGTGGTTTTAGCCGTATATGTGGATGATATTCTCCTTACTGGTGATGACCAAGATGGGGTGGACTTGACGAAGAAGCACCTCCGTCAGCACTTGGTCACGAAGGATATGGGCTCTCCAAAATACTTTTTGGGGATAGAAATCTCTCGGAAGCCTGACTCCTTGGTTCTCTCTCAATGGAAGTATGCCCTTGATCTTCTTCAAGAAGCAGGCTTGACAGGTGCCAAACCAGCTCATCTTCCCATGGCTGTTGGAGAGGACAAGACGTGGACGGATGAATCGCCTCCTCTATCTGATGTCACACGGTACAGACGTTTAGTAGGCAAACTCATCTATCTCACGGTGACTCGACCCGACATCGCCTACGCTGTAGGAAAGGTCAGTCAGTTTATGCAAGCTCCCAGGGAGTGTCATCTTCAGTCCGCCCTGAAGATTTTAGAGTATATCAAAGCAGCACCGGGCAGAGGGTTACTCTTCCAGAAGAATGGCCATCTGAGGGTTGAGGCCTACTCAGATTCCAGTTACGCAGATGACAAAGGCGATCGTAAATCCACGTCAGGTTTTTGTACCTTTGTTGGAGGTAATCTCGTAAGTTGGAAGAGCAAGAAATAGTCAGTTGTTTCCAGATCCAGTGCCGAAGCAGAATACCGGAGTATGGCGTCAACTACGTGTGAGTTAAAATGGTTGCGGGCTCTCATGCTTGACCTGGGCGAGGTATATGATTGTCCTCTCCCTATGTTCTGTGACAACAAGGCCGCTATACACATATCCAGGAATCCGGTCTTCCATGAGAGAACGAAGCATATAGAGGTTGACTGTCTCTTCATTCGGGAGGAGATTTTGAAGAAACAGATTTGTACTCCTTTTGTCACCTCTGACAAGGAGTTGGCAGATATCTTCACCAAGCCGGTTTCTACTTCCTTCTTCCGCATTTGTGACAAGCTGGGCATGATTGATATCTATGCTCCAGCTTGAGGGGGAGTGTTGAAGTATTAGACCGGGCGGCTTAGCGGTCTGTTCCAGCGGTTTGTTGACCGAGCGGTCTGGCGGTCTCTCTGGTGCCTGGAGACCGGGCGGTCTATCGGTCTACCTCTGCGGCCTGTTCTATCCTGCTGGAGTTGCCGAGCGGTTAGCCCATCTGTCTAACCGCGCGGCCTATGCGGTCTCCGTTGTTCTAGCCGCTCAGTACTGTAAATGTTTAGTCCCACATTGTTTGTATACTCTCTTTCTTATCTCCTCCATTCTATATAAGGGAGGCCATACCTTTGTAAATGATATCTTTTTTGGATAATAAAATTTCAATTATTCAAAAGTTTATTCGCTTGTCTTCTACTTTTCGCTTCTTTTCTCTACTTTCTAACACTGAAGTCTCTGAACATGATTGCGAGGGTAGCTCCTCTGACGATGAGTCAGGATTAATGGCCCAGTACACGAAGTTAATCATGGCTTATGACAAATGTCGTCGCGTCGTGAAGACTCAGGCTAAAGAGATCAAATCTCTAAAAGCCGAAGAGAGCATCTTGAAAGAGAAAGTCGCAAAGACTGACTCCCACGAAGAAAACTTAAATAATGCTGTTGAAGAATATAACAAGGCTCTTGAGCACCTTGACCTGAAGGAGAACATCATCAAAGGATTGGAAGCCGAACTTGCGGCTGAAAGGAAACTTGTTGAGAGTTTCTCGAAGCCCAAAATAGTTCTTCCATTCGTTGCTGAATTCTCAGCAAAGGCCAAGGGAGCTGGACTAGGCCATGAAGAAGCTCCTAGTAAATCCTCTAGGAGAAACAAGAATCAACGGAAAAATAAGGCCGCCAAAAAGGCCTCAGCCGAAGAAAAGGGAAAAGCCCCTCAAAATCAAACCACATTCAAAAAGGTCATCTTTCCATCAAATGAGTTTGACTTTGACTCATCATACAGGCACTTTGCTAGGCCTACTTATGTAGAGCCAAAGTCCCGCTATCAAGGATGGGCTCGACCCCGAAACTTTGGCGAAAGTGTCTTTAAGGCACCTTATGAAGAAGTTATTCTTCAGAGCTATGGCCCTTTCAATCATGGGCATAACTTCAAGAAAGCACCCAAGACAAAGCCTGTTGTAGAGAAGCCCATAAAGGAGAAGAATCCATGTGATTGCCATCATCATGAGGCATCTTCCTCCAAGAATGCTACCACTGCTAGACCAAAGTTCCAAAAGGTCAAGCAGGAGATCTTGAGGCAAAGGTACAACATATTTGACTGTTGGTGCTGTGGCAAGGTTGGTCACTTCGCCATAGATTGCTGGTTCAATTCCAGAAATGCTGCTACCCCTCATGTCAGCAATATGAGAAAGACCGCTCATAATGCTAACACTCGTAGGGGGAGCACTCTAACCCGAGACCAAGGACCCAAACATGTTTGGGTTCCTAAGGCAAATTGATTGTGATTGCAGGGATGTCCAAAGGCCAACAAAACGCCTATCTGGTACTTGGACAGCGGATGCTCTCGGCATATGACCGGGACTAGAAGCCTCATTCAGAACTTTACTCCAGTCATGAACGGACCAAAGGTCATCTTTGGAGGTTCAGGCCGTAGAATTACTAGAGGCTATGGTATGATTACTAGCGGCAATGTATCCTTCTCGGATGTGGTCTATGTCGAAGGATTGGAACACAATCTCATTAGCATAAGCCAACTTTGCGATAAAGGATACATAGTTGAGTTCCATGCTGATAAGTGCTTGATAAAATCCGTTGACAATATGGAAACGATTCTATCCGGCACTCGAAGCAGGAATATTTTTTATTTAAATTTCATCTGTATAGATTCCTCTACACCAGTGTGTCTTTTAGCAAAAGATAGTGCGTCTCTTGGTGACCAATGGCACAAGAGACTAGCACATATTAATTTTAAAACAATTAATAAACTATTTTCAATGAACTTAGTACGTGATGCCCCAAATGTCAAATACGTCAAAGACAGACCCTGTTATGCATGCGTAAAAGGCAAGCAAACAAGGGCTACCTTTAAAAGCATTATTGGCAAAGACTCTAACAGATGTCTTCATCTATTGCACATGGACTTGTTTGGTCCACTGCAGATTAGAAGTTTGGGAGGTAAGGACTATACATTGGTAATTGTTGATGACTACTCGCGCTTTGCGTGGGTGTTCTTTCTGAAACACAAGTCAGACACCTTCGACATCTTTACTAATTTTGCCAGGCAAGTCCAGAATGAATACAACTGCTCCATAGTCAAAATCAGAAGTGACAACGGAACTGAGTTCAAATCTGGGGCCATGACAGAATTCTGTGAAAGCTTAGATATCTTTCATGAGTTTTCCTCTCCTCGTACTCGACAACAAAATGGAGTGGCTGAGAGAAGGAACAGAACACTCATAGAGGCCTGCAGGACCATGTTGAGTGATGCTTCACTACCGGAGTACTTCTGGGTTGAGGCCGTCAACACTGCATGCCACATGCAAAATCGAGCACTCATAAACAAAGACCACAATAAGACACCTTACGAACTTCTGAAAGGCAGGAAACCAACAGTCTCTTACTTTAGAATCTTTGGCTGTAAATGTTTCGTACTTAACAATGGTAAGTATCATACCACCAAGTTCAGTGAAAAGAGCTTTGAAGGTATTTTTGTAGGATATAGTAGTCATAGTAAGGCATATAGGATATTTAATAGAAAAACCCTGGTGGTGGAAGAATCGATACATGTTGTATTTGATGAGACGAGCTTGCTGCAAAGCAATCCGTCTAGTGTGCACACTGAAGATGCAGGTGAAAAGCTGAAAGAAACTAGCTTGGATGATCCGTCCGAAGACAAAGGCGAGAAGTTCATTAAGATTACCACTCCAATTCCTTTTGGAAAGGCTGATGATCAAAATGAAGAAGTCATCCAGGATGAAAAAATCACTCCGGTGCTTGAAGATAATCCAGATGCAAGAACTCTAGAGCTCAGACATCTGAAGGATCACCCCATGGACCAGATCATAGGAGATCCCTGGGATGGTGTCAGAACTCGGAGAGGTACAACTAATGAGAATCTTCATTTGAGTTTTCTCTCACAGGTTGAACCAAAGAAATTTGAGGAAGCAAACTCAGACGCATCATGGATAATGGCAATGGAAGAAGAGCTAAATCAGTTCAAGCACTGCAATGTGTGGATGCTGGTTCTCATACCCAAAGGAAAGAACATCATTGGAACAAAATGTGTCTACAGGAACAAAATGGATGAAGACGGAACTATCATAAATAACAAGGCCAGACTCGTCGCTAAAGGCTATCGTCAAGAAGAAGGAATCGACTTCGACCAGACATATGCTCCAGTGGCGAGGCTGGAGGCAATAAGGTTGTTTCTAGCATATGCTGCTTTCAAAGGCTTCACCGTCTATCAGATGGACGTGAAGTCGGCCTTCCTGAATGGTAACATAAAGGAGGAAGTGTATGTGGAACAACCTACAGGTTTCGTTGATCCTAACTTTCCTGATCATGTCTATTTTCTGCACAAGGCCCTATATGGTCTGAAACAAGCTCCTAGAGCTTGGTATGAAATGTTGTCTACCTTTCTACTTGAGAACAAGTTCACAAGGGGAAAGATAGACAAGACATTATTTCTTAGGGAAATAAAAGGCAAGATTTTGCTAGCTCAAATCTATGTCGATGACACTATTTTTGGCTCTACAGATGACAACCTCTGCAAAAAGTTCTCAAAACTTATGCAAGGGAAGTTTGAAATGAGCAGTATGGGCGAGCTGAAGTATTTCTTAGGGATTCAGGTGAAACAATCTGAAGATGGAATCTTCATCTCACAGACCAAGTTCACCAAACAGATAATTAAGACATTCGGAATGGAGAACGCAACCTCTATGAGGACTCCTATGGGCTCAACTATGTCTCTAGATAAGGATGAAAAGGGAAACCTTTTGATGAAACCAAGTACAGAAGCATAATTAGATCCTTGCTCTACCTTACTGCCAGTAGGCCTGACATAATGTTTTCAACATGTGTCTGTACTAGATTTCAGGTGAACTCTAAGGAATCTCATTACGCTGCTGCAAAGCGGATCCTGAGATACCTTAAAGTCACACCAAATCTTGGCTTATGGTACCCAAGAAGTAATGACAGCGAACTAATTGGATTTTTAGATGCAGATTTTGTAGTAGCAGAGACGATCGAAAAAGCACCTCAGGGACTTGCCAGTTCTTCAGAAGAAGGCTAATCTCCTGGAGTAGCAAGAAGCAGAACTGTGTCGCAATCTCAACGGCCGAGTCAGAGTATATCTCTGCAGGCAGTTGTTGCGCACAGTTGCTATGGATAAAGAATCAGCTCAAGGACTATAACCTGCAGTTCAAGGATATTCCTTTGTACTGTGACTCTTCCAGCGTAATTGCAATAGCCAACAATCCAGTCTCCCACAGCCGGACAAAGCACATCGAGCTAAGGTATCACTTCATCCGGGAACATGTGGAGCACGGAGACATAGATCTCCAATATGTGCCTACAGATAGGAAAGTTGCAGATATCTTCACAAAGTCGCTGGACGAGACCAAGTTCTCGTTCTTCAAGATAGAGCTTGGGATGCTCAACAAAGAGGACTAAAGAAGGCTGGATGACTAAGAAGCAAGTGATTGCAAGGGGTTAGTCAAAACCTACTTTTTCTCAACTTTTTCATACTTCAACTCGAGAAGCATAAGACATACTCGAGTATGTGACTTCACCTACTCGAGACACGGCAGACCTACTCGAGTAACAACAGACATACTCGAGTACTCTTCTCTACTTACTCGAGTATAAGAGTGTCTACTCGAGTACCTACTTACCTACTCGAGTAAGTCACCTATCTACTCGAGTATTTTTCTCCACCTACTCGAGTACCTTCTACAGACCGACTCGAGTACCTCCTGACGATCTACTCGAGTAACCTCTTACCTACTCGAGTAGTCTATCTCTTTCTCGTGTACTGTTTCCCAGATTTTGAAATTTGCTCTATTCGCCACCCAAGGCTATATGTCGCCTATTCCTTTAAAGTAATTAGCGGTAATTTAAGAGTTATATATATGAAATTCCAAAAACTCAAACCTACACGACATTATTTCTTTCTCTCGAGTACCCTCTGCCGCTTTGCCTACCCTGCCGATTCGCCTACTCTCCTCTGCCGCTGTTGCAGAGCCGCCTCTCTCTCACTTCTTACAGTCAATTGCATCCATGGTGGCTTCGTCCAAGATTGGCGTCGGCTCAGAACTAGTCACCGCCGGCATTGCAGAGCTCTCAGATGACTTCCAAAACCTCCTCATCCTTCTCGACACCGCCGGTCTCTACTTCATTCTCCAGGAACCCTGTCGTGTTTTATTCCCCGAAGTGGCCGAATTCTTCTCCAATCTCCAGGTCAGAAGGAATGTGAAAGTCCTAAAATCCAAAGTGAAGGGTTTGAAACTTAAGTTCACCAAGACCTCTATCTCTCTGCTTCTCCGAATATCGATTGTCGATGAAGAAGATGAGTTAGATGATGAAGACTCTGACCAAACATCCCTTTTCTGTGGCATTTCTCCTGACGCTCAGTATATTAAAAGGTCAGACATGAACGCTGAAGGAAAATTTCTAGTTGACATTATTGGCAAAATTCTACTGTGCAAGACTCACTCCATCAGAGACATTCCCTTATATTTCTTCGATATAATGCAAGCAATTGTCTGCCGCAAGAAATATCAATTTGGTATGCTGATTCTGGATAAAATCAAGGACAGCTTGAAATCCCCCAACTACGTCAGAATTATCTCTCTGCTCCTCCATGCAACAAATCCTGAAGTCTTCAACTTCTCCAAAGGGACCCCACTTCATCACATGAAGAAGGTCTCCATCTCTTCCATTCAGAGATGGGATCTCAAGTTAAAGAATCCTGCCCAAGCTGCAAAGGTTTCATAAATTCCAGACGTTCCAGCTGTAAAGGACAGGACTCCATCTCCCTCTCCTCATCATGTGGCCAGCTCCTCTGGTGCACCAAGTGAGGGGGAGCCTGCTCCTTCTAGCCAAGTCAGGCAACCCTCTCCTCAGCCAGAAATTCCATCCCTACCTCATACTCCACAGAGTCCAGCCACTCCTTCAGATCAAGTACCTCAAGACACTCTTATGTCCACAGATGCTGCTATAGATGCTATGATTGCAGAGCTCTCTGAAGAAGTGCTCCCCCATCCTCCTCTATCTCCTCCAGCTCCAACCACTGAATGTCACAAGGACTTCTCTCCGGTACAGTCTCCTACCCATTCTCCAGCCAAGACTCCAACACCTTCTCCAAATCCTCCACTAGACAAGCCAGACACCATTCTTATTTCTGATGAGCCTTCTCCTGAGCCAGCTGAGGACCCTCTCAGAAATCTAGACTTCTCTCTTCCTCAGGATTTAGAAGAAGGGGTTGCTCTCTCTCCTACCACCAGAGCTCACAGCTCTGTGATAATTGAAGAACTAGCTCCTTGGGTAACTCCTTCTCTCCCTACTGCTGCTCCCTCTACTGCTGTTGTTACAGTCTCCTCCTCCTCAGATTTGCTGCAACACATCACAATTCTTCTTCAAGAACAAAGGCATCATTTTGACACCTCTCTAAAGATGGTCACTGACAAGGTAACTGCTCTTGAGTCTGAGATGAGCAGAGTCTTTGCTGAAATTCATCATAACACTGACAAGCTCAAGTACTTATTTCAACTTGGTGTCAAAGCCCTTGACCATACTATCACTAGTGTGGGCAATGTTATGGAATAAGGTGTCACCCTGGCCAACAATCAGATGGAGCTAGACAAGAGGAATGAAGCCAACGAGATGAAGATATGTGAAGAAGTGGGTATTTTCAATGATGATGTTATAGCCCAGCTATCTGTTGAAATCAGAAAGGGGGAGGGTTTGATAAAAGAACTCAAAGAATAGGTAGAAAAATCTACTGCTCAGAAGACAGATGAATTACAAGCTCATGTGAAGACCATTCATGCTGATGTGCTAGCCCAAATACAGAGTGTCAAATTTCACACATATGACACTGCTGTCTGGATGCACAATCAGATCTTGCCAGATCTTGCAGTTGACCCAAACATCATTCCCCATCACCTTAACCCTCTAGCTACAGATGTCACTGCCCCAGCTATTCCTCTGCAACCTACCTTCTATCCCAAGCCTGGAGACTCAGTTGCTCCTCCAGACACTTATGTTCTAGGCTGGGAAGAAGACCCTGCTGATATATTCCTTCAAGCTCCTCCAGAGATCAGAACCTACAAAAAGAAAAGGAAGTATGGTGAAGGCCCCTCTGCTAGCAGGACTGCTCCTTCCAAAGCCACTGAACATGCTGAAGCCTGGTCTCCAACCTCAAAGTCTCTAATTTTGGACACACTCAGGCTAGTTATGGATCACAATGATAACAGGAGCATTCACTACAGTTCCCATGAATGGGAGTTATATGATAAATCAATGCTAAAAAGGAAGATCCATGACAGAGAGTTTGGGAGAAATAACTCTGCTGCTCCTCCAAGGCCTCCTAAATATTTCCCTAAGCCATTCAGCTATCTAAGAAGATAGCAAGAAAAGATGGATAAGCAGCAATCCCAAGCCTAAACCTAAAAGATGATGAGAGATTGAAATGACAAGTTGCAGACATGATGTTTTTGGAAACTTACATATATACAATTCTTCATTCCTGTCTATTTATCCTTTTCATTGTCTATTGCTTACCTGCTCATGTTTTTCTATTTAGTTTCTTTTATTTCCATAATTCACCTTAGTGTAAAGGGTTCCTTTTGATGCTTGGTTTGAGCTATATGTTTGCAGGAATTTCACTGGGAAGTGTAGACCAATGTCAGTCCACAGTGGGTCACCAAACACAGGAATTGTGCAATGTAATCCCTCATTGCATATTCCAAGATGTTGACTCAGGTGTGGTCTCTCTATTTGGATACACTTCATACTCAAGCTATTGGACTTTGGAAAAAGAATTGGAAGTTGACTACATCAGAAGAAAAAGTTTTCCAGCAAAAAAAATTTTCTAAGTCTTTTACTCGAGTAGGTCTATAACTACTCGTGTAGTTTGGGTATAATTTACTCGAGTAAAGGAACCTTGTACTCGAGTACTTAAGTGTATCTCTCGTATAGCTAAGTCATGTACTCGAGTAGACATAGTCATATACTCGAGTAGCTTGTTTATATACTCGAGTAGATCACTCATTATACCCGAGTATTAAAGGCTTCACTCATCAAAAATTTTCTAAGTCATGGACTCGAGTAAGTATACTCACATACTCGAGTAGATTAGAATCATACTCGAGTAGTTCAATATACCTACTCGAGTAGATCATGTTTCACTCGTGTATCTTGAAATTTTTCCTCTCCAGAATTTTCTAAGTCTTTTACTCGAGTAGAACTTTCACCTACTCGAGTAGATCACTTCCTCTCGAGTAGTTTAGTTCAACTACTCGAGTAGTTACTTGCTGACATCTTCAGAATTTTTCTAAGTATCTCACTCGAGCAGTACTTCTTGTACTCGAGTAGTTTATGTAATATACTCGAGTAGTTTTCCTGTACTCGAGTAGATCCTTTATGAACTCGAGTAAGTCACTCTACATACTCGAGTAGTTCTTTCTGCCTACTCGAGTAGTTGACTTCTACCTACTCGAGTAGCCCATCTTTATATACCCGAGTATGTTCACCTTCATGTACTCGAGTAGTTATTCAACTACTCGAGTAGCTATTCACACACTCGTGTATATGGCTGAACCTTCTCTGAAATTTTTCTAAGTCCTTTTTCTGTCGGGATTTTGAAATCACGCGACATGATTGGTCCACGTGTACATCATTATGACCGATTATGACCGTTAGTCTCTTCTATATAAGGTCTTATCAGAAAATGACAAACCCTAAGTATTCTCCAAGCTTTCTTGTCATTCTATTTTGAGAAAGTTCTTCCACCGACTCCTCACTGTTTTCACGAAACGGAAGCCGCCGCCGCCACCATCTTCTCTGGCCACTGCTCCTAAGTTCAGAGGATTCATTCTGAAGAAAGTTACAGATCGAGATCAACATCACCGTTCATCTTCTCTCTCTGATTCTGTAAAAGCAAGAAGATCCAGATCTGGGCCGAGACTCTCTTCACCGATTTCTGATAGTGCTGCAAAGTCCATAAGAAGAAGTTTTTTGGCCGCTTCATCAGATCTGATTGGATTTACTGTTTGTATAATTTTCCAACATTTTTTAATCTTGTAGGAGAAAGTTTCTTCGAGTGTAGGAGTTTTTCACTCCGATTTTGTAGGAAGTGTTATCTTTCGAGGTATAGATCCCTTTGTTTGGATCGAGTTTGTAGGAACTTTGTTCCGAGGGTAGGATCGATTTTTGATCCGAGATAGTGGAGTAGACGAGTCTAGTTGATTGCTAGATCGGTGAGGGAAAGTGGATGTACCCAAGGTTGGGGAACCACTATAAATCTTGTGTCGTCTGTGATATTGGTAGATAGTTATATGCTGTGCTCTAACTATTTTTTTATTCCGCAAAAGACGGACAACTCACCTATTCACCCCCCTCTAGGTGATTTAGGTTGACAACCGTTTTCTTTCATGGAGTCCAACATCCGGGAACATTATACTGACTGCTTGGAAAGATGTAAAGGATAAGTCCCATGATAGGGGCAAATGGTACTCTGAGAAAGAATGGCTAAAGCATGAAGCCAAGCAAGAAGCCATTATTTAATATAGAAGAAAGGCTAAAGCTGGGAAGCTACCTCCTAATGCTCAGGAGCCTAGCAAATATTTCCCAAAGCCCTTTCACTACTTTGAAAGGCAAAGAATTAGGGATGAAGAGCAAAAGAAGAAAGATCTAAAGGGCAAGAAGCCAGCTGATGATACTGATGTTCCAGTATAAGCCAAGGTCCAATCAGGCAAAGGCATAGTTATCAAGGAGCCAGATCAGCTTTAGATTAGATTTACTTGAGTTTACAACTTTGTAATCTTTAGTGTTGAAATCTATGTACACTTTTGATTAGAAACTTTTGTAAGTTGAAACAAAACAATAATTAATGCTCATTCTGGTTGCATTATTATTCTGTGGTGACTTATTATATATGTTTTGTTTTAGAAGTTACCCTGTCATATAATGTTGTTATACATCATAATGTGTATTTATTATGAATGGTGTATGTCATTGACTAAGGGTTATGACTTCTCCAAATAGGGGGAGATTGTTGGGTACATTGGAAAATGTGTACCAGATTTGAAGAAGCCTCACCTTACTCAATGATATGCATCAAGGTGTATTTGATGTTGTTTTGAGTTTATATGTGCAGGTTAAGTAAATACAGGAATGCAGAAAAAATTTTAAGTCCATGTGTCGACACCAGGAGAAGCTGTGTCGACACTTATGAAGGCTTGTGTCGACACTGGAGAAAAGTTGTGTCGACACTTGGAGTTAATTATGTCGACACTTGGAAAGGCTGTGTCGACACCAGAAGCAACTGTGTCGACACACAGAGGCAGTGCCGACACACAGAGAAAGCATTGTCGACATCAACTGTGTCAACACCAAGAGGCAGTGTCGACACACAGAGAAGCTTAGTCGACATCAACTGTGTCGACACCAAGAGGCAAAGTTGACACACAGAAGACTTTGTCGACATCAACTGTATCGACACACAGGACTTTTGTCGACACATAGCAGAGTTTCAACTAAGTTAAAGAGAAGAAGTGATTGTGTCGACACACAGAATTAGATCCGACACATTCTACAGGAGCTGTGTCGAGAAGCAGCATCAACAACAAAGGAGATGTGTCGACACCACCAAGGTGTAACACCCAAGTTTTGAGAGAGGGTCGATTTGCATTTTTGGAAATTTTTGGTTTCTGGCAGGGGGCACACGGCCTACGACACGGGCGTGTCGCAAGGCGTGTCGAGCCGTGTCGACACTCGGCCCGGGGTGTCGACACTTTCGCTCGACAATGTGTCGAGACTAGGGCACACGGCCTGCGACACGGGCGTGTCGCAGGGCGTGTCGAGCCCGTGTTGACACTCGGCCCAGGGTGTCGACACTTTCGCTCGACAGTGTGTCAACACATTGCTCTGGGTGTCGACACTTACTTCAAGTGTTGACTCTTCTGCTGAGTGTCGACACATTGTTCTGGGTATCGACACTTTCTTCAAGTGTTGACACCTCTGTTGTGTGTCGACACATTGTTCTGGGTGTCGACACATATACTTAGTCTCTGCTGACTTTTGCTGAGTGTCGACACAGCCTCCAAGTGTCGACATTTTCTGATGTATACACAGTTTCACTGGGTGTCGACACAACTGTTATGTGTCGACATTGCTTCACTGCACTCTTCTTCACTGAGTGTCGACACAGCTCCTTGTGTCGACACTTTCTGTCTGGTGTCGACTCAGCATCCCTGGTGTCGACACAATGACTCCAAGTGTTGACACTGCTTGCCTGGGTGTCGACACAAGTCTTCTTAAGTTTCGACACTTTCCCTCTGGGTGTCGACACATGGACTTAGAAACTTTTTCTTCTTTCCTGCAAATACTTAACCTGCACAAGTAAACTCAAAACACATCAAATACATTTTGATGTATATCATTGAGTTGGGTGAGGCTTCTTCAAATCAGGTACATTTAAACCAATGAACCCAACAATCTCCCCCTATTTGGAGAAGTCATAACCCTTAGTCAATGATATACACCATTCATAATAAAATTACAAAATGATGTAAAGTAGGATTATATATAGCCGGGCAATCATAAACATGTATCAATCAAACATGTATACATAGACATCATCACAGAACAAATATGAAATAGATTTAACATATAACACTTTGTTCTAATATCTGTCATATTCATTTTCAAAAGTTTACAGAATGTTTTTCATCAAAAAGATTACATAGTAAACTTTAAGAAAATTCTAATTCTATTTCTGTTCAGGCTCCTTGATCACTATTCCTTTTCCAGCTTGTACTTTGGCTTGAACAGGAGCTTCAGCAACTTCAGCATCAGCAGGCTTCTTGCCTTTCAGATCTTTCTTCTTTAGCTCTTCTGCTTTAATCGTTTGCCTCTCAAAATAATGATAAGGCTTGGGAAAATACTTGCTAAGCTCCTGAGCAGTAGGAGGTAGCTTTCCCATCTTGGCCTTTCTTCTGTATTGGACTATAGCCTCCTGCCTTGACTCATGCTTTCTCCATTCAGCCTCAGGAAACCACTTGTTCCTATCATGCACATTATCTTTTGCAGCTTTCCAGGCAGTCAAAATAATGTTCCTAGAGGTGGGGCTCCACTGCTCAAAGTCAGGTCTTTGTTCAGCTTGCTCCCTGAACCTCTTCTTAGACAATCTGGTTTCTTCTTCAGCTTGCTCTTTCAAGATAGCTTCCTGTAAAGCTTCAGAGACAGGCTGAACCACCTTTTCTAGAATAACCTTCTGAGTACCATCAGGTGGACTATACATGGTCTGAATATCAGCATGTATCATGTCAAAATCTGGTGGAGGATAGATCACTTGAGCTACTTCTGGTTGCTCACCTCCAAGATAGGCAGGGTTAATTCCAGATTCTGCTACATTATCATCATCACAAAGAGGAGGATAACCAAGAGTGGCTCTGATGGAATTAGAAACCCATTTTGCATGGTCAGAGCCAGCTTTGACTAAGACCCTCTCCCCCTTTATAACTTCTCTTTCTATGTGATCCCTTAAGTCATCTTTTTGAAATCTGATTTGGGCATTGAGATAATTGACTCCATCCCTGTAGAACGGTCTTAACCTTTAGAGTTTTTCAGAGATCAGCTTCTGAGAGTCTTGAATAGTAGTTGTAACTTCAGTTAAGCTCTCTTGCAGTGATTTATCAAAAGCTGTCATAGCAGTAGCAGTAGAAGTTGTCAGGCCAGCAGCAATGTTCTTCATCTCTGTGACAATAGCATTGTGAGATTGTGTCAAATTGTCATTCATTCTGATTTGGTTCTCTAGAACATACCCCTGCTTCTGTGTTATGTCATCTACTTGAGCCTTTATCTTTTCTTGATGAGTTGCAAGGTAGACTACTGCATTCCCACCCTTGTGGAAGCAGTCAGTCATCTCCTTCTTATTAAGATTCATTTCAAATCTTATTGACTTTATATCTTGGGCTAGATCAAACTGTAATGATTTTTGTCCGTCATCAACATACTTCTCAATAGCCTGCCTGTGCTCATCCAGTTTAATCTGCATAGCAACCATCAGTGCACTATAATCAACAGTTGGTGCTGGCTGTGATATAGGCTGTGGTGCAATAGTTAGGAGAGCCTTTTTGTAATTCTGACTCCTCCTTTTGAATACTTGAAATTTTCTTTTCTTAGCCATTGAAGCTTCCTCATCTTCAGAAGCTGAGGAGCTAGCAATTTCTACCCTCTCCTTAGGGCTTGTGGGTATCTCCTTCTGCACATCTGGTGCCTTCTCAGTCTCTTGCCTTGCAGGCTCTTCAACAATGGGCACTTGCTCCCCCTCAACTGGAGCATTCTCCCCCTCAGCAGCAGCATTGTCCTTGTCAAAGTCTTGTTGATCCAGATTTAGAAATAAATCTTCCATTGTAAATTCTTGTGGAGAATGAGCTGGAGAAATTCTTGGCTCATCTACCACTAGATCAGATACAGTTTGAGCTGCAGCAGATGTGTCCTCCATGACAACATCTGAGACTTGACTATGAATCTGTGGTTGCTGACAAACATCAGGCAAATCAGTATCCTCTAAAGGAAAATCTAAAGCATTAAGCTCAGTGATTACCTCTAGAATTGTGGTTGTAGCTTGCTCACTCTCAAGAGGAGTGGGCTCTTCCACAACTAGTGGCTCCCCCTGGATGTGATCCTTGTGTATGGGGCTAGCTTGAGGTAGCTCCCCCTGGATTTCAGCAACATCTTGAGGAGCTGGAGACTTTACAGCAGTTCCTTCCTCATTCTCATCAGGTGTGAAGACCACTTGCTCTTCACTACCAGAGCTGCTAGTGGAAACCTGTGCCACTGGAGCAGTTTTCCTCTTCTTCTTTTGAGGTGATACTTTCTCAGGAATTATCTTCTCAGGGGTTGGCATCTCCTTAGACAACACCCTGTCCCATCTGGAGAAGATCCTCATGTCCATTCTTCTCATGTGGTTGATTTTACTACCAGTAGCTTGACTCATTACCTCTGGAATACTTCCAGCAAGGTATAGACTTATGATCCTGCCCAAGTTGGGCTTCTTCAGGCTTTCCTTGATCTTCTCAAAGAACACTACAGACCAGTCAGTTTTCAGATTGAATATTATCCTGGTCATAATGCTGAACATATGGGCAGATACCCTATCATGCCCTCCAGGTTTGCTTAAAATCACCTTGCCAACAATTTCTGACATGAATTTCCCTTGGCTGTTCATGCCTTTTCTATTGAAAACAGATCCAATTTTCATTTTAGAATCTAGTCCACACCAAGTTAGAGCTTCTCTGGTCTTTGAAGCAGTAACTTCATCTTCTTTAGTTCTAGGCAACTGAAGTACTTTTCTCAGACTTTTGGAAGAGACCTTAACCTTCTCACCATGGACCCTGGACTTGATCTTGAATCTAGTGTTGTCTACCTTAGCTCCATTAAGCAATTCCAAGACTTCCTTCTTTCAGATCTTTGTGGGCTCTGAAACAAGATATTCTAACCCTGAGTCGGCAACTAGGGTTACTACAGTCTTGATCTTCAGGTCTGCATCATCAAAAGCATTGCGCATCAGCTCGTAGCCTTTGTTGACGTTCTCCTCAAGCTTTGGCGCCATTAGGGTTTGAAGAATTTGACTGGAGAGAAGAGAGGTGTCGACACACAAGTTTTGGTCTCGAAACTTTTGAAAGTGTGTCGACAGACTAAGGCAAAATCCTATTTATACCTTTCTAGGTTTGAAGATGAAAAGGCGGGCAGCTAACTTAAATTGTGTCAACACTGTCGATAAGTGTCGACACTGACTTATAATGTCTCGACACTTATGTAGCGACACAAGTTTAGTCAACAGATTATATGTGTCGACACTTGTTTATGTGTCGACACCACTTAACTCGATACATAGTCGAGACTTTACTTAGATAATTCTGAGTAAACACTAAGTGTCGACACCACCTTGGATGTGTCGACACCTACGTGTCATGTGTTGACACTAATTTTCTGAAGTGTCGACACCAACTTCCTAGATGTGTCGACACCTTTTCACTGAAGTGTCGACACCACTTTTCTGTGTCGACACAGAGATGTCTGTGTGTCGACACCTTTTTACTTAGCCATTTCCAATTCTATAAACTTACTCTAAGTTTATCATTCCTAGTTCAATTTTAAACCTATTGAACTTAGTTTCTTCTAAGTGCTTAGTATACATATCAGCTAGTTGATTATCAGTCTTAACATATTTCAGTAAAATATCTTCTTTCTCTACATGCTCCCTAAGAAAATGATATTTAATCTCAATATGTTTAGTTCTACTATGAGAAACAGGATTATGTGCAATTGATATAGCACTAGTAGAATCACAAAAGAGTGGAGTTCTACTTACCTGAAATCCATAATCCACAAGCTGATGTTGTATCCACAGAAGTTGAGCACAGCAACTTCCTGTAGCCACATATTCTAATTCTGCAGTGGAGATAGCCACACTTGTTTGCTTTTTGCTACTCCATGAAATCAGTCTCCCACCTAGGAATTGACAGGTTCTAGTTGTGCTTTTTCTATCTTCTTTGCATCCTGCAAAGTCTGCATCTGAATAACCTGTTAGTTCAAAATCCTCATTCTTAGGGTACCAGAGGCCTAGATAAGGAGTGCCCTTTAGATATCTCAATATTCTTTTGACTGCTGTCAAATGATACTCTTTAGGGAAGGCTTGATAACTTTCACAGACACATGTAGCATACATGATATCTGGTCTACTTGCAGTCAAGTATAATAGGGAGCCAACTATCCCTCTATACAAGGTTTCATCTACAGGTTTCCCTGCACCATCCTTGCTAAGAGACATACTTGACCCCATAGGAGTCTTCATGGTACTGGATGAATCCATACCATACTTCCTTATGAGTTCTAGGGTGAACTTGGACTGGCAAATGGATAAACCATTCTCAGTCTGTCTTACTTGGAGACCCAAGAAGAACTTAAGCTCTCCCATACTACTCATCTCAAATTGACCTTACATTAGTTTTGCAAACTTTTTGCAAAGGCTACTTTCAGTAGACCCAAATATAATGTCATCTATATATATTTGGACTAGTATTACTTTGCCTCTAGATTCCCTGAGGAATAGAGTCTTGTCTATTTTCCCCCTTGTGAACTTATTCTCAATGAGTAAACTAGACAGGGTTTCATACCAAGCCCTAGGGGCTTGCTTTAACCCATATAAAGCTTTTCTAAGTCTATAGACATGATTAGGTAGAGTTGAATCAACAAAACCTGATGGCTGTTCCACATAGACTTCCTCTTTAAGATTACCATTCAGAAATGCTGACTTGACATCCATTTGGTAAACTTTAAATCCTTGAAAGGTTGCATAGGCCAGGAACATCCTTATGGCTTCCAGTCTGGCTACTGGAGCAAATGTTTGATCAAAATCAATACCTTCTTCCTGCCTATATCCTTTAGCAACCAATCTTGCTTTGTTCTTAATGATGACTCCATGCTCATCCATTTTGTTCCTAAAGATCCACTTTGTCCCAATTATATTGTGGTCTTTTGGTTTAGGAACAAGCTCCCAGACCTTGCACCTTTTGAACTGATTCAGCTCTTCTTGCATTGCCTCAATCCAATGAGGGTCTAGGATGGCTTCTTCAAACTTCTTTGGTTCAACTTGGGATAGAAAGCTGGAGTAGATTGCTGCATTCAGGTTTCTGCTCCTTATCTGTACCCCTTGTCTTGGATCACCAATGATTTGTTCTGCTGGATGATCTTTAAGATTCTTATTGGCTGGAGGCACCCTGACTTCAGGTAGAGCTTCTTCAACATCTTCATCATGTTGTACTCCTTGTACTTCATCTGTATTAGGTACATGTAGTACTCCCCCTGGACAACAGCCACTGTCTTATACATGCTGTCTTGTAGTAGGTTCTTCTTCTATAGTGAGCTTGTCCAACTTCTTAGTTATACCTGTGGGGCTACATACACTACTAGACAACTCATTTTTAATAAGTCTAGTTTCATCAAATACTACATGTACAGTCTCTTCTACAACTTGAGATGACAAGTTGTAGACTCTATAAGCCTTACTATTGTTGTTGTACCCAACAAAAATTCCCTTTTGGGACTTGGCAGCAAACTTAGTCAAGTAAGACTTTCCATTGTAAAGTATGAAGCACTTACAACCAAAGATCCTAAAGTAGGATAGGTTTGGTTTCCTGCCTTTCACAACCTCATAGGGGGTCTTGTTGAGGCTTTTAGTTATGGTAGCCCTATTAATAACATGGCATGCAGTATTGACTGCTTCAGCCCAGAAGTATTCTGGTAGTGATGTATCACTGAATAGGGTCCTACCAGCCTCAATCAAGGTTCTATTCTTCCTCTCAGCAATGTCATTTTGCTGAGGTGTCCTTGGTGAAGAAAACTCTTGAAATATCCCAAATTCTTCACATAGTTTTGTCATGCTATCAGACTGAAACTCAGTACCATGGTCACTTCTTATTTTGACCACTGTACTATTTAGTTCATTCTGAATTTGGCTAACAAAGCTATAGAAGACATTGGGTGTTTCAGATTTCTGTCTAAGAAAGAACACCCAGGAAAACCTTGAGTAGTCATCTACAACTACAAAGGTATAGACCTTCCTACCTAGGCTATGAACTGGCATTGGACCAAAGAGATCCATATGCAAGAGGTATAAACACCTCACATCATCTTTGTTTTCAATGCTTCTAAAGGTGGATCTAGTCTGCTTGCCCTTTTGACAAGCTGAGCAAATACCATCTTTAATACACTTAACTTGAGGATCATTCCTCACTAACTCTTTGCTATAGAGTTTGCCAATTGTCTTATAGTTTAGATGGGCTAGCCTCTTGTGCCATTTGACACAATGAGAGACTGTCTCATCAGCTACAAGACATACTTGAGAACCATTGGTCTCACACATAATGTCTAAGCAGTAGACATTTCTTTTTCTATAGCCAGTCAAAATGATCTCTTGATCATTTGACCTCCTGATATGACAACCATTATTAACAAATGAGATGTCATATCCTACATCACTTAATTGACTTATACTAATTAGGTTGTGTTTCAAACCTTTAACATAAGCCACTTGAGTAATGGTAACTAAGTTACTAGAAATGTTACCAAACCCTTTGATGATTCCTTTTTCAGAACCACCAAAGGTGACTTTTGGACCATCCTTTATTGGTGTGTAGTCCTCTAGTAATCCCTTTGTTCCAGTCATATGTCCGGAACATCCACTGTCCAAGTACCATATAGGGGCATGGCCACTTGGACTCACCTGCAAAACAGATTAGTGAACCTTAGAACCCAAAGAATTCTTGGGTCCTTGGTACTGGTTAGTTTGCATCCTAACAAAGCTACCTGCAGGCTTTCCAACAGGTAGTTTGCTACTCACTTTGGCACTAGCATTGTGCCAACAGTCCATTGCAAAGTGGCCTACCTTGCCACAGCACCAACACTCAAACTTATTGTACCTTTGCTTAGGTACTGTCTTTGTTGTTTTATCTACAGCAAGACTTGTTGAGAGTTGGGGCTTTGCCCTTGGACTTAGACTTGGACTGAACAGTCCTTGCAGGTCTAGTAAATCCCAGTCCAGCTTTACCTTTGTGATGAACAAATTCATCAATTAATGGTAGAACTGACTTAGGTTTAGAAAACCTAGCAACTAAGTCTTTCTCCTTCTGAAGATTAATCTCCAGACTCTTGATTTGATCACTCTTAAATGATATAGTTCCCATCTGAATCACAGTTATGTGCTTCAGTCTGGCTATCTCATTAAGCTTTTGATCAAACAACTTCTCAAAATTAGTTGCAGCAGCTTTGAGATTAGCAATTTCCTTTGCCTGACTTTTGGCTAGGGACTTGCTCTTCTTATAAGCTTGCAACAAAACTTTGTATTCATCTATCAACTGATGAATATCCTCTTCAGACTCAGATGCACTCTCATCACTTGATGATGATGAATCTGATTCTGTACTGGCACAAGAAATTGAACTGAAAGAACAATGTTGTACCTTACTAGGTCCTGGCTGCTCCAGGATTTTGTCACTTTCTGTCATTGCCATTAGTCCTTGGCACTGACTGTCTTCTTGTTCATATATAGAGTTCATGATCTGAATGAACTCTTCTTCTTCTTCCTCAGCAAACAGTCCAATATATGCTTCTGCATCTGACTCAGTTTCTGATGAAGATAAATCTGACAGGCTCTTGTCCTTTTTGGCAACAAAAGACTTTTCCTTCTTGCCCTTGTATTGAGTCTTTTTCTTGTCATTAGACTCCTTTCTTTTCTCTGGACAATCTGTTATCACATGTCCTTGTCTATTACAGTAATAGCAAACTATTTTTGAAAGAGTTGCTTTGCTAGACTTAGTCTTTTTCCTGTCTTTCTTTGAAGACTTTTTATCCTGATAATAGTCTTCTTTTCTCTGTGAAGTAGATGGCCTTGTCCTCCACTGTTTCTTTTTTAAGAACTTCTGGAAATGTCTTGTAAAGGCAGCAAAGTCCTCATCACTTTCACTGCTTTCAGACTTTCTGCTTTCTGAATCTTCTGACTCAGTTTCAGCAACCTTTGGAGGTGGAGTTGGTGACTTACTCCTGTACTTTCTGGGGGCTTCTATTTTAAATGCCACTGTCCTTTCCTTGTGTTCACTTCTTGTAGATTTCTCCTCTTCTTTCCTCACCATCAACTGCATTTCATAGGACAGCACCTTGCCAAAAAGTGTTGGTGGAGGAATTTCTGCTAACTTAGCCATTTCTCTAATGGCACAGATCTTGGTGTCCCAATCTTTTGTTAGGGACCTTAGAAACTTATCATTGAGTTCATAATTACTGAACTTTCTGCCATAGGACATGAGCTCATTCACAATCCTGTAAAACTTCTTATAGCACTCAGTTATGCTATCAGCTTTTCCTTGTCTAAAACTTTCATATTCTTGGTTTAGCAAGGATTTTCTGTCTTGCCTTACTTCTTCAGAACCCTCCATATACACAATAAGAGTATCCCACATCTCTTTGGCTGTCTTACAGTGTATCAAATTCTGAAAAGTTGCATCATCTATGGCACTCACAATGATGTTTTGAGCTCTCTTATCCATAGTGGCTAGAACTAATTCATCCTTTGTCATTTTAGAGAAATCCTTTGGTGTTCTCTGATTTGCATCTAAGACTGACACCTTCATGGGCACATATGGCCCTTCCTTCACTGTGATATAAATCCTAGGGTCTGAGGCTTCCATAAAGAGTCTCACCCTTTCCTTCCAGATACCAAAGGTCTCTTTCCTACATATAGGTAGCTTCATAGATCCCAATTCCTTGTGATTTTCAGTGGAACCCATGGTTCTTGATTTTCTTGATTCTGTACTTTGACTTAGACTGAATCTGCCAACAGGATCTACTCAGACAGTTATGTCCCTTTTGAGTAACCTCCCTTTGATACCACTTGAAAGATATTGTACCTAAACACCTAGAGGAGGGGGTGAATAGGTGACTTGAATCTTTTTAACTTTTTATGGCAGCAATCAGTTTCTAATACAGATTTATATCTACTTTTGCACAGCAATCACAGCAAACCACAACACACAGTAGACACACAGTTTTATAGTGGTTCCACAAGGTTTGGGTACATCCACTTTCCCCCTTCGCCTATCTAGCAGTGTACTAGATTCGGCCCAACTTCTCCACTATCTTAGAACCCAAAATAGGTTCCTACACCTCAGGCCCAAGGCCCTACAACTCAGCTTCTTCACAAAGCCTACACTCAGCCACAAAGGCCTACACTCAGCCACCAAGGCCTACACTCAGCCATCAAGGCCTACACTCAGAGATTTCAATCTCCTACACTCAGGCTCTCAAGCCCTACACTCAGCCTTTATAATTGCAGGCTTACAAGACTCAGATCCAAAGGATCCTACAAGAAAAATATTAATACAATAATGTTAACTCAGCAACTCAGAGACAAGAGAGGAGAGTTGTGAGATTCTTGATGAGTTCTTGGAAGAACTCAGCTGAAATCAATCTGACTTGGCTTTCTTTAAAGCTTCTTGAATGTAGAACTCAATAAGATTGACTCCTTCTGCAGTTGATCCTTGATCTCTGCTACTTAAGATTCAGAGTAAATCTGAACCCTTCTTCTCAGCCTGGTTCCAACAGCTGATTTCTTGGATGGAGCTCTCTCTCTCTAACTTCTTAGATCTTCACTTGATAGCTAGATCTTCTTTTTAATTACTTCAACAACTATCTGAACTTGGACTTGTGTTCAATCCAACAACATCTTCTGTAGACAGTGTAAGCCTATTTATAGGCCTTCTTCATGGTAACCGGCTGGTCCGGTCCATAACTGAATTCTGACAACTCTGACAGGTGCTGTAGACCGGCTAGAATGGCAGCTGTCAAGTCATCCAGTCAGTTCTTGAAAATTCTGTAACTGTCTAGAAGTGTCGAGACTTTCTGTCTTTAAGTGTCGACACTTATAGACCAAGTGTCGACACAAGTTGTCTAAGTGTCGATACTAGTGTACAAGGTGTCGACACAACTCCTTGTGTTGTAGAGTTTATATCTCGACACTGCTTCTTCTTCATGTGTCGACACTGATAATGTGTGTCGACACAAGTCCTTGTACTTCAGTATTTTGCTGAATTCTTCTAAGTGTCGACACAACACCTTTGTGTCGACACATCTTCATGTGTTGAATCTGTTAAGTGTCGACACTGCTTCTTGGTGTCGACACATGTCTTCAGTGTTGATACTTGTTGAGTGTCGACACAGCTCCTTGTGTCGACATATTCTTCTTCTGTCGAGACTCTGGCTGAGTGTCGACACATTCCCTTGGTGTCGACACTTGTACTTAGAATATTTTGTTGAACTTTGTTGTTCTTTGCTAAGTGTCGACACAGCTCCTTGTGTCGACACTTTCTTCAAGTGTTGAGTCTTCAGCTGAGTGTCGACACATTGCTCTGGGTGTCGACACTTACTTCAAGTGTTGACTCTTCTGCTGAGTGTCGACATATTGTTCTGGGTGTCGACACTTTCTTCAAGTGTTGACACTTCTGTTGTGTGTCGACACATTGTTCTGAGTGTCGACACATATACTTCGTCTCTGCTGACTTTTGCTGAGTGTCGACACAGCCTCCAAGTGTCGACACTTTCTGAAGTAGACACAGTTTCACTGGGTGTCGACACAACTGCTATGTGTCGACACTGCTTCACTGCACTCTTCTTCACTGAGTGTCGACACAGCTCCTTGTGTCGACACTTTCTGTCTGGTGTCGACTCAGCATCCCTGGTGTCGACACAATGACTCCAAGTGTCGACACTGCTTGCCTGGGTGTCGACACAAGTCTTCTTAAGTGTCGACACTTTCCCTCTGGGTGTCGACACATGGACTTAGAAACTTTTTCTTCTTTCCTGCAAATACTTAACCTGCACAAGTAAACTCAAAACACATCAAATATATTTTGATGTATATCATTGAGTTGGGTGAGGCTTCTTCAAATCAGGTACATTTAAACCAATGTACCCAACAGTTTTTGTAGTTGTTTTTCTTGCTTATGATTATTGCATACGAAGTGCTAACTTGCAGGTTGGAGGGGTACCCCGGGGTCCGTTAGGGGCGGCCCGGAGGAGATGTGTTGTTACACAGTTTGAGGTCAGCCTTTGCTGACACACGTTACTAATAAATTTTACAGGGCAAGGATCGCATGCAGGAGCTAGCTCGCCGGCCAGAAAGGCCTAAGCTTCATGAAGTGCTTCTCTCTTTTGTAGCTTTACTTATATGATGTTGTATGTTTGAGATTCATGTTGTCCGGCTTGCAAGCCGAGGTAGACTAGGTGTACTATGCACTTTCTAGACTTTTGTATTATTTGAGTATGGACATTTGTTGTAAGGCCATAAGGCCATGGTTTTTACTCTTTGTAGTGGTGGATAACTTCTAGTTTTGCTTATGTTTTCCACTGTGGTGTGCAAAGTGTTTTGAGTGTGGGTAGCTATATCAACTTATAATACTAAAGTTGTGGTGTCTGTATGTTGTGGGGCCCCGGCCGGACCCATATTATACGGTCATTACAGGGGAGGTGTTACACAAGGCTTGTGTCGACACTTAGTCCACTTGTGTCGACACTTAGTCTACTTGTGTCAACACATGAAGAAGTTCAGTCTCGACACTTTGCTGACAGAGACAGATTTCAAGAAGTGACTGGATGACTTGACAGCTGTCATTTCCAACCGGTCTACTGCAACTGTCAGAGCTGTCAGAAGTTTGTTAGAAACCGGATCAGCCGGTTACTATGGAGAAAGTCTATATAAAGGCATTCTCCTTCAACAGAAAGTGACTACTGAAAAAGGAACTGATAGATAATAATATACAGAATTAAGAAGAATCTTCAGAAGAAGTTGGAGAGAGGGAGCTCCATCTATTGAAGAGAAGGAAGGGGCTTATATCAATAAGTCCCTGAAGTGCAGTTGCTGAACCAGGCTGCCAAGAAGGATTCAGATTGAGATCTTAATTACAAGAAAGAAGCTGATTGAAGATCAACTTCAAAGGAGTTCAACCCTACTGAGTTCAGATTCAAGAAGCTTTGAAGAAATATAAGAGTGGTTGTACTCTTCCATCAGATTCTTTCAAGAACTGATCAAGAAACCATCCATCCATTCTCTCTCAACCTGGGTGGTGGTAAAATACTTTGTTAAATCAATTTTTTGTAGGATCTATTTTAGATCTGAGTTGTAATCCTGAGTTATAAAGGCTGAGTTGTAGGAGATTTAGATCTCTGAGTGGTAGGCCTTGTTGAAGGCTGAGGTAGGGCTGTGAGCCTGAGTTGTAGGAGATTGTTATCTCTGAGTTGTAGGCCTTGTGTAGGCTGAGGTAGGGCAGATTGTCTAAGCTATAGGAGTGTGGACTCACTCTGAGTTGTAGGAGCCTTGTTTTGGTTCTGAGCTGTAAGATCTGCGGATCTGAGGAGAAGAGAAGAAGTTAGGCTGAATCTAGAACACTGCTAGATAGGCGAAGAGGGAAAGTGGATGTACCCAGACCTTGGGGAACCACTATAAAAACTGTGTGCACTCTGTGATTGAATGATTCTGTGATTGATGTGTTGTGTTTGCTGAATATTAGCAATTTTTGATTAATTAACAGAATAAATATTGTCTTAAACAAAAAGAGAATTACACCTATTCACCCCCTCCCCCCCCCCCTCTAGGTGGTTAGGCACTAATTCTTTCAGTTGTGTCGACACATGGTCTATTTGTGTCGACACATTTGAAGTATTGTCTCGACACTTTTCTGCTGAGATAGAGTACAATGAGGGATCAAGTGTCATGACTGAAGACCTGACAGATGTAATAACTAACAATATTGTTGCATCTATCAGAGCTGTCAGAAGGCCGTTATGAACTGGATCAGTCGGTGACCTCAGAACGATCTATATAAAGACTTGTTCTATCATCAAAAAAAATGAATAACAAGAGAAGATAGAAGAGAGAGATCTAAGTAGAAAGGACTTGTCAACTTCAAGTCATCAAGAGAAGGCAGATTCTGAACAAGTCTGTGAGAAGAATTCAGAGCCACATCTGAATAGAAGTAGGAAGCTGGATTGAAGATCATCTCCAACTTCACAAGAAGATCATCTCTAACTTCACAAGAAGATCAATCTTACTTTGTTCAGATTCAAGGAGCTTTGAAGAAGCTAAGACAGGTTGGATCTAAAGCAGTCAGATCTTTCAAGAACTGATCAAGAAGCCGTCACCCTCTTCTCTCTACCTGGGTGAAGGATTTATTCTTTCTAAAATCAATTTTCTCTGTAGGATCTTTTATAGATCAGAGTGTAGGAGAGTTATCTCTCTGAGTTGTAAGCCTAAGTTTATAAAGGCTAAGGTAGGCTGAGTACCTGAGGTAGGGGATTCATTTCTCTAAGTTGTAGGTGTAAGACCCCTTCCTCCCCCTTACCAAGGAGGGCTACCGGGCCTTATGCCCATAACCGTCGTCTTACGGTGGCACTAACGCATGGGTTAGTCAACACCGCAACACGCCGATCCTGTCGGCTATTACGATCATATACATAGGCCAATATGAGAAAAGAAGTGTAACAATGTGACAAATTTACAAGTCCACAAGTCACAGAGTACATCATATATATATATGGAATGAATAGTACAATATAGTCCACAATGAGTATAAAACGAAAGAGTAATAAGGGTTTATGCCCAGTACATCAAATCAACTCTCTCTCAATTAAAAGCGAAAGCTATACTAGTACATCAGAATTCGTCCCACCTGAGGACGCACAGTAGTGGTAGTAGCCTGCTGATGAACTGTAAATATGCGTATTTTTGTGTATATTAATGTAGTTGTTTTCATTTATTTTTGTCGTTTTTACATATTTTTGCTTAATAAATTGCTCCTATTTTTGTAAATATGGTACTAACTTGTTCTATTTTATTTTGCAGGAAAAAAATGAAAATCTGCCAAAATTGACATGTCACGCCCGTGACATATTGGTCACGCCCGTGACCAGGGCGTGACACGTCAAATTCCAGTAAATCTGCAATTTTCGAGGAGCAAAGCGTCGACACGCCCGTGTCACCCGAGTCACGCCCGTGACCCATGCCCGTGACCATCCAGATCGACGGAATCGCGCTCAACGATCGTCGACCCAGCTGATACGCCCGGCGACATGCCCGTGTCACCCGACACGGGGCGTGACCCAAGCCCGTGTTCACTCAACTCGACGATTTCATCTCGACGATCGTCGAGTGTCGACACCAGCCGACACGCCCAGAGTCACGCCCGTGACCTGGGGCATGACCTTTCCAGCTAGCCCGACAAGACCCGCGCGACGACTTTTTGACACACCGCGCCCAGATCCACCTGCCTGTCACGCCCCATGTCACGCCCGTGACCAAGGGCGTGACCACTGCGAGACCGCCACGTGTCCAGCCGAAGTCAACTTTCCCGTCAAATCGCCGGCCGCCTTCTCAAATAGTACTGTCACGCCCCCTGTCACGCCCGTGACCAAGGGCGTGACACATGAAAATTTTTTCTATAAATTCCAGTCTTCTGCTCTGGATTTCTGTTCCTTTTTTTTGAACCATTTTGTAAGGGGAGGTGCTGCTCGGATGAGTTCCAAATGTGTTGTAAGGGATATTTTCTCCCTCTTTCTCTTTTTTTTTAGCTTTGTAATAACCTTTTTTATTAATGCAATTGTAGTTTTTTTTTCCATTACAACCCTTGGACTTCATCTATGTTTCATCCCTCATGCAATCTTATTTTTTTTGTTTTTGTTTTAACTTAGTTTTTATTCTTCTTTATATGTGTGTGTGTGTGTGTATGAGATTAGTTTTCTTGTTTTTATGTTTAGTTATTTTTACTTGTTTTGGTTAACTTAGATTTTTTATAGTTTTTTATTTCATTGTTATAAACCCGTAAAAAATTGTTTTCAAAGTGTTTTTCCTTTTTGTTTAACTTGGCTTTTTATTTTTTTGTAAAACTTTTTCGTTCTTTTTCCTTTATTCGCACTTTTTTAGCGTTTTTACGGAGTTATAGGAATGATAATATAGTCGTTTTAATTTTTCGCGCACTTAGTTTTTCATTTTAACTTTTTCCTTATTTAATTTTTCCGTTCTCTTTTTATGCATTTCTACCGCATTCTAGCGGTAGAAATGTATTCGTTTTTTATTTTTCGAGCACTTGCATTTTTGCGTTTATTTGCAAAACTTTCTTCCCGTTTAATTTTTATTTTGGTTTTTTATGCATTTCTACCGCATTCTAGCGGTAGAAATGCAGTTGTTTTCATTTTTAGGTAACTTAGTTTTTTTCCATTTTTGTACTTGTGCGCATTTATTTCCGCCTACTCGTTAAGAGTTAAATGGCGCCTGCTTATTTTACTTTCTGTAGAGTGCGTGAGTTCGTAGTTTTCCTTTTTTCCGCCTACTCACTTGAGTTTAATGGCTGGATTTTATTTCGGTAGAGTGTGTGTGTTTTCATTTATGTCGAGAGAGAGTGTGCGTGCGTTGCATTTATTTTGTCCTACTCGGTTGAGTAGGACCCGCATTTATTTTCTCCTACTCATTTGAGTAGGACTTGCGTGTGTGTGTTTTACTGCTTTCATTTCTCCCGCCCACGCAGTTGCGCCGGGACTCGCAATTTACTGCTTTCTTCAGTCCTACTCGTTTGGGTAGGACTTGCAATTTTCAGCTTTCCTTTACTGCTTTCATTTTACTGCTTTCATTTACTGCTTTCTTTATCGCTTTATTTTCTGCTTTTCTCGCAAGCCGTCCCCATTCCGATGAGTGGCTAATCATTCTTGGCCCTCGGTATCGAAGAGCATTGGGACAGATAAAATAGCTTAAAATAACTAAAGGTCTTAATTTTTCTAATTAATTAAAAGTACTTAAGGTTTGCCTGGGGTTAACGACGCGTAGGACCACATATCGATGTGTGGGCCCTATTTCCGTTTTCCATACGCTCGCCAAGAGGCCGTGCGTATGGACAGATCACCCCTTGGTAAAGAGAGTTCCGCACTAACCCTCGAGAGAGGAGGCGCGCCAACTCTACCGGATTGGGTTCCCCACCCAATAGCGGGGTTCTTAGCGTAATGCGGGCGTTAAGAGGAATCCTTCGTCGGACGAGAGCCCGGTCGAATAGTCTTAGCGTTCAGGTGAGCGATAGCCCTATAGCTAGGTGAGCTCATTTTAGTGGAACCTCCACGGCCAAGTCTCCGCCTTAATTAATTAGAAATTTAGGAGCTCTTTTTATTTAAAGTCTATTTTAGTTCAATTGTTTTTTCGGTGCCATCGAGCTAAGCTCTTCATCGACACCACCTTCATGCTTTCATTTTTCTTTCTGTCATTTTTTGCTTTTTATTATATATATAAATATCCTGACAAGATAATTATCGGTAAAATAATAGTCCCCTCCAGGGAAGAGTAGAAATAATCGAACCGGACCCGAGAACAATACGACCTCGATATTCCACCCGGAATATCCTGTACTACTCACGATAGGTGCACTTTCCTCCTTTCGTTAAAACTCGATTTCTAAACCTTTTTTATATCCAAAATAAATATATAAATACGCGCGCCCCGTTTTCTTTAATAAAATCAAATCCGCCTTTTTCTCAAATAAAACCGCCGGGTCGCCGCGTGACCGTAAATAATTTTGGAGTTTTAACCATCAAGTTTTTGCCGCGCATTCCCCCCCTACCGCCCGCGATCTTTAGGCCGAGTTTATCTTTTTTGTTTTTTCTATTATCTTTTTGCTTTTTCTTCTAAATAATGCAGGGTTTCCGCTTGGGCCTCCCGGACTCGTCTTAGGGAAGCTTCTACCCTCTCTGTTTTTGTTTTTTTGTACTTCTTTTAATTTGTATATTATCTGTTCCGCATACTTAGATTGCAACATTGGGGACAATGTTGGGTTTAAGTATGGGGGTGTTTTCCTATTCTGCAATTTTTATATTCGGTACTTAAAAAAATAATACAAAAAATTGCAAAAATCAAAAAAACTTTAAAAAAAAATTTTTTTTTTTATTTTAATAATAAGTAATTAAAAAAAAAACAACAACAAAAAAAAAAAATTTCAAAAAAATCATAAAAGTTCAAAAAATTCATAAAATAAAAATTCAAACAAAAAAAAATCTCTCTTCCCCCCTCTTCTTCCTTTTTTTTTTGTAAAAACTTGCGTCTTGCCTGCCCGCGACGGTCGACTCATCGAACCAACCATTCAAATAAGAGTCTGTTCGCGGGGCCGCAATCGAGTTTTTACTTTGTTCTTTTTTTATAAAAATCTCTCTTTCCCCTCTATCTTCTTTGTAAATAACTCTTCTTTCTCTCCTCATTCTTGTAAATAATTTATCCTCAAAAACTAAAAATCAAAAAAATTAGAAAAACCCAAAAACCCTAAAAAAAGATAAAAAATCTAAAAAATCCTAAAAAGATAATAATTAAAACACAAAAAAATGATAAAATCCCTAAAAAATCAAAAAAAAAATGTTTTGTTAAATTATGTAACAAAATAATTCGAATACACCATATCTTAACTCTTTTTGCTTTCTACAAATCTAGTTTCGAGTTAATTTATATGCGAATTTTAGTTATTCTTTGCTTACTATTCATTTATTAATTAAAGTTCGATAGATTTAAGTGTCTGGGGTTAAGTGTTAAAGAATTTTTTATGTCTTATCCTTATAATAGGGAACTTGTTTTTCACCGCCACTTCTAATTTTATAAATAGAAGCTCATTTTTTATGTTAGAAAATAACATCCATGGATTTCAATTATTTCTACTTCATGCTTTTAGAAACATTGGAACGTTCATTTTAAAAAGGTTGCTCTCAAAACTTTTTTATTAAAATCTAGTTTTTTTTGAAAAAAAATAAACCCACTTCCATTTTTTTCGTGTCTTAATTGACATGATTCCCCCCCCCCCCCCTATCCCTTAAAAGATCCTATGTCAATGGGAATAAGATTTCGTTCCGTAAACATAGGCACCCAATAATTTAAAAAGATTATATATGGAGTAAGAGGATAAAATTCATTACTCCTACAAATATACATTGGGTTAATTTTATCCTTATGAAGAAAGAAAAAAAATTTTATTATGTGTTAGGAAAATAAGATTTCGTTTTCCTAACTATCCAAAAAGAAAAAAATTGGAGGTTCGAGAAAAAATTACCTCGCCTCAATATTCAAGCCTTCTTCATAATCCACCAAACCACTTAGCCTATTTCAATGATTCTAGACTTAATTTAAATTTTTTTGAGAGCATAATTTTTAAATTGCATTATTTCCTTTAACTTCTTTTAAGCTAAAGTTTTTTATATAAATCCAATCCATCTTTGTTAAACTAACAAAAATAAATTTTTGCCTTCTATTTTATTTTATGTAGAAGTCTTTTTGAAACTCTTCCTCTATTCATAACACTTCATAAATTAGGATTTAATTCTTTAACCCCGGATGTTTATTTTGATCTTCCTTTTAATTAATTCAAGCGGTAGCTAAACTTAGGATCTCTTTTATTCCTTATAAGTTCATCTCCAACTTTTGCTCTGGAATAGCAAAAGCTTAAGTATGGGGGTATTTGATGAACTGTAAATATGCGTATTTTTGTGTACATTAGTGTAGTTGTTTTCATTTATTTTTGTCGTTTTTACATATTTTTGCTTAATAAATTGCTCCTATTTTTGTAAATATGGTACTAACTTGTTCTATTTTATTTTGCAGGAAAAAATGAAAATCTGCCAAAATTGACATGTCACGCCCGTGACATATTGGTCACGCCCGTGACCAGGGCGTGACACGTCAAATTCCAGTAAATCTGCAATTTTCGAGGAGCAAAGCGTCGACACGCCCGTGTCACCCGAGTCACGCCCGTGACCCATGCCCGTGACCATCCAGATCGACGGAATCCCGCTCAACGATCGTCGACCCAGCTGACACGCCCGGCGACACGCCCGTGTCACCCGACACGGGGCGTGACCCAAGCCCGTGTTCACTCAACTCGACGATTTCATCTCGACGATCGTCGAGTGTCGACACCAGCCGACACGCCCAGAGTCACGCCCGTGACCTGGGGCGTGACCTTTCCAGCTAGCCCGACAAGACCCGCGCGGCGACTTTTTGACGCACCGCGCCCAGATCCACCTGCCTGTCACGCCCCATATCACGCCCGTGACCAAGGGCGTGACCACTGCGAGACCGCCACGTGTCCAGCCGAAGTCAACTTTCCCGTCAAATCGCCGGCCGCCTTCTCAAATAGTACTGTCACGCCCCCTGTCACGCCCGTGACCAAGGGCGTGACACATGAAAATTTTTTCTATAAATTCCAGTCTTCTGCTCTGGATTTCTGTTCCTTTTTTTTGAACCATTTTGTAAGGGGAGGTGCTGCTCGGATGAGTTCCAAATGTGTTGTAAGGGATATTTTCTCCCTCTTTCTCTTTTTTTTTAGCTTTGTAATAACCTTTTTTATTAATGCAATTGTAGTTTTTTTTCCATTACAACCCTTGGACTTCATCTATGTTTCATCCCTCATGCAATCTTATTTTTTTTGTTTTTGTTTTAACTTAGTTTTTATTCTTCTTTATATGTGTGTGTGTGTGTGTATGAGATTAGTTTTCTTGTTTTTATGTTTAGTTATTTTTACTTGTTTTGGTTAACTTAGATTTTTTATAGCTTTTTATTTCATTGTTATAAACCCGTAAAAAATTGTTTTCAAAGTGTTTTTCCTTTTTGTTTAACTTGGCTTTTTATTTTTTTGTAAAACTTTTTCGTTCTTTTTCCTTTATTCGCACTTTTTTAGCGTTTTTACGGAGTTATAGGAATGATAATATAGTCGTTTTAATTTTTCGCGCACTTAGTTTTTCATTTTAACTTTTTCCTTATTTAATTTTTCCGTTCTCTTTTTATGCATTTCTACCGCATTCTAGCGGTAGAAATGTATTCGTTTTTATTTTTCGAGCACTTGCATTTTTGCGTTTATTTGCAAAACTTTCTTCCCGTTTAATTTTTATTTTGGCTTTTTATGCATTTCTACCGCATTCTAGCGGTAGAAATGCAGTTGTTTTCATTTTTAGGTAACTTAGTTTTTTTTCATTTTTGTACTTGTGCGCATTTATTTCCGCCTACTCGTTAAGAGTTAAATGGCGCCTGCTTATTTTACTTTCTGTAGAGTGCGTGAGTTCGTAGTTTTCCTTTTTTCCGCCTACTCACTTGAGTTTAATGGCTGGATTTTATTTCGGTAGAGTGTGTGTGTTTTCATTTATGTCGAGAGAGAGTGTGCGTGCGTTGCATTTATTTTGTCCTACTCGGTTGAGTAGGACCCGCATTAATTTTCTCCTACTCATTTGAGTAGGACTTGCGTGTGTGTGTTTTACTGCTTTCATTTCTCCCGCCCACGCAGTTGCGCCGGGACTCGCAATTTACTGCTTTCTTCAGTCCTACTCGTTTGGGTAGGACTTGCAATTTTCAGCTTTCCTTTACTGCTTTCATTTTACTGCTTTCATTTACTGCTTTCTTTATCGCTTTATTTTCTGCTTTTCTCGCAAGCCGTCCCCATTCCGATGAGTGGCTAATCATTCTTGGCCCTCGGTATCGAAGAGCATTGGGACAGATAAAATAGCTTAAAATAACTAAAGGTCTTAATTTTTCTAATTAATTAAAAGTACTTAAGGTTTGCCCGTGGTTAACGACGCGTAGGACCACATATCGATGTGTGGGCCCTATTTTCGTTTTCCATACGCTCGCCAAGAGGCCGTGCGTATGGACAGATCACCCCTTGGTAAAGAGAGTTCCGCACTAACCCTCGAGAGAGGAGGCGCGCCAACTCTACCGGATTGGGTTCCCCACCCAATAGCGGGGTTCTTAGCGTAATGCGGGCGTTAAGAGGAATCCTTCGTCGGACGAGAGCCCGGTCGAATAGTCTTAGCGTTCAGGTGAGCGATAGCCCTATAGCTAGGTGAGCTCATTTTAGTGGAACCTCCACGGCCAAGTCTCCGCCTTAATTAATTAGAAATTTAGGAGCTCTTTTTATTTAAAGTCTATTTTAGTTCAATTGTTTTTTTGGTGCCATCGAGCTAAGCTCTTCATCGGCACCACCTTCATGCTTTCATTTTTCTTTCTGTCATTTTTTGCTTTTTATTATATATATAAATATCCCGACAAGATAATTATCGGTAAAATAATAGTCCCCTCCAGGGAAGAGTAGAAATAATCGAACCGGACCCGAGAACAATACGACCTCGATATTCCACCCGGAATATCCTGTACTACTCACGATAGGTGCACTTGCCTCCTTTCGTTAAAACTCGATTTCTAAACCTTTTTTATATCCAAAATAAATATATAAATACGCGCGCCCCGTTTTCTTTAATAAAATCAAATCCGCCTTTTTCTCAAATAAAACCGCCGGGTCGCCGCGTGACCGTAAATAATTTTGGAGTTTTAACCATCACCTGCTGTAGCGGTATCTGCTCCTCACGTCCTGTCTCCTCGTCGTGCTGCTGCTCCATCTCCACGGGCTCCTAAAAATAGTATGGTTACCGACCATTAGTCAAAAATACTAAGTTGTTTCCTCCGCACCTCGCCCCGCAACTCCTAGGCACCGAGCGGGAGGACGAAGCGGAGGACAACAAGGGGTAGCAAAAGTGGAAGCAGGTGACAGAAACTAACTAGCAGTTCTAAATATGGTACAAGTAAGTAAAGAGCAGTACTAGTAAAGGAAGTAAGTAACAGAAGGTAAGAGCATGTAAATAAAACTATTCTACCACTATACTACCATCACAAAAGTACCCTAACTTATATAAATGTCCACACAAATATATAAGTTAGGATTTCCAGGAAATTTAACTTATCATATAAAAGAGCCCATACTAGTTTATATGATAAGGATCTATGAAGCGTATGACCTAATATGAATCAATGTTATGATGCAATTTTATGCACAGGCAAGTGCAACTCACGCACAATGACTCTGTGATCACAGACCTTTAGTTCCCACTTTTTGAGAGCTAGCATCACTCTAGGGTACCACCGTTGTGGCTACGGCAGCAGCGGAGCGGGCGTCTCCGCTTCTAGGCCGGTATGCACACTACCAAGCCTTAAACCCCTCTCATACGCCTCTGCACACGTCCAAGGTGCACTCTAGAGTCTCGCATACGTACTTTGCTGACAACTCGTCAGTCTTGTTGGGTCGGATGTGCGTTATCGGGGGTCGTCCTCCAGACCGCAGTGTAAAACAACCCACTGGCCCATCTAACCCTCACAACCGCCTGGTGCACCGTACTGCCATCGGTGTGACGAACGACCAGTACCGCATGCCCCGCCACTATATTTATACACATGCAAGTCTTTCATTCTGAGCCTTCCGCTCGCAGGACCAAACCCATCCTGAAACCATCAAACCCAACCCGGGTGAGAACGCACAATAGTGCCTTTATACCAATTCCCTCAAACCCTCCACAGGTGAGCATATAACATGAAACTCTCCAACCCTATACGGGTGAGAAGGTACAACAAATGTCTTAACCTATTATACTACTCTTGTCTACAGGTTATTATACTTAGTGATTTAAGGTTAATCCCAGGACTGCCCAGGGTATACCGGGTGAAGGGCTCTCGGGGGCACTAGGAACTACGCCCAAAGTTCCCTTTCGCAAGGATATTTAATTTAGTTAATGACTACCCATGTTACACCCCAGCTCTCATTGTTGCTCTGGAACATTCCTAGTGACTTAAGATATTACCGGGAAACTGACGGTCTTCCATCGACCTCCACTCCGGTTGCTACCTAAAGACTTGCACTTTTACTCCCGTCACTAAGACAATACCACCCACCAGGGATTATTCATATTGCACTCCCTTATTCTTCTGATGATCAATCCTCTGGTAATCCCCTAAAGCATGACCTATTTATGTTATATGCAGACCATGTCCTATTATTACCCAAAAAATAGAATCTTCCAATCCTTAGGGCCTCTTGCCCCTAAATATTTATCCTAGGGTGGTATGGGCTAATGGAACTATCATATGGATTCTCATAATTTTCCTTGGTCAAATAATCCCTTAATTAAATTTTTTAATTTATTTCCTAGGTCACTTTACACATGAAGTAGTATAATTTAACATCCACTGCCCTAGGTAATAATTCATGAGTTGTATATTAATAAAATATTTCTGTCTACAGGGTTTCATAATTTTCCTTTGAATATTTATACCAATTCCTTATTTAATACCAAATCTACGTAATTTTCATTTTACAAATGAAGTACAAGGAATATATAATCCAAAATTCCAGGAAAATTACAGAACATATAAAACATTAATTTAAGACTATGGGAAGAGTTTCATCAACCTTTATAGTGTAATGGCCTAACAATTTCCATTCTTACATATTTACCAAAATGTCATTATATTAATTTAAACATTATCAGTACACCCATAAATTCAAAAATAATTATACAAGACTAATAATACAATTATACTTCACTAGCAATATTTCCAAATTTATCTGAAGTGTATTGCCATCAAATCAAGAATAAATGCAAAAAGGGTAAAATGGGCATTTCAAGGTATTTTACTCCAAAAGTTCTTCAAACAGAAAGATCAAATTTTCTTAAGTCAAATATAACCTTATTTTTAACTTGGCAAAGTTTGAGGACTTTTACATGAGGAAGACCTATTTTTCCAATTTATTTTCAAAAGGGGCTATATTTTAAAAAATTCCAATTAATGGGACTTTTGATTCCAAAAATCCCATAATTAATCTGAGGGGTGAACTTTACCCTAATGAACCACTGGAATAAAATCCATGATTTTTGAGTGCCTCAATTAGGCTGAATGCACCATATTTAAATTATTACTATTGGCACACCAAGGCAATATATAAACCAACACATGCAAGTGGATTTTCCAACATGCAGTGATCCAAATGTGCTGAAATTTTTATCATGCACCAATGATGTCCCCAAGGACCTACCACCAAAATTTAGGGCTATGAGGAGTCATATAACTCCAAATATTGCATTTATTTAGGTTTTGATATTATGACCAAAACTATAGAAAACGTTGTTTCAAAAAATTCCCCATTTTTTGCAGGGGCTAGGTAAGCCTTAATCATGCATGTACCCAAAATATGGGGTCATGTTGATTGCTGGTTTGACTTGGGCATCCAAATGAATTTATACCCTTGTCTAGGACCAGTCCTAGGAGAAATGCCCTACAGGCCAGACTATTGGACCAAAATTAATGATTAAGGTGTAAAATTAAAGTTAACAGGCAAGGCTACATTTGTTATTCAGGGTCCAGGTTCTGGAAATCCATTTAAGAGGCATAAATATGACATGCAATGTCACTGAATTTATGTGACATAATTACACTATTCATAATAATTAAATTTAAATCATATTATATCATCTGCACGAATCCTAAAGTAAGAACGGACGGAATCGGGTCATCGTCCACAACAGATCAAGGGCTGAAATTGAGCCGACCTGGAGCAACTTTACTGGCCTTTTCCGGCCAGCTGAGCCACCACCACCGCCGGCGGATGTCGCCACCACCTTCGCTAAGGTGGGGGCTAGCGTTTCCCGGCGGTGGGGCCGCCGGAGTTGGCTCCTCTGGCGAACCCGAGCAAGAAGAAAAAGCCCGGAATTTCTCATTTTCCTCTCATGGCATCAGGCTCAATTAAGCCCGATATCTCACCTAATCGATCTAGAATCTAGTACAGGTAGAGGGGCGGCGAAACGGACCTGGATTGGGGCTTGGCGGCGGGTCAGGTGGCGGTTTGCCATGGTGGTGGTGCGTTGGCGAGCTCCTCCCCGAATGCTTGATTCTCCACCATTTATCATGCTCCAGCACTCGATTTCAATTCCTTCTCTCTCTCGGAAGCTGATGGAGGGGTTAATTGGGGCTGAGGTGGTGTATATGGGGAGATACAACCTATGTGAGCTCGGCTCATCCTTGGTTGCTCCGCCCATGCTTTCCAGGTGGTTCTCAGCCCTTAATTCCTTTTGGAATGCTGTGAGGAGGTCGGCCAGCACCTTTTGGGCTGAAGGAGTGAAGGCCACATGACCACCTCTCATCATTTTCCATTTCTCTCTCCTCTTTTTAGGTGATTTCTCAATAATGCCCCCTTGCATGCATTCTCTCTCCTAATTCAGAGGGGTAGGGCTGGTCTTGTTCACTTGGGCTGGCCATGGGCCAAATTTGGTGGGCTTGGTCCAAGGAGAGTGAGCTTAGCCTTCATTTTCTTCTTTAGGTCAATTGTGTTGACTATGTTGACTCTGAGTTGACTTGATCAACCATGGTGGGTGGGCTGACCCCATTTGATGGTCATGAGCTTAGTGGCACCACCCAACTTGGGTTGGGTCAAGGGGGTGCCCTACGTAGGCTAATTGGGCTTATGAGTGTGGGTTTGACCAAATTAGGCCCGAGGTTGACTTTGGTCAACTGGGGTCAAAGTATTGACCTAATGGCATGCCCTAGGGTGCACTTAAATTATTTTTAGGGTTAGGGCAATGTGGTGGGGTCATGGTGTGGTTTGGGTCCCTATTTAGGCTAGTTTGACCTAGTTTGACTTGGTCCTATAGTGGGCCCCACATGGCTACAACCCACTACCTAGGGTCAAACCTAGCTAAAACCCCTGTCACCCATCCCATGCCTAACCCAATCTAAGTGAAAGGGGCCTAGAAGTAACATGGGATGTTACAAATTCCAACAACCAAGAAAAAAATAATTTCGTCCTCGAAATTTAAGTTCGGGTTTACGGGGTTTATTTGCAAGATTTATAAGAAATTTTTAACGTGTAAACTAAAATATACCTGAAGTGAACAGCTCCGGGTATCGCTCTAGCATTAGATCCCTTGGCTCCCAGGTGTGCTCCTCCCATCCATGGTTGGACCACAGCACCTTCACAAGAGGGACCTTCTTCTTCCGCAACACTCGGATGGCTGTATCGTCAATCCGGATCGGCTCCAAACTAACTGATCTGTCAGGTTCTACCGGTCCGGCTATAGTAGCAATGTGCTGCTCCGGCCGAAGGAGAGCTCTTCGCAAGGAAGAGACATGGAAGACGTCATGTAATGCACCCAACTCCGGTGGCAGCTGCAGTCGGTAAGCTAAGGGGTCGATCCGCTCCAGGATCAAGTATGGCCCCATGTATCGTGGACTGAGCTTCTTGTGCCTTCGCACCCAAGAGACACCGTGTACTGGACGTATCTTCAAGAAAACTCTATCTCCAACCTAGAACTCCACCTTTCGGTGTCGAGCATCATAATACTTTGCCTGCCTGCTCTGGGCCTCTAGTAGCCGATCTCTGATCAAACGAATCTGAACATCAGTATCCTCTATATAATCAGATCCAAGAGCCCTGGTTTCCACATCCTGAACCCATGATAGCGGTGTCCGGCACTTCCTCCCATAAAGTGCCTCATATGGAGCCATCCTGATGCTAGCCTAGTGGTTGTTATTGTACGAGAACTCAATCAGTGGTAGCAGCCTCTCCCAAGGCTTCCCCGTATCCAATATGCATAGTCTGAGTAGGTCCTCCATGGTCCGGATGGTCCACTCGGTCTGTCCGTCGGTCTGCGGGTGGAAGGCGGTACTAAAAGTAAGCCGAGAGCCCAAGTAAGCATGCACGGCCCTCCACTCGCTCGAAGTGAACCGACCATCACGGTCTGAAACGATCGTCCTGGGAATGTCATGGTATCTGACGAACTGCTCCACAAATAATCTCACCAAAACTGCAACTGGAGCATCCTTCCGGACTGGAATAAAGCGCGCTACCTTGGTCAGTCTGTCTACTATGACCCATACAGAATCATGCCCTGAGTGGGAGAGAGGTAGTCCGTGCACAAAATCCATAGCAATGTCCTCGAACTTCCACTCTGGGACTGGTAGTGGCTGTAGAAAACCTCCTGGGCTCTTACATTCTGCCTTCACGCGCTGACACGTCTCGCAGAATGTCACAAAATGAGTGATCTCCCTCTTCATCTCAGGCCAATACATAGACCTCCGCAAATCTGCCCACATCTTGGTGATGCCGGGATGCACTGAATATCTGGAGCAATGAGCCTCTCTAAGTATGTCCTCCCGGATACTGCCCCCTGCTGGTATGTAAATGCGTCCACGGAATCGAAGAAGATCATCTTGTATCGTGTAGTCCTCAACCTTGCCCCTTTCTAGGGCACTAAAAATCGGTTGTAATGCAGCATCCCGCCTCTGATGTGTTCAGATGCGCTCTCGTATGTCATCACCACTGATCACTGAGCTCAAATACTCTCGATATACCACTGGTTCGTCCTCAGATACCATGGTAATGTGCATGTCTTCCATCATCTGCAGCAGCTCTATAGACATCAATCGAGGCTCCGGTCCAGAAGTGTCGGGCCTCCTACTCAAAGCATCTGCTACTGTGTTCGCTTTCCCCAGATGGTAGTGGATCTTATAATCATAATCGCAGAGGAATTCCAGCCATCTCCTCTGTCATAGGTTTAAGTCTTTCTGCGTATCGATATATTTAAGATTCTTGTGATCTGAATAGATATCACAATGAATCTCGTATAAGTAATGTCTCCACATCTTTAGGGCAAATACCACATCCCCGAGCTCTAAGTTATGTACTGGATAGTTATGCTCATGCTTCTTCAACTGTCTCGAAGCGTAAGCAATGTCCATGCTGCATCAGGACAGCACCCATCCCCTGGTAAGAGGCATCTGTGTAAATCTGAAATCCTTCACTCTCGGATGGAAGCGCAAGAATAGGGGATGAGATGAGTCGGTCCTTCAGCTCCTGAAATGCCGCCTCACACTGCTCTGTCCAGGTGAACTTAGTATCCTTCCTCGTCAAAGTCGTGAGGGGGAGGGCTATCCTCGAGAACCCCTCCACAAACTTCTGATAGTACCATGCCAAACCCAGGAAGCTGTGAATATCGGATGCTGACTTTGGCCGTGGCCAATCCCTCACTGACTCTATCTTGGCTGGGTTCACTGCTAATCCAGCCCCACTGATCGTGTGTCCCAGGAAAGCCACCTCCTGCAGCCAGAACTAGCACTTTGAAAACTTTGCGTACATCTGGGACTCCCTCAGCCTCTGCAAGACCAGGTTCAAATACTCTGTATGCTCTTCCTGAGTCCGGGAATATATCAAAATTTCATCGATGAATACAATCACGAAGCGGTCTAAGAAGGGCTCGAATACACAGTTCATTAGACTCATGAATGCGGCAGGGGCATTCGTGAGCCCAAAAGGCATCACCGTGAACTCGTATAATCCATAGTGTGAACTGAATGCCGTCTTCGGTATGTCCTCTTCCCGGATGCGGAGCTGGTAGTAACCAGATCGCAAATCTAGCTTATAGAACCAGAAGGCTCCCTACAGCTGATCAAATAACTCATTTATCCGAGGTAGTGGGTAGGTATTGCGGACCGTTAACCGGTTCAGCTCCCGGTAATCTATGCATAGTCGTAACGACCCGTCCTTCTTCTTCACAAAGAGAACTAGCGCTCCCCACGGCGATGAACTAGGCCGCACAAATCCCGACTCAACTAGCTCCTGAAGTAGAGTCCTGAACTCTGCTAACTCCATGGGAGCCATCCTGTAAGGTGCTCGGGACACCGGCGTCACTCCCGGTACTAGCTGGATCCTGAAATCCACGACTCTAGCTGGTGGTAGCCCGGGCAATTTCTCCGGGAATACATCAGAGAAATACCGGACCATCGGAACATCTGAAATAGAAGTCTGTGTCCCCACCATCTCAAAGCAGATAATGTAAACTTCTTCTCCCTGCTCGTGGGCCTTCACAGCTTGTACAGAAGATAACAATGTGTGGCAGATAGGCTGAATACCTTCGATGATAACATGGGAGTCGCCATGCCTTAGTGTGATCCTTCTTGATGGGCAATCTATCTGAGCATGGTTCCGATGTAACCATGTCATGCCCAAAATCAAGTCAAGTCCTGCAGCTTCAGAATAGTTGTCGGCGCCTCAAATGCCTTGCCGCCAATCTCAGCCTCCATATCACAATGGGCTGTGGTCTGTAGTTCTGACCCATCGGGTAGACGCACCCTCATCTCTAGTCCAGGAAATCTTTCCACGCCTTCGAGTTCGTCTATGAAGGCCTCGGATACGAACGAGTGCGAAGCACCCTTGTCGAAGAGAGTATGTGCGGGCTTGTCGCTAATCATAACTATGCCTGAGGTTTGTTTAAGTTAAAATTAATTGTTACCCTATAGTTCCAGGTACTATATAATTGAAAACTCAAGGAACTTAATAATTAACCTTAAGTACCTGTGATAACCTCCTCGGGGTTCCTCTCTCCGTGAGGTCCAAGGCATATATCTGCTCCAGATTGCGTCCCCTGTCGTGATATCCCCGGCCTCGGCCTCATCCTCGGCCTCGGACCCGGCCCTGCTATACTGGGGCCACTGGAGGTGGAGGAGGAGGATGAGGATGGAATCGATTTGGGCACTCCGACCTAATATGCCCGGGCTGGCGGCATCCGTAACAAACTACCTGTCGGTGGCCATGATCATCCTGTCTCCTCTGACCATACACCTGTAGAGGTGGGGGAGCTAATGCTGGAGGAGGCTCCTACTCCTGCCTGAAGTTGGGACGACGACGTCCCCCACCTTTCTTATATCTGATAGTCCTGCCTCTCTGAGAGCCCCTGCTGCCCTCTCCTGATGTGGACCCATCAAACGGTCTCTTTCCTCTGCCTTACACCATCAGCTGGTCAGCCTCCAGCTTCTTTGCCATCTCAATGATCTGCCTAGTGCTGCCATGAGAAATGAACAGCAAGGCCTGCCTCAAATCGTCCATGAGGCCCCGGTAGAACCTCTTGGCATACCTCCTATCATCGGTATCCTGAATCCCTGCGAACCTGGCCAAATGAGAGAACTCTCGCTGATACTCAATCACCGATCTAGTCCCCTGCCTGAGGTTCAAAAACCTCTCCTCCAAGGCATCTCTGTCCGTAGTAGAGACGAAGTGATCCAGAAATACATCGCCAAACTCCTCCCATGATATCTCTGACAGCTCGCAGTCTGCATATGTAGACTCCCGCACTGATTTCCACCATCTCTTCGTATGAGCCTCTAGTATAGAGTGAAAGAGCAACTAGATCTGATATACTCTAGAGGGGGGGTGAGAGAGTTATGGCAGTCTTCTCTTTCTCAACCAACTAAGAAGACTAAGTGGATTGATGTCAAAGCTCCCCCTGAGTCCTTGAGATCTTCAGGAAGAAGAGCTTTGCTGAGGGTGATAGGCCTTCAAAGATAGAACTCCAGCAATAGATGATTTCAGCAAGCTGAAATGTTGAGTGTCTGGAGTCTTGAAATGATGTTGGCCTTGAACACTTTGAGAGCTGAAGAGATCTGAAGATTTTTGAAAGCTTGATCTCTTTGATGAGTGTTCTTCAGAATTCTCCTTTTTTTTGACAGAAAACTTTTGAGTATCTTTTTTGTGTTCTGTATATTGTGTCTTCTTTCTTCTGGTTGATGTAGATTCAAAAAACATCCTGTCTTTTATTCTCTGTTCCAGAATAGAATGTCATTCTCTGTCAAGGATAGTCGTTGGTCTGCATTGATTGCATGCTTAATTGCAAAAACTCTTCTGGAGGAAAGTTCACAGAATTATTCCTTGAAAAGTCCCTTGAAACTTGGTCCAGAAGTAAATGAAAACGGCTAGCAAATCTCTGAATTAATTGCAGAATAACTCCTGACTGATTTGAATTTGAATTCTGGAAGTTATCTGAAATCGTCGAACTGAGCTCTGCTATCGTCGAGCTGAGCTCAGCGAACTGGAAAACTCAAGCAGCAAAATAATCGTCGATCTGAGCTCAAAGATCGTCGAACTGAGCTCAGAGATAAAGATCCAATGCAGAGTCAAAATCGTCGACCTGAGCTCACCGATCGTCGAATGGAGTTCGACGATATTATGAAGTTGAGCTCAGCGATCGTCGAATGGAGTTCGACGATCTGTCGAAGTTGAGCTAGACGATCGTCGATCGGAGTTCGACGAATCGTCGTGCTGAGCTCGACGATCAGACTTAGTCTCCAGACAGAAAAGCTTGGTCTCCAGGGCAGCTTCCAATCCTATACTTCTAACCCTTAGACTCAATTCTAATTGACCTATTAAGCTATACAGAAGGTCAAGTAAAGGTTCCTAGAGACATAGTGATCCTGACCCAAATTAGTAATATGGTGTTCCAACAATCTCCCCCTATTTGGGTTAGGATTACTATTTACAGACTTTGGAGAAATTCAAATAATAACATACAATCAGAGAAGCATAAAAATAACAGGTAGACATTGCAGAAACATCACAGAGATATATATGTATATATGTCATCCAGATAGCAGTCAGAATTCACAAAAATTGTCACCTTACACTATCACTTATTCTCTTTGCCTTTGACAAGTTTGATTTCTCTGTTTGGATTTAGAGCTTCCTTGTTGGACCTGGTGTCATCTGCTGCACCCAAATAAGTTTGCTTTGAAGATCTGGGGACCACAGCAGCAGGATGCAACTCCATATATCTCTCAGCATCAAAGAATTTGCTGGAAGCATATTTGTCTAGTTCCTTTTGTCTTTGCTCTGACATTGTAGAAATATTTGAAGTGTCTAAACCTTGCTCTCTGGCCTTCTTGATCTGATCAAGTGCAGCCAACTCCTTCATCCTAGCAGTCCAAGCAGATGGATTCTTTTCAGGGTCCTCAAATGGTACAGGTGGCTCATACCTGTTGGAAGAATTGTCTTGAGGAGGCCTGGCAGACACTGTCTCTTTTAGCTTGTAGGGGAAGGGACCAGAAGTAGTATCAGAAGAACCATGTCCTCCCCTAGAATATGGGTGCTGCCTGGAGTACCCTTTGGAATAAACCTGAAAATCTCTTTGATTACCCCTGTATCCTCCTCTCCTAGAATAAGAACCCCTAGACTGGCTTTCCCTTTGGTAGGATCTGGCATGGGGTTGATAGGGAGCCTGGCTTCTAGCTGGGGCTTGACTTGCAGAGCTGCCACCTGCACCTGCATCAGGAGGAGGTGGTGGAGGAGGATGAGGGTGCTGGAACTGGGAGGAGCCCTTTTCATACTTTCTCTTCTTCTTCATGGCCTTGAGCTGATTTTTAGAATATTGCATCCAATGTTCTGTGATGGGGCAGTTATGCAGAATGTAATAAGGAATATCATTATCATCCTTGACTTTTGCAGGAGGGACCCTTTTCATAGCCTTGCTCCTAGCTTTCCTTTTCCTTGCAATAGTGGCAGAAGAGTCATCAGAGTCTGTCTTGAACTCATCAGATTCAGAACTCTGGGCATCATATAGAGCATCTATTCTCTTCATCAAATCTTTCTTCAGCTGAACAGCAGCAGATATAGGAGGTGAAGCAGGAACAACAACAGCAGCAGTAGAGGTGACAGCAGCAGATGGAGCAGCAAATGGAGAGGGTGCAACAGAAGCAATTGTCTCACTATCATCAGCAAAAATTTCACTAACAGCAGAAACAACATCAAAAACTGCAGCAGGCTCAAAAACAGTGGCCTCTGACATCAGAAGATCCTTGGAAATTGGCTCATCAGAAGCAATTAGGATTTCAGCAGCAGTGTGAGCAATCTCAGCAGTATCAACAATTTCAGAAGCAAAGTCAGTGTTTTCTTTAACAGCAGCAACATCTTCAGAAGCAGCAATCACTGAATGTGCAAAAGAGAAGATAATGCTGGGGTCACAGTAAGAGACAGGCACCGATGCCTTGGATAAATCTTCTGTGGGCTGGACAACATTTCTCTCTGGCAAACAGCTGAAGAAGGCAGTGTCAAAGGCAGATAGCAAAGACCTTAGGTCAATTGCAAAAACTGCAGTAGGAGTCTGACAATCTGGAGGCACAGCAACAGTAGCAGAAGGGGCAGCAGACACAGAAACATCAGCAGCAGCAGCAGTATCATCAACAGCAGGAGCAGAAACAGCAGCAGCAACAGCATGAAGGCTTGCTTCATAGGGCATCTCCCCCTGCCTAGATGCAGAGACATCTGTATCAAGGCAAACTGCTGGTGGTGCTGCCTGAGGAAGGAGGGAGGAAAGCCTGGCAGAGAGGGCTACCACTGACAAGTGTAGAGGAGCCAATGAGGTCTCCAAGAGTAGAGAGAGCCTGGGGGCAATTAGCTCATACAACTTGTCAGCTAGGGCTGAGAGGTCTACTGGCTCAATAATAGGAGCAGAGGTAGATTGAATGGGGATAGCTGAGGATGCTGGAAGTGGAGGGCTGCAGAGTGGAATGGATGGCTCAGGTGTTGGGATGGTGGAAATGGAGGACAAGGGGATGGATATGGATGGGGTGAAAGTGGTTTGGTCAATGATATGTTGGAGGAGATCTTGGAATGAAGTTGAGGTGGAGGGTAATTCTGGAGGAGAGGATGGGGAATCATCCATATAGGAGTCATCCAGGAGGGTGAAGGATGGAATGGAGGGAGAAGAGGTGACATCTGGTGGAGGGTATGAGAACAGAGGGTAGAAGTGGTCTATTGGTGGAGGCAGAATGGGTTCTGGAGATGGAATTGTTGTTGGAGATGGGCTAGAGATGGTAATGGTGGATGGAGCTGGAATGGTGGATGGAAGAGGTAGGGTTGGAAGTGGAGGAGGAGAGGAGGCAGCAACAGCAACAGCCAGGTCAGCTGCAGGAGCAGAGGCCTGTGGGGGAGTGACTCTATGAGTCCTGGTGCCTGAAGGAGCACTTGAGGAGGGCCTTCCAGGCTTGCTGATTTGCCTGTCCCACTTGACAAAGAGGGCACAGGTGAGTCTCTTGGAGGCATTTATGTGCACTCCAGAGGAGACCAGCAAGGCAGGGCACCTGTTTTGCAGGAAGACTCCAAGAATCCTTCCAAAGTTAACAAAGCTTTTGTTTATTTTCTTCTTTATTAGGTCAAAGAAGACCTCTCCCCAGTTCAAACTTCTCTTATCCACCAGAGCTCCCATGAGGCAGAGCTGGTATCTGGATATGGTATCATGTGCAGAGTGCTTTGCCAGCAGCACTTTCCCTACCACATCTGCTAGGAACCTGTATTCAACAGACAGGTTCCTCTTGAATAACTTGCTAGGGTTTCCCTCTGGATGACCCATCCTGGCAAGCATGTCAGAAAACTCCTCTCCAGATAACTCAGCAGTATCATCTCCATTTCTTAGTCCAAAAACCTCTGTTAAAATGGTGGGGGTCAGAGGTACCTGAGTTCCAGCAATGGACCCAACTATTGTGGAGTTGTCTTGATTATGAGCAGTATAGACCCACTCCTTTATCTCATCTGAAGCAAGCTTGATTCTAGTGGTCATGAGGGTAGACAGATTCTGATCCTTGAATAAATCCAGTATATCTTGGAAGATTTGATCAGTGGTGTTGAAAGATTCCATATCAATGTCGAATCCAGCATCGAACTTCATTGCGGCTAGAACTGCAACGGACACAGCCATTGTACCTGCAAAAATTCAACAAACAAAACGACCAAGCGTAGAACTGTTTGGAGGGAAAGAAAATCCTTGCAGAGAAATCGAAAGCGCAAGAGAGAACGACGGCGAAAAATGAGTTTTATATTAGGGTTCGACGTAGAATTGGAAAGATCGTTGAACTCAGTTCGACGATCGAGACTTCTAAAGGAATCTGAAAGGTTTTCAACATCATCGATCTCCGTTCGACGATATTGGAGAGCGTCGAGCTCCGTTCGACGATCGTGCAGAGAACAAGATCGTCGAGCGCTGTTCGACGATCGTTGACCGGAAGAGATAGTTCATACTATCTGAGAGGCGCTGAACTCAGTTCGACGATTTTTGGAAATCGTCGATCTCCGTTCGACGATCTTAGGGGAAATCGTCGAGCGCAGTTCAGAGATCAGAAAGATTCTAGACACCAAGGAAAATCAGAATGTTTGCCTAGTCTTGGTCAATTTTTAAGCTTTCAAAATCTTGGATATTACTTAAGGCTTCCTCCATCTAACATTCCTAACTGATTTAGGAAGAAGGTGTGTTTTTTTCATCCAAAGGCTTGGTGAAAATATCTCCCCTTTGTAAATCAGTTGGGATATATTATAGTTCAATTTTGTTCTTTTCAACATTATCCCTTAAGAAGTGATGCTTAATATCTATGTGTTTTGTCCTACTATGGAGGACTGGATTTTGAGCTATGGAAATAGCACTTGTGTTATCACAAAAGATTTTAGACTTCTCTAAGTTGTAACCATAGTCTAGGAGTTGGTTTTGGATTCACAAAATTTGTGAACAACAACTGCCTGCAGCCATATATTCAGCTTCAGCAGTTGAAGTTGACACAGATGTTTGTTTCTTACAAAACCAAGAAACAAGTCTATCACCAAGGAACTGACAAGTTCCACTGGTGCTTTTCCTGTCCATTCTGCATCCAGCATAATCAGCATCAGAGAATCCAGTTAACTCAAATGCTGAATCTTTTGGATACCAGAGGCCTAGATTTGGACAACTTTTAACATACCTGAGAATCCTCTTTACTAATGTTAGGTGTGACTCTCTAGGGCTTACTTGGAACCTAGCACATATACATGTAGCAAACATTATATCTGGTCTACTAGCTGTAAGATACAGTAAAGAGCCAATCATTGCTCTATATGTTGTCTGATCAATAGGTTTCCCATGTTCATCAGCATCCAATACAGCATTGGTAGGCATGGGTGTTTTCATACAAGATGCCTCAGACATACCAAATTTCTTAACCAGTTCATTAGCATATTTGGTTTGAGAAATAAAGATGCCTTCAGCATGTTGTTTGACTTGCAATCCTAGGAAGAAGGACAGCTCACCCATGCTACTCATCTCAAATTTAGAATGCATCAGGTTAGAAAACCTTCTGCATAATTTTGAGTCAGTAGAACCAAAAATGATATTGTCTACATAAATTTGTACTAGTAGGGTATGGGACTTATGGGTTCTAATAAAAAGAGTTTGGTCTACTCTACCCCTTATAAAACCATTTTCCAAGAGAAAGTATGCTAGGGTCTCATACCATGCTCTAGGAGCTTGCTTGAGACCATATAATGCTTTGTTCAGTCTAAAAACATAATCAGGAAGAGTTGGAGAGATAAAACCTAGAGGTTGTCTGACATAGACTTCCTCTTTGATGTCTCCATTTAAGAAAGCACTTTTGACATCCATCTGATAAACCTTGAAGCCTTTGTGAGCTGTATAAGATAGAAATATCCTGATGGCTTCCAATCTCGCAACAGGTGCAAAAGTCTGGTCGTAGTCAATTCCTTCTTCTTGAGAATATCCCTGAGCAACTAGCCTTGCCTTGTTCCTTATAATTACTCCTTGATCATCCAGTTTGTTTCTGAATACCCATTTTGTTCTAATAATGGAATGATCCTTAGGCTTTGGCACTAGTTCCCATACTTTGTTCCTCTCAAATTGATGCAATTCCTCTTGCATTGCAATGATCCAATGTGGATCTTGCTCTGCATCTTGAATGGACTGAGGTTCAATTTGAGATAGGAAATAGGTGTGCAACAGGTTTTGGTTGACCTGATTTCTGGTTTGCACACCAGCTGAGATTTCTCCAATTATTTGGGAAATTGGATGGTCTCTTGATGTTACTAAATCAACAGGGGGTGTTGATTGTTCACCAACCTGTGTTGTTGTTTCCTCTTGTAGTACAACAACTGGCTCTTCAGATTGTGCTTCAATATGTGAGGCATTCCCTTCATCTTCACTGCTTTCTTCTTCTTGAGCAACCTGTAACTTGTTCATATCTTCAACTAGAGAGAGTTCCTGCAAAGGTTCTATGGTAGAAGAAATCTTCTCCTTGAAAGACATGTTAGTTTCATCAAAAGAAATATGAACAGATTCCTCAATTTTCAAAGATGATTTATTATAGACCCTATAGGCCTTGCTGATCATGGAGTATCCCAGAAACACTCCTTCATCAGCTTTGGCATGGAATTTTGCTAGATATTTCTTGTCATTATTGTGAATGTAGCAAATACAACCAAAAATTCTGAAATAGTCAACTTTAGGTTTCTTCCCTTTGAGTAATTCATAGGGAGTCTTTCCCTTTAGTTTATATATCAGACTTCTGTTTAGCACATAGTTGGAGGTGTTCACTGCCTCTGCCCAAAAGGATAGAGGTAGATGAGCATCTGACAACAATGTAGTGGCAGATTCAATAAGGGTTCTATTTTTCCTTTCAGCTACCCCATTTTGTTGAGGAGTTCTAGGAGCTGAGAAAGTATGCCTGATCCCTTCACTCTGACAGAACTCTTGCATAAGAAGAGAATCAAACTCTGTCCCATGATCACTTCTGATCAGGGCAATGTGAGTATTGAACTCAATCTGTATACATTTGAGAAACTCTGTCAGACACTTAAAGTTATCAGACTTCTTCCTTAGAAAGAACACCCAAGTGAATCTAGAGAAGTCATCTACAACTACTAAAGTGTAGGATTTCCCTCCTAGGCTTTGTACTGTGATGGGTCCAAATAGATCCATGTGTAACAGATACAATATCCTAGGTGAATCACTCTTATTAAGTGACTTAGAACTGTTTTTAGTTTGCTTGCCTAATTGACAAGCCCTGCAGAGTCCTTCCTTCTTGAAGGGGCCAGAAGGTAGTCCTCTAACAAGGTTGTCCTTGGAGAGCCTAGCAATAGTTCTAAGGTTTAGGTGTCCTAGTCTCTTATGCCATAAAACATTTGGTCTACAGACAGAGTTAAACAGACAAATATCTATATTAGTTGAAAGAAAATCTACTAGATAGATGTTACCTTTCCTTTTACCTGTCAACACAGTTGTGTTGTCCTCTGACTTGATTCTGCATAAGGTTTTGCTGAAGGTCACCTGGTAGCCTTCATCACATAGCTGACTGATGCTGATTAGGTTGTGCTTCAGTCCTTCCACATAGGCTACCTTCTTGAAGGTTACTGAACCAATCTGGACTGCACCATATCCTTTAGTTTGTCCAAAGTTGGAATCACCAAAGATAACTTTGGGTCCAAGCTTGGCTCTAAAGGAAGTGAGGTTGTCCTTGTTTCCTGTCATGTGCTTAGAGCACCCACTATCCAAATACCATTGCTGGTAAGATGTTGGATAGGTCTTTACCTGCACATAAAACAATTCATTTGTTTTTGACCCAGTTTACCTTGGGCCTAGGTTGATAACCTCTAAATTCTGAAATGAAAGACATCCCAGGTTGACTCTTATATCCTTCAGGATGATATCTCCTTGGAGGTATAATCCATTCAGTATAAGGGTTAAAGGTTTGGGATGAAGAACCCTTAGGATTCAATTTTGATTTGCCTTTAAACAAGTTTCCAGAGTTCTGACCTCTGTTTGACGATCTTGGAGCTGAGTTCGACGATCTTGGGTCAGATCGTCGAGCTCCGTTCGACGGTCGACTATAGGTGAGGTCAGGTATATGTGATCGTCGACCTGCGTTCGACGACTCTGGCTGAGATCGTCGATCAGCGTTCGACGATTTTTCCTGAGATCGTCGAGCTGCGTTCGGTGATCGTCGATCTTCATTCGGCGATCGTCGATCTCCGTTCGATGATTTTTGCTGGGACTTAGTTTTCTGAGGCAGATCAGAATTTTTCCTGGCAACCTCTTTAACTCCCTTTCCCTTGTTAGAAATAAACTCGATGGGAGTTGTTAGGACTATAGGTTGGCTGGATGAAGCACCCAAGCCCAGTGTACTGTTGAATCTAGAGTTCACTGTGCTTGTGATGTCCATCAGCTTGATGCTTCTCCCATTAAGGGATTCTTCAAGCTTCTTGGCCTCAGAGAGCTCACTTTTCAGTGAAGTTATTTGTTCTCTACAGTTCTCCAACTCCTGAGAGAGTTTGAGGTTTTCTGACTTTAAACCATTGTGTTCAGATAATTGATTTCTGAGAGAGATAATCTCTTTCTCAGACTTTAGTAGGTCTAAACACAGTGCTTTAAATTCAGATTTAAAATCTTCTGAAGTAAAATCAAAAGAACCAATTACCTGATCTTCTTCAGGTTGAGTCTCTGAGTCTGACTCTGACTCCTCTTCCTCTGAATTATTCTGTGAGGCATTGATTGTCATCATGCAGAACTCCTTTTCTTCTGCATCATCCTCATCATCACTTGAGCTAGAAGAGGATTCTGACTCCTCTTCTGTCTCACTCCAGGATTCAGCAACAAACCCTTTTCTTGTATGCTTATTTTTGCTTGAAGAAGGTTTGCCACTTCCATTCCTTTTGGAGTCTTTCTCCTTTCTTCTTTCTTTTCTGTCCCTTCTGTCCTTGATCTTGTTCTCTGGACAGTCAGGAACTATGTGCCCTGGTTTCCTGCAACCAAAGCAGATAATATCTTTATTGTTGCTAATGGACTTGTCATACCTTGGCTTGTCCTGCTCCTTGTATGATCTTCTTCTGAAGTCCTTTCTGGCCATCTTGTAGAATCTTTTGGCCAACAAGCTGAGTAGTTCATCATTGCCTGTGCTCTTATCTTCAGGCAGATCCTCAGTTTCCTTAAAGGCTATGGTCTTCTCTTTCCTTGTGGCTGGTGAAGCAGCCTTCTGTTCTTCCTCTCTATTCTTGATAAGTAGCTCATAAGATTTGAGCTTACCCAACAAGGCTTCAGTGGTGATTTCATTCAGACTTCTGGCATCCTTAATTGGCCAGATTCTTGAATCCCAAGTGCTGGGGAAGCACATTAGGATCTTGTCATTAAGTTCTGTCAGAGAAATCTCTTTGTCCAATGTCCTTAGTTCACTGACAATTAGACTCAATCTGTTGTACATGTCTTCCACTGACTCAGTCTCTCCCTTCTTGAAGTTCTCATATTGGGAGATGAGATGGGATCTTCTGTCCTTTCTCTCATCAGCTGAGCCTGAGACTATTTCTGAGAGCTTGTCCCAAATCTCCTTGGCTGAATTGCATTCAGCTACCTTTTGAAAAATGTCATCTGACATTGTCTGAGCTAGAATGTTCATAGCCTTGGCATCAGCTACTTTCCATTTTTTGATGTCAGCATCTGTTCCTGATGGAGGTGGAACAGCATTTGTACTTGTGCTCTCTGGGGGTCTTGGACACACTGTCAAAACAGAATTAAAAATATCTTCGTCAATGGAATTCATGTAAAGTCTAATCCTTGCTTTCCAAAGTGCAAACTTGGAAAGATTGCACACTGGAGGTCTGGTGCTAGCATAATCTTTGTTTTGGGCCATGATTTGTGCAAACAAAAACTAATAATAAAATACAGAAGAAAAACAGATCTAGTTTGGGATCTTGGGGTTCAGGTGTTGGCCTGTACAACCAATCAGATATGGTATGATTAACCAACCTGGCTCTGATACCAATTGAAAGAGCAACTAGATCTGATATACTCTAGAGGGGGGGGTGAGAGAGTTATGGCAGTCTTCTCTTTCTCAACCAACTGAGAAGACTAAGTGGATTGATGTCAAAGCTCCCCCTGAGTCCTTTAGATCTTCAGGAAGAAGAGCTTTGCTGAGGGTGATAGGCCTTCAAAGATAAAACTCCAGCAATAGATGATTTCAGCAAGCTGAAATGTTGAGTGTCTGGAGTCTTGAAATGATGTTGGCCTTGAACACTTTGAGAGCTGAAGAGATCTGAAGATTTTTGAAAGCTTGATCTCTTTGATGAGTGTTCTTCAGAATTCTCCTTTTTTTTGACAGAAAACTTTTGAGTATCTTTTTTGTGTTCTGTATATTGTGTGTCTTCTTTCTTCTGGTTGATGTAGATTCAAAAAACATCCTATCTTTTATTCTCTGTTCCAGAATAGAATGTCATTCTCTGTCAAGGATAGCCGTTGGTCTGCATTAATTGCATGCTTAATTGCAAAAACTCTTCTGGAGGAAAGTCCACAGAATTATTCCTTGAAAAGTCCCTTGAAACTTAGTCCAGAAGTAAATGAAAACGGCTAGCAAATCTCTGAATTAATTGCAGAATAACTCCTGACTGATTTGAATTTGAATTCTGGAAGTTATCTGAAATCGTCGAACTGAGCTCTGCTATCGTCGAGCTGAGCTCAGCGAACTGGAAAACTCAAGCAGCAAAATAATCGTCGATCTGAGCTCAAAGATCGTCGAACTGAGCTCAGAGATAAAGATCCAATGCAGAGTCAAAATCGTCGACCTGAGCTCACCGATCGTCGAATGGAGTTCGACGATATTATGAAGTTGAGCTCAGCGATCGTCGAATGGAGTTCGACGATCTGTCGAAGTTGAGCCAGACGATCGTCGATCGGAGTTCGATGAATCGTCGTGCTGAGCTCGACGATCAGACTTAGTCTCCAGACAGAAAAGCTTGGTCTCCAGGGCAGCTTCCAATCCTATACTTCTAACCCTTAGACTCAATTCTAATTGACCTATTAAGCTATACAGAAGGTCAAGTAAAGGTTCCTAGAGACATAGTGATCCTGACCCAAATTAGTAATAGGGTGTTCCAACATAGAGGTGGCTAGAGGTACTGCCTCGCCGACCGGGCAGCCGATGCCTGCTAAAATCTCGTGTATGACCTCCAGCCATTCCTCCGTCTTTACCGCATCCTCTGTCCCACGGTACACTGGTAGGGATAGGCTCTTAAAAGCACTCAGCCAGTTTGATTCCGGATTTGGTTGCGGAGCCGGGACTTGCTGGGATTTGAAGGCATCCAGAATCGCCGTCAAAGTCTGCCTCATCTCCGTATGTAGGGATGGAGTGGCAGCTGGAGGGGGAGGAGTCACATTTTGCGGCGCGGCGACCTGTGGAGGTTGCATAAAGGTAAGGTTAAAACAGAACTGGCCTAACTCATTGTACTTCGTGGACCATTTTATGTGACTTTTACACATGGTTCACCACTGCTTCCGCTGCATAGTTTGTCCGCAAACTAATGCTCGGGCGGGGGTGGTCTGGTGTTGTGGACTTCTTTCTCATATGATCGTTGTTCAAGTGATACCAGTTTGTAAGACCCCTTCCTCCCCCTTACCAAGGAGGGCTACCGGGCCTTATGCCCAGAACCACTATTTTACGGTGGCACTAACGCACGGGTTAGTCAACACCGCAACACGCCGATCCTGTCGGCTATTACGATCATATACATAGGCCAATATGAGAAAAGAAGTGTAACAATGTGACAAATCTACAAGTCCACAAGTCACGGAGTACATCATATATATATATGGAATGAATAGTACAACATAGTCCACAATGAGTACAAAACGAAAGAGTAATAAGGGTTTATGCCCAGTACATCAAATCAACTCTCTCAATTAAAAGCGGAAGCTATACTAGTACATCAGAATTCGTCCCACCTGAGGACGCACAGTAGTGGTAGTAGCCTGCTGTAGCGGTATCTGCTCCTCACGTCCTGTCTCCTCGTCGTGCTGGTGCTCCATCTCCACGGGCTCCTAAAAATAGTATGGTCACCGACCATTAGTCAAAAAGACTAAGTCGTTTCCTCCACACCTCGCCCCGCAACTCCTAGGCACCGAGCGGGAGGACGAAGCGGAGGACAACAAGGGGTAGCAAAAGTGGAAGCAGGTGACAGAAACTAACTAGCAGTTCTAAATACGGTACAAGTAAGTAAAGAGCAGTACTAGTAAAGGAAGTAAATAACAGAAGGTAAGAGCATGTAAATAAAACTATTCTATCACTATACTACCATCACAAAAGTATCCTAACTTATATAAATGCTCATACAAATATATAAGTTAGGATTTCCAGGAAATTTAACTTATCATATAAAAGAGCCCATGCTAGTTTATATGATAAGGATCTATGAAGCGTATGACCTAATATGAATGAATGTTATGATGCAATTTTATGCACAGGCAAGTGCAACTCACGCACAACGACTCTGTGATCACAGACCTTTATTTCCCACTTTTTGAGAGCTAGCATCACTCTCGGGTACCACCGCTGTGGCTACGGCAGCAGCGGAGCGGGCGTCTCCACTTCTAGGCCGGTATGTACACTACCAAGCCTTAGACCCCTCTCATACGCCTCTGTACACGTCCAAGGTGCACTCTAGAGTCTCGTGTACATACTTTGCTGACAACCCTCAGTCTTGTTGGGTCGGATGTGCGTTATCGGGGATCGTCCTCCAGACCGCAGTGTAAAACAACCCACTAGCCCCTCTAACCCTCACAACCGCCTGGTGCACCGTACTGCCATCGGTGTGATGAACGGCCAGTACCGCATGCCCTGCCACTATATTTATGCACATGCAAGTCTTTCATTTCGAGCCTTCCGCTCGCAGGACCAAACCCGTCCTGAAACCCTCAAACCTAACCCGGGTGAGAACACACAATAGTGCCTTTATACCAATTCCCTCAAACCCTACACCGGTGAGCATATAACATGAAACTCTCCAACCCTATATTGGTGAGAAGGTACAACAAATGTCTTAACCTATTATACTACTCTTGTCTACGGGTTATTATACTTAGTGATTTAAGGTTAATCTCAGGACTGCACAGGGTATACCCGGTGAAGGGCTCTCAGGGGCATTAGGAACTATGATGGGATTACGCCCAAAGTTCCCTTTCGCAAGAATATTTAATTTAGTTGATGACTACCCATGTTTCACCTCAGCTCTCATTGTTGCTCTGGAACAATCCTAGTGACTAAAGATATTACCGGGAAACCGACGGTCTTCCGTCGACCTCCACTCCGGTTGCTACCTAAAGACTTGCACTTTTACTCCCGTCACTAAGACAATACTACCCACCAGGGATTATTCATATTGCACTCCCTTATTCTTCCGATGATCAATCCTCTGGTAATCCCCTAAAGCATGACCTATTTATGTTATATGCAGACCATGTCCTATTATTACCCCAAAAATGGAATCTTCTAATCCTTAGGGCCTCTTGCCCCTAACTATTTATCCTAGGGTTTTATGGGCTAATGGAACTATCATATGGATTCTCATAATTTTCCTTGGGCAAATAATCCCTTAATTAAATCTTTTAATTTATTTCCTAGGTCACTTTACACATGAAGTAGTATAATTTAACATCCACTGACCTAGGTAATTTTTCCTGAGTTGTATATTGATAAAATATTTCTTTCTACAGGGTTTCATAATTTTCCTTTGATTATTTATACCAATTCCTTATTTAATACCAAATCTACGTAATTTTCATTTTACAAATGTAGTACAAGGAATATATAATCCAAAATTTCAGGAAAATTACAGAACATATAAAACATTAATTTAAGACTATGGGCAGAGTTTCATCAACCTTTATAGTGTAATGGCCTAACAATTCCCATTCTTACATATTTACCAAAATGTCATTATATTAATTTAAAAATTATCAGTACACCCATAAATTCTGAAATAATTATTCAACACTAATAATACAATTATACTTCACTAGCAATATTTCCAAATTTATCTGAAGTGTATTTCCATCAAATCAAGAATAAATGCAAAAAGGGTAAAATGGGCATTTCAAGGTATTTTACTCCAAACGTTCTTCAAACAGAAAGATAAAATTTTCTTAAGTCAAATAAAACTTTATTTTTAACTTGGCAAAGTTTGAGGACTTTTACTTGAGGAAGACCTATTTTTCCAATTTATTTTCAAAAGGGGCTATATTTTTAAAAATTCCAATTAATGGGATTTTTGATTCCAAAAATCCCATAATTAATCTGAGGGGTGAACTTTACCCTAATGAACCATTGGAATAAAATCCATGATTTTTCAGTCCCTCAATTAGGCCGAATGCACCATATTTAAATTATTACTATTGGCACACCAAGGCAATATATAAACCAACACATGCAAGTGAATTTTCCAACATGCAGTGATCCAAATGTGCTGAAATTTTTATCATGCACCAATGATGTACCCAAGGACGTACCACCAAAATTTGGGGCTATGAGCAGTCATATAACACCAAATATTGCATTTATTTAGGTTTTGATATTATGACCAAAACTATAGAAAACGTTGTTTTAAAAAAATTCCCCATTTTTGGCAGGGGCTAGGTATGCCCTAATCATGCATGTACCCAAACTTTGGTGCCATGGTGATTGCTGGTTTGACTTGGGCATCCAGAAGATTTTCTGCCCTTTTCTAGGACCAGTCCTAAGAGAAATGCCCTACAGGACAGACTACTGGACCAAAATTAATGATTAAGGTGTCAAATTAAAGCTAACAGGTAAGGCTACATTTTTCATTCATGGTCCAGGTTCTGGAAATGCATTTAAGAGGCCTAACTATGATATGCAATGTCACTGAATTTATGTGACAGAATTACACTATTCATAATAATTAAATTTAAATCATATCATATCATCTGCACGAATCCTAAAGCAAGAACGGACGAAATCGGGTCATCGTCCCCAACAGATCAAGGGCTGAGATTGAGCCGACCTGGAGCAACTTTACTGGCCTTTTCCGGCCAGCTGAGCCACCACCACCGCCGGCGGATGTCGTCACCACCTTCGCTAAGGTGGGGGCTAGCGTTTCCCGGTGGTGGGGCCGCCGGAGTTGGCTCCTCCGGCGAACCCGAGCAAGAAGAAAAAGCCCGGAATTTCTCATTTTCCTCTCATAGCATCGGGCTCAATTGAGCTTGATATCTCACCTAATCGATCTAGAATTCTAGTACAGGTAGAGGGGAGGCGAAACAGACCTGGATTGGGGCTTGGCGGCGGGTCAGGCGGTGGTTTGCCATGGTGGTGGTGCGCCGGCGAGCTCCTCCCCGAATGCTTGATTCTCCACCATTTACCATGCTCCAGCACTCGATTTTAATTCCTTCTCTCTCTCTGAAGCTGATGGAGGGGTTAATTGGGCCTGAAGTGGTGTATAGGGGGAGATACATCCTATGTGAGCTCGGCTCAACCTTGGTTGCTCCGCCCATGCTTGCCAGGTGGTTCTCAGCCCTTAATTCCTTCTGGAATGCTGTGAGGAGGTCGGCCAGCACCTTTTGGGCTGAAGGAGTGAAGGCCACATGGCCACCTCTCATCATTTTCCATTTCTCTCTCCTCTTTTTAGGTGATTTCTCCATAATGCCCCCTTGCATGCATTCTCTCTCCTAATTCAGAGGGGTAGGGCTGGTCTTGTTCACTTGGGATGGCCATGGGGCAAATTTGGTGGGCTTGGTCCAAGGAGAGTGAGCTTAGCCTTCATTTTCTTCTTTAGGTCAATTGTGTTGATTATGTTGACTCTGAGTTGACTTGATCAACCATGGTGGGTGGGCTGACCCCATTTGTTGGTCATGAGCTTAGTGGAACCACCCAACTTGGGTTGGGTCAAGGGGGTGCCCTACTTAGGCTAATTGGGCTTATGAGTGTGGGTTTAACCAAATTAGGCCCAAGGTTGACTTTGGTCAACTGGAGTTTGACCTAGTTTGACTTGGTCCTATAGTGGGCCCCACATGGCTACAACCCGCTACCTAGGGTCAAACCTAGCTAAAACCCCTGTCACCCATCCCATGTCTAACCCAATCTAAGTGAAAGGGGCCTAGAAGTAACATGGGATGTTACAGTAGGCCTGGTGAAATAGGCTGAGGTAGGGCTTGATTGCCTAGGTTATAGGAGTGTGGACTCACTCTGAGGTAGGATTATCTAGAAGAATCTGAGTTGTAGGACTTGTAGAAGTCTGAGCTGTAGGAACCTTTCAGGGTTCTGAGTTGTAAGATCTGAGGATCTGAGTAGAAAGAAGGGAGTTAGGCCGAATCTAGTATACTACTAGATAGGAGGAGGGGGAAAGTGGATGTACCCATCTCTTGGAAAACCACTATAAATCTGTGTGCAATCTGTTTTGACTGTGTTTGTTTTTAAGTTGTGCTGTGATAGTTATTGCATAGATTAACTGCTAGTAAAATATATTGTCTGCCTTAATAAAAAGGAATTGAACCTATTCACCCCCCCCCCCTCTAGGTGTTTAGGATATCTTGAAATCAATTCTTTCAAGTGGTATCAGAGCCAGGTTGCTCAAGATTATACTTAACAGTCTGAGTTGATCTATAAGGCAGTTATCAGTTAGACAGAATGGGTTCAGGTGAGAATCAGAAGGAACTTGGATCCATGAAACTTCATATCTGTAGGAAATAAAATTTTGGCATATGGAAAGAGCGGGTCAGATTGTTCATGGAAGCATCTGATCCAAGAATTTACATCACAGTGCTAGAAGGGTCATTTATTCCTATGAACATATCAATTATTGATGCTAACCTCAAGACTCCAAAAAGTTATTTAGAAATGACTAAGAAAGAGATCATCCTAGCAACCTTAGACAAGAGGGCACAGAATATAATTATCAGTGTCATAGATTACTCTACATTCCAGAATCTGGTCCATTGCAAAACCTCCAAGGAGATGTGGGACACTTTGATTGTCTATATGGAGGGAACAGAAGAAGTGAGAGAGGATAGGAAGTCTATATTAAATCAAGAGTATGAAATCTTTAGACAAGCTAAGACAGATTTCATAGCTGAATGCTATAAGAAATTCTTTAGAATTATTAATGAGCTAATGACATATAGAAGAGTCTTTAGCACTTATGAATTAAATGACAAGTTTCTCAGATCACTAACCAAGGATTGGGATACTAAAATATGTACCATCAGAGAGGTGGCAAGGCTTGCAGATACACCTCCACCAACCTTATTTAGAAAACTATTATCCTATGAGATGCAGCTCACTGTCAGAAAGGAGGAGAAGAAAAGCAATAAGTCTGAATACGGAGAGAAGTCAGTTGCTTTTAAGGCTGAAGCCACAAGAAAGGGCAGGAGAAAGTCACCTTCTCCTCCCAAGAGAATGGCTGAAGTTGAATCTGAAAATTCTGACATCATCACATCAGACAGTCACAAATCTGATGAGGACTTTGCTACCTTCACAAGGCAGTTTCAAAGGTTCATGAAGAAGAAGAAATGGAGATCAAAGCCATCTTCATCCTTATTCAAGGATGACTATTACAAGAAGAAGAAAACATCCAAGGATGACAGGTATGTCTCTAATCCCAATAAACAAACTTCTTCTAAAATTATTTGTTATTGTTGCAACAGGCCAGGACATGTCATGGTTGATTGTCCTGATAAAAGAAAGGAATCTAAAGATAAAAAGAGGCAACAAAATAAGGGCAAGAAGGAGAGATCTTTTGTTGTAAAGAAGCAGAAGAGTTAGACTGACTCATCATCATCAGAATCAGCAGAAGAGACTGAAGTTGAACCCTATATAGGATTGTTCACTACTGAAGAGGATTCAGTAGAATCTGAGTTCTTGCAAATGCTGGACTCTATCAATGGGATTGAAGATATTCATTGCAAAGGGCTGATGGCTATATCTGAGGAAGATCAGTTCCAGGATCAGCCTGGTCCAAGTAAGGTAAACAACTTATCTTCAATTTTTGATTATTACACTAGATCAGAATCAGAAGCATCAGCATCAAGATATGAGGATGGTTCTGAATGTGAAGGGGATGTTCATCAACTAATTGATGAGTATGCTGATTTGTTGCAAGCTCTTAAGAGAAGCAGAATCCTTAACAAGAAACAGGCTGAGGAAATTGCATCTCTTAAATTGGCTGCATCAGATTCAGCAAAAAAGCTGGATTTGAAGTTGAATGAAGTTGCCAAACTAAAAAATATAACTTTTATTCAGATGGGTATAATTACATTCAAAAATGATCAAATCAAGAGTCTGGAAGTCAGACTTCAGAGAGAGAAGGATCTTGTGTCTAAATTTTCAAAGCCAAAATCAGTCTTGCCCTTAATTGATGACTTCATCCTCCAAAAGCGTAAGACAGGATTAGGCTTCAAGGGAAGAACTAGGGCAGCTAATTCCAAAAGAAAAGGCAAAGCCCCAGTTCAGCCACTAGCCTTCAAACCCCCTATTGCTTTCAGGAAAGTGATGCAGCCTACTAACAGGTATGACCATGACATTACACATGGTCACTGTAAGCTTGGAGATCAGAATGACAAGGGTGCAAATGCTAATAGGGCAGCCCATGAACAAACACACCATGTTCTTCATGAATCATCAATGTTTGTTGCACCAGCCCCAGCACTCTATAAAAGGACTGCTGACTGCAATGTTGTTAAGACTGTACTCAAAAGAAGATACAATAGATATGAGTGCTGGTGTTGTGGAAAAGTGGGTCATTATGCCATTAATTGTTGGCACAAAACTACTGTCAGAAAAAATGCCAGCTTACCTGTCAGAAAGGTTGCAAGCAAGCATGTCAAGTTTCAGTCTAACCTGAACCTAGAACCCAATAATTATTGGGGTTCTAATGTTAAGTAATTTTATTTGATGCAGGTGAGTCCAAGTGGCCATACCACAATATGGTACTTGGACAGTGGATGTTTCAGGCACATGACTGGAACAAGAAGGATGCTGAAGGACTACTCTCCCATAGAGAATGGACCCAAAGTGATCTTTGCTGGATCTGAAAAGGGGGTCATCAAAGGGTTTGGTAACATTTCCAATAGTTCTATCACTATCACCCAAGTGGCTTATGTGAAAGGTCTGAAACATAACTTAATAAGCATAAGCCAACTGAGTGATCTTAGTTTTGACACCTCTTTTATTAGGAATGGGTATCAGATTGGAAGGACAAGTGATCAAGAGGTCATCTTGTCAGGTTATAGAAAAGGAAATGTTTACTGTCTCAACTTTGAATGTGAGAATAAGAACTCTCCTATTTGTCTAGTTGCAGATGAGAAAGCTTCTCATTGTGTCAAATGGCATAAGAGGCTGGCTCACCTGAACTACAAGTCAATAAGACAACTCTATAGTATGGAGTTAGTGAGGAATGGTCCTCAGGTCAAGTGCATCCAGGAGGGTGTGTGTTCAGCTTGTCAAAAAGGCAAACAGACCAAAATATCCTTCCATACTCTTGATACCAAAGATTCAGTGAGGTGTTTATATCTCCTGCATATGGATTTATTTGGTCTTATGCCAGTTCATAGTCTAGGTAGGAAAGTCTACACATTTGTGATTGTGGATGACTATTCTAGATTTTCATGGGTTTTCTTCCTGAGGCAGAAATCTGAAACCACTACTGTCTTCCACAATTTTATTAGACAAATTCAGAATGAACTTAACAATTATGTGGTCAAAATCAGAAGTGACCATGGGACTGAATTTCAGTCTGAATGCATGACAAGATTTTGTGAAGAACTAGGGATTCATCAAGAGTTCTCCTCACCTAGAACTCCCCAACAAAATAGTATTGCTGAAAGAAAGAATAGGACTCTTATTGAGCCTGGTAGAACCCTACTAAGTGACACTTCTCTCCCAGAATATTTCTGGGCTGAGGCAGTAAACACTGCATGTCATGTTCTTAATAGGGCTTCCATCACCAAAAGCCACAAGAAGACACCCTATGAGATTATGAAAGGCATAAAACCAAATTTAGTCTATTTTAGAATCTTGGGTAGCAAGTGTTATGTTCTTAATAATGGAAAGCACTATTTAACTAAGTTTACTGCCAAATCCCAAGAAGGGATATTTGTTGGGTACAGCAATAGCAGTAGGGCATACAGAGTCTACAACTTGACTACTCAAGTTGTAGAAGAATCTGTCCATGTAGTTTTTGATGAAACAAAACTAATCAACTATGAGTTGTCTAGTACTTCTTGTAGCTCTACAGGTTTGAAGGAAAATATGGACAAGCTAACCATTAGTAAAGACCAACCTGCAAGGCAGGATGAAGAAAATGATGGATGTTGTCTAAGGGGAGTACAAGACCCACAAGCTGATGATGAAGACAATGAAGTACAGCATGGTGGGATGATTGGATAAAATCAAGGTGTAGGTAGATTGCTTCCAGTAATAAGACATCTAAAGGATCATCCAGCACACCAAATTATTGGTGATCTAAGTCATGGTGTTCAGACAAGGAGCAAGAACATGAACACAGTCCTTTGCTCAAGTTTTCTATCCCGGATGGAACCCAAGAAATTTGAAGAACCCATACAAGACCAAAATTGGATTGATGCCATGCAGGAAGAGCTGAATCAATTCAAAAGATGCAAAGTCTGGAAGTTGGTTCCTAAACCAAAGAATCAAAATTTCATAGGGACTAACTGGATCTACATGAACAAGCTAGATGAAAATGGCATTATAGTTAAGAACAAAGCAAGACTGGTGGCAAAGGGCTACAGATAGGAAGAAGGAATGGACTTAGATCAAACATTTGCCCCAGTGGCAAGGTTGGAAGCAACAAGGATATTCCTTGCCTATGCAGCTTACAAAGGGTTCAAGGTATTCCAGATGGATGTAAAGTCAGCATTTTTGAATGGTGACTTAAAAGAGGAAGTATATGTTGAACAACCCTCAGGTTTTGTAGATCCTCTCTATCCTAATTATGTGTATAGGCTTAATGATGGCGAGGATGCCCCGCCATTTGATCGTGCCAACACGGACTTCTATTTTGATCGCCGTCGCTACATGTTCGTGGATGTTGATGACCGTTGCTGCAACCGTCGTCGCCGCCGCCGTCGCCGCCGCCGCCGTCGCCGCTACATGTTCGTAGTCATTAATGTCCGTTGCCGCAAACGTCGTCGCCGTCGTCGCAAGCTTAATGGTTGGGATTTTGCCGCGACACCTTCCGCCATTGCCGCGTCAAAATATTCGCCGCATTTACGCATGAATTTATAATTTTGTTGTCTAAATTCTGCATTTTAATTTCAGCATTGTTTTTATTGTTTAGCATTTTTATTTTTTTGTTGTTTATGGCCTATGTTTAGCCATAATTTATGTGCATGAAAAAATTTGATTCCCTTGCCTATATAAGGGCAAAAGTTGGTTGTAAGAGGTATTGAAAGAAGGAAATTAAAAAAACCCTAAACCTATTCTCTCGGTGGCTGCCCGCCCCCTATTCGGCCAGGCCGAATGCCGACCTCCAGGAGCCGCTCGGCCTGCTGTTGCCGCCCCTTTGTGGCTGCCTCTTGCCACTCCGGTGATGCTTCTCCCTCCTCCGGTGTGACTCCGAAGAAGGCGGTTCGATTCTCATCATCCGGTGCGACTCCGGTGGCCCGTGGAAGAGCGATTCCTCCACTAAATCTTATTCTCCTCTTCTTGAAATTCCGGTTTGGGGTAACGAATCTCTATCCCTAAATATTGTGTGAGCTTTCATCTTAATCTTGTGAGTTATTGGAGACAAGTGGTTTACAAATTTTGACCTAAATATTGAATATAGTTGCCTCCATAAATCTGAAATTGTATTGCTTTTAATTCTGAATTTTGCGAAGATTTTCCGTAAGGATAGGTCCCTTTGGACGCTTGCAAACCGGGGTTTGTTCAACCTTTTGTTTCGAACGGATCAAGAGGATTTGGTATATCCTCGTAGGGTTTTGTTTTGAGGGCGTATTTGGAGTCATTTCCGAATTGCAATCTTAGTCCAGATAGCCTTCCCTGTGGATGGAAACTTGAATGTGTTGTGACGCTAGATGCATGGTTAGGATACGCTAATGTATTTGCGATGTTCGTGTAAATGTGGTTGGGAAATACTCACGTGGGAGATCGCACAGTTATAAACAAAACTCTGCCGAAATTTAGAGTTTTGTACGCACGCCACGTGTTCGCTAAAATTCCCCATAGGAATTTAGGTTTGTCATAGGATCTCCTCTTTGTCATTTTCTTGTCCTGGTGTCGCGAAGGGGTGGCCTGCATCAATTTGGTATCAAAGCGAGGTTTGTCAATTTCTTAACTTGGCAACGATCCGCTCTTTTCCAAGCTACCACCCCCCCCCCCCCCACTTGCACTTAGGTACGCTTCGTATGTTTTAAAATTTTTATTTCTAGTTATATAAAAAAAAGTGTTTTAAGTTTCGTTCTTATTTGGAGTTATATTTGTTCTTTTTCGTGGTCCGTTATGGCGCACATTGGGAGTCCCCTTCCCTCACGTTCCTCGGTTGGTGCATTTCGCAGGGAGATGAACCACCAATTTGACGACATAAAGGCGTTAATAGCCCAAATTAGCGGCCAGCCACTGACACCTCATATTGTGCCCCCTAGGAAACCACTTAGGACGTTTGTCCCTAGTTCGAAGGGTAGTCAAGCGATTATGACACCACCACCGCGCACCTCTAGGCCCAATAGAATTCCTGCACCGACTTATGATGGGTTAGGTGAACCGCGAGTGTTTTTATGTTGGGTGAAGGATATGGAGCGTTATTTTGAGCAATATCATCTTGTGGACCCACACAGGATTCCCGTTGCGAGACTTCAATTATTGGGTCGCGCTCATACTTTCTGGCTCAATGTGGAGAGACGCTTTGGGGCGCCCCTCGACGACTTACGTATAGGTTGGCAGATTATGAAGAATTATTTAATGGACGAGTATTACCCTCCTTACTGCCGCTCTCAGTCTTCCGATTATCTGAGTGATTCGCCACCTAAGGTTTTGCTTACATCGAACCAGTACGTCCCCCCGTACTCCCATACTAGGACGTCTCATGTTCTTATTCCTCCCTGCCAGTGCACTAGACCCGTTTTTGACCATAGGAGTGGCTATCATCCTCACGCTAGATCCTTGCCCCGCCAAGATCTGACTATCTCGAGCACATGTATACCTATCGTTAGGGAGAAAGAAAAGGTTAGGCCATCTGTCCCGCCACCAATCATTGTCACTACTAGGAATGTTATAAAACCGCGGGTAAAGCCTAGGAAAGAAGTTAAGATTTGCAAGGAAGACGCTACATGTTATGCTTGTGGGTTGATTGGCCATTATGCTGTGGAGTGCCCCACTAAGCCTAGGGTTCTGGCTCTTTTAGCGTCGACATCTGAGCCCGCCACTGAGGGCGATGTCAATTTTTTCGACGACTGTAGTGACGAAGAGGAGAGTGGATATCCTAGTGACTTGGATGATGATATCTCCCCTGAGATATCCCTCCCTGGGATTAACCCATTTCCCCTTGACCTTATTTCAGGCTCGTCTCCTAAGACCGTTGAGGGATCGTTCGATGGCCCTAAGTCGACGGATGTACCTATTGTATTGGAAGATGTACCTGACGAGGGAAGATTATTTTTGGATGATGTTAGCGCTGAGGACCCGAAAGATGTTACTTTGATGTTATCTCCGTTGCCTGAAGCCCCATGTGGAATAAAAAAATTGTCGGGTTCGATTTTGCCTACTTTAGAGATCGTTACTGATTATGATTTGGATGAAATATCTAGTGGGTTGGAAGACATTTCGGCTGAGTTGATAGAGTCAACCTGTGATGAATGTTTATATGAGAGTGAGTTAGGTGCTGACGATTCGGGTGAGTTTTCTATGAGGACGAATCCACTATTTGATCTTCCTCTTGATCTGGTTGAGTTTTTTTTATTGTTATCACCATTGCCTGAATCTCAATATGAATTTGAAATTTTGTCGGGTTTGATTTGGCCGATCCTCCCTCATGACCCTGAACGCATCGAGTCTATTTCTGAGACCTATACTGATTCTGGATTGGATGATATATCTAGTGCGCTGGAAGAATTACATAGCAAGGGATGCATGCTTTCGGATGACCTGTGTAGTGCAAACCCGGATGATTTCTCTATGTCGTTAGCACTGATGCGTGACGTTCACCGTGCGTTAGAAATCATTTCGGAACTGATACCCCTGACCCTCCCTTTTGTACCTTTGGATCGGCTAGCGGATTTGTCAGAACACAAATTGATTTTGTCTAGTCCTAGCCACTTAGTTAAACCATCGTTATTAGCACCTCCGTTTGAGATGACTAGCGAGCTATCTATTAGTGAGTATCCGCCGGTGGACATGTTTTTGTTTGCAACTTCGTGTGATTTCACGGTTAATGTGTATTTTGATTTGGTGTCCTCACGACATTGCTACCCACCAAATCAAATTGCACAAATTTTTCGACCATTCTGGTACGCTCTGCACGTACATATGTCGTTGCCTTATGCCAGTGTCTATGGGTTGCTTTATTTTCACGACCGTTCACCTCCGAAAGCTTCTGACTACCGAACTGTTGATTCGACTTTAGTCTGGTTAGCCCTCGAGTGGATACCTTCGGGTTCCGTAACGAAATCATTACGTTGGAGCGCCGATCCTTTCATGATTTTCAAGAATTTTGGATTTAAAGCAATTTCTTTGGATTTTTACGATGCAATCGGTTTTTCACCGCATTTCAATTTTTTGGATTTAATTGTGCAAATCTGGTCTCCATATGAGTGGTTTTCTCCGACGTTTCTCTCTTCCACTTCACAGTCTCGTGGGTTGAGAGGTGAGATTTTCTCCGTGTCGCTCTTCCATGTGGGTTTACTGGTTCTCACATTAGATGGTAAGATTTGTACTGTTTTTCTTTATGCTGACACATCTATGAGGTTTCCTGCTGTTCTTTATCATTACAGGTTCTGTTTTATTGCGGATGCCCGCACTGCTGCCCCGTGGACGCCCGTTTTTACTATGCCACCAGTGGATGCTGTGGTCTCTTGCTACTCTCTCTCAGGCCACTCATCAGGGATGAGTGATTTCGAACGGGGGAGGATTGATGACGAGGATGCCCCGCCATTTGATCGTGCCAACACGGACTTCTATTTTGATCGCCGTCGCTACATGTTCGTGGATGTTGATGACCGTTGCCGCAACCGTCGTCGCCGCCGCCGCCGTCGCCGCCGCCGCCGTCGCCGCTACATGTTCGTAGTCATTAATGTCTGTTGCCGCAAACGTCGTCGCCGTCGTCGCAAGCTTAATGGTTTGGATTTTGCCGCGACACCTTCCGCCATTGCCGCATCAAAATATCTGCCGCATTTACGCATGAATTTATAATTTTGTTGTCTAAATTCTGCATTTTAATTTCAACATTGTTTTTATTGTTTAGCATTTTTATTTTTTTGTTGTTTATGGCCTATGTTTAGCCATAATTTATGTGCATGAAACAATTTGATTCCCTTGCCTATATAAGGGCAAAACTTGGTTGTAAGAGGTATTGAAAGAAGGAAATTAAAAAAACCCTAAACCTATTCTCTCAGTGGCTGCCCGCCCCCTATTCGGCCAGGCCGAATCCTGACCTCCAGGAGCCGCTCGGCCTGCTGTTGCCGCCCCTTTGTGGCTGCCTCTTGCCACTCCGGCGACGCTTCTCCCTCCTCCGGTGTGACTCCGAAGAAGGCGGTTCGATTCTCATCATCCGGTGCGACTCCGGTGGCCCGTGGAAGAGCGATTCCTCCACTAAATCTTGTTCTCCTCTTCTTGAAATTCCGGTTTGGGGTAACGAATCTCTATCCCTAAATATTGTGTGAGCTTTCATCTTAATCTTGTGAGTTATTGGAGACAAGTGGTTTATAAATTTTATCCTAAATATTGAATATAGTTGCCTCCATAAATCTGAAATTGTATTGCTTTTAATTCTGAATTTTGCGAAGATTTTCCGTAAGGATAGGTCCCTTTGGACGCTTGCAAACCGGGGTTTGTTCAACCTTTGGTTTCGAACGGATCAAGAGGATTTGGTATATCCTCGTAGGGTTTTGTTTTGAGGGCGTATTTGGACTCATTTCCGAATTGCAATCTTAGTCCGGATAGCCTTCCCTGTGGATGGAAAATTGAATGTGTTGTGACGCTAGATGCATGGTTAGGATATGCTAATGTATTTGCGATGTTCGTGTAAATGTGGTTGGGAAATACTCACGTGGGAGATCGCACAGTTATAAACAAAACTCTGCCGAAATTTAGAGTTTTGTACGCACGCCACGTGTTCTCTAAAATTCCCCATAGGAATTTAGGTTTGTCATAGGATCTCCTCTTTGTCATTTTCTTGTCCTGGTGTCGCGAAGGGGTGGCCTGCATCACTTAAGAAAGCACTATATGGTTTGAAACAAGCCCCTATGGCTTGGTATGAAACACTGTCTACATTCCTCAATGAGAACAAATTCTCAAGGTGGAAAATAGATAAAACTCTATTCCTAAGGGAATCAAAAGGCAAGATCATCCTAGTCCAGATATATGTTGATGACATTATCTTTAGATCAACTGAAAACAACCTTTGTAGAAAGTTTGCTAAACTTATGCAAGGGAATTTTGAGATGAGCAGCATGGGTGAGCTGAAATTCTTCTTGGGACTCCAAGTTAGACAGACTGATGATGGCTTGTTCATATCCCAGTCTAAGTTCACCAAGGAGTTAATTAAGAAATATGGCATGGAGTCATCCTCCACCATGAGAACTCCAATGGGGTCAAGTATGCCTATAGGCAAAGATGATGCAGGAAAACATGTAGATGAGTCTTTGTATAGAGGGATAATTGGCTCTCTTCTATACTTAACTACTAGTAGACCAGACATCATGTATGTTACATATGTCTGTGCTAGGTATCAAGCCTTCCCTAAAGAATCTCATTATACTGCTGTCAAAAGAATTTTGAGATATCTTAAGGGAACACCAAATCTTGGCCTTTGGTACCCTAAGAATAGAGATTTTACACTAACAGTTTATTCAGATGCAGACTTTGCAGGATGCAAAGAAGATAGGAAAATCACCACTGGCACATGTCAATTTTTAGGCTGAAGATTGGTGTCATGGAGCAGCAAAAAGCAGACAAGTGTGGCTATATCCACTGTTGAGTCTGAATATGTAGCTGCAGGCAGTTACTGTGCTCAACTGTTATGGATACAACATCAACTTGAAGATTATGGCATCAAGATAAGTAGAACTCCATTATATTGTGATTCTACTAGTGTAATTTCTATTGCTAGAAATCCTATTTCTCATAGCAGAACTAAGCACATAGAAATCAGATTTCATTTCATTAGAAATCATGTTAAAAAAGAAGACATAAGTTTAGAGTTTATCAATACTAATTTTCAAATTGCTGACATATTCACCAAACCACTGGATGAAACTAAATTCAATTACTTTAAAATTGAATTAGGCATGCTGAACTTGGAATAAGAATGATAAAATGGCTAAGTAATTCTGTGTCGACACATAAAGGAAATTTTATGTCGACACTTAATAGTTGGTGTCGGCACATAAAGAAAATTTTGTCGACACATCAAGAAGATTGTGTCGACACTTAGAATTTGGTGTCGACACATAGCTCTCCTGACACTTAGATATTGGTGTCGACACATACAGTCGTCTGTATTGACACGCAGGAATTATTGTAGACTCTTAAGGTTGTCTTTGTTGACACATCGCTGATGGTGTCGACACATAGTATTATAATACCTTTACATTCTCTATCGAGACTTTAATAGTCTGTGTCGACACAATCCCAACTGTGTTGACACAATAAGAGTATTTCGACCCGCCTTTTGACCTTCTTTGTTTAGAAACATATAAATAGGTGGAAGTAAACCCTATCGACTACGCTCTCAGTATTCTCGAGACAAAACCTTTGTGTCGACAAGTCTTCATCTTCCTTCTTTTCTCTCTATAATCCCTAATGGCGCTAAAGCTAAAAGAGAACATCAATGAGGGCTATGAACTGGTTTGTCATGCGTTTGAGACTGCCACGCCAGAAATCAAAGCCGTGATTACCCTAATCACAGAAAATGGATTGGAGTACTTGGTCTCAGAACCTACAAGGATATGGAAAAAGGAAATTCTTGAATTCTACTCGTCGGCATCCATGGATTCGACGGGCATGCAAATTAAGTCGTCAGTTCAAGGAACAAAGGTAAAACTAACACAGAAAAGCTTAAGAAAAACACTTCAACTTCCCAAGATTAAGGAAGAGGATGAAATAGCATCTTCCATGACAAGAGAAGCTCTCCAATGGTGCAGAATGGATCCCACTACCAAGATTGGATCTTCAATGAACAGGAAGGGAATGAATTCCCAGGGCAAATTCCTGTCAGAGATCATAGGAAAGGTTATTCTATGCAAAACAGGAGGACATGATAGGATTTCAGCCAGTATGTTCAATCTAATGATCAGGATTATATTCAAGGTAAAAACAAACTGGTATGATGTTGTTTTTGACAAGATCAAAGAAGGAATCAAGAAACCTAATCTGGGCAGAATACTGAGCCTATATCTGGCTGAGAATATACCAAAAGTGATAAATCAATCTGCAGGTTCTAAGATTAATCGCATGAGAAGAATGGACTTAAGGATACTGTCCAGATGGGATAGGGTACTTTCCAAAGATATTTTTACCCCTCAGAAACAAATAAAGCAGATTCAGAAAAAGAAGCAAATAGGCTCCAAGACCACTGAATCTTCCAATGCTTCAGAGGAAGCAGTTTTTTTTAGCTCGGATGAAGAAGGGGCAGAAATTCCTAGAAAATCATCTACTCTAGAAAATGTAACTGATAGTCAGGTGCAGGGGGAGCAGATTCCTACAGTCAACATCCCCGTGGATTAAGTCTAGGAAGACCCTGTTCCAGGAGGAGCTATTGAGCCACTTCAAGCTTCAGCTCAACAAGAGGCATTACCTTCAGGGAGAGCTCATGAGCAAGAGCTACCTGTCCACATAGCTGCATTGGACAGTGAAGTAGCTACTCAATCTATACTTGAGGTAGTCCAGGATATAAATCAAACTGCTATAGACACTGAGATTGATGCACTGGATGTGCATATGAATGTTATTGATCAGACTAACCAAGACAATGTCCCTGGACATGATAATACAATGGAAGAGACTTTTGAATTTGAAGGAAGTCCATCTGCTGTGAAAGAGAGTGATATTTCACCAGTTCAAATGCAACAAGAGGTAACTCTAGAAGAGTTGTTTCCTGATTTACTAAGAGCAAGAATTGAGGGGGAGCTGCCAAGAATATAAAAAGAGATGCCCATCATTGCCACAAATCCAAAAGACACAGTGGATATAGAAAGTTCATCTGGTTCCTCAGAAGTTGAAGAAGCCTTCAGGGCAAAGAAGAGAAAACTTGTGGAATTAAGGAAAAGGAGCTCTGGCTATAAGAAACCCTTGCGGACTGTCCCACAAACAGCAGCTCCAGTGGTAGACTTCAGTTCACTTTTGGTTAAACTGCAAGTAAAGATGGATGAGCAAAGACTTGCTCTTGAAAAATATGTTGATGAAAGTAATAAAGAACTGCAATCTACCTTTGCTCAAGATATCAAATCCATCAGATTTGAAGTCAACCTGAACAAAATGGAAATGATTGAATGTTTCCAAAAGGGAGGTCATGATGTTGTCTACCTGGCCAAACAACAACAAGAGGCCAAGACACAGATAGATGACATTGTAATAAAACAAGGATATGTTCTGGAGAATTAAATTAAAATGAATGACAATCTCACAGAATCTCACAATGTTATTGTAACAGAACTCCAGAATAAATCCACTGCTTTCACTGCCAACATGGTTAAAGAAAAGTCTGAGTTTGATAAATAACTCAAAGAAGATTTGGCTGATGTCTACACTGATATTCAGGACTCTCAAAATGCCATTGCTGATCAGCTGCAGAAGTTCAGATCATTCTACAAAGAAGGCACCAATTACCTAGCTAATCAGATAAGATTTTAAAAGGATGATCTAAGAGACCATATTGAAAGAGAAGTCATAAAAGGGGAGAGAGTATTAGTCACTGCAGGCTCTGATCATGCTAAATGGATCACTAATGCTATCAGAGCAACTCTTAGTTATCCACCCCTGTATGATGATGATAACACTGCTGAATTAGGCATTCAACCAGCTTCCAATGAAGGGGTTCAGCAGGAAGTAGCTCAAATTCTTTATCCACCTGCTAATTTTGAGGGCATTCAATATGCAGTACAACAAATGTACAGTCCTCCACCAGAGGTACAGAATGTGATTATTGAAAAGGTTGAAATGTCTGAAGCTGCTTTGAAAAGAGGGCAAGAAGCTCAACTTTCTAAGAAACGGTTTAGAGAGCAGACTGAATTAAAGCCTGATTTTTGAAAAATGGAGTCTCACCTCCAGAAATATTATTCTCACTGCCTGGCAAGCTGTTAAAGACAACATGCATGATAGAGGCAAGTGGTATTCTGAACAAGAATGGGGCAAATATCAGAAGCGGCAAGATGTCATATATCATTTCAGAAGAGATCTCAAAGTTGGAAAGATACTTGTAACCTCTGTAGAGCCTAGCAAATACTTTCCAAAGCCTTATCATTATTTTAAAAGGCAAAAGGTCAAGGCTGAAGAGCTCAAGAAGAAGGATCTTAAAGGAAAGAAGTCGGCTGATGACACTATAGCTAATGTACAAGATAGGATTTAGTCTGGCAAAGTAATTGTTATCAAAGAGCATGATCAATCCTAGAATTAGATGGTCTAGGCTTAGGTCAATGTAAAATTTTGGACTAAATCATTGTTATTCTAAACATATATTAATAAAATTCCTTAGTTTAGTCTTAATTTGATATTGGATACTTAAAATTTTATGATGCATGTTTATTATGTTATAACACATTCTGTGATAATACTGATACATGCTATGACTGCTTATGGTTACTCTTGTCTTTGAAATACTTGTTTACATCATAATCTTTGATTTATTATAAGTGATGTATATCATTGACTAAGGGTTATATCTTCTCCAAATAGGGGGAGATTGTTAGGTACATTGGAAACCGTGTACCTGATTTGGAGAAGCCTCACCTAACTCAATGATATTCATCAATGTGTATTTGATGGGATGTTGAGTTTCAATGTGCAGATTAAGGAAATGCAGGCAAATTTTCTAAGTACAAGTGTCGACACTTGGGAAAAGTTGTGTCGACGCCAGGAGCCAGATTGTGTCGACACATAGGACTTGTGACGACATACAGAAAATCTGTCGACACACAGGACTTGTGTCGACACATTCCAGAATTCTGTCGACAACAATTGTATCGACACACAGGACTTGTGTCGACACACACCCGAATTATGTCGACACCAACTTTGTCGAGACTAGGATCTATTATGTCGACACACAGGACTTGTGTCGACAAATTCCACTGAAGCTGTGTTGAGAAGATAAAGAAGGGCTGTGTCGACATTATGAGAGTTGTGTCGACATCATCAAGAGTTGTGTCGACACATGGTCTATTTGTGTCGACACATTTGAAGTATTGTCTCGACACTTTTTTGCTGAGATAGAGTACAATGAGGGATCAAGTGTCACGAGTGAAGACTTGACAGATGTCATAACTAACAATACTATTGCATCTATCAGAGCTGTCAGAAGGCCGTTATGAACCGGATCAGCCGGTGACCTCAAAAGGATCTATATAAAGACCTGTTATATCATCAAAAAAATGAATAACAAGAGAAGATAGAAGAGAGAGATCTAAGTAGAAAGGACTTGTCATCTTCAAGTCATCAAGAGAAGGCAGATTCTGAACAAGTCTGCAAGAAGAATTCAGAGCCACATCTAAATAGAAGTAGGAAGCTGGATTGAAGATCATCTCCAACTTCACAAGAAGATTAACCTTACTTTGTTTATATTCAAGAAGCTTTGAAGAAGCTAAGATAGGTTGGATCTAAAGCAGTCAGAGCTTTCAAGAACTGATCAAGAAGCCTTCACCCTCTTCTCTCTCTACCTGGGTGAAGGATTTATTCTTTCTAAAATCAATTTTCTTTGTAGGATCTTTTATATATCTGAGTGTATGAGAGTTATCTCTCTGAGTTGTAAGCCTAAGTTTATAAAGGTTGTGGTAGGGCTGAGTGCCTGAGGTAGGGGATTCATTTCTCTGAGTTGTAGGTCTAGTGAAAGAGGCTGAGGTAGGGCTTGATGACCAGAGTTGTAGGAGTGTGGACTCACTCTGAGGTAGGATTCTTTGGAAGAATCTGAGTTGTAGGACTTGCAGAAGTCAGAGCTATAGGAACCTTTCAGGATTCTGAGTTGTAAGATCTGAGGATATGAGAATAAAGAAGGGAGTTAGGCCGAATCTAGTATACTGCTAGATAGGCGGAGGGGGAAAGTGGATGTACCCATCTCTTGGGGAACGACTATAAATTTGTGTGCAATCTGTGTTGACTGTGTTTGTTTTTAAGCTGTGTTGTGATATTTATTGCATATATTAATTGCTAGTAAAATATACTATCTGCCTTAATAAAAAGGAATTGAACCTATTCACCCCCCCCCCCCTTAGGTGTTTAGGATATCTTGAAACCAATTCTTTCATGTCTTTTTCTTAAGAAAGAACATCCAGACAAATCTGGAACAGTCATCTGCAATTACCAAGATATAAACTTTCCTATCTAGACTATGAATTGTCATAGGACCAAATAAATCCATATGAAGGAGGTAAAGATACCTCATAGAGTACTTGTACCCAATACTTTTAAAGAAGGCCTTTGTCTGCTTGCCCTTTTGGCATGTAGAACAAATCCCCTCTTTAGTGCATTTCAAGTTAGGTCCATTTTGACCAACTCTTCACTGAAGAGCTTGTTGATAACCTTGTAGTTCAAGTGAGCAAGCCTCTTATGTCATTGCATATAATAAGAATCTTTCTCATTTAGAACAAGACACATTGGAGAATTAGACTCTAAGCATAAAAAATTAAGACAATAAATATTTCCACTCCTAGTGCATGTCAGAATGATCTCTTGGTCACTTGACCTCTTGATTAGGCACTTATCTTTGTGGAATACAATAACATAGCCTCCTATATCACAGAGTTGTCTTAAGCTAATCAGATTGTGTTTCAATCCATCCACATAAGCCACTTTTGTGAAGGAGAATATGTCATTGGTGATCATAGCATAGCCTTTATTACTCATCTATCTGAATCACCAAAAATAATTTTAGGTCCATTCCTCACTGGAGTAAAATCCTTCATATGGCTCCTTGTTCCAGTCATGTGCTTGGAATATCCAATGTTTAAGTACCAGATAGGCATTTTATGGGTACTTGGACTAAACTACAATCACAGAAATAATTCACCTTAGGTACCCAAAAAAATTGGGTCCTTCGTTCTCATTAGCATAAACAGGAATCTTTCTCCCATTTGCAGCCTTGACAGGAAGGTTTCCCTTTACACTTGACACACTAGGGTTATGACAGTAGTTAATGGTAAAGAATCTCATCTCGCCACAACACCAACACTCATGTATGTTATATCTCCTCTTCTGAACCGCCTTCGATGTGTGCAAACCATCAGATTTTTTCTATTCAGCAGGGACTACAGCAGCCTTCTTCTTATTTCTCTCAGATAGAATCTGGCTGAATGTAAGCCTACAAGCTAGTTGTCTATGCTGATTTTGTTTGACAGCAATATGTGCTTGCTTTGCATTTGACACGGTGTTGATGGCATCAAAAATAGCTAGGCGAGACTTGATTGCAGTCTTGTTCACAACCTTATTCTTTATTGACAGATCATGGGAGGAGGCGGCCTTAACCTAAAGTGTGGGTGTTGGATCACCAAACACAAATGGTCCATGGTGGGCCATTTTGATTTCTTCATGTGGAGCCTTCAAGGCACTCAACCACATGTCCTTTCTTCTTCCATAACAAGGAGTATTATTGCTCTTATAAGAAGAATTTTCATTCTTCCAGTGACTATACATGTTGTCATAGTCATACCTATTAGAAGGGAATACTTCCTTCTAAAAGTTGGTTTGAGGCACACCTAGATCCTTTCCATTCCTTTTGGAATAGGCAGCTCTAGCATTCCACTTGAACCTCAATCCCCTCTTATTATTATGAGAGGAGAATGTGTCAATAAGTGGCAACATTGTGTTGGGCTTAGAAAATTTCTCCATTAACAACCTCTCTTTGAGGAGCTTCTCTTTAAAATCCTTAATGATCTTGCTCTTCTGTCTTATAGTGCCCACTTGGATGATATTGATTGTTTTTAGTTGACTAATTTCTTTGCTCATCCGAGCTAGTAGTGAAGCTGACTCAGATTGCAAGGACTTGGCTTGCTATAAAGAAACAATCTCTTCAGCCTATCTCTTAATAAGCTTTTTGCTCTTCTTTAGAGCCTCCAGGAGAGTATCATAACTGACAATCAGTTGATTAACATCCTCTCTAGTTCTGATCCATCCTCCTCACTGGATAAAGAGGACACCTCAAAATCTAGGCCAGTCTCATACTCAGAATCTGAAAGAGTGATTATGTGAGAGATTACCATATCATTATTAGGATTGTCCTGATTGTCTTCAGTAGTGTCCATGAGGATGTACTCTTCTTCATCTTCATATTCACTGTCAACAGAGGACAGTGGTGCCCTTATGCCCACCTTGGCAGCAGGATGATCAGCATCCTCTTTTATGGAGATTAGCCCAATATAGGCCTCTTTATCTTCATATTTTGATGTCTCGGAATCACTATCTGACAAGCTTGACTTCTTAGGTAAGAATCCCTTGTCCACCTTTTCATCTTTATGATATCTTTTATCATCAGACCTCCTGCTCTCTTTCCTCTTAACAAGATAGTCAATAATGACATGTACTGACCTGTTGCAGCAGTAACAAACCACATCAGTTTTAAAGTATTTTTACTGTTTAGAATCATACCTTTCCCCAGAGGGATATTTTCTAGACTTTTCCAGTTTGGCTTGTGGCTTCCTTGAGTTAGAGCTAGATGAGCCCTCATTCTTCCATTGTCTTCTTATGCTTAGCATCTTTTTGAACTGTTTGGAAAACAAGGTTAGTTCTCCATCAGACAGTTCTTCCCCTAATGTGCTAGAATCTGAGCTTTCTGACTTAACAGTCCTTCTTGGTGGTGAAGGAGTCTTCTCCTTGCTCTTCTTGGATGCTTCAGCTTTGAAGGACACAGTCTTCTCTCTGCTTAGAGACTTGGTAGCATCCTCTTCAGCCTTTCTGGAGTTCAGTTTAAGTTCATGTAACAGCAACAGCCAAACAGATTTTATGATAGTGTGTTGGCTAAGTTACCTACCTCCCTTATGGCACAAATCTTGATGTCCCACTCCTTGTTGAGTGATCTCAGGAATTTGTCATTTCGTTCATAATTAGAGAACTATCTGCCACAAGTGATCAAATTATTTACAATCTTGAAGAACTTCACGTAGCACTCTGATATAGAATCCCTCTTTTTTTGTTTGAAGGCCTCATATTATTGGTTAAGAAGGGATTTCTTATCATCCCTTACTTCCTCAGTCCTCTTTATGTAGACTATCAGAGAGTCCCACATCTCCTTTGTAGTCTTGTAGTGGACAAGATTCTGAAAGGTTATGTCATCAATGGCACTCACTATGATGTTCTGAGCTCTTTTGTCCATAGTGGACAGTGCCTCATCTTTTGTCATTTCAGAATATTTCTTTAGAGACTTGATGTTGGCATCAATAGCTGAGACCTTCATGGGGATGAAAGGTCCCTCTTTCACTGTAATTAAGATCCTAGGGTCAGAGGCTTCCATGAACAACCTCATCATTTTCTTCCAAATTCCAAAGTTCTCTTTGCTATAAACCGGTATCTTCATGGAACTGAGCTCTTTATGATTCTCACTAGAAGTCATGATGATAAACTTCTTCTAACCTTGGAGATCTTGTTCAGATTGTTAGGTCTTTTTTGAACAACCTCCCTCTAATACCACTTGAAAGTCTTCTTAAGGGTAGATATACATCGTGAGCGGGTGGTGAATAGGTTTATTTTAGAATCTTTTAGTTCTTTTGAAGTATGAATTGGTTTTGTGTTTATTTTAGAAGTTAGCTTTCAAGAACATGTAAAATATATAACATTTATAGTGGTTCCCCTATCTACGGTACACCACATTCCCCCTTCACCTATCTAGCAGTGAGCTAGATTCGGACAACTCCTCTGGTACACAGATCAAATAGATCTTACACCTCAGATCCCTTCCCTAGATCTTATAGCTCAGAGTGCACACCACTACTACAACTCAAATTGCTCACAGTCCTACCTCAGAGAAAATCATATGTCTCCTACCTCAAGCTGAACAACCTTGCAAATTAGAGTCTTACAACTCCTATAACTCAGAGACCCAGCTGGTCTCCTACCTCAGATTTTTCACAAAGATCCTACCTCAAGCACAAGCCTTACCTCAAATCCTACCCAGGACCCTACAACTTAGAGTGCTTCAAACTCCTATCTCAACCTTTATAAGATAGGCCTACAACTTAGATCTTAAAGTGATCCTACAAGATTGAATAGAGGTTTGAGAAATTAGACTCAACAGAAAATCTTCGAGTCTTCTCCTTTGGCTGAATCAGCAGACAACCCTTCTTAAGCAGAGCAATAGGAAGACGATTCTTCAGATTTTATTCAGCATGTACTGTGTTGTAGCTTGCAGAGTTCTTCTTCTTCAAGCTTGAGAAAGATCTTCTTTATGTAGAGTTGCAGGCTTGAAGATGATGAGAAATTTGTTCTGCTCTACTGGCCGACTTTTGCGAAATTAAGGTTTCAAGATATTTGCAAAGATTCAGTCTTTTTTACGAATGCCACCCGCTTCACTTTTATACGTCGGCAACAACAACAACTATTTCCCCTTTTGGAAAGCAGCATGGTCGTCTTTAATGGTTGATTCATTCCAGAATAGCATTGTCCCACCATTACTGTAATCTCTGTCTTTTAGCATGCGATTTGAATTAAGGATGATGACAATAGTTATGATGTGGGGCTAATGACTTAGAATATTTTCTGAATTTGTAAAGTTGAGTTATTTCATAAGACTTTACGAATCTGAGCTTTGATAGTTAACTCCAGAAGCGTTGAGTGTATGACCTTCACTCGATGCATTTATTCTTAGACAAATTATGTCTGATGCAGAGGCATTGAGTGAAGGCTCTTCACTCGACACATTAGTACATAGCCAAATTTCGTCTGATGCAGAGATGTTGATTGAAGGCTCTTCACTCGATGCATTTGTCCTTTAACACTTATACTATGAAGGCGTTGAATGTATGTCCTTCATTCAAAGCATTTTTACTTAGTCAGATTTTCCATGAGGAGGCATCGTGTGTAAGTCCTTCCCTCGATGCATTTGTACTTAGACTGATTTTACCGAGACGACGTCGAGTGTAAGTCCTTCTCTTGACACATTTGTACTTAGCAGTCTTTCTTTAAGAAGGTGTCGATTGTATGTCCTTCACTCGACATATTTGTACTTAGATAGATTTCAGAGCTTATCCATTGAGGCTTTGGGTGATAGTCCAACTGTCACCGCTTTCTGGCCTTATGCGTTGAGCGATGTGTAATCACTCAACGCTTTTGTACTTAGTCATTTTCCTAACTTTATTGACCATGCTGACTTCTTTCCAGCTATACTCCTTATACTCTCAACCTGTCTAATCATATAATTACTAATATCATGCACATGTAGACTTAGACATATATCAAATACAAGTTTGTGTATATTGTTGACTTGTGGGTCTTTTCCAAGTCTGGAACATTGTGGTCAATGTACCGAACATAGGGTATTAAGCCAGTATTATACTTGAACTTCCGAATGACGAAACCAGTTTTCATTAAATTTCACGGGTTTAATCCTGGTCGAGTCCTCAGATCTAGAAGTCATTATAGATTTCTGAAATTTAAAATACAAACAATAAATTGTTGTAGATATTAAAATAAAAATAGAGAAAATCATTTTATTATTTGATTTTATTTATCTTGTTATTCTTAGACTTTCGAAGGAATACTCAATGAAGGGCTCACTGTTAATAGGAGGTTTGTGGAATGATAGCCCAACACGGCCCTTTCGCAAGAGATTATTTGATGTGGATATAAACAACTTCTTTAGATTGATAGACTATTTTTATGTATATTCCAGAATAATGAATATTTTTCAATTTTAAAGATTTTTGTAAACATAATAATAGCAGATCCTGAGAAACGGGATTATAAAAAAAACTTATATAAATAGAAGGGTGAGAAATAAAAGAGATCAAAATGATATATAGATTAGAATCATGCTTGGGTAGGCGTGTGGTCACTGCCCTAAAGAAATTGCACCACCCTCCAACAGGGCTTTCAACCGATGCTCACTTTTCTAAGGTACAACCCCGACTAGATCCCAAATATTTTGATGTGTGCGGACACCAAAGAAACACAAAGCACTCGAACTCCCACTTGATGAAGCAAATGTAAATAAAAATAAAATCACATAAATATCATCGTGAGAGAGAGGAAGCCAGACTGCAGTAATATTCTGAGCGTCCCTTAAAATAGATCGGAGAATCTCCTAAATAGGAGCCTCGAAAAATAGCAAGAAAAAATGATCATGTAACAAGTTTCAAGTGGTTATAATTAGTAAGATTTAATCGTGCAGGTGGACATTGGGGTTTCAACGTAAAATATTAATGGTTAGAAACGCGTGAGAGAAATGGTTAGCAAAAGCACAAAGCATATCAAAAAGCAAAGTCGACGCTGGTTACATCAAATTCAAGTCGACGCACGTCAAATACTTATTGACATAACTCATGTCGAAGCATGTCGATAGAGGAGAAAATGACGCAAGCGTCGAATGCATTTCATCGCAAGAAGGTGAAGTTGACACATGTGTTGAGTTCATCTCAACGCAGACAAGAAGAAATCAATGCATGCGACGAGTGCACCTCAATGAAGCTCAAAAATATGGATTCCAAAAGTGTCAAAACTATTTTGAGCAATACATTACAATTAAATTATTTCCCAAATCCAAAATCTGAATCTGGTGTGGTGCGGTGTGTGCGCGCGCGTGTGTGTGGTCCAAAGATCCTCCTTATGTTCCTTTGAACAGATAAGGAGAGAAATATGTTATATACTCACTAGCATGAGAGTAAATGGGCAAGGTGGGACTAAAATGTTTACCCTTTCATCATGAAAGGTTCCCCTCCAAAATTTGGATTCCCTCCAATTTAGTTTTGGAGCTTTTCCATCAAATGATGAGCCCAAACACCAAATATCATTTGGATCCAATGAATCATTAAATTATAATGTTTTATACATTAAATTTCCAACAGTGCATGCATCAGGCAGAGAACAATTACATAAAGAGATGCCACACAACAACAATCTTGCATTTCCACAATGATCACATACACAACAAAGTGCATTTCCAAAGATGACATGTAATTCAATGAAAGAGAAGGGTCATGTGTGGGGGAGGTAAGTCAACCTCTAGCATACTAAAAGAAACACATTTGTAGGCAATGGATCCCACAAGCACAAAACCTCAAGGAAGTCATAAAATAGTTTATGCATTAGTTCATGCATAGCAACATTCAAGTAGACCCTTGATCGCCGCCACATGATTTTGTGCATAAAAGATGACACTTGATCAAAGTAGAGAGAGCTAAAAAGTAAGGGATGATAAATGCATTGTGCATGATCATGACAACACTTTAAAAGCATCATCCATGACAAGCATGTCAATTTTCTTCTGTTATTATATTGGATAAGGATTCATCACCCAAAAACAAGTGTGAGCCCAAAAACTCTTTCAAAAAGTCATTTACAATGATGTGTAACACTCCGTGAACAACAGTGTGCAGCAGTAGCATCTACTCTAACGGCCCATGATTTAATTTAGCAAATGAAAAGGGGTTTTAACTAAATTAGAAATTGACGGCATTTTTGTAATAACCTAAATTAGGTTTTTTCCTATTCCTAAATCAAACCCCCCTGATTATATCTTTAGTATCGGCCATGTCTCTCGATGCCTCAAGCCGTAAGCCCCGTCTCCCAATCCCGCAAGCTCCCTCCTCCATGCTGCTCTGGCTTCCTGCGCCTCTTCCCCCCATGGCCGGTGATGCCTCCTCCTGCTCTTCCCGACATCTTCTGCTGAGGTCAGCTGCTCTTTCTCTAATGCTAGCTACAACTAGTGATCCCTCCCCGAGCAACAACCAGTTATCAACGCCTATGGACTTAGACATATTTCTATCTCTCCACTTCTCTAACTTGTGACCACCTATCACAACTACTTGGAATACATGTCCAATCAAAGTGACAAGGACCAACTTGCATGTATGAACTTGAACATACTGTGTCCAATGGCACAAGGGACTAGCTCATTTGAACTATAAGACAATTGACAAGCTCTTTAGTGAAGAGCTAGTTAGGAATGGTCCTAAAATGAAATGCACTAAGGAAGACATTTTCTCTGCATGCCAAAAGGTCAAGCAAACCAAATCTTCTTTCAAGAGCATTGGGATCAAAGACTATGTGAGGTGTTTATACCTCTTGTATGTGGACATGTTTGGTCCTATGCCACTTCATAATCTATGTAGGAAAGTCTACACCCTTGTGGTTGTTGATGACTTTTCCAGATTTGCTTTTTCTTTTTGAAGAAAAAGTCTGAAACCCTTGATGTCTTCAAGATATTTGTCAAGCAAATTAAAAATGAATTGCACAGTACTGTGGTCAAAATCATAAGTGACCATGAGACTGAATTTCAGTCTGATAGCATGATAAGGTTCTGTAAAGAGCAAGGGATTCACCAAGAACATCCCAGCAAAATGGGATTGCTGAGAGGAAGAATAGGACTTTCATAGAGGCTGAAAGGACCTTATTGAGTGACATATCTCTCCCAGAATATTTTTGGGCCGAGATAGTGAACACTGCATGTCATGTCCTTAACAGAGCCTCTATCACCAAGAGCCACAAGAAGACTCGCTATGAGATCTTGAAGGGCGGAAAACCAAACTTGGGTTATCTCATGATCTTTATTAGTAAGTGTTATGTGCTGAATAACGAGAAGTCCCATGTTACTAAGTTTGTTGTCAAGTCCTATGAAGGGATTTTTGTTGGGTACAACAATCATAGTAAGGCCTATAGGATCTACAACTTGACAAGTCAAGTTGTAGAAGAGTCTGTTAATGCAGTATTTAATGAGTCAACTATGATTAACAGTGAGCTTCCAATCTCCTCTTCTAGTCCTGCAGGTACAGAGCTGATGATGGACAAGCTGACTATCAAGGAAACTGCTCCAATATTTTAAGATGAAACTGACAGAGTGTGCATTATAGAGGAAGCACAAGGCACACAAGTTGTGGATGATGATCAGCAAAATGAAGACAATGAAGATCAGGAAGTTGGAGCAAGATTTCCTGCAGCAATCAGGCATCTAAGGGATCATCCAAGACACCAGATCATTGGTGATGCTAACTAAGGAGTGGTGACAAGGAGTAAAAGTCAAAATATAGCTTTGTATTTTAGTTTCCTGTCATAGGTTGAGCTCAAGAGATTTGAAGAGGCCAATATAGATCAGTTCTAAATTGTAGCTATGCAAGAGAAACTGAACCAGTTTAAGAGGTGTAAGGTCCGAAAGTTGGTTCACAGACCACACGGACATAATATCATTGGAACCAAGTGGATCTACAGGAATAAACTTGATGAAAATGACATTATAGTTAAAAACAAGGCTAGACTGGTGGCTAAAGGATACAGGCAAGAAGAAGGTATTGATTTTGATCAAACCTTTGCCCCAGTATACAGATTGGAAGCCATCAAATCATTCCTTGCTTATGTTGCATACCAAGGATTCAAAGTCTACTAAATGGATGTGAAGTCAGCCTTTTTGCATAGTGACTTAAAGGAAGAGGTTTATATTGAACAGCCTTCGGGTTTTGTTGACTCTAACTCACCTGAATCTGTTTATAGACTTAGGAAAGCTTTATATGGGTTAAAACAAGCCCCTATAGCATGGTATGAGACTTTGTCTAGCTTCCTGACTGAGAATAAATTCTCAAGGGGGAAGATAGATAAGACCCTATTCCTAAGAGAATCTAAGGGCAAGATCATCCTAGTCTAAATTTATGTTGACGACATAATATTTCGATCTACTAATGGCAACCTTTGTAGGAAGTTTGCCAAACTTATGCAAGGGAAGTTTGAGATGAGCGGTATGGGTAAGCTCAAGTTCTTCTTGGGCCTCCAAGTAAGACAGACTGATGATCTCTTGTCCATATCCCAATCTAAGTTCACCAGAGAGTTGATCAAAAAGTTTTATATGGAGAATGTGTTGTGTATATTGAACACAATGTACTTGATTTGAAGAAGCCTGTTCTACTCAATGATGTACACAAGTTGAAGTTATTAGTTGTCTTGCCTAAATCACCTAGAGGGGGTGAATAGGTGAGTTTTGTGTCTTTTGCGGAATAAAACATTTAGTGATCTAAGAAAAGAAAAAGAACCACCAAGAAATCATAGAGGATACAGAGATTTATAGTGGTTTCCCAACCTTGGGTACATCCACTTTCCACTCACCGATCTAGCAAAGCACTAGACTCGGCTACTCCACTATCTCGGATTGAAATCAATCCTACGCCTCGGAACAACGGTCCTATAACTTGATCCACAAAATGGATCTACACTCGGAAGATGAAAACTTCCTAAAACTCGGAGAACAATGCTCCTACACTCGAAGAATAATCTCCTACAAGAATAAATTGAAATCATAAATACAAATAATTTCTTTTTTCAGATCTGGAAACTTTTCTGCCTGGATCTTCCTTCATGAAATTTACGACACAGTCAGAAACCTTTGAAGAAGACATGGTAAGATCAAATCTGAAAATCCTTGACTCACACAATCAGAGAGAAGATGAAGACGTTGAAGAACAATCTAGATTTGCAAGTCGACTGATCTGAATCTTCTTGAATGAAAGCCCTTTGCGATTTTCATGATGAGGAGCGGCGGCGGCTTCTGTTTTAGGAAAGAGAAAAATCGATTCAGAAATCTTAGAATATTTCTTTCGCGCGCTTGTTAGGGTTAGTCGAAATGACAAGACCTTATATAAATCTCCCTAACGGTCATAATTAGCATTAATGATAGGCACATGGACCAATCATGTCAAATCTTTTGAAAATCCCGTCAATTAGGACTTAGCGAAATTTTCTGGAAAAAAATGACTGGATTACTCGAGTGAAATAGGAACTACTCGAGTACTAAACTGAGTTCTCGAGAGGACAATATCAGACAACTCGAGAAGAGGCTCTTTAGGAAATTCAGAACAGAATTCTTTATCACTTGAGTGAAATGAATATTACTCGAGTGCTAGAAATATTACTCGAGAGATGGAGGTGAACTTCTTGAGAAGAAGACTTGGATAAAATTTCTGGGAGATGAAGTTGATTACTCGAGTACTGGAACTAGACTACTCGAGAAGTGAGCATACTACTCGAGTATAGAAGATACACCTACTCGAGTGGGGTAAAAACTTCATGAGAACTTTCCTTCTATCACTCGAGTCAAAGTGCTCATCTACTCGAGTGGTGAACTTGACTACTCGAGTATAATACTTAGAATATTTTTGAGAGGGAAATCTGTCAACACGAGAAAGAGAAGAAGTCTACTCGAGTAATGGACTTGGCCTCTCGTGAACAAATTCAAGTTACTCGAGAACCATTTCCTTTACTCGAACTCCATACTAGACTTACTCGAGTTCAACTAAAGGTTCTACTCGAGTACTATAATTCTACTCGAGTGAAACACTTAGAAAATATTTGTTTATGACGATTTTCCTTTCTTCAATGGAATCAGCAACAAATCTTTCTCCAATAATCCTAATGCTTGAAAAATGAAGTGTATCTCAATAGAGAGGCTACATATGAGTCAACGCCATGGATCACACAATGAGGGATTACATTGTATGGTCCTGTGTTTGGTGACTCATTGTAGACAGACATTGGTCTACACTTGGCAATTTAGTCCTGCAAATACATAACTAAAACAATACATCAAATACAACTTAATTCATCTTAGTTCAAGGGTGACTTCATACAAATTTGGGTTACTGTGGATACAATACCCAACACAAGTATTTATTTTCTGTATGTTTCAGTTTATGTATACAGGTTGCCTATATCATATTGATTGGACAGGTGGTTCAAGTCATATTCACAGGTGGACTCAAACAAGCTGATTAGAAAGTGAGAAAAATTGCCTAAGTACAAAAGCATCAAGTGAAGTCAGCATAATGCTGAGTGAAGTCAACACAGTCTACATCTAGCAACTTGTAGTGCAGAAAAATGGCTAAGTAGAAATATGTCAACGCACTTCAACTGTGTCGACATCTTTGCAAGGGCGGTGTCAAGACAAGTCAGCTAACTCGACACTTTGAAGACTAAGTCAGTAGTGTCGAGATAAGTCAGCAGTGTCGAGACATGTCAGTTTTGTCGAGACAAATCAGCTAACTCGATAATAGTGTCGAGATAATACAACTGTCTTAAAACAATGAAGGCTGAAGTGAAGACTTATACAAGTGTCGACACTAGGAGACTGAAGATTATACTAAGTAAAATAGTGTCGAGACAAATCAACTGTTGCGACACAATGAAGGATTAAAGCTAGTATAGAAGTGTCGACACTGGCAGACTAGAGTGTCGAGACAATTTAACTGTCTTGACATAGTAAAGAAATAAAGCTAGTATAGAAGTGTTGACACTGGCAGACTGGAGTGTCGAGATAATTCAGCTGTCTCGACAGAGTAAAGAAATAAAGCATGCATAGAAGTGTCGACTCCCGGAAGATAGTTGTGTCGAGATAATTCAACAGTCTCGACACAGTGCAAAATTAAATATGTCGACACAGATGATAGTTGTGTCGAGACAAGTCAACTGTCACGACACTTTCAAGTTCAGATGAAAATTCTTCTAAGTAAAATTGTGTCGAGACTGCTAAGATGTCTCGACACCTTCTAAGAACAAGTGTCAAGATACTTTGGACATCTCGACACTTAAGTTTTTGAAGATGTGCAGAGTCAACACAGAAGTGTCAAGACAAGTCAGAACTGTCACATCAGCTACAGTAATGTGATATCTCAATAGAAACAGTTTAAGGGAGAATTTGAAGTATGATGTAACATGCTGATATCATCAATCCGAAACCAGCAATCCACGAAGGCTATAAATAGAGGCATTATCTGCAGAGAAAAGAGAATAATCAGACAAATCATTCTATTCTTTCATTCTGATTTTTCTAAATCATAGGAGGGCATAAATCCCGAGAATAAGGAAGACGAAGGTCTTTAAGAAAATCTCCAGATCCTTTCATCAAGTTCATCTAAAGATTAACGTGGATCTAATCTACAATTTCTTCAAGGAAATCAAGCTGATCATCATCAAGAAGATTGTCGATCTACAGAAGTATCTTTTCAGCTAGCCTACTTTTCAAGAATCTATCAAGTGCAGCTGAATAGAAGAATATGAATTCTTTCAGAAAAGTCAGATTACAATTTTACTGTTTTCTGAGGATACAATTTTATTTTTACCTCTTAATTTTGTAAGATCTCCTTGAGATCTGAGTGGGTATGAGATCTAATCTCTGAGTTGTAAGCCTAATTTATAAAGGTCGGGGTATTGTTCTTGAGGGACCTGAGGTAGGTGATTTGAGTGAATCACTGAGGTGTAAGCCTGCATTATAAAGGCTGACGTAGGGTTCTTGAGGGACTTGAAGTAGGAGATTGGGTGAATCTCTGAGGTAGGACCTGTTGGTCTGAGTGTAGGTTTCTTAACAGAAACTTAACTTGTAAGATCTTTGGATCTGAGTTGAAGAGGAGGAGCTATAACCTTATCTAGCACATTACTAGTAAGGAAGAAGGGAAAAGTGGATGTACCCTAGATAGGGGAACCACTATAAATTCTTTGTGTGTTGTGATTTATTTGTGCTTGTGTTGTGTTCTGAGATTTGCATGTGCTGTGTTTTGTGGTTCAATTATGCTGAGTTGTTGTGAAGCTATTTACTCAAGCATATCATCTGCTGAACATAATATCTGCAGAACAGTTAAGTGACAAAAAATTGATGAAGTATTTTAAAAGACACCTATTCACCCCCCCCCCCCTCTAGGTGATTATCTACTCATTGGATTATCTTTCAAAATGCTTCCACCATGAAAACTCTCATAGGGTCAAGTATACCTATAGACAAAGATGATGCAGGAAAACTTGTTGATGAAACTTTGTATAGAGGGATAATTGGCTCCCTTTTATACCATACTGCAAGTAGGCCAGACATCATATATGGTACATGTGTTTGTGCTAGGTATCGGGCATGTCCTAAAGAATCTCACTACTATGGTGTTAAGAGGATTTTAAGGTATCTTAAGGGCACACTAGATCTTGGCCTATGGTACCCTAGAAATAGGTATTTTGAACTAACTGGATATTCTGATGCAGATTTTGCAGGTTGCAAAGAGGACAGGAAAAGCACTCCAGACACCTGTCAGTTCTTGGGAGGAAGACGTCTTGGAGCATCAAGAATCAAACAAGTGTTGCAATTTTAACTGCAGCGTCAGAATATATTACAGCTGGGAGCTGCTGTGCACAATTGTTGTGGATCCAGCATCAGTTCTAGGACTATAACCTCCAGATAAGTAGAAGTCCTTTATTTTGTGATTCTATTAGTTCAATCTCTATAGCTAGGAATCTTGTCTCACACGGCAGGACTAAGTACATAGAGATTAGGTATCACTTTATAAGAGAGCATGTGGAATGTGAAGATATCAGTCTTGAGTTTGTCCCTATAGACAAGCAAGTGGCTGACATCTTCACCAAGCCACTAGATGAAGCAAAGTTCGTCACCTTAAAGTTTGAGTTGGGTATGTTGAACTTGGTATAGCTTCAGTTGCTCCTCACTTTGTCTTTGGTTGCAGGAATTACTACTTCTTATAGGGTGTGAAGACTACAAGTGATATTAAGATTGGAATGGACAATAGTGTCTATCAGATAAAATAATAGAAGATGCTCATGTTTAGGGGGAGCAAGTACTGATGCTTCTATTGAGGGGGAGCAAGTCCACCATATAGGAATAGATTTAGTCTCATATAAAGAAGAAGCTAGCAACTACACCAATTGATTATCAGAAATAAGAAAGGGGGGAGAAGATAATCAGAGACGGCCAGCACCTCCCTAACTATTCTACAAAAGTCAAAAGGGGGTAGAAAGGGAATGATCAAGGAAATTACCAAGGCCAGGCAACAAAACAGGGGGAGTAGGTGATGATCACTATACAAACAAGGAAAATGTGGTAACCTATAACTCTCTTTTTGACATATATTATTACTGCATATGTTGGTGTATATCATTGACAAAGAATTTTGAATAAGAGTTTCGACTTCTTCAAATAGAGGGAGATTGTTGGGTCCATTGATCCCAATGTCCTTGATTTGTAAGAAGTCAAACAAGTCAATGGTACACACCTAGTTGTATTTGATGTATGTTCAAATTCATGCATGTAGGTTGGTACTTGCCACTTTGATTGGACAGGTATTCCAAGTAGTTGTGATAGGTGGTCACAAGGTAGAGAAGTGGACAGACAGAAATCTGTCTAAGTCCACACACGTTGAGGGAAGCTAGTTCACTTAAAGCTAGATGTCAAAGAAGGATGTTGGATAGGCTAAAAATCACCTAAGTCCGCAGACGTTGAGTGAAGCCAGTTCACTCAATGCCAGATGCCAAAAAGCACTGAGTAAGGTGTGGACAATCAAAGTCAAGTTGTTTGCAAGACAGAAATGCGGCAAAGTCCACAGGCGTTGAGTGAAGGCAGTTCACTCAACGCCATATAATAAGAGGTGTCGAGTATAGCTGAGTATGTCAAAGCTTCAATAGTGGCAAGCATAAAATCGGCTAATTCCACAAGCATTGAGTGAATCCAGTTCACTCAATGCCATACAACAAAATGTGCTAAGGAAAGACTGTGCAGCAAACACTTAAGAAGAAGGAAGATAAAAAAGTGTCCGAGTCCACAGGCGTTGAGTGATGTCAACTCACTTAACGCCCTACAGCTAGAAGTGTTGAATCAAGCTACTTCAGTCAAAGCCATAGAGAATCTTTCAAAATAATATGGCTAAGTCCAGAAGCATTGAGTGAAGCCAGTTCACTCAACATCATGCTAATTCTGTCAAAGCTTAAGAAGAAGAAGATAGAAAATTTAACTAAGTCTGAAAGCATTGAGTGAGGTCAGCTCACTCAACGCCCAAAGAGGAAAGCGTCGACAGAGCTATGGTGAGTCAAATCTTAATAAAGATAGATAGAAAAATCTATCTACGTCCAGATACGTTGAGTGACGACAACTCACTCAACGCACTCAATGCTCTCAATGCCTAGCAGATAAAGAAAGTTGCATCTAAGTCCAAGGGCATTGAGTGGTGAAGATCCACTCAATGTGTAACGTCCTGAATCGCATTAGGCCCCTCGTACGTGTTTTTGAGTCAGGAGAGCTGACTTGGGTTCAGGGGGAGTGCTAACAACAGGGCAGAACATGTGAAAAGGAGGAGAAATCTGTCAAACAAGTGACACAAGTAGAGATACGGGCGTGTCCCTACCCATGTGCGTGTGTGTCGAGTTGAACTCGACACAGCGTGTCGAGATCGACGAACTTCGTGTCGAGATCGACGAATTGTATGACATAGGTAGAGACACGGGCGTGTCCCTACCCGTGTGTCGACGTGTCAAGTTGAGCTCGACGAGTCATGTCAAGATCGATGAAAATGGGTTCGATGAAGTGTTCAGGCGAGACACACCCCGTGTCACGGGCATGTCTGGGGCGTGACCTAGGGCATGTCCTCCTTTATGTCGACACTCGAGACTTTGGTCGACGAAAATGGTCGACAGAGGGAACACGCCCAGTGTCACGGGCGTGTCCCATCCGACACGGGCGTGTCAGAGGGCGTGTGTTCCCTCTGGTCGATGACCAGTGCTCGACGATCATCGAGTGTCAAATATATGGTACACGGCCTGTGACACGGGCATGTCACAGGGCGTGTCCCACTCATCCTCGAGTAGCTCTCGTATAGGTAGAAATATAATCAAGTAGGTGGAAAAGTACTCGAGTAAGAGGGGGTGACACGGGCGTGTCATCCCTGTGACACGGGTGTGTCCTATCCGAGTACTTGAGTAGTTGGTTTTCTCTCGAGTAAGTCCTCTCGAGTAAGTCTCGAGTGGGTTACATGCCCCATGTCACGGGCATGACTGGGCTGATAGGGGCGTGTCCGACCCGTGTGTCGTGTCGAGTATTGAACTGACGCATAAAAACCATCGTAACGCTTTGCCTAAGCAGGACACGGGCGTGTCCCTACCCATGTCACTTTTATATAAAAGGGTAAGTGATAACCCTAGCCGTCTTCACTCCTCATTCCAGCCGTTTTTCTGAGAGAAACTCCTGTTGAGAGAAGGAAGTCGCTGGATCTAGTTGTAGAGGAGAAGATCTGCCACCGCCGTGGAAAAGAAGATGCCGCCGAGAAGAGTCACGAGATCTATGGCCAGAAATAGTGGAAACGCCGGAAATGAGGTGAGCTTCCTACCCTCTCCCTTGGTGCTAGATCTTTAGTTATTTTCATAAGAGAGATATCCACTCAAGAGAGTTTTGATGGAGAGAAGGAGTTTTCTAGGGACGGCCATGCTAGGACATGTGTTCTAGGTTTTAAATCTCTTCAACCTCCCCTTTCTTCTATGGGATGATGGGTGGATGGTTTCGTGAAGAATCATGGCCCCATGAGGGTGAATAAGGGAGGAGGAAATTTTGGAGTGATTTTGGAAGATCGACATGGAGAGGAAGATGAACCGATATTGTTCATTCCTCTTTACGAAGCATGCAGAATCTGTATTCTGCGCGCAGCGATCTTCTTGGCCATTTTCATGTAGGGTGTGGCCAGAGCTGGGCTTTCGACTAAACACGAAAGTTGAAGCCCTTAAAAATACCTTTCCAACAAGTGGTTTCACATTTTCATGCGAAGTCTGTAGCTATGGGAAAGTCTGAATGAACATGACATACAATAAATCTTGCATGCATAAATTGTGTTCTGTACGCAGCGGACTTCAAGGCTGATTTCAAATAGGATACACTCAAATCTGGGTTGTGGACTGAATATGAACGTTGTAACTCGTGGAAAGACCATTCCATCGAGGGGTTACATGTCTTCACCGAATTCATGTAGCTTCGGAAATCTCCGGTCGAATTTGCTATCCAGATTTATTCTACACTTAAATTCTGGGGTTCATATAATATGAATTTGAATTCGGTGGAATTGATGTTGCTAATTAACTCTAGATTTTGATGAACAATTTTATGTTCACTACCGTAGTGCTATGAATGATAAATCTTCTTAATTAGATTTCATAAAACTGAATTGTGGAGCAAGCTTTAATGCATGATATGACTTGCTAAAATTGATAGATTATTATAAACGTGCACCATGTTTATAATATATTGAATGAAATGGCTGGATACAATTGGTAGATTATTATTAATGTGCATCATGTTTGTAATATGTTGAAATCATTTGGAATGACAAATAGAAGGATAATACATGGCCATGAGTATGTATGATGGTTAGAATGAAATGTAGTAGTCCAATACTTAGAGTGTAGTCTCCCTACGGGTAATTTTGTGAATGGATGTAAGTGCGGTGTTGACCATCACTAGTTGGTTTGTGTTGAGATGTGTTATAGATGGATGGTTAGGCTGTGTCCTCGTGCTTACTTCTGAGGCCCCTTCCATGCCACGGTGTCGTGGCATTTGCATGCGGTGTGAGTCGACACGCGGTTTCGTAATCCTGGGTTAAGGATAGTGTGGCAGGTCTATGGGCTCGCCGATCATCACACCGACGGGAGTTGACGGTTAGACTTTGGGCGGTTGGGCTGTGTCCTCGGTGTTCACGTCCAGAGGCCCCTTCCATGCCAAGTGAACGGTTGGGATGTGTCCCTGTGCATTCTTCTGAGGCCACTTTCGGGTCACACCAGGCCAGTTCGGGCTATGTTCTCGGTGCACATCTACCCGAGACTCCGCTGGGCCATACTATGCATGGGCTCCGTTGTTGTATTCTTAGCGTTGAGGCATACGGAGGCCTGAGCAAAGTAGTGTGGATACCCGCCTAGTAGTAGAGATGCCCGCTCTACTGTCACCGCCAGGCCACAGCGGTTGATGCCTGAGAGGTTAGCTACCTGCTCGAATAGTGGGAACTATAGTCTATGTTCACATAGCGTTTGCATGGTGTGATCATAGTTGAGTCATTGCATAGCATACATACCATTACATAGCATTGCACAAACAAGATCCTCATCGTATAAGTTTGTATGGGCACTCTTATACGATGAGTTACCTTTATGTAACCCGATCCTTAACTTATAAGTTTGTATGGGCATTCTTATAAGTTAAGTTACTTTCCTGCTGTAGTTACTTGTACTTGTTGATTTACTAATTGCTCATGTAGAATTGCTAGCTATAATATTGTTATTCAAGTAGAACTGTTAGTTTATAATGTTGTTATTCATTTACTATTACCACCTACTTGTACCTGCTTTACTACTTGTATTATACTTGTACCCTTGTTCCTTTCTCCGCCCGGTGTCGAGGAGTCACCGGGGGAGCAGATGTGAAGCCACTTAGTCTTTCCACTAACGGTTGCTATGTCTTCCTTTTTAGGAGGTCACCCCGCAGGTAGAGCAGCTGCAGACTTTGCTGCAGGACAGCCACGCCAGGACGACAGGGCCTGATATGACGGTGTCGTCGCTACCGTCGGTTACGGATGTGAGTGTTGTGAGATTTTGATGTAACCCGTTTGGGCAATGTTGTAGATGTACTCTGATATTGAAGAAGCATGTTTTAGCTTCTCTTATTTGATGTATTTAGACTATTGACTTAGTGTGGATTTGACTTCTTCTTGCTTATATTATGCTTGGGTTGGCATGTTTATATTGATATTGGTTGTAGCCGGCGGAATAGGCGTCTTGTGGTACAGGTTAGCCCGTATGCTAACGCTACCGCAAGGCGGCTATTTCGGGCATAACACCCCCCCTTCGTGCCGTATTTTGGGATCCGGGAGGGGGGTCTTACAAATGGTATCAGTTTTCCACGATCCTCAACTAAAGAAGTCATTCAACAATGGTACCACCCCCGTTTAATTAGTCAGTTTGCGGACAAACTGACTTAGCAGAAGCAGTGGTGTACCCACATGTAATTCACACTAAGTTGTCCAACTTTGACCTTAAGATTAGCCAACCTGACCTTAGGTACGTATCTTTATATGTTGATCTCCTGAAGTTTGGACGACCCTAGGTATGTAAACTTATTGTATAAAGTCTTGCGAGATCCCCTAGGGCAAGCACTTTTGTTTATAGCGGTTTTGAATCTGGAAAAGATAATAGACATGGCAGATTCTCTAGGGCAACCACCTTTGTTTATAGCAGACTCGAGCTTGGTGGAGATAATGGATATGGTAAAGTGTTTGGAAGCGGGTCTTTTGGGTGTTCAGACAAGCGTTAAGAGACTCGCTGAAGGAGTAATTGAAGCAGGATGGGGACTACGAGGAAGAAATTAAACATTCGACCTTAGTCTGCCTAAGTTTGTTCGAGGAATCTAGATTGACCCTTCACAATCTTTATACTTAGGTGTAATGGTTAGTGAGAAACTAGCCTACACTCTATTCGATACCGGTGCCACACAGTGGTTGGTGTGGTGGACTTCATTAAAAACCTAGAAGGTGTACAATACTTTACTGGTGTAGCTCGACGAGTGCGTCTACCGGACGGCTCGGAGATGATTGCAACCGCAAAGTGCGAGTTTGAGATATTCATTGAAGGAAAGGACTTTGAGACACCTGCCATGGTCTTGAGAATGCCGGAGTTTGACATCATTTTGGTCATGGTGTGGTTGGACTGGCACTTTGCTTGATTGTGCAGAGAAATGAATCTACTTGAGACATGGAGACTCCGACGTCATATTCCAAGGTATTAGCTTCGCACCTCGCATGTTGTTATCTTTAGTTAAGACAGTAAAAGCCCATATGAAGGGGGATGAATTCTTCATGATCTGGTTCGAGTTGAAGGAGATAGCATTGGATATAAAAGATGTACGGGTAGTGCGGGACTTCCCCGAGATATTTCCTGAGAAACTGGCAGGATTACCTCCGCATAGAGAGGTTGACTTCCATATTAATCTAGTACTGGGTGCCAAGCCGGTATCCAAGGCCCCTTACCGAATGGCCCCGAAGGAACTCGCGGAGTTTAGAGTTCAACTTCAAGAACTGGTGGAGTCAGGGTTCGTTTGCCCCAGTTCGTCACCCTGGGGAGCCCCTGTATTATTCATGAATAAGAAGGATGGAACACTGCGTTTGTGCATAGACTATCGGGAACTCAATCGGCTGATGGTGCGGAACACTTATCTGCTACCTCGGATCGACGAGTTGTTCGATCAACTAGTGGGAGCGCATTGGTTTTCTAAGCTGGACTTGCGCTCAGGGTATTATCAGTTGAGAATACAAGAATGTGACATCCAGAAAGCGGCCTTTAGTTCAATATATGGGTTGTACGAGTTCACTGTAATGCCATTTGGGCTCACAAATGCCCCTTCGGCCTTCATGAGCCTGATGAACAAGGTGTTTGAACTTTATTTGGATATCTTTGTCATTGTTTTCATCGGCGACATCTTGGTCTACTCAAAGGCGGAGGATGAGCATGTTGAGCACTTGACCTTGGTATTGAAGAAATTAAAAGAGCACGCCTTGTTCGCCATGTTCAGCAAGTGAGAATTCTAGCTTAAAGAGATTACTTTCTTAGGGCATGTGATTAGTGGAGCAGGACTAGCAGTAGATCCGGCCAAGGTGTGTGCCGTGAAGGAGTGGTCGCCCTTGAAGTCGACGGCCGATGTGAAGAGTTTCCTAGGACTTTCCGGGTACTACCACAAGTTCATAAAAGGATTTTCAAATATTGCTCTTCCTCTCACTTCTTTGACGAAGAAAGGTGTGCCATTTTAGTGGACACCCCAATGTGAAACGGTGTTCCAGGAGCTGAAGGACAGACTTACCTCCGCCCCCATCCTTGCACTTCCATTTGGGAAGGAAGGATTTCAAGTTTACACTGATGCATCATATCAAGGGATGGGAGCGGTGTTGATGCAGCATGGACACGTGATTTCTTATGCTTCAAGATAACTGAAGAAACATGAAATCAATTACCCGGTTCACGATTTGGAGCTTGGAGCAGTGGTGTTCGCCTTGAAAGTTTGGAGGCATTATCTATACGACGTCCACTGCGAGATCTTTTCAGATCACAAAAACTTGAAGTACGTTCACACTCAGAAGGAGTTGAACTTGAGACAACGGCGGTGGTTAGAATTTCTATGCGACTATGAGTTCACCATGAACTACCACCCCGAAAAGGCGAACTCGATGGCCGATACATTGAGTAGGAAGGTACCAGGCTCTAGCCCAGAGGCTCGATTGATGAGTATGGAGTTGGCTCGGATGATTGAGGAGATGGATATTACTTTGGTGTTTAAGGCTCCTTTGGCAGAGTATACGGAGTACTTGGCAAGCATGAGCCTAGTTTGTGATATCCGGGACCGAATTAGGGTGGAGCAAGGAAGGGATGCGGCTCTGGCCCCGGCGGTCAAGGCAATCGAAGATGGGACTTTTGACGAGTATAAACTAAAAGACGGCCTTGTTTATTTCTGTGGTTGGCTTTACATTCCCAAAGGAGGTAAAATCCGGGAGGATATCTTGCGAGAGGCTCATTGCTCTCAATATTAAATGCACCCAGGCATTGCTAAGATGTACGCCGGCTTGCGGAAGACCATGTGTTGGCCGGGAATGATGAAGGATGTCTGATATTTTGTTACACACTGTGAAGCTTGTCAAAGAGTGAAGGCAGAATGCAAGAGATTCGGTGGTTTGTTACAATCGTTGCCCATCCCCGAAAGGAAGTTCGAGGATATCTCCATGGACTTCGTCCATGGGTTACCTCGCTCACGCTCCGGGAATGATTCAGTATGGGTGATAGTTGATCGCCTGACAAAAGTAGCCCGGTTTATCCCAATGAATAAAGAAGCTCATGTGGATGTCTTAGTATGCCTCTTTGTGGAGCAATTCGTACGGTATCATGGCGTGCCTAAGACGATCGTGTCTGATCGTGATGGTCAGTTTACCTCCAATGAGTGGAAAGCGGTACAGGCGTATTTGGGCTCACGCCTTACCTTCAGCACCGCGTTTCATCCTCAGACGGACGGCCAATCTGAAAGGACCATCCGGACATTGGAAGATTTGTTGAGATTATGTGTGTTGGATTGAGGAGAGCCGTGGGAAAGGCTTTTATCGTTGGTAGAATTCCCCTACAATAATAGCCATCAGGCTAGCATCGGCATGGCACCTCATGAAGCTCTTTACGGAAGGAGGTGTAGAACCCCTTTGTCTTGGGTGCAAGATGAAGACCCGAAGGCTTTGGGCTTTGAATATATTGATGATACCGATGCGGCGTTTAGACTGATACGGGATCGCATGTTGGAGGCTCAAAGTCGACAGACGAAGTATTACAATGCAAGGCACCGGATGGTGGAGTTTCAAGTGGGTGATAAGGTGTTCCTGAAAATCCGACCGATGCATGGAGTGTCACGTGTGTGTGGTGTGAAAAAGATCAGCACAATGTATGTTGGGCCTTATACTATATTGGAAAGGATTGATCGGTTGGCCTATCGGTTGGAGTTACCGCCCGAGCTAGAGAACCTCCACGACGTATTCTATGTGTCGTCGCTTCGGAAGGTGTTGTTGCAGCCCTATCAATACATCCCCATAACTGATGGTGTTGTGGCGTCCGATAGGTCTGTGTGACTAGAGCCGGTGTGGATCGTAGATAACGAGACAAGGATATTGCGGCGCAAAAGTGTTCCCTTGGTGAAGGTGCTATGGTCCAATCATGGGAAGGAGGAATATACATGGGAGCCGATGGATGTGATGCAAAAACACTATCCGGAGTTGTTTGCTCAAGGTAATTTTATTTAAAAGCATATTATATTTCTGTTATGCTTTTCTCTCCATAGCCTAAGCCTGATTTCGGGGACGAAATCTTTTATTTTGTTTATAGGATTTGTAATGTCCTGAATCACACTAGGCCCCTCGTACGTGTTTTTGAGTCAGGAGAGCTAACTTGGGTTCAGGGGGAGTGCTGACAACAGTGCAGCACATGTGAAAAGGACGAAAAATCAGTAAAACAAGGGACACGGGTAGATATACGGGCATGTCCCTACCAGCGTGCCTGTGTGTCGAGTTGAACTCGACACAGCATGTTGAGATCGACGAACTTCGTGACGAGATCGACGAATTGTATGACACGGGTAGAGACACGGGCATGTCCCTAACTGTATGTCGACCTGTCGAGTTAAGCTCGATGAGTCGTGTCGAGATCGACGAAAATGGGTTCGATGAAGTGTTTGGGCGAGACACGCCCCGTGTCACGGGCGTGTCTGGGGCGTGACCTAGGGCGTGTCCTCCTTTATGTCGACACTCGAGACTTTGGTCGATGAAAATGGTCAGCAAAGTGAACACGCCCAGTGTCACGGGCGTGTCCCATCTGACACGGGTGTGTCGGAGGGTGTGTGTTCCCTCTAGTCGATGACCAGCGCTCGACGATCGTCGAGTGTCAAGTATGGGGTACACGGCCTATGACACAGGCGTGTCACAGGGCGTGTCCCACTCATCCTCGATTAGCTCTCGTGTAGTTCGAAATATACTCGAGTAGGTGGAAAAGTACTCGAGTAAGAGGGGGTGACATGGGTGTGTCATCCATGTGACACGGGCGTGTCCTATCCAGGTACTCGAGTAGTTGGTTTTATCTCGAGTAAGTCCTCTCGAGTAAGTCTCGAGTGGGTTACACGCCCCATGTTACGGGCATGACTGGGCTGACACGGGCGTGTCCGACCCGTGTGTCGTGTCGAGTATTGAACCGACGCATAAAAACCGTCATAACGCTTCACCTAAGCAGGACACGGGTAAGGACACGGGCATGTCCCTACCCGTGTCACTTTTATATAAAAGGGGAAGTGATAACCCTAGCCACTTTCACTCCTCATTCCAGCCGTTTTTCTGAAAGAAACTCCTGTTGAGAGAAGGAAGTCGCTGGATCTAGTTCTAAAGGAGAAGATTCGCCGCCGCCGTGGAAAAGAAGATGCCGCCGAGAAGAGTCACGAGATCTATGGCCGAAAATAGTGGAAATGCCGGAAATGAGGTGAGCTTCCTACCCTCTCCCTTGGTGCTAGATCTTTAGTTATTTTCTTAGGAGAGATATTGACTCAAGAGAGTTTTGATGGAGAGGAGTTTTCTAGGGACGGCCATGCTAGGACATGTGTTCTAGGTTTAGATCTCTTCAACCTCCCCTTTCTTCTATGTGATGATGGGTGGATGGTTTCGTGAAGAATCATGGCCCCATGAGGGTGAATAAGGGAGGAGGAAATTTTGGAGTGATTTTGGAAGATCGACATGGAGAGGAAGATGAACTGATGCCATTCATTCCTCGTTATGAAGCGTGCAGAATCTGTATTCTTCACGCAGCGATCTTCTTGGCCATTTTCATGTTAGGTGTGTCCTGATCTGGGCTTTCTACTAAACACGAAAGTTGGAGCCCTTGAAAATACCTTTCCAATGAGTGGTTGCCCATCTTCATGCGAAGTGTGTAGCCACAGAAAAGTCTGAACGAACATGACGTCCGATAAATCCTGCATGCAGAAATTGTGTTCTGTATGCAGCGGGCTTCAAGGCTGATTTCAAATAGGATACACTCAAATATGGGTTATGGGCTGAATATGAAAGTTGTAAACCATAGAAATACCTTTCCATCGAAGGGTTACACGTCTTCACCGGATTCCTGTAGCTTCGGGAATCTTCGGTCGAAACTGCTGTCCAGATTTATTCTGCACTTAAATTCTTGGGTTTATATAATATGAATTTGAATTCGGTGAAATCGATGTTGCTAATTAACTCTACATTTTGATGAACTATTTTATGTTGACCACCGTAGTGCTATGAATGATAAATCTTGTTCATTAGATTTCATAAATCTGAATTGTGGAGCAAGCTTTAATGCATGATATGACTTGCTAAAATTGATAGATTATTATAAATGTGCACCATGTTTATAATATGATGAATGAAATGAATGGATACAATTGGTAGATTATTATTAATGCGCATCATGTTTGTAATATGTTGAAATTATTTGGAATGACAAATAGAAGGATAAGTCATGGCCATGAGTATGTATGATGGTTAGAATGAAATGTAGTAGTCCAATACTTAGAGCGTAGTCTCCCTACGGGTAGTATTGTGAATATAAGTGCTAGTTGGTTTGTGTTGAGATGTGGTATAGATGGTGTTGACCGTCACTAGTTGGTTTGTGTTGACGCGGTGTTGATGTGGTATATGGGCTCGCCGATCACACCGACGGGAGGATGGTTAGACTTTGGGCGGTTGGTCTGTGTCCTCGGTGTTCACGTGCAGAGGCCCCTTCCATGCCAAGTGAACGGTTGGGATGTGTCCCTGTGCCTTCTTCTGAGGCCACTTCCGGGTCATACCAGGCCAGTTCGGGCTATGTTCTCGGTGCACATCTACCCGAGACCCCGCTGGGCCATAGTATGCATGGGCTCTGTTGTTGTGTTCTTAGCGTTGAGGTGTACGGAGGCTTGAGCAAAGTAGTGTGGATACCCGCCTAGTAGTAGAGATGTTCGCTCTACTGTCACCGCCAGGCCACAACGGTTGATGCCTGAGAGGTTAGCTACCTGCTCGAATAGTGGGAACTATAGTCTATGTTGACATAGCGTTTGCATGGTGTGATCATGGGTGAGTCATTGCATAGCATACATACCATTACATAGCATTGCATAAACAAGATCCTTATCGTATAAGTTTGTATGGGCACTCTTATACAATGAGTTACCTTTATGTAACCCGATCCTTAACTTATAAGTTTGTATGAGCATTCTTATAAGTTAAGTTACTTTCCTGCTGTAGTTACATGTACTTGTTGATTTACTAATTGCTCATGTAGAATTGCTAGCTATAATATTGTTATTCAAGTAGAACTGTTAGTTTATAATGTTGTTATTCATGTACTATTACCACCTACTTGTACCTGCTTTACTACTTGTATTATACTTGTACCCTTATTCCTTTCTCTGCCCCGTGCCGAGGAGTCGCCGGGGGAGCGAATGTGAAGCCACTTAGTCTTCCGACTAACGGTTGCTATGTCTTCCTTTTTAGAAGGTCACCCCGCAGGTAGAGCAACCGCAGACTTTGCAGCAGGACAGCCAGGCCAGGACGACATGGCCTGATGTGACGGTACCATCGCTATCGTCGGTTACGGATGTGAGTGTTGTGAGATTTTGATGTAGCCCGTTTGGGCAATGTTGTATCTGTACTCTGATATTGAAGAAGCATGTTTTAGCTTCTCTTATTTGATGTATTTGGACTATTGACTTAGTGTGGATTTGACTTCTTCTTGCTTATATTACGGTTGGGTTGGCATGTTTATATTGATATTGGTTGTAGCCGGCGAAATAGGCGCCTTGTGGTACAGGTTAGCCCGTACGCTAATGCTACCACAAGGTGGTTGTTCCGGGCATAAGACCCCACTTCGTTCCGTGTTTTGGGATCCGGGAGGGGGGGTCTTGCACAATGCACTCAACACCTAGCAGTGCAGAAGGAATTGGCTAGGTCCAGAGGTGTTGAGTGAAGCCAGTTCACTCAAAGCACTCAACACCTAAGCAAGGCAGAAGAATTGGCTAAGTCAAGAGGTATTGAGTGAAGCTAGTTCACTCAACGCACTCAACGCATAAGCAAGGTAGAATAATTTGCTAAGTCCAGAGGTGTTGAGTGAAGACAGTTCACTCAACGCACTCAAACCTAAGCAAGGTAGAAGAATTGGCTAAGTCTAGAGGTGTTGAGTGAAGATCATTCACTCATTGCACTTAATGCCTGAGTTGGAATTGAGAATTTGGCTAAGTCCACAGATGCTGACGTCAGCAAAAGTCAACATAAGTCAACAGAATCAAATTCATTGCAGGAAAGCTGAAGTACACCACTAATGGTGCCAGCAGCCAACTATATGATTTATTTTGTAAAAGGAAGGTTATATATTAGTAATTAATAGTTGGCCCATAGGTCAAGTGAGTCGCTGGATGGCGAATTATAAAAGGAATGAGACCGGCAAAGAAGAGGCGTCCTTTTTAGGGTTTGTCTTTTTGTAAAGCGGCGCAACTTCTTCTTATTCCTCGTCATTGTTGCAGAGCTCGAAGCAGAAGTTAAAAATTGACTGAACCCAAAAGGTCATCAAGTTAGCTATTGCAATCAACACCGGCAACAGCAAGATCAGAGAAATTTCTCTGAGAGAAAAGTAGCCAAAGCCTATCCCTACTGCAGTACTTCACAGCCCAAGCAAAGCATATCCTGAAGACTATTTTTTGGACCTGTGAAGAAGGAATCTGGTTTGAGTTTTCTCAAGACAGAAGGAGGAAGACACAGAGATCATTTCTTTGTTGTCTATTCAACATCAACAAACCTAATTTTTTGTACGATCTTTCTAGATCTGAGTTGTAAGCATATTTATAAAGGCCGAGTGTAAGATCTCGTATAGATCTGAGTGGTAGGATTCTATTAAGAATCTGAGTGTAGGGATTTGGCCTGAGTGGTAGGATTTGTAATGCCCCAAGATTTTCGAAGCAGGAAAATGGGTTGTCTGGAAGTTACCACTAGGCGCTAGGGCTAACGCTGGCGGTAGCTCCGGGGTAGTTAGCTAGAGGCGTTGAGAGTATTGAGTTGACTCAACTGGTGTCGAATGCTATCATGTGGCGATAGCAAGCGTTTAGAGAGTCGAGAGTGTCGAGTTGAGCTACCGCCCGGTGGTAGTATTATCGCTGGCGGTAGCATGGTCAATTAATTTGACAGAGATCTCGAATTGTTACCGCGCGATGGTAACAGTTATCGCATGGTGATAGCATAGGTGGTCTTTTCGTAACCAATGCCAGGTACTGCTTGGCGACAATTACCTATCGTGTGGTGTTAGCGATTATGTAACAGCGTAGCCGTATGTCAATATGTGATTGGAGGGCCAGGGCGGTTACATGCGAAATGAGGGGTTGAATAACAGTATCGTGTGGCGGTAGCTAGTAACCGCGCGGTGGTGCTGGTTCGGCCATTTGACTTCATTTCTATGGAGTTTAAGAACTTGGCATGGTTTCTGAAGGAGGAGCAGCAGTGCTGGAAAGGGGAGTTTACATCGCCATTTGAGATTCGGAGTTCGGATTCACAAAGCGAGTTCGGATCTAAGGAGGCAAGGTTGGAGCGGTCAATTTCAACCGTCTAGATTTCTCCTATGGCACCAAAGAGGACTTTAAGGGTAACGATCCTCTTTCTTGGACATGTGAAGTCCTTTCTTTTGGCATTAGAGGGTAGACACTCCATAAACATGCGGTTGTGGTTCTCCCGATGGATAGACCCATGTATCCTTGTTAGACTGCATTTAGATCCGGAATCTAAGTATGGAATAGGCATGATGTGTGAAGCCTATCCAGATGGGTTGGTCTGGATTAGTGATGTTGTATGTTTTGTATGCCAGAGAAGAATCTGTGGTAATCGCATATATTTTCGGAGTCACGGGGTGTGCATATGACTGTGTTGAGAGTACTGGGGTAGTCTCCAGGAAAACACCCGAGTAAGGGGAAATGCGCGGTAGTCTTTCCCCTACCGCGCAGCGGTAGTACTATTGCCGGCAATAGCTCCCTATGAACGTTGTATTATATGTTGAGAATTCTGTCACGTGGGGACTTGAGGGCTAATGTTGTGAGGCCCATCTCTCTGAGACTTGGGGGCCAAGTTTGTGGGCATGAGCTTAATTTGCTCAGCTTTGGTGGTCGTGAGTGCTAGCCTCGGATCATAACAGTGTTATGAATCGTACGGATGGGAAAGGGGATGTTGACCCATGTAGTGGCTTGTTGCACCCGACGATTTGCGCACCGAGAAATAGCTGAACTGCACCCAACCCTATGCCGATCAACTTGGAGTGAGTCAAACTGTGGATTTTAAGCCAGCATGACTTTATTGTAGACATAGGGGCATTGTCTTTGGCTTTGGCCCTGAAAGACTTGAATGCTCAAACATTGGTAACATCACAGAGAACGAAGGTGTGACCCTTGAGGTCCTGTGCACCAAGAATGTGTCCTGAGAGCACGGGGAGTTGGGCGTTTGTACCAACGTCTGTGGCAAATGGTACTTAAGTTGCACGTTCATATTGTCATATTATGTTTATACTAATGCCTGCAGGGAAAGGGCACCACCACCCCGAGTGAGTGGTGTGGTCATTATAATTTGGTCAGCTAATGCTGACCATTTCTTTTGTTTGTCACCGTTGCGATGGAATGTTGCTTGCAGATGCAGCCGAGCCAAGCGAGATATAGCGGACTGAAGCTCAGGATAACAAAGCTGGCCTTGAAGGCCAAAGCGAATTGCCCGTTTTGTTTATTTGTTACTCATGTGTTGTCAGCCTACATGTTGATGTATGCAAGACAGTTCTATTTGAGTAAACCTTGTAAGGTCTTAAGGCCAAGACTTCTTTGTGTATTTGTTATTCATTCTTGGTTGTGGTAGTAGACATTCATGTTGTTGTTGGGTTCTAATTTTAACTTTTAAATTACTTCCGCTAGAATGCACTTTGTGTTAGGATCCAAAATATTGGATTATAGTTTAAATTTAGTAACTCCTTGGTCTGTCTGTAGTATATGGCGTCGGGCCCCGGCCAGACCTTCTGTTATATGCTTTGTGATGGATGGGGGCGTTACAAGTTGGTATCAGATTCTGGTGTTGTTCTTCCTTATTTGAATTCATGGTCGAATTTTTTTAAGGGGTGGTGAGCACATGTATGAGTGTTACCATTATAACATAAAAGAACCCATGAATGTCCACTTAGGAATGAAAATACACATGTTTGAGGAACCTGCGTGTTCTTATAATTGTTTTTTTTTTGGCAAGTCATTTGTCTCCTACATGAGTATTTCACGATTATAGGTGACAAGGAGTGGTGCAGAGCAGTCATAATGTTAGCACTCTGCGGAGATTAGTACGCCCAATGATGCGCCTGCAAACCATCCTTCTGCTGAAACCATCTGTATGGTGGTTGAAGCATTGTTTGCTATGATCAATGCCCAACCAGGGAGGCAGGTGCAGCCTCCTGCTCCTGGTTTAGGTCACATACCACTTATCATAGCAGAACCTTTGGTGGTAGATCAAGTAGCGGCAGTAGTGCAAAGGATAGCAACTGGATCGTGCTATAACATTAGATCGTGTGTCATAATAGGCTCAACACTAGATCGTGCTATAACAACTGATACAAGAAACAGCTAAACAGCGTGATGAGCTTTAACCCACCAGTGTTTTTGGGGACTGAGACCCCAACACAAGCTGAGGAATGGCTTTCCAGAATTTAGAGTCATGTCCGCAATAGAGACTGAGGAGTGGCAGAAGGTTACGATATCCACTTTCCTTCTGGATAGTGAAGCAAGGTTATTGTGGGAGGAGTTAGAGCTTCATTCCTTCGTTGGGAGGCAACTTTTTGATATCTCGATGGAGGAGTTCTCAAGACTATTTCTGGCATGGTTCATCTCATCAACGCAGAAAATAGCTATGGAGAATCAGTTCCAGACACTGACTCAGGGTGACAGTAGCGTGGATGACTACCTTCATGAGTTCACGAGATTGGGGCGTTATGTTGGCTCCACTTTTACTGATGAGGAGCGTAAGACAAACATGTTCTATGAAGGACTGTGCGACGATATGTAGTAGCTACTCTCATGTACTATGACGCAGGGCTTTCTAGTCTTGTTCAATACAGCCCGACCTTGGAGAAGGATCTGAAGAGAGTTCAAGGTAAGAAGGACTCGGCGGTGAAGAGGTAGGACTTTAAAGTTCCAAGTTTGTCGAAGTCTGGGTACCAAAAGTGGAATAAGAAGCCCAAACCTTCTGGACTGAGTACTTCATCGATTACTACTGGAGCATCTTCGGGGCAAGGCAGCCCAATTCAGTGTTATAACTATGGAAAACTGGGGCATATAGCCCGCAACTATTGGAGTGGCAAATCAGAGAGGAAGGCTGGAGCATCGTATGCGGATAAAGGGAAGATAGTGGAGTCAACCGCATCCCATCAAGCTCCTGCCCAACCTAGAGTCTACAACCTTAGCCAGCAGGAGGCCATCAAGTAGAGCGTTTTGGTGATAAGTATGTGTTAGATTTTAGTTGTAATATTTTGCATGCCTTGCGTCTTATGCTTTGGTCGTATGACTGTCATGTTTTAGGCTTTGTCGTGTTCATGGACTGTCTGACTGGGGTACTGTTTGATACAGGAGCTTCACACTCTTTCCTATCTGAGGACTTCATGTCATGTATTGGAGTGCCCTCTTCTATGGATAAGGATAGATTGGATGTGTTGCTACCTAATGGGTGTTCGATGCACAAGGATAGAGTCTGTTGTGTTAAAGTGCTGATTGGAAGTCAAACTTTTGACTTCAAAGCATCACTACTGCTGATAGTAGAGTTTGACGTGATCTTTGGCATGGATTGTCTCTCGGAGCAGTGTGCGTACATCGATTGTGGTTCTAAGACTGTTAAGCTGGGGTTGAATACAAGCCAAGAAACTATTTTCCCTAGTCTGAAGGGTTTGAGCAAGACACCGATGTCTGCTCTCCAAGTAGTTAAAGCAGTTCATGAGGATGTGGAGTTATTGTTCATTATTTTAGAGGCAAAGAAGCCCAAGCCTGACTTGGCCAGTATTCCTGTGGTGTTGGAGTTTGCCGACGTCTTCCCTGAAAATTTCCTTGGATCCCCACCTCAGAGAGAGATCGAGTTCACCATTGAGTTGGTGCCTGGTACCAAGCTAGTGTCGTAGTCTCCTTACTGCTTAGCACCGAGAGAGATGAAGGAATTGAAGGCATGGCTCAAGAATTGTTAGAGCAGGGGTTTGTACGTCCAAATTCGTCACCTTGGAGTGCCCCGGTCCTCTTCGTGAAGAAGAAGAAGAAGAATGGAAGTCTGTGGCAATGTATCGATTATCGGGAACTCAATAAGCTAACATAGAATAACAAGTAACTGATTCCGATGATCGGTGATTTATTCGACCAGCTAGTTTGGTCGACGGTGTATTCGAAGCTAGACTTGAAATCTAGTTATTATCAGCTGAGAATCAGGGAAAGTGATATTCCCAAGACGGCGTTCAACACACAATATGGGCATTATGAGTTCACTGTCATGCCTTTCGGATTGACGAATGCACCATCGGTGTTTATGGACCTAATGAACAGGACATTCAAGGAGTATTTGGATCGGTTCGTGATAGTGTTCATCGATGATATCCTGGTATACTCCCAATCCAAGGATGATCATATGGAGCACTTGCATATTGTTCTGGAGACCTTGAGGGGTAATCAGTTGTATGCCAAGTTCTCTAAATGTGAGTTTTGGATATCTTTTGTGACGTTCCTTGGTCATATTGTCAGTGGTGAGGGTATTACGGTGGATCCGACAAAGGTTGTTGCAATACGGGAGTGGCCCGTATTGTCTTCTATGGCGAAAGTCCGGAGTTTTCTAGGGCTTGGCAGCTACTACAGGTGTAACGCCCCAAAACTCAAAAGAGCGATGGGTGGTGCTTTGAGCCAAGTCTGGGACTTGGTAGAGGTCACACGGCCTGGGACACGGGCGTGTCCCAGGGCCATGCCATACTCGGGTCTGACGGCATCCGTGTAGTCGACGAAATTGGGTCGACGATCATCGAACAGCGAACACGGCCTGAGACATGAGCGTGTCCCAGGCCGTGTCCTACTCGGGTGGTTAGCCGAGTTGTGTCGGGGGTGAAACACAGCCTAGAGCCCAGGCGTGTTCAACCTGACATGGGCATGTCAAATTCAACATGGGCGTGTCGAGTACCTGTGTTCTTCTTAGGTTGGTTTTGGTCCTGTGTCGATGGAGGAACACGCTCGGGTACATGGGCGTGTACTGGATGACACGGGCGTGTCAATCCTGACACGGGCGTGTCAATAGCCCATGTACTTTTCGGGATGCGACGGTTACAGCATCGAATGGGGCACACGGCCTTATACACGGGCGTGTCACAAGCCATGTTCGGCCTAGGTTTTGGATTTTAAGTGCGAATCGTGGCTATCCATTTCCTTATTTTGGGATCCACCGGCTCAGGGCTGTCCTTACTGGGATATACCCGGGAATAGGGTTTAGAAACCCTCATTCTATTTGGGTTTTCTCTTTATAAGAGTTATAGAGAGAGGGGAGAGCAAGGAAGAAGAAGGAGGAGAGATCTGGCCGCCGGTAGAGCTTCGGATCCCCAAATCGCAAGCCGAGTACGGATCTATGGAGCCGAGGACATTGTGGTGATTTTCATCCGCATAGATCTTCATGGCGTCGAATAGGAATGCTAGGGTAACGATTCTCATCTTGGACATGTGAATTCCTCTTTTCCCTTGCATAGGAAGCCCGCTCTCGCGTGTTTGCGGTGAGTATGAGGTGTTCCTTCGGGTATACATGAATAGTCGCCATGTAACACCCCCATCCGTCGTATGACATATAACAGAAGGTCCGGCTAGAACCCGGCGCCATATACCACAGACAGTCGGAAGGGTTATATAAGAATATCAAATATACAAACTTGACTACTCGCCCTAGCACAGAGCATTCTAGCGGAAGCTTTTAACCAGTTGGAAAGAACCCCTAATTGAATAACAACTATCATGAATGTTCACAAACTACCATAGGAATGAAATAACAGATACACTGAAAGTACTTGGCCTTATGGCCTTACAAGAGTTACTTAACAAATTAATGTTTTACATACATCAGCTCGCAGGCCGGCCACACATGACAAAAATAAAAACAACAATTACTCTCTTTGGTCTTCGAGGGCCAGCTCGGCAACATGGGCTTCTGCCTGCTATTTGGTACTTGGCTTCGTAGCACCTGCAAGCAACATTCCACCGCACGATGGCAAACAAAGTAACGGTCAGCCAAAGCCGACCAAATTATGACGACCCTGCCCCTTACTCGGGACGGCGGTGCTCCTTCCCTGCATTTCATTAGCCCAGTTAAACATTAAAGTACAAACATACTTAGCCACAGGTGTAGGCTCGCACGGCCAAACACCCCATGCACTCAGGATACATTATCGGTGAATCCGGTCAATTCCGTAGCTTCACCTCCATCCCCGGGATGGCAACATCGTGAGCATTTTACCCTTTCTGACCACTGCCTAAGGCTCCCGACTATGCCAACGGCCAGTCCCTCTATGGGTCTCTAACACCAAACCACATAGACCAGGTCTGATTCCACTTGCCCGTTGCTCACACCGCCTAGTCACTTTAAGACGTACGCGCGGGCCAAGCTTCTCTCGGATCCCAAAACATATCCAAACATCACATAACCCAGTTATGTTCAAGGCTGGCTCTCAAGCCTCCAAGTTAGCAGAACTACGTTTCCGCTTAGTTTTTTGGGTGCGCCTTGGAGTTAATCCCCAAGGATCCCTGTTGTAATCTACCGTGTAGAAACCCGAAACAGAAACACAAAGCACGGAGTCTTCTCCGGCAAACCATACAAAATGCAACATCACTGATCCAGACCAACACGTACGGGTAGGCTTCACACACAATGCATATGTCCGTACTTCGGTTCCGGACTCTATATACAACACAAGGGGGACTATTCACGTCTACCCCAAGGATCACCGTACACTCACCGCACACTCGCGGGAGCGGGTTTCCTTATGCAAAAGAAAGAGAGCTTCACATGCTCAAGTAGAGAATCGTTACCCTTGTAGTACGCTCTTGCACCATGGAAATCTATATGGATAGAAGGCTTCGCAATGGAATTTCCTCCGCGGATCCAGCCTCGGTTCTCAAATCGGTGCTCTGATGCTCCTCCGGCGGCCGGAATCCTCCTCTTCCTTCCTCCTTGCTATCTCCTCTCTCTAACTCCTTAGGAAGAGAATGTTAAAGAGAAAATGAGGAAGTAAACCTCAATTCCTGGCTTTAACAAAGCAGGAACACATCTGGGCCATCAGATCTTAATTAAAGAAAACGAACGGCTCAGATTTGCCCAAAAAACCCTCAAACTGGGGTCGAACACAGCCTTGCACACGGCCGTGTACCAGGCCGTGTACCTCGATCCCGACACGATTGTCGAGCACAGAAGAGGACACGGGTCAAGACATGCCCGTGTCTCAACCTGACACGCCCGTGTCGGTTTCCGACACGCCTGTGACCTAGGGGCGTGTTACCAGTAACTGCCACGCCAACCGTCACGACCCTTGGTGAACACGGGTGGGGACATGGGTATGAACACGCCCGTGTCACCCCTAATACGCCCGTGTCACAACTGCTCAAAGCTGTGTTTCCTGCCTGGACACAGCCGGCCAACACAGAGAATGACACGGCCTTGGACATGCCCGTGTCCTAGGTCGTGTACCCCTATACAGGCACAAAAAACTCCTTAGGACGCGACCAGCTCGATAACGATTTTCAGGGCGTTACAAATCTACCCCCTTAAAGAATTTTGTCCCGAAATTATGTAAAATACACAGAAATTTAAATGTTACCTGAGGGGAATAACTCGGGGTATTCTTCCAACATAATCTGCTCTCGCTCCCAAGAAAGCTCCTCACGTCCGCTGTTATCCCATCGGACTTTAACCATTCGGATTTCCTTATTGCGGAGTCGTTTGACTTCAGAGTCTTCAATGCATACTGGCTTGACCTTTATTGTCAACTCGTAATCAACCGGTACTTATTCGATCGCAATGACCTGCGAAGGCTCTTGCACTGCCATCTCCACTAACACCGATACGTAGAACACATCCTGTAGCCCACTCATCTCCACTGACAGCTTCAATCGATACGCCGCTTCGCCAACCCGCTCAAGGATTTCAAACGGTCCAAGGTATCTCGGACTCAGCTTATTCAAGCGTCGAACCCGCGAGACAACCTTGAACGGCTTGATTTTCAAATACACCCAGTCGCCAACACCGAACTCCACCTTCCTATGCTTGGCATTATAGTATTTTTCCTGCCTGTCCTGAGCGATCTTCAACCTTTCCTGAATTGTACGTATCATTGAAGTGGCGTCTTCCACCGCTTGATGTTTGTATAACTTTGACTCGCCTGTCTCCAACCAAGACAACGGCGTGTGACACTTTCTCTCATACAAGGCCTCGAAAGGCATCATTCCAATACTCACTTGATAGTTGTTGTTATATACAAACTCCACCATGTACAGGTGATCTTCCCATTGCTTCCTGAAATCCAAGACGCACATGTGAAGCATGTCCTCCATCGTCCTGTTGACCCTCTCGGTCTGACCATTCGTCTGTGGATGAAAGGCTGTGCTGAAACTCAGCTTAGTTCCCAACAGACTATGCACTAGCCTCCAGTCCTTCGACGTGAAGCGTCCATCTCGGTCACTAACAATACTACGGGGCACACCATGCAATCGTACAATATTATCTACATTGAGTTTGGCTAACTTTTCCACCGGATCTTCCTTCCTGTTCGGGATGAAATGCGACACCTTTGTCAATCTACCTACGACCACCCAGATGGCGTCGTTTCTCCTCTGCGACTTTGGCAAACCATGCACAAAATCTATAGAAATGTCGTCAAATTTCCACTCCGGGATAGGCAAGTACTTCAAGAAACCTCCAGGCTTCTGGCACTCCGCCTTCACCAAGGCACAAGTTTGACACTTGGCCACATAAAGTGTTATATCCTTCTTTAATCCTGGCCACCAAAACAACTTCTTCATGTCCTTATACATCTTCGTGCTCCCGGGGTGGATTGAGTACTTGGTATGATGAGCCTCGTACATCAACTCCTCCCGAAGACTATCCTCACTAGGAATGCATAGGCGATCGTCCCTCCATAGCAGTCCATCCTCAACAGCAAATTGGGAATTTGACCCATCCAAATATTCATCTAAGATATGCTTCATGCTGTTATCCTGAACCAAAGCCCGTCGAACTCTATCAGCTAGGTCATACTGCACCTCTATCCAATACAGTTTCGCCTCGGCACTAGCCTGCTTGTCGACGCAAGATATCTCTAATGCCTCCAAATCACGGACCAAACTCTCATCATGTACCGACAACCAGGTGGCTTACGCAGGAGCCCTGCGACTCAATGCATCCGCCACTACATTTCCTTTCCCAGGCACATAATGTATCTTGAAGGTGTAGTCCCCTAGGAACTTCATCCACCTCTGCTGCCTCATGTTCAGGTCCTTCTGATCTAACAGGTGCTTCAGGCTCTTATGATCGGTGTAGATATCGACCTTCACACCGTACAAATAGTGCCTCCACAGCATTAGAGCAAATATCACGGCCGCTAACTCTAAGTCATGGACTGGATAATTCCGCTCGTGAACCTTCAATTGTCGAGAACCATAGGCTATCACACTCACATGTTGTAGCAGAACACAGCCCAAACCGCTGCCCGAAGCATCACTATAGATTTCAAATCCTTCGGTCCCACTCGGCGAACATAAAATAGGCGACGTGGTCAACTGCCTATTCAACTCTTCAAAAGCCTGCTCGCACTCTAGTGACCACACAAACTTTTGATCCTTCCTTATCAACGTCGTGAGTGGTAGCGCTATCCGCGAGAAGTTATCTATGAAATGCTTGTAGTAGCCGGCAAGCCCCAGAAAGCTCCGGACTTCCGCCACTGTAGTCAATACAGGCCACTCCTGTATCGCCACTATCTTCGTTGGATCCACTGCTATCCCATCTCCGCTAACAACATGACCGAGGAACGCTACCGAGGATAACCAAAACTCACACTTGGAGAACTTAGCATTCAACTGATTTCTTCTCAATGTCTCCAACACCATATGCAGATGCTTGTAGTGATCATCCTCACACTGTGAGTACACCAAGATATCATCGATAAATACTATCACGAAACGATCCAGGTACTCTCTGAACGTCCTGTTCATCAGATCCATAAACACGGATGGCACATTGGTTAACCCAAATGGCATGACCGTGAACTCGAAATGCCCAAACAGCATGCTGAACGTCGTCTTTAGGATGTCGCTTTCCCTTATCCGTAATTGGTAGTAGCCAGATTTCAGATCTAACTTCAAATATATCGTTCACCCAACTAACTGATCAAATAGATCGTCGATCCTTGGGATCGGATACTTATTCTTTTTCGTAAGCTTGTTCAACTCCCGATAGTAGATACAGAGTCGCAAGCTCTCATCCTTCTTCTTAATGAAAAGGACCGGTGCACTCCAAGGCAACGAACTTGGACGCACATACCCTTGCTCCAATAACTTTTGTAGTTGCACCTTCAACTCTACCATCTCTCTTGGCGCTATCCGATACGGAGAGCATGACACCGGTTTGGCACCCGACACCAGCTCAATAGTGAAATCAATCTCCCGCTGAGGAGGGGCTCCTGGGAGATCATCTGAAAACACATCAGCATACTCGGACACAACTGGAATACTGCCCAGACTTGGCTTAGGCATTGAAGCCTGCACTAATGTGACAAACAGCTCTGCCCCAGACCGAACTGCCTTGATCACCTGAAGGGCCGACATCAAAATCTTACCCGACCCCTTCATGCCCACAAACATAGTCTCCCGATCAGTATTCAGTCCCAACTTAACCTCCTTTCGGTTGCAAACAATGCATGCTCGCTGCTCCGAGAGTCAGTCCATACCAAAGATTACGTCGAACTCCGCTAACGGCAGTACCGACGCTTGCAAATCAAACTCCTGGTCCGTAATCCGAATCTTAACCACACAGACTCTATCCACGCGCATTGAGCACCCATTGGGTAACAACACATCCAACTTGTCTTTTTCCATCGAGGAAGGTGTTGGAACACCCTATTACAAATTTGGGTCAGGATCACTATGTCTTTAGGAAACCTGTTTTTGACCTCATTGTATAGATCTAAAGGTCAATTAGAATTGAGTCTAAGGGTTAGTAGTTAGGTTTGGAAGCTGCCCTCAAGACCAAGGTTTTTCAGTTTGGAGACTAAGTTATTTCATCGAGCTCAGTACGACGAATCATCGAACTCCTATCGACGATCATTTAGCTCAACTTCGACGGATTGTCGAACTCCATTCGACGATCGCTGAGCTCAACTTCAACAAATCGTCGAACTCCATTCGATGATCTTCGAGCTCAGTTCGACGATCTTGACTCCAGTTTGTTCCGCTATCTCTGAGCTCAGTTCGACGATAGTTGATCTCAGATCGACGATCTCTGTTTTTGTATAAGTCCAAATCGCTGAGCTCGGTTCGACGATAGTAGAGCTCAGCTCGATGTTTTTCTGAAGAGTTCAACGACTTTCAAGATTCAAATTCAGAACAGTTAAGGAGTTATTCTCAGCAATTAATTCAGAAGATTTTGTAGCAGTTTTCATTTATTCTGGAGCAAGTTTCAAAGAATTATCAAGGAATGTTTCATTGGACTTTCCCCCAGAAGACAAAAGCAATTAAGGAAGTCATTTATGACAGGTCAACGGCTATCTTGACAGTGGATCATTTCTGTTCAATCGATAAGAGAATAAAAGATTAGATTTTTCAGAACTCAAAAAATGGGGGAGAACAAGGGAGAGACACATATTCTGCAATATTCATTCTCTACAAATCTTCTTCTACAACTCTCACAACCACAATCACACAAGAGAAATAAAAAGAGTTGCAGACATTCTCTGTCTAAAAGGATTCATACAAGAACACCATCACTAAAAGAGATCAACCATCTGAAATCTTCAGATCTCTTTTGATTCAAGTGTTCAAGGCCATCATCATTCAAGACTCCAGACACCTCACATTTCAGCTGTTGCTGAAATAATCATTTGTTGGAGATCAATTTCTGAAGGTCTATCACCCTACTGCAAAGCTTCATTTCCTAAATAACTACAGATCTCAGGGGGAGCTTTGACAACATCAATATCCACATAGTCTTCTCAGCTGCTTTAAGAAAGAGAAGACTTCCATCACTCTCTCATCCCCATCTCTGTAAAGGGTTTTCAAACTCCCTTCAAAAGTTTGTGTTTGGTTTTTGAGCACCTTATCAAAAGCTCATTGGTGGCAAGACACCTGATCAAAAAATCTGGTTTGGTTTTTGAGCACCTTATCAAAAGCTCATTGGTGCCCAGGACACCTGATTAACTCATCCTGCAGTGGATTCCTACCAAGGGTGGTAGAAGAGTGGATGTACCTAAGTTTAGGGGAACCACTATAGCTCCTTGTGTCTTCTGGTTGCTTATTTTTCTTCTGTTTCTGGCTGTGGTTTGTGACTAGGTTGCTCTGTGATTAGATAGTTTCTGTGATTAGATTTACTATTTGCTTCCCTGTTCATATTTAGAATACAACAACTGTTGTAAAAGTTTTTAAGCACCATACTCTATTCACCCCCCCCTCTAGAGTATATCAGATCTAACTCGCACTTTCAATTGGTATCATGGCGAGGTTGGTTAAACATACCACACCTTGGTGGTTGCACAGGCTAACACCTGAACCCAAAGATTCCTAGTTAGATTTGCTTGCTGTAGATTTTGTTATTAGAATTATTTCTTCACAAAACATGGCCCAAAACAAAGATTATGCTAGCACCAGACCTCCAGTGTGCAATTTGTCTAAGTTTACAGTTTGGAAAGCATGGATTAAACTCTACATGAATTCTATTAATGAGGACATTTTTAATTCTGTTATGACAGTTTGTCCAAGACCTCCAGAGAACACAAGCACAAATGCTATTACACCTCCATCAGGAACAGATGCTGATATCAAGAAGTGGAAAGTAGCAGATGCAAAGGCTATGAATATCTTAGCCCAGACTATGTCTGATGACATTTTCCAAAAGGTGGCTGAATGTAATTCAGCAAAGGAAATCTGGGATAAGCTCTCTGAAATAGTCTCAGGATCTGCTGATGAAAGAAAAGACAGAAGATCTCACCTCATATCCCAATATGAGAATTTCAAGAAAGGAGAAGATGAACCAGTAGCTGAAATGTATAACAGGCTCAGTCTGATAGTCACTGAACTGAAGACTCTCGATAAAGAGATCTCATTGATTGAGCTAAATGACAAAATCCTAATGTGCTTCCCAAGCACATGGGACTCAAGAATCTGGCCAATCAAGGATGCCAGAAGTCTGAATGAGATCACCACAGAAGCTCTCTTGGGCAAGCTCAAATCTTATGAGCTGCTCATCAAAAATAGAGAAGAAGAGCAGAAGGCTGCCTCACTAGCCACAAGAAAAGAGAAGTCAATAGCTTTCAAAGCCACTGAAGATCAGCGTGAAGATAAAATCTCAGGCAATGATGAGCTACTTAGTCTGCTGGCTAAAAGATTTTACAAGATGGTCATGAAGGACTTCAGGAAGAGATCATACAAAGAGCATGACAAGCCAAGGTATGATAGATCAAATAATCAAGAAATTGTTTGCTTTGGTTGCAGGAAACCAGGGCACATTGTGCCTGACTGTCCAGAGAACAAAAATAAGGACGGAAAGGATAAGAGAGGAAGAAGAAAAGATAAGGACTTCAAGAAGAGTAGCAATGGCAAACCCTCCTCAAGCAAGAACAAACACACAAGGAAGGGATTTGTTTCTGAATCTTGGAGTGAGACTGAAGAGGAATCAGAAGCTTTATCCAGCTCAAGTGATGATGAAGATGATGCTGAAGAGAAGGAGTTCTGCATGATGGCAATCAATGCCTCTCAACACAACTCTGATGCAGAAGATTTAGAGTCAGACTCAGAGACTTAACTTGAAGAGGACCAGGTAATTAGTTCTTTTGATTTCAATTCTGCGGACTTTAAGTATGAATTTAAAGCATTGTGCTTAGACTTATTAAAATCTGAGAAGGAAATTATCTCTCTTAGAAATCAATTGTCTGAACACAGTTCCTTAAAATCAGAAAACCTCAAACTCTCTGAGGATTTGGAGTGCTGTAGAGAGCAGATAACTTCACTGAAAAGTGAGCTGTCAGAGGCCAAAAAGCTTGAAGAATCCCTTAATGGGAGAAGCATCAAGCTAATGGACATCACAAGCACAGTGAACTCTAGATTTAATAGTACACTGGGCTTGGGTGCTTCATCCAGCCAACCTATAGTTCTAACAACCCCAATTAAATTTATTTATGATAAAGGTAAGGGAGTTGTAGAGGTAGCTAGGAAAAATTCTGATCTGCCTAAGAAAACCAAGTTCCAGCAGAAATCGTCGAACGGAGCTCGACGATCGCCGAACGCAGATCAACGATCTCAGGCAAAATCGTCGAACTCAGGTCGACGATCTCTAATCCCTGAACTCTGCCATAGTTGACCGTCGAACGGAGCTCGACGATCTGACCCAAGATCGTCGAACGCAGCTCAACGATCGTCGAACAGAGATCAGAGCTTTGGAAAGTCTTTCAAGGGTAAATCAAAATCCAATCCTAAGGGTCCTTCATCCCAAAGCTTTAACCCTTATACTGAATGGATAATACCTCCAAGGAGATATCATCCTGAAGGTTATAAGAGTCAATTAGGGATGTCATTTATTTTTGAATTTAAAGGTTATCAACCTAGGCCCAAGGTAAACTGGGTCAAAAATAAGTGAATTATTTTATGTGTAGGTGAAGACCTATCCAACATCAAACCAACAATGGTATTTAGATAGTGGGTGCTCAAATCACATAACAGGAAACAAGGACAACCTTACATCCTTTAAAGCCAAGCTTGGACCCAAAGTCATATTTGGTGATTCAAATTTTGGACTGACAAAAGGATATGGTGCAGTTCAAATTGGCACAGTCACATTCAAGAAGGTAGCCTATGTGGAAGGACTGAAGCACAATTTGATAAGTATCAGTCAGCTATGTGATGAAGGCTACTAGGTGACTTTCAGCAAAGCCTTATGCAAGATCAAGTCAGGGGACAACACAACTGTGTTGACAGGTAAAAGGAAAGGTAACATCTATTTAGTAGATTTTCTTTCAACAGAAGTAGATATTTGCCTGTTTAATTCTGTTTGTAGACCTAATGTTTTATGGCATAAGAGATTAGGGCATTTAAACATTAGAACCATTGCTAGGCTATCCAAGGACAACCTTGTTAGAGGACTACCTTCTGGCCCCTACTAGAAGGAAGGACTCTACAGGGCTTGTCAATTAGGCAAGCAAACTAAAAATAGTTTCAAGTCACTTAATAAGAGTGATTCACCTAGGATTTTGTATCTGTTACACATGGATCTTTTTGGACCCATTACAGTACAAAGCTTAGGAGGGAAATCTTATACTTTAGTAGTTGTAGATGACTTCTCTAGATTCACATGGGTGTTCTTTCTTAGGAAGAAGTCTGATAACTTTAAGTGTTTGACAGAGTTTCTCAAATGCATACAGATTGAGTTCAATACTCACATTGCCCTGATCAGAAGTGATCATGGGACAGAGTTTGATTCTCTTCTTATGCAAGAGTTCTATCAGAGTGAATGGATCAGGCACACTTTCTCAGCTCCTAGAACTCCTCAACAAAATGGGGTAGCTGAAAGGAAAAATAGAACCCTTATTGAATCTGCCACTACATTGTTGTCAGATGCTCACCTTCCTCTATCTTTTTGGGCAGAGGCAGTGAACACCTCCAACTATGTGCTGAACAGAAGTTTAATACATAAACTAAAGGGCAAGACTCTCTATGAATTACTCAAAGGGAAGAAACTTAAAAATAGATTATTTTAGAATTTTTGGTTGTATTTGTTATATACACAATAATGACAAGAAGTATTTAGCAAAATTTCAAGCTAAAGCTGATGAAGGAGTGTTTCTGGGATACTCCATGATCAGTAAGGCTTATAGGGTATATAATAAATCATCTCTTAAAATTGAAGAATCTGTTCACATATCTTTTGATGAATCTAACATGTCTTTCAAGGAGAAGAACACTTCTACCATAGAACCTTTGCAGGTACATTCTCTTGCTGAAGATTTGAACAGGTTACAGATTATTCAAAAAGAGGAAAGCAGTGAAGATGAAGAAGACATTCAACTTCATGAAGAGAAACTTCTTGAAGAGCCAGTTGTTGTACCACAAGAGGAAACAACAACACAGGTTGGTGAACAATCAACACCCCATGTTGATTTAGTAACATCAAGAGACCATCCAATTTCCCAAGTAATTGGAGACATCTCAGCTGGTGTGCAAACCAGAAATCAGATCAACCAAAACCTGTTGCACACTTACTTCCTATCTCAAATTGAACCTCAATCCATTCAAGATGCAGAGCAAGACCCACACTAGATCATTGCAATGCAAGAAGAGTTGTATTAATTTGAAAGGAACAAAGTTTGGGAACTAGTGCCAAGTCCTAAGGATCACTCCATTGTTGGAACAAAGTGGGTGTTCAGAAACAAATTGGACGATTAAGGAGTAATTGTAAGGAACAAGGCAAGGCTAGTTGCTCAAGGGTACTCTCAAGAAGAAGGCATAGATTATGACCAGACTTTTGCACCAGTTGCAAGGTTGAAGGCTATTAGAATCTTCTTAGCATATGCAGCACACAAAGGTTTCAAAGTATACCAGATGGATGTAAAGAGTGCATTTCTCAATGGAGACATCAAAGAAGAAGTCTATGTCAGACAACCTGCAGATTTTATCTCTCCAACCCATCCTGATTATGTTTTTAAGCTGAACAAAGCATTATATGGTCTCAAGCAAGCTCCTAGAGCATGGTATGAGACCCTACCATGCTTCCTTCTGGAAAATGAATTTATAAGGGGTAGAGTAGGCCAAACTCTTTTCATTAGAACTCATAAGTCTCATACCCTACTAGTACAGATCTATGTAGATGATATTATTTTTGGCTCTACTGATTCAAATTTGTGCAGAAGGTTCTCCAACCTAATGCATTCTAAATTTGAAATGAGTAGCATGGGTGAGCTATCCTTCTTTCTAGGATTGCAAGTCAAACAACATGCTGAAGGCATCTTTATTTCTCAAATCAAGTATGCAAAAGAATTAGTCAAGAAATTTGGTATGTCTGAAGCATCTTGTATGAAAACACCTATGCCTACCAATGCTGTATTGGATGCTGATGAACATGGGAAACCTGTTGATCAGACAACATATAGAGCAATGATTGGCTCTTTATTGTACCTTACAGCTAGTAGACCTGACATAATATTTGCTACATGCATCTGTGCTAGATTCCAAGTGAGCCATAGAGAGTCACACCTAATATTAGTAAAAAGGATTCTCATGTATGTTAAAAGTTATCCAAATCTAGGTCTCTGGTATCCAAAAGATTCAGCATTTGACTTAACTGGATTTTCTGATGCTGATTATGCTGGATGCAGAATTGACAGGAAGAGCACCAGTGGAACTTATTAGTTTCTTGGTGACAGACTTGTCTCTTGGTTTTGCAAGAAACAAACATCTGTGTCAACTTTAACTGCTAAAGCTGAATATATGGCTGCAGGTAGTTGTTGTTCACAAATATTGTGGATTCAAAACCAACTCCTAGACTATGGCTACAACTTAGAGAAGTCTAAAATCTTTTGTGATAATACCAGTGCTATTTCTATAGCTCAAAATCCAGTCCTCCATAGTAGGACAAAACATATAGAAATTAGGCATCACTTCTTAAGGGATAATGTTGAGAAGAATAAAATTGAACTTCAATATATCCCAACTGATTTACAAAGGGGAGATATTTTCACCAAACCCTTGGATGAAAAAAAACACACCTTCTTCCTGAATCAGTTAGGAATGTTAGATGGAGAAAGTTTAAAATAAGTTCTAAGATTTTAAAACTCTAAAAAATGACAAAGACTAGGCAAACATCTTGATTTTTCTAGTGTCTAGAGTGTTTCTGGTCTCTGAACTGCGCTCAACGATTTTCCCTCAGATCGTCGAACGGAGATCGACGCTTTCCGAAATCGTTGACCTGAGTTCAGCGCTTCTCAGATAGTGTTCAACTATCTTTCCAGGTCAACGATCGTCGAACGGCGCTCGACGGTTTTGTTTTCTGAACTATCGTCGAACAGAGCTCGACGCTCTCCAATATCGTCGAACGGAGATCGACGATATTGAAGACCTTTTAGATTCCTTTAGAAGCCCCGATTGTCGAACTGAGTTCAATGATCTTTCCTTTTCTGCGTCGAACCCTAATATAAAATTCATTTTTTCGGCCGTCGTTCTCCTTTTGCGCTTTCAATCTCTCTGCAAATTTTCTCTTTCCCTCCAAACATCTCTACACTTGGTAGTTTGGTTGCTTATTGTTTGCAGGAAACCATGGCCGTCTCCGTCGCCGTTCTGGCCGCCATGAAATTCGATGCAGGATTCAATATTGACATGGATTCTTTCAGCACCAGTGATCAAATTTTTCAAGACATTCTAGAACTATTCAAGGAGCAAAAATTAGCTACTATCATGTCCACCAGAATCAAGCTACCTGCAGATGAAATCAAGGAGTGGGTGTATACTGCCCACAACCAAGACCAAAATACAGTTGTTGGATCAATTTCAGGAACCCAGGTACTTCTTTCACCTGCTATTCTGACAGAGGTTTTTCAATTAAATTCCGGAAGAGATTCTGTTCAAATGTCTGGAGAAGAATTCACTACTATGCTTGATAGAATGGGTCATTCTGATGCAAACTCTAGCAAGCTGCAGAAAAAAAATTTGGCTGTTGAGTACAGATTTTTAGCTGATGTTATGGGAAAAGTTCTTTTGGCCAAGCATTCAGCCCATGATACCATCTCCAGGTATCAGTTGTGCTTGATGGGTACTTTAGTGGATAAGAAATAATTAAACTGGGGAGAGATCTTCTTTGATCTGATTAAGAAGAAGATCAATAAGAATTTTGTGAATTATGGAAGGATTCTAGGGCTGTTTCTTCAAAACAGATGCCCTGCCATGCTTGTATCAAATGGGATGCATATCAATGCCTCTAAGAGGCTCTCCTGTGCCCTCTTTGGCAAGTGGGACAGACAGATAGTGAAGCCCAGCAGGTCCTCTGCAGCTGCACCTTCAGGCACAAGGACTGTAACAGTCTCTTCCCCTCAAGTCTCTGCCCCTGCAAAAGACTTGCCTGCTGCTTATCCTCCTCCTCCATCTCTTATTTCATCTCCACCAGTCACCTCCACCATTCAAATTTCATCCACCATCATTATTTCCAGCCCATCTCCTACTTCAATTCCATCTCCAATCCCTACTCTCACAGAAGAAATCTTCCATCCTTTACATCACTACCCTCAACCAGATCTTGACACATCATCCAACATTTCATCATTCAATCTTCTAGATGATTCCTTTATGGATGATTCACCTTCATCCCCTCCTGATCTACCATCTTCATCCACATCATATCAACAGCTACTGCAAGACATCATTGCTGAACCCTCCTTCACACCTTCTATCTCCATACCACTTTCTTCCATTTCCACAATCCCCACACCTCAACCTTCCTTTCCCCTATACACCAGCTCTCCACCAACATCACCAGTTGCTCCACCTACAGTCTATACCTCTGCTCAAATCCCTGTTGAGCATGTAGATCTTCCAGCCTTAGCTGACAGACTGTATGAGCTGATAGCTCCCAGGCTCTCACTCTTGTTGGAGATGACCTTGGCTCCACTTCTACAGTTAGTTGTAGCCCTTTCTGCCAGGCTATCTTCTCTCCTTCCTCAGGCAATCCCTTCCTTTGGGTACCTTGATCCAGCTGTCTCTGAATCTAAGCAGGGGGAGATGCCTCATGAAGATGTTAGATTGCCTGTTGCTGCCATTTCTTCAGTCCATGCTGCTGCTATTTCCTCAGTTCAAGATGATGTCTCTTCAACTCAAGCTCCAGCCTCAACTCCACAAGTTGTTGTTTTCCCAATGGATCTCAGATCTTTATTATCAATTTTTGATTCAGTTTATTTCAACTGTCTCCCAGTAAGCACTACAGTCCAGCCATCTGAAGATCTATCTAAGGCCATTGTGCCCTTCTCAAGCTGTGATACCAGCTTAATTAGCTCCTATATAAATTCCCTATATACTGCTAAGCCTTCTGTTTCCATTGATCTTACTGCTGCTACTCCTGCTGATAATAATGTTGTTGTTTCTATTGCTACTGCTGATATTGTTGATATTGCTAACAATTCTGATGATCTAATCTCTAAGGATATACATATGACAGAGGCATATGACTTTGAGCCTGCTGTCACTGCTGATGTTGCCCCTGCTGATGTTTCTGTATCTGAAACTATTTTCTCTGAATCTGCTGCTGACCCAGTTGCTGCTGTTACTACTATTGTTATATCTTCTGAGAGTATTGCTCCTGAAAGTTCTGTATCTGCTATGTCTACTGCTACTGCTACAATTACTGTCACTACTGTTACCTCTGCTCTAACCCAATAACAGAAAGATTATCTGAAAAGGATTGATGCTTTATATGATGAACAAAGCTCTGAAAGTGATCAGTTCAGAACTGATTCTGATGATTCCTCAGCTACTATAGCAAGGAAAAGAAAAGCAAGAAGCAAGGCAATGAAAAGAGTTCCTCCAGCTAAAGTAAAAGATACCAATGATATTCCTTACTACATTCTTCATGACTGCCCTATAACTGAACACTGGATGCAATATTCAAAGAATCAACTAAAGGCTGTGAAAAAGAAGAGAAAATATGAGAAAGGTTCCTCTCAGTTCCATCATCGTCCTCCACCTCCTCCTCCTGATGCAGGTGTAGGTGGTAGCTCTGATGTTCATCCTTCTGCCAGAAGCCAAACCCCCTATCAGCCTCATGGAAGATCTCAATATAGGGGAAGCTAATCCAGAGGCTCTCAATCTAGGAGAGGAAATTATAGAGGAAACCAAAGAGAACTTCAATTTTATTTCAAAGGTTACTCCAGGCAACATCCTTACTCAAGGGAAGGACCAGGTTCATCTGATACTACTTCAGGTCCATTTCCTTACAAACTGAAAGAATTAGTCTCATCTAGATCTCCTCCAGATAATCCTTCCAACAGATATGAGCCTCCAGTGCCTTTTGAGGATCCAGAGAACAATCCTACTGCATGGACTGCTAGAATGAAGGAATTAGCTGCCTTGGATCAGATTAAGAAAGCCAGAGAGCAAGGCAAGGACACCTCCAGCATTACTACCTTGTCAGAACAAAGAAAGAAGGAACTTGAAAGATATGCTTCCAGCAAGTTTTTTGATTCTGAAAGATACATGGAACTGCACCCTGAAGCTGTAGTATCAAGGCCTAAACAACAAACATCTCTAGGTGCAGCTGATGACAGAAGATCAAAGAAGGAAGCTCTTAATCCAAATAGAGAAATTAAACTTATAAAGAGCAAGGAGAAAGAGTAATTCTGTAAGGTGACAATTATTCTGATTTCTGATCTATCTGAGATATTATATCTGTGATTCTGTAATGTTGTTGTTTATTATATTGTTGCTTTGTATGTTGTTTTTAATTTCTCCAATTTCTGTAAATAGTAATCCTAACCCAAATAGGGGGAGATTGTTGGAACACCCTATTACTAATTTGGGTCAGGATCACTATGTCTTTAGGAAACTTGTTTTTGATCTCATTGTATAGATCTAAAGGTCAATTAGAATTGAGTCTAAGGGTTAGTAGTTAGGTTTGGAAGCTTCCCTCAATACCAAGGTTTTTTAGTTTGGAGACTAAGTCATTTCGTCGAGCTCGGTACGACGAATCGTCGAACTCCTATCGACGATCATTTAGCTCAACTTCGACGGATCGTCAAACTCCATTCGATGATCGCTGAGCTCAACTTCAACAAATCGTCGAACTCCATTCGACGATCTTCGAGCTCAGTTCGACGATCTTGACTCCAGTTTGTTTCGCTATCTCTGAGCTCAGTTCGACGATAGTTGAGCTCAGATCGACGATCTCTATTTCTGTATAAGTCCAAATCACTGAGCTCGGTTCGACGATAGTAGAGCTCAGCTCGACGTTTTTCTGAAGAGTTCAACGACTTTCAAAATTCAAATTCAGAACAGTTAAGGAGTTATTCTTAGCAATTAATTCAGAAGATTTTGTAGTCGTTTTCATTTATTCTGGAGTAAGTTTCAAGGAATTATCAAGGAATGTTTCATTGGACTTTCCCCTAGAAGACAAAAGCAATTAAGGAAGTCATTTATGACAGGACAATGGCTATCTTGACAGTGGATCATTTCTGTTCAATCAACAAGAGAATAAAAGATTAGATTTTTCAGAACTCAAAAAAAGGGGGAGAACAAGGGAGAGACACATATTCTGCAATATTCATTCTCTGCAAATCTTCTTCTGCAACAACTCTCACAACCACAATCACACAAGAGAAAGAAAAAGAGTTGCAGACATTCTCTGTCTAAAAGGATTCATACAAGAACACCATCACTAAAAGAGATCAACCATCTGAAATCTTCAGATCTCTTTTGATTCAAGTGTTCAAGGCCATCATCATTCAAGACTCCAGACACCTCACATTTCAGCTGTTGCTGAAATCATCATTTGCTGGAGATCAATTTCTGAAGGCCTATCACCCTACTGCAAAGCTTCATTTCCTGAACAACTACAGATCTTAGGGGGAGCTTTGACAACATTAATATCCACATAGTCTTCTCAGCTGCTTTGAGAAAGAGAAGACTTCCATCACTCTCTCATCCCCACCTCTGTAAAGGGTTTTCAAACTCCCTTCAAAAGTTTGTGTTTGGTTTTTGAGCACCTTATCAAAAGCTCATTGGTGGCAAGACACCTGATCAAAAAATCTGGTTTGGTTTTTGAGCACCTTATCAAAAGCTCATTGGTGCCCAGGACACCTGATCAACTCATCCTGCAGTGGATTCCTACCTAGGGTGGTAGAAGAGTGGATGTACCCAAGTTTAGGGGAACCACTATAGCTCCTTGTGTCTTCTAGTTGCTTATTTTTCTTCTGTTTCTGGCTGTGGTTTCTGACTAGGTTGCTCTGTGATTAGATAGTTTTTGTGATTAGATTTACTATTTGCTTCCATGTTCACATTTAGAATACAACAACTGTTGTAAAATTTTTTAAGCACCATACTCTATTGACCCCCTTCTAGAGTTTATCAGATCTAACTCGCACTTTCAGAAGGGACTCCAATGCGCGATACGAATCTTTCGAACAAAAAGGAATACAAAGCTCCCGTATCAAACAGGGCTCTCGCTGGACAATCAAGAATCAACACGAAGCCTAGCACCAACATATATAAGCTAACATATAAAAAGGTAACAACTACATAAAGTTAAACTGCTATAATTTAACTCATACCTGTCACCACGTCAGCTTGTTTTATGGCCTCTTGCAGACCAAGGTTATAAACTCTAGGCTGGGTTGGAGCATGGTGGGATGCGGTTGACTCCGCCACCTTCCCTTTCTCTTCATAAGATGCTCCAGGCTTCCACTCGGACTTTGCACGTCCACTCCAACATTCACGAGCAAAATGCCCCATCTTTCCATAATTGTACCAAGATCCTGGGACTCGACTTGTGGTTGCCCCTATCGCACCAGACGAAGGGGCTGAGCTCGAAGTCTTCTATTTCTTGTTCCATCTGCGGAAACCCGACTTTGAATTTGGCACTTTGAACTCCGACTTCTTTTCCCCTGGGTCCTTCTTCTCTTGCACTTTCTTCATGACCTTTTCCAGCGATCGGGCCGAATTAACCAAGGCTAGGAAGCCCTGTGCCTTAGGCCCATCAAGGAGTAGTTGTAGGTCGCCACATAGACCCTCATAAAATCAGTTGGTCTTCCGCTCCTCTTCATAAACATAGCACCAGCATAACGACCCAACCGCGTGAACTTGTGGAGATACTCATCCACGCTTCTGCCTCCCTGAGTCAAACTAAGGTATTGATTCTCCATCTCAAGCTTCTGAGTAGAGGGTATAAATCTGGCCAAGAACAACCTTGAGAATTCTTCCATATTCACATCCACAAGTTGCCTTCCCACTAAGAGATGAACCGCCAACTCGTCCCACCACAGCCTCACCTCACCAACCAAAAGGAAGGTGGTTATGGTGGTCTTCTGCCACTCTATAGTTTCTATGGCCGTCAAGACTCTCTTTATCGTAGAGATCCAATCCTCAACTTGAGTTGGCATTCCAATCTCGTCGAACCTCGGAGGATTAAAGTTCATTACATGCTTTAATTGCTTCTCCGTAGCTCTCCTTGGTGCTACATGATCATTTGCCACACATTCTACCACTCTCGAATCTGCCACCCTAATCGGTTCTTGCTCATTAACAGGTGGTGTGTGGTGTATTTGCCCTGCAGGTTGGGCATTTATCAAAGCAAAGACTGCTTCAGACACCAATCTGATGGTTTTTGCTGAAGGAGGTGTTGTAGGCACATCCCTTGGTGCACTACTTTCCGCCGATTGCGGGCATTCCGATTGCACAGCACCGCTCCTAGCTGCCTATAATAGCAAAAACCCTTGATTAGACGACAAACTGATTGCGAAAAGCAATCATTGGAACACTCAGATTCTTCAAAACAAGTGTATTTTTCATTCCTAAGTGGACATTCGTGGGTTCTTTTAGATGTTATAACAATGACGCACACACGTGCTCACCATCCCTTAAAAAGAATTCGTCCACGAATTCATTTAAATTAACCGAAACCAGAAGTCTGATACCAAATTATAACACCCTCATCCGTCATATGGCATATAACAGAAGGTCCAGCTGGAACCCGATGTCATATACCACGGACAGACAGAAGGGTTATATAAGAATATCAAATATCCAACTACGACTACTCGCCCTAGCACAGAGCATTCTAGTGGAAGATTTTAAATAGTTGGAAAGAACCCATAATTGAATAACAACTATCAGGAATGTCCACAAACTACCATAGGAATGAAATAACAGATACACTGAAAGTACTTGGCCTTATGGCCTTACAAGAGTTTACTTAACAAATTAATATTTTACATACATCGGCTCGCAGACCGACCACACATGACAAAAATAAAAACAACATTTATTCGCTTTGGCCTTCGATGGCCAGCTCGGCAACATGGGCTTCTGCCTGTTATTTGGTACTTGGCTCCGCAGCACCTGCAGGCAAAATTCCACCTCATGGTGTCAAACAAAGTAACAGTCAGCCAAAGCCGACCAAATTATAATGACCCAGCCCCTTACTCAGGACGGCGGTGCTCCTTACCTACATTTCATTAGCCTAGTTAAACATTAAAGTACAAACATACTTCGTCATAGGTGTAGGCTTGCACGGCCAAACACCCCGTGCACTCAGGGCACATTATCGCTGAATCCGGTCAATTCTGTGGCTTCACCACCATCCTCGGGATGGCAACATCGTGAGCATTTTAGCCTTTCTGACCACTGCCTAAGGCTCCCGACTATGCCAACGGCCAGTCCCTCTATGGGTCTCTAGCATTGAACCATATAGCCCAGGTTCGATTCCACTTGCTCGTTGCTCACACTGCCTAGTCACTTTAAGACGTACGCACGGGCCAAGCTTCTCTCGGATCCCAAAACATATCCAAACATCACATAACCCAGTTATGTTCAAGGATGGCTCCCAGGCCGCCAAGTTAGCAGAACTACGTTTCCGCTCAGTTTTCCGGGTGCGCCTTGGAGTTAATCCCCAAGGATCCCTGTTGCAATCTACCGTGTAGAAACCCGAAAAAGAAACACAAAGCACGGAGTCTTCTCTGGCAAACCATACAAAATACAACATCACTGAGCCAGACCAACACGTCTGGGTAGGCTTCACACACAATGCCTGTAACATCCCTCAAACAATTAGACCCCTAGGAATGTGGTGTGAACTGGTGAAGGGAAATGAATTGGGAATGCTGGAGGAGGTGGAGGTGGAGCATCTTCAGCAGGGTGGGGAGTGGCTGGAACAGCCCTTAACTCTCAGAAGGTCTGGAGGAAGAGGAGGGAGCCTTGGATGGCTTGGTGATGTTCCTCTCCCACCCACTAAAGAGGTCACAAGTAATCCTCTTGGAGGCATTAATGAATATGGTCGGTGTGACCAGGGATTCAGCAGCTTTGGCTTGATGGAAGATGCCCAGAATCCTTCCAAAACACACCTCTTTCTTGGTGTTTTTCTTCCTGATCATGTCAAACAGAATCCTAGCCCAATTCACAGTCTTCTTATTCACAACAGCACACATCACCAGGAATTGATGCCTAGTGATGTAGTCATGGGCTGTGTGTTTTCCCAGCAGTACCTTGCCTACAACATCTGCTAGAAACTTGTATTCAGCAGATAAATGTCTCTTTAGTAGTTTATTGGGAATGTCTCTAGAGTAGCCCATCTTATTCAACATTTCATCAAATTAATCACTATCGATCTCCAGTTCTTCTTCACAATTAGCTAATCCAAAAATATCGGTCAGGACAAAACCCAAGTAACCCCAAAGAGACCTAGGTCAACCCAACCCTATTTCTGGTCAACCTAGCCCAAATAGGCTAATCCAAGCTCAAACCTCCTCATGTGGCTTCTTTAGGGAATAATGTGTGTGGAAGGGCTGCAAATAGTCCTTCAGATTGACCAAGTCAACTTGGTGACTAGGAGAGAGGGTGAGTGTAACAGCCCAAATTCTGGGAGTAGCAAAATTTGGGTGACACGACCTGGGACATGGGCGTGTCCCAGGGCGTGTCCCGCTCGGGTTAAAGAGTTGGGCACTTGGTCGACGAATTTTGGTCGACGAAGTTTTTGAGTGGTCACGAACTATAACATGGGCGTGGTAGGGGGCGTGTCCCCTCGGTTCGACAAACTATCAAGCATCGATCGTCGAGTGCCGATCGTCGATCATCGAGTGTCGATCATTGAGCACGGGGTACACGGCCTATGACACGGGTGTGTCACAGGGCGTGTCCCGCTGTGTCGAAAGGTTGGGTGACGATCATCGATTGTCGAGTGCCGATCGTCGATCGTCGAGTGTCGATCGTTGAGCATGGGTACACGACCTGTGATACGGGCGTGTCACGTGGCGTGTCCCGCTGTGTCGAAAGGTCGAGTGCCGATCGTCGATCATCGAGTGTCAATCGTCGAGCATGCGGTACACGGCCTGTGACACGGGCGTGTCACAGGGCATGTCCCGATGTGTCGAGAGGTCGATGATTTTCTCTCGACTGGGTGTCGAGTGGGTTACACGTCCTGTGTCACGGGCGTGTCTTAGCTGACATGGGCGTGTACTGCGTGTCACAGTGACCTACATTTCCACTATAATGGAGGAGAGAGAAATGAGGAAGGAGAGGGAAGGAAACGGTTCGCCAAAAGCCACATTTTCAATTTCTCGGGGAAGGGGAGAAGTTTCCAGCCGTTTCCCCTGGCCGTCAGACTTGGTTCAGCCCCACCACCCCCCACCCCCACCCCCACCCCCACCCCCCTCCTCCATGGTCGAGCCTAGCCATTAATGGCTTTGAAGGACATTAATGATCCAGCCCCTCCTCTCCCCATCTGAAGCTTTAAACACCACCAGTGAGTTAAGAGGAGGCTTTCCCAATCCTTACCCGAAGAAACCAAGCCTCCCCACCTTGCAGTTGCAGAAACCGAGCGACGCAACTTTCAGAAATGGCTTCCCGGCGATCTTCCCGACTTTAGGCCACCGACAAGGTCCAATCCTTCTCCTCTCTATGCGTGCTAGATCTAGACTTGTTTAGGTAGAGAAATCAGGCTCAATTGAGCCTGATTAGGAGCTTGTATTTCAGATTTTTCATGGAAAATGGAGGTGTTGAGTTCGCCGGAAACCGCCACCTCCGGTGGCATGGTCGCCGCCAAATGCAAGCCACCACCTCAACGGAGGTGGTGGTGGTGGTGGCCGGCTAGGGAGGTGGCCGGGTGGCCGGGATTTCGGCCTGTAAAATGCTCCAGGCGCGGCTAATCTGAGTCGTTGGCTCAAGGTAGAAGACGATCCCTAAACCACAGATCCTGCTTTAAGATCTGTGCTAAATCTTTATTTAGGTTATTATTAGGTATTTTCTGAGAAGGAATTAGCAGCATTTTGTTTAAATTTTTAAAAACACTTAGGCGCTCCTGCTGGAAATATGCTCAACATCAAAGTTGTAGCGCTAGGTCTCTAGTTTATTTTAAAATTTATTTCAAGTTATTTGGAGCCGTGGTTAGACCACAGCACTCATTTTGGTGAGGTCGATCCAAAGGGCTGTCCAGAGCTTAATTTAAGTTCCCACTCCAAACTAGACATCCAAATAATCTAAAATTTGGGGTAGGGGCTATTCTTAAACATATCTAGGCTATATCCAAAAATCAGAATTTTTGGAAAAACATTTCCTATAGTTTTTAGAAAAATTTAATAAACCAAGTATAAATTAATTAGGTGTCATAAGCACCTCAAAATCCCCCAAATTTGGGTGGGTGGTCTTAGAGAGCATGTTAGGGCTCTAGTAAAAATTTCATCTCCTTTGGATATGTTTTGATTAGGTTTTATCCAACCCTAGTTTGACCCTTATAGGGTTAATTAGGTCAAAACAAGCCCTTTGGGTTTTGAGTGGTCAAATCACCTCAACAGAGGCTGATATTTTGGACACTCACTCTCTATGGTATGACACACCCTCCAATGGGATTTGGGGTTTTTAAGAGTAGGGTAGCCCTAGAACCCTAGGGTAGGTCCCTTAATGGGGATTCTTAGGGTTTGAAGGTCATGGGGCCAAATGACCTTGGAATGACTTGAAAATTGGTGGAGAGGACCATAGGGTTAGTATAGTCCTCTTGTTAAAATTTTAGGGAATTTGGAAGCCTTAAACCCTCTCAAAACCCTAACCCTAGTTTAGGGCACCAAACCTAATTTGGAGTAATAGGCTATTAACTCACTTTAAAATCAATTGAAATTTGGGCAAGGTAGTTCTTTGGTAGAAATATTCCTAAATTAATTTTGGTGGAATTTTTGGTCTAATAAAATCAGTACTTCCTTTTCAACCCTAGATGTGCCCTTAAAGATTAATATGTTGATTGTGAAGTTTCTGTTTATTGCAAAATTGTGAAACCTTGGAATAGGATATTTTATATCATGATAGATCCCTTTGTATTTTTGTTTAAATTTTTAGATGGTTGTTTCAAGTATTTGCTTCATAAAATTATGATTTGTGGTTTCTGATCAAAAATAGGAACAGAGCCCCAATATTGTGAAGAAAATTATGAAATTAGGTCAGAGAGTGTTTTTGACAATTATTATTGTCCTGTAATTTTTACATGATTTTTAGATGGATAAAACCAGTACTTACTTCACAAGTCTGTAAATTTGGAAGTTTACATTTAATTAGATTTAGAACCCTTCATGTGTGAGGAAAATTGTAAAACTTGGTTACTGTGGATTTTAGATTATTATCAGACTTCTGGAATTTTCTTATAATTATTGGATGAGTATTTACAGTACTTGCTTCATTAACCAATGATTATGGAATTAATGGTTATAAATTAATTTAGGGGCTACTATTCACTGTAAAAATTACGAGACTCTGGATTTAGTCTTAATAGGTCATGGTTGACTCCTAGTAATTGTTAGGGATCTATTGGAAGAGTAATTAGGATACCCCCTAATGGGAGCACTATGTAGCTTAGCATGGTTTGCATATAGTGGATAGGTCAGAAATAGGTTAACTCGGTGAGCTTAAACACACTTAGGGTAGTCACACTGAAATAAAAGAGAGGTTTGATCAAGGGTAGAAATCAATAATATTGAGTGCCTTGCGAAAGGGAGCTTTGGGCGTAATCCCATCATAGTTCCTAGTGCCTTCGAGAGCCCTTCACGGGGAATACCTTGGGCAGTCCTGGGCTAACGTAAACCTTAGGAATAATATGGGCAAGAGTAACCCTAATAATAGTTTCACCTTACACTCACACTTATACATGTAGGGAGATAAATTGGTAGTGAAAGGATAATGTAGGCTCGTGGCCTAAGGGCTTACTGGTAGAGTTAAATGGGCTCGGTATTGATTTGGAAGTCCGGGGAGCTGGATGCTCGGGGACTTGGAAAAAGGAGACTTGATTAGTCCAGGGAGCCGTGGGCTCGGGAATATGGTGAACTAGTAGGCTTGGTAGTCTAAAGAGCTAGAGGCTCGGTACTATAATTAAATACAACTATCATGGTTGCATGTGCATAACAGTGATGGGTTCTCGGTATTAGACGATCGAACACACCATCGTCGGTACGTTGACTCGAGGAGACTATCTGGATTGCTAGGAATAGTACGGGAACGTATGAGAGGGGCTAGACTGAGTAGTGTGTTTACCGGTCTAGGAGTGGAGTGGCCAAACCCACTGTTTGTGTTGGCCACGACGAGAGGCTCCTGAGAGTTTAGCTAACTCCAAAAAGGGGAACTAAAGGTCTATGCGCATAAAGTCATGTGTGTGAGTTGCACTTGCATGTGCATACCATAGCATACTTGTATGTCATAGCATAATCATTGCATTTAACCCCTGACACCTATGGTATAAAATGGTATGGGACGTTTTATACGGTAGGCCCTACAAAACGACCCTTTGGTCTATAGGGGTAATCCCTATAAATCAACGGTTATATTTATCGTTGCTCTTACTTACTCTTCTTACTGCTTTTACTTACTTGCTACTCCTTACTGTTTACTTTTGTTACACACTTGTTTACTTATGTTTAATTATTGTGATACCCCTGTCATACTTTATTATTTTATTCTTTAGGGTAGATGTCACCTGCTTGATTATGCCCCGCTTTTGTTCATCCTTTTCACTCCTTTCCACCCGGTGCCTAGGAGCCACGGGTAGAGGGGTGGGGGATTGTTGACTGAGTCTAGTTTGACTGACGGTCGTTTGACCACCATATTATAGGTGCTCTGGATGGGAAACAGGGAACAGCCCCAGGAGACGCAACACCAGCAGGGTACGGTGCAGATGGAGATGGGCCAGTGTAGCTCGGGTGGACAGGCATCTGGATCTGTGAGTGGAGTCGAGTATTAGTAGTTTTACTTTTATGAGTGGATTGTAGTGAGGTTATCATGTACCAGGCTTAAGCCCGTATTCACTTTCTCGCGATGTGGACTATTTATTTGTCATGTGATTTCCTCTTTCTATTGTGGACTTGGATGCTTACACTTTCACTCATTATACATTCTGTTGATGGTGATCGATTTGGCTGGCAGGATCGGCGTTTTGTAGTGATGACCTTCCCGGGTGCGAAGGTGTCACCGCAAAGCGGCGGTTCTGGGCCTAAGACCCCGGTGTTTGTTGCAAAAAAGGGGTCTTACAAGTGGTATTAGAGCGAAACTTCGATCCGATAGAATGTAGTCCACAAAACATGGGACACCCCGCGTGGGCTTAGTTTGAGGACAAACTAGTAGCGGAAGCAATGGTGTGCCCATGGGAGGAATCACGTGCAATGCTCACCAGTAACAAAGAGTTTTAGGTCAATTTACTAAACTTAAGACCATCTTTTGTAGGGTGCGACAAATCCTCCCCTGCCGCAGGGGACACCTCCAGCCCTGAATGTGATTCCACCCCCGCCAGCTCTGACCCCGTTGCAGCAGACGGAGCTAGGACAAACTTTGACGGCCATCTTGGATGCCTTTAGGGCACAGCAGGCTCCGGCTCCTCAACCGAACCCCAGAGCGAACTGGCTGAGTGCATTCGGGGACCTTGCCCCACTATCATACTTGGGGACAGAGACGACAGTCCGCACGGAGGAGTGGCTAGACATTATGTACGAGATGTTGGTGGGAATACAGTGCCTAGTGGACTTGGCAGTATCGTTGGTGGTTTCTTGTCTGGAGTCGCATGCGAAGAGGTGGTGGAAGTCGGTGATGGCCACCACTTATGCGGGAGTGGAGATCGCGGAGATTACTTAGGAGGAGTTTAGGGCAGCACTACTGGGGCACTTTGTGTCGCAGTCCACAAGGGACGTTGGAGGATAGATGTAACGCCCCGAAACTCAAAGGAGCAAAGGGGGACGTTTTGGGCCAGTTTTGGTTTCTGGCTGAAGGCACACGGCCTGGGACACGGGCGTGTCCCAGGGCGTGTCAAGCGTGTGTCGACACTTAGCCGCGAAGTCGTCGAGTTATTCTCGACGATTCGTCGAGAATGGGCACACGGCCTGCGACACGGGCGTGTCGCAGGGCGTGTCGACCCGTGTCGACACTTAGCCGTGAAATCGTCGAGTTATTCTCGACGATTCGTCGAGAATGGGCACACGGCCCGCGACACGGGCGTGTCGTCGGGCGTGTCGACCCGTGTCGACGAGCGTCAAGGTGAAATCATCGAGATTCACTCGACGGTCGTCGAGACAAGGCACACGGCCTAGGACACGGGCGTGTCCAAGGCCGTGTCATCCAGTCGTCGTTCTCCCCTCGACGAAATGTCCCGTGTACACGGCCTGGGGGCCCAGGCGTGTCAATGTGACACGGGCAAGGACACGGGCGTGTCCTAGAACCCGTGCAGTGCTCGGGTTGGAAACGGGGGAAAAATCATGGGTACACGGCCGGCTACACGGCCGTGTCAGCTGGAACACGGGCGTGTCAGCTCGAACACGGGCGTGTTCGATAGCCGTGTGCGTGTTCAGAAGATTCGATTTTGACGGCGAATGCGGCACACGGCCCTGGACACGGGCGTGTGCCAAGCCGTGTTCGGCCCAGATTGGGCATTTCAGCCCCGAATCAAAGCCGCTCGTTTTCTTAGGTTGAGATCCGACGGCTGGGGATGGTTCCTGGGAGGATATACACGGGTTTGACTTAGAAAAATCCACACTTTTCATCACTTGATCTCTCTCCAAACCCTTGGAGAAAGAAGAGCCAAGGCTAGAGGAAGAGGAGCTAGATCCGCCATTGGAGGAGCTTCGGAGCTCCGAATCGCAAGCCGACTCCGGATCCACGGAGGCAACGCAAGCGCGGTGATTTCTATCCGATTATATTTCGATGGCGCCAAAGAGGAACGCAAGGGTAACGATCCTCACTTGTGAGCTTGATAGCTTTCTTTCTTAGCATAGGAAGCCCTCTCTCGCGAGTTTGCGAAGAGTTGGAGGCATTCCTTCGGGTAGATATGTAAAGTCCCCGTTGTTTAGCGTCCGTATGCGAGAACGGACATAGGCATTGTGGTTGAAGCCTACCCGGACATGTTAGTTCGGATCGGTGATGTTGCATTGCATAAGGCCGGAGAAGACTCCGTGCTATTTGGTGTTTTTGGGTTTTCTACGCGGTAGATTGCAGCAGGGAGCCTTGGGGACTAACCCAAAGGTGCACCCGGAAAACTGGGCGGACACGAGGTCTTGCCAACTTGGTGGCCTGAGTGCCAACATGAACATAACGGGGTTATGTGTCTTGCGGTAGAATGGGACTCGGTGAAAGTTTGACCCGCGCAAATGGCTTAAATTGCCGTTGCGATGTGAGCACGGGTTAGATGGAGCCGTACCCGCTTTATGTCGTTCGGGTTAGAGAGACCTAAAGTTACATGGCACTCGCCGTTGGCATAGATGTGAGTCTTCGGTGGTCAATGGCTTAAATTGACGTGACCAATACCATGAAGACGAATTGCTCATAGGAATGGCCGTCTAAGTGGCGGTGGTGAGTCCGGAATGTTAATGGCTTTAATTGACGTGACATCGACCGGTTCGCCGAGAATGTGCCCTGAGTGCACGGGACGTGTGGCCGTACGAGCCAACGTCTGTGATGAGATGGCTATGGTTATATGCATTGCTCGCTTGTGCTAATGAACTGCAGGGAAGGAGCATCGCCGCCCCGAGTTGGGGGCGGGATCGTTATAATTTGGTCAGCATTGCTGACCGTTGCTTTGTTTGCCACCGTGCGGTGGTTTGTTTGCTTGCAGGTGCAGCTGGACCAAGCGGTCAATAGCGGGCTAAAGCCCTTTTTGCGAAGCTGGCCCTCGAAGGCCCAAGTGGAAATGTTTTCTATTTTATTCATGTATGGCCGGCCTGCGTGCCGAGGTTGGTAAATCATGTAATAGACAAATGAAACATCTCGTAAGGCCTTAAGGCCGACTTTTGAGTATTTTGTAATGACATTCCTTTTGGTTTTAGTGGACATTCATGCTTGTGCTGGGTTCTTGATTTGTAACTCTTATAAATTGCTTCCGCTAGAATGCTCTGTGTAGGACGTTGAGATTGGTTGGATGGTTTCCATACGTAACCACCCGGTCTGTCTGTGGTATATGGCGTCGGGCCCCGGCCGGACCTACTGCTATATGCTATGCGACGGATAGGGGGTGTTACAATTTGGTATCAGACTACTGGTTTTGGTCGGGCTTGAATTGAATTCGTGGGCGAATTCTTTTTAAGGGGTGGTGAGCACATTGTGTGCGTCATCGTTATAACAGTAAAGAGAACCCATGAATGTCCACTTAGGAATGAAAATACTCGTGTTTGAGGAACCTGCGTGTTCCTATAATTGCTGTTTGCAATGTTATTTGGTCGCTTAACGGTGTTTTGTACCACTATAGGTGACCAGAAGTGGTGTTGGGCCGTCAGAACGCCGAGGTTCTGAGGCAAGTAGTGCACCAGAAGTTGCTCCCGCAACACCTTTGTCGGCTGAAAATATAAGATTGGTGGCTGAAGCGGTGCTAGCCGTGATAAATGCGCAGCCTGGGAGGCAAGCGCAGCAGCCAGCTCCTGTGATGGAGCAAGTACCTCTTCAAGAGGCGGAGCCGAGGAGGATGGAGCAAGTGGTTGTAGAACCAATAGTGCCAAGGAGGGCGACTGAGAGGCAGTTGAAGCATGTAATGAGCTTTAACCCTCCGTTATTCTCGGGGTTGGGAACCCCATCGCAGGCTGAAGACTGGCTCTCTAGGGTGAAGAGAGTCATGACAGCGACGGAGACGGAGGAGTGGCAGATGACCACCATTGCTACGTTCCTGTTGGACGGTGAAGCAAGGATGTGGTGGGAAGGCTTGGAGCTGCATCATCTGAGAGGAAGACAATTGATAGACGTTCCGATGGAAGAGTTCTCGGAATTGTTCTTAGCAAGATACCTCCCTTCTACTCAGAGGATTTCAATGGAGAATGAGTTTCTGAGGTTGGTGCAGGGTGAGCGAAGCGTGGATGAATATCTCCACGAGTTTACGCGGTTGAGTCGTTATGCGAGCTCTACCATCATGGATGAGGAGCGCAAGACTAATCGCTTCTACGAAGGTCTGAGGGATGAGCTGAGACTATTACTGTCGGGGCCGATGACGCAGGGTTTCTTAACCTTGGTCAATACTGCCCGGTCCTTGGAGAAGGACATGAGGAGTGTACAGGCAAAGAAAAGCTTGGGTGAAAAGAAGTCTGAGTTTAAAGTGCCGACTACTTCGAAGTCTGGCTATCGGAGGGCTTTCAAGAAGCATAGGACTTCGGGTCCAGCTCCTTCTGGCGCTTCTGGGGCGACTACGGGTCGGACCCCGGGTGCGTGTTTTACTTGCGGCAAGACGGGGCACTTTGCCCGTGATTGTTGGAGCGGACGTCCTAAGTCCGAAAGGAGGCCAGGAGCTACCTACGAAGAGAAGGGAAAGGCGGTGGAGTCGACCGCATCCCACTATGCTCCGGCCCAACCAAGGGTCTATAATCTTGGCCAACAGGAGGCCATTAAACAAGCTGACGTGGTGACAGGTACGGTTTAATTTATAGCAAGTCAATTCCTTTATATGCTTGTTATGTATATGTTACCTTACCACTGCTTGTTTAGGATTTGTAATGATTTGTGAAAATCCCGCACGAGCACTCTTTGATACGGGAGCTTCACACTCCTTCTTGTCCGAAGGATTTATATCACGCATCGGAGTCCCTTCTTCGATGGCGAAGGATAAGTTGGATGTGTTATTGCCCAATGGGTGTTCGATGCGAGCGGTTAGGATCTGTGAGGTTAAGACTCGTATTGGAGAGCAGGAGTTCGACCTGCGGGCGTCTTTACTTCCGTTAGTGGAGTTTGACGTCATATTTGGCATGGACTGGCTCTCGGAGCAGCAGGCCCATATAGATTGCGGTAGCAAGGAAGTCAAGCTGGGAGCGAGTCGTGAGACGACGTTTAAGGGCTTAAAGGGGTCGAGCAAAACATTGATGTCTGCTCTTCAAGTGGTTAAGGCAGTTCGTGCCGGAGCAGAACTGTTCTTCACTCTAGTGGAGGTTGCAAAGCCGAAGCCCGCTATGGATTGTATTTCAGTGGTATCGGAATACCCTGATGTGTTCCCTGCAGATCTTCCTGGAGCCCCGCCACAACGGGAGATAGATTTTACTATCGAGCTAGTGCCAGGTGCAAAGCCTGTGTCACGATCTCCGTATCGGCTAGCGCCTAAGGAAATGGCGGAGCTGAAGGTTCAACTGCAAGAGTTGTTGGAGCAAGGGTATGTGCGCCCGAGTTCTTCGCCTTGGAGCGCACCGGTCCTCTTTGTTAAGAAGAAGGACGGAAGCTTGAGATTGTGTATTGATTATCGGGAGCTAAACAAGCTGACTGAGAAGAATAAGTACCCGATCCCCCGGATTGATGATCTCTTCGATCAGTTAGTCGGGTCGACGGTGTACTCGAAGTTAGATCTCAAGTCTGGGTACTATCAGCTGCGGATAAGGGAGAGTGATATCCCGAAGACAGCGTTTAGTACGAGATACGGGCATTATGAGTTTACGGTCATGCCGTTTGGGCTGACTAATGCGCCGTCAGTATTCATGGACTTGATGAACAGGACGTTCAGGGAGTACCTAGACCATTTCGTGATCGTCTTCATCGACGATATTTTGGTGTACTCGCAAAGTGAGGAGGATCACTTCAAGCATCTCCATTTGGTGTTGGAGACACTCAGGAGAAACCAGTTGTATGCCAAGTTCTCGAAGTGCGAGTTTTGGCTATCCTCAGTGGCGTTCCTCGGGCATATAGTGAGTGGAGAGGGTATTGCGGTGGATCCGGCGAAGATTGTTGCGATACGGGAGTGGCCTGAGCTTGCTACGGTAGCAGAAGTCCGGAGCTTTTTGGGGCTTGCCGGTTATTATAGGCGCTTCGTAGAGAACTTCTCGCGGATAGCGCTACCTCTCACTACTTTGACGAGGAAGGAGCATAAGTTCGTTTGGACGCCGGAGTGCGCGCGAGCTTTTGAGGAATTGAAGTGTCGGTTGACCACGGCGCCTGTGTTGAGTTCGCCGGTTGGGACCGAAGGCTATGAGATATATAGCGATGCTTCAGGCAGCGGTTTGGGTTGCGTGCTACTGCAGCACGGCAGCGTGATAGCTTATGGCTCGAGACAACTAAAAGTGCACGAGAGGAATTATCCGGTCCATGACTTGGAGTTAGCGGCCGTGATTTTTGCCTTGAAGCTGTGGAGACACTATTTGTACGGTGTGAAGATTGACATCTACACCGATCACAAGAGCCTAAAGTATCTAATAGATCAGAAGGATTTGAATATGCGGCAGCGTAGGTGGATGGAGTTCCTGGGGGACTATACTTTTAAGATCCACTACGTGCCTGGCAAAGGGAATGCGGTTGCGGATGCATTGAGTCGCCGAGCCCCAGCTCAAGCGAATTGGCTATCAGTGCATGATGAGCGGTTGGTGCAGGAGCTGGAGGCGTTGGAGATTGTTTGTGTGGATAGACAATCTAGCGCTGAAGCAGTGCTGAATTGGACTGAAGTCCAATATGACCTGGCTGATCGGATTCGGCAGGCTTTGGATATGGATGCTCATATGAAGCAGTTCATGATAGAGGCTCTGGATGGGTCAAATTCCCAATTCGTCGTGGAGGACGGATTGCTTTGGAAAGACGGTCGTTTGTGCGTCCCAAGTGTGGGCAATTTACGGGTGGAGTTGTTGTACGAGGCACACCATACCAAGTACTCGATTCACCCGGGGAGCACGAAGATGTACCGCGATATCAAGAAGCTATTTTGGTGGCCGGGTTTGAAGAAGGATGTGGCGCTATACGTAGCGAAGTGCCAAACCTGCGCCTTAGTAAAGGCGGAGTGCCAAAAGCCGGGAGGATTTCTTAAGTCCTTGCCTATTCCGGAGTGGAAATTCGACGACATCTCTATGGACTTTGTGCATGGTTTGCCAAGGTCGCAGAAGGGGAACGACGCCATTTGGGTGGTGGTCGATCGATTAACGAAGGTGTCGCACTTTATTCCGCATAGGAAGGACGATCCGGTGGAGAAGCTGGCGAAGCTTTATGTGGATAATATAGTACGGCTTCATGGTGTGCCCCGCAGCATCGTGAGTGACCGTGATGGGCGGTTCACGTCCAATGATTGGAGGCTGGTGCAGCAAATGTTGGGAACAAAGCTGAAGTTTAGCACAGCCTTCCATCCACAAACGGATGGGCAGACCGAGAGGGTCAATAGAACCATGGAAGACATGCTTCGCATGTGTGTCTTGGACTTTGGAAAGCAATGGGAGGACCATCTTTATTTGGTGGAGTTCGCATACAACAACAGCTACCAAGCAAGTATTCAGATGGCGCCTTTCGAGGCCCTTTATGGTAGAAGATGTCGCACGCCGTTGTCTTGGTTAGAAACGGGCGAGTCAAAGTTGTATAAGCGATCGGAAGTGGAGGATGCTACTTCCTTGGTAAGAACCATTCGGGAGAGGTTGCTCATGGCTCAGGACCGGCAAGCAAAGTACTATAATGCCAAGCACAGGAACGTGGAGTTCGCTGTGGGCGATTATGTATACTTGAAGATCAAGCCGTTCAAGGGTGTCTCGCGGGTGCGGCGATTGAAAAAGCTAAGCCCGAGGTACCTTGGACCGTTCGAGGTTCTGGAGCGAGTGGGAGAAGCGGCCTATAGGTTGAAGCTTTCTGTGGAGCTAAGTGGTTTACACGATGTATTCCACATTTCGGTACTTAGGAAGGCGGTGCAAGAGCCTACGCAAGTGATCGCGGTCGATCAAGTGCCGGTGGATAGTGGGCTAACGACAAAGGTCAAGCCCGTGCGGATTGAAGACTCGGAGGTCAAGCGGCTACGCAATAAAGAGATCAGGATGGTCAAAGTCCGGTGGGACAATTGCGGTCGTGAGGAGCTCTCCTGGGAGCGAGAGCAGACGATGCTTGACGAATATCCGGAGTTGTTTCGCTCAGGTACAAATTTTGTTTTGTACATGTTTTTCCCTTTATGTGATTTCGTGGGCGAAATTCTTTTAAGAGGGGTAGAGTTGTAACGCCCCGAAACTCAAAGGAGCAAAGGGGGACGTTTTGGGCCAGTTTTGGTTTCTGGCTGAAGGCACACGGCCTGGGATACGGGCGTGTCCCAGGGCGTGTCAAGCGTGTGTCGACACTTAGCCGCGAAGTCGTCGAGTTATTCTCGACGATTCGTCGAGAATGGGCACACGGCCTGCGACACGGGCGTGTCGCAGGGCGTGTCGACCCGTGTCGACACTTAGCCGTGAAATCGTCGAGTTATTCTCGACGATTCGTCGAGAATGGGCACACGGCCCGCGACACGGGCGTGTCGTCGGGCGTGTCGACCCGTGTCGACGAGCGTCAAGGTGAAATCGTCGAGATTCACTCGACGGTCGTCGAGACAAGGCACACGGCCTAGGACACGGGCGTGTCCAAGGCCGTGTCATCCAGTCGTCGTTCTCCCCTCGACGAAATGTCCCGTGTACACGGCCTGGGGGCCCAGGCGTGTCAATGTGACACGGGCAAGGACACGGGCGTGTCCTAGAACCCGTGCAGTGCTCGGGTTGGAAACGGGGGAAAAATCATGGGTACACGGCCGGCTACACGGCCGTGTCAGCTGGAACACGGGCGTGTCAGCTCGAACACGGGCGTGTTCGATAGCCGTGTGCGTGTTCAGAAGATTCGATTTTGACGGCGAATGTGGCACACGGCCCTGGACACGGGCGTGTGCCAAGCCGTGTTCGGCCCAGATTGGGCATTTCAGCCCCGAATCAAAGCCGCTCGTTTTCTTAGGTTGAGATCCGACGGCTGGGGATGGTTCCTGGGAGGATATACACGGGTTTGACTTAGAAAAATCCACACTTTTCATCACTTGATCTCTCTCCAAACCCTTGGAGAAAGAAGAGCCAAGGCTAGAGGAAGAGGAGCTAGATCCGCCATTGGAGGAGCTTCGGAGCTCCGAATCGCAAGCCGACTCCGGATCCACGGAGGCAACGCAAGCGCGGTGATTTCTATCCGATTACATTTCGATGGCGCCAAAGAGGAACGCAAGGGTAACGATCCTCACTTGTGAGCTTGATAGCTTTCTTTCTTAGCATAGGAAGCCCTCTCTCGCGAGTTTGCGAAGAGTTGGAGGCATTCCTTCGGGTAGATATGTAAAGTCCCCGTTGTTTAGCGTCCGTATGCGAGAACGGACATAGGCATTGTGGTTGAAGCCTACCCGGACATGTTAGTTCGGATCGGTGATGTTGCATTGCATAAGGCCGGAGAAGACTCCGTGCTATTTGGTGTTTTTGGGTTTTCTACGCGGTAGATTGCAGCAGGGAGCCTTGGGGACTAACCCAAAGGTGCACCCGGAAAACTGGGCGGACACGAGGTCTTGCCAACTTGGTGGCCTGAGTGCCAACATGAACATAACGGGGTTATGTGTCTTGCGGTAGAATGGGACTCGGTGAAAGTTTGACCCGCGCAAATGGCTTAAATTGCCGTTGCGATGTGAGCACGGGTTAGATGGAGCCGTACCCGCTTTATGTCGTTCGGGTTAGAGAGACCTAAAGTTACATGGCACTCGCCGTTGGCATAGATGTGAGTCTTCGGTGGTCAATGGCTTAAATTGACGTGACCAATACCATGAAGACGAATTGCTCATAGGAATGGCCGTCTAAGTGGCGGTGGTGAGTCCGGAATGTTAATGGCTTTAATTGACGTGACATCGACCGGTTCGCCGAGAATGTGCCCTGAGTGCACGGGACGTGTGGCCGTACGAGCCAACGTCTGTGATGAGATGGCTATGGTTATATGCATTGCTCGCTTGTGCTAATGAACTGCAGGGAAGGAGCATCGCCGCCCCGAGTTGGGGGCGGGATCGTTATAATTTGGTCAGCATTGCTGACCGTTGCTTTGTTTGCCACCGTGCGGTGGTTTGTTTGCTTGCAGGTGCAGCTGGACCAAGCGGTCAATAGCGGGCTAAAGCCCTTTTTGCGAAGCTGGCCCTCGAAGGCCCAAGTGGAAATGTTTTCTATTTTATTCATGTATGGCCGGCCTGCGTGCCGAGGTTGGTAAATCATGTAATAGACAAATGAAACATCTCGTAAGGCCTTAAGGCCGACTTTTGAGTATTTTGTAATGACATTCCTTTTGGTTTTAGTGGACATTCATGATTGTGCTGGGTTCTTGATTTGTAACTCTTATAAATTGCTTCCGCTAGAATGCTCTGTGTAGGACGTTGAGATTGGTTGGATGGTTTCCATACGTAACCACCCGGTCTGTCTGTGGTATATGGCGTCGGGCCCCGGCCGGACCTACTGCTATATGCTATGCGACGGATAGGGGGTGTTACAATAGATGAGTTGTTCGATCAGCTGGTGGGAGCCCATTTTTTCTCGAAGCTGGACTTGAGGTCAGGCTACTACCAGCTGCGGATCCAGGAGGAAGATATCCTGAAGACGGCCTTCAGTAGCAGATGTGGCCTGTATGAGTTCACCGTGATGCCTTTTGGGCTCACGAATTCTCCATCAGCATTTATGAGCCTCATGAACCGAGTCTTTGAGACTTACTTGGATGTGTTTGTCATAGTATTCATAGACGACATCCTTATCTACTCTAGGACGGAGGAGGAACATACACGCCATCTGGCACTGACTTTGGAGAGATTGCGGGAGCATCGCCTCTATGCGAAGTTCAGCAAGTGTCAGTTCTGGTTGAAGGAGGTGGCTTTCCTGGGCCATATTATCAGCGGAGCCGGGTTAGCGGTGGACCCAGCAAAGATTCAGGAAGTCAGCGATTAGCCACCACTGATGATGGCCACGGACGTGCGGAGTTTCCTGGGCTTGCCGGTTATTACCGAAAATTCGTGGAGGGGTTTTCTCGGATCGCCCTTCCACTCACATCCTTGACGAAGAAGGATGTGCCCTTTGTATGGATGCCACAGTATGAGGCAGCCTTCCAGGAGATGAAGAACCGACTTATCTCAGCCCCTATCCTGGCCCTTCCATCTGGGAAGGAAGGATTCCAGGTGTACACCGACGCATCATATCATGGGATGGGTGCGGTGCTGATGCAGAACGGACACGTCATAGTATATGCCTCCCGCCAGCTGAAGACCCATGAGAAGAACTATCTTGTGCACGACCTAGAGATGGGAGTAGTAGTATTCACACTGTAGATATGGCGACATTACCTCTACGGAATCCACTATGATATATACTCAGATCATAAGAACCTTAAGTATATGGACACGCAGAAGGAACTGAACATCAGGTAGAGGCGGTGGGTGGAGTTTCTATCTGACTATCAGTACGAGATGCACTACCACCCGGGGAAGGCGAACGTGGTAGTAGATGCACTGAGTAGGAGAGCCGCCGCGGTGGGAGCAGTGCCTCAACTGATGTCTATGGAACTGCTGCAGAGACTAGAGGACATGCACATTACTCTAGTGTCGTCTAACGACCCTGAGCTCTATGAGGAGTACTTGGCCGCGATGGGCGTCACCGATGACATCAGAGACCGAGTCAGAGAGGGACAGAGGCAAGATGCCAAGTTAGAGCCCATCTTCCAGGCCATAGAGGTAGGCACTACAGGAGACTACACACTGAGGGATGGCCTGGTGTGCTTCGGAGGATGGGTGTATATACCAGAGGGAGGTCAGATCCGGGAGGACATTATGATGGAGGCGCACTGCAGCCAGTATTCTGTGCACTCGGGGATCACAAAAATGACGGCTGATTTGAAGAAGACTATGTTCTAGCCGGGTATGAAGAAGGATGTCACTTACTTCGTGACCCATTGTGAGACATGTCAGCTAGTGAAGGCGGAGTGTAGGAACCCTGCTGGATTGTTGCAGCCACTCTCGGTGCCGGAGTGGAAGTTTGATGACGTATCCATAGACTTCATACATGGGCTTCCCCGGTCTCGGACAGGGAATGACTCGATCTGGGTGATCGTTGATCGGTTCACGAAGGTTGCTCGATTTATACTGATCAGGAAGGACGATTCAGTGGGAGTTCTAGTGCGGAAGTTTGTGGAGCAGCTCATTCGTTACCATGGCATGCCCAGGTCGATAGTGTCAGATCGTGATGGGTGGTTTACATCCAGGGAGTGGCGGTCAGTTTAGGCATACTTGGGCACACGACTGACCTTTAGCACAGCCTTCCACCCTCAAACGGGCGGGCAGACAGAGCGCACAAATCGGACATTGGAAGACGTGCTACGTCTGTGCATTCTAGACTGAGGAGATCCATGGGAGAAGATGCTGCCACTGGTAGAGTTCTAATACAACAACAGTCATCAGGTCAGTATAGGCATGGCCCCCTACAAGGCCCTATATGGACGGAGGTACAGGACTCCGTTGTCATGGATACAGGATGAAGACCCAAAGGTCCTAGGATCGGAATTTGTGGAGCACACCGAGGCCCAAGTGAGACTGATACGGGACCGGATGTTGGAGGTGCAGAGCAGACAGGCCAAATATTATGACGCGCGGCATCGACAGGTGGAGTTTCAGGTAGGAGACAGATTGTTTTTAAAGATACGGCCGATGCACGGAGTCTCTCGAGTTCGCGGGCGGAGGAAGAAGCTCAGCCCGAGATACATGGGGCCCTACAGGATCATGGAGTGGATCGGCCCCTTAGCATACAGGCTGGAGTTGCCGCCAGAGTTGGAAGGCCTGCATGATGTTTTCCATGTCTCCTCCCTCAGGAGGGCCCTATTACGTCCAGAGCAGCAGATAGACACCACGGATGGGCCAGTATCATCTGATCGGTCAGTGCACATGGAGCCGGTCCGGATTGACGACACGGGTATGCAGGTCTTGCGCCGCAAGAAGGTCTCATTGGTCAAGGTTCTTTGGAGAAATCACGGCCAGGAGGAGCACACTTGGGAGCCCCAGGACTTGATGCAGTAGCGGTACCCGGAACTTTTCAGTCAGGTATTACTATCAACCTCTCGGGATGTTACAATTTTTCTTACATACTTGAAACCCCGTAGGCCTAACTATAATTTCGAGGACGAAATTTTTTGTTATATATTGGGATTTGTAACATCCCTCAAACAACTAGACCCCTAGGAATGGTTTTGTCATGACCAGGTCATGACAAAACCCAAGTAACCCCAAAGAGACTGTTGGGTATTGTATCCACAATGTACCTGATTTGAAGAAGCCCCTGGACAAGCTAAGGTCAATAGACTATGTATTTGATAAACTTTTTCAAGGTGTACTTGCAGTTTCTCCACGCTAAGTGCACACCAATGTCAGGGTGCAGTAGGTCAATATACACGGGTCTGCACGACGTAATCCCTCGTTGAGCAGATCAGTGTGTTGGCCTATGTGTACTCTCTCTATTGGAGTGCACTTACTTTCAAGTACAGGGCCGCTCATATGCAAGAGAAGACAAGGAGCATGGAGGATCAAGGAGCAGCTCCTAGGTGGAAGACGAAAAATCGTCCAAGGCAAATTCGACGAGAATCACCAAGTGATTCTCGCCGACCCCTTCTGGCCATCTCAAAATGGTGCCAAGTACGATTCGACGAGAATCACTTGTAATTCCCGCCGAACCAGTGGTCAAGAAGCCCATGAATACAAAGTCCAATTCGTTGAGAATCGACAAGTGATTTGACGAGAATCACAAATGATTCTCGACGAATCGTCGAGAATCACTTGGTGATTCTCGCCGATTCGTCGAGAATCGTCTGCGATTCTCGCCGATTTTTACTTGGCGTTTTCTCAGAATGCTGCTGAACCGGATTCTGCTTCTGGATTTGTTTGAACCGGATTTTGGGGATTTCATTTGTGGGTCCCACAAACGGTCATATTTGAGAATCCTACAGTATTTATACACAGGTATTTTTTGATCAGAGATTACGGAGAAAACCCGAGAACGAAACCCTAAAAGCGCGATCTCTCTTCTCCGCCGCCGCCGTCGCGCTCGGGCTAATACGTCGCCTCCGCCGATCGTTCTCCTTCCCGATCTCCGGCGACAGAAGCTTAGCAAAGCTTGCGTCTCACGTGTCTATCCAGAGATCTCTTGTCTCTCGATTTGTTGACCGGGAAAACTTCCCCGTCCGAATCGATCGAGACGACCGATCCTAGAGTGACCGTTGGTAGACCTAGTTTGCTTTGCAAAGAAGTTTGGATCTCAAAGCACTGCAGCAGCGCACCTTCGTCGCCGCCAACTCCGAACCAAGCCGCCGCTCGGATTGCCGCCGCCGGTTTCGGGAGATCCTCTCCAAGAGAGACCAAGGTTGTAGACTCCTCATCGACCTCGAGAACACGTCGTCGAACGAAGAGGAACACCGTAGTCTCCGGAAGAAGTTTGTATTTCATATACATTCCATATTTACTTTGTTGTAAAGGAACTTTTGTTCCGTGTTGTAAGGGTTGGGTGCAACCCAGGTTGTGGGAGTGTTGACTCTCACGTGTGGAAGGGCTCCTTCCGTTAGTGCAGGGATTGGATTTCAATCCCGTTGGTGAAGTGACCGAGTCGTCCCTTGTTGGGGAGATAGGTCGAAGGGGGAAAGTGGATGTACCCAAGTCGGGGAACCACTATAAATTTGCTGTGTATTCTGTGTGCTGTGTCTGTTGTTTTTATTGTGCAGGTACATCTGTAAATTCCGCAAAAGAACCACACGTCACCTATCCCCCCCCCCATAGGTGCACATAGCCGACACTAGGTGGACTTTCAAGTGGTATCAGAGGGAGGTTACTCAACAAAAAGGCTAACACCTTGAGGTGAATCCTGCCACTAGTGTCAACAAGGAGACATACATCTACTATGGACGGGCTCAAGTACTCCGGCAAGATCCCAGTGTGCAACAGACTCAACTTTCCTATCTGGAAGGAAAGAATCAGGTTCTACATGGAAGCAGTGGACCCTCGACTGTTCATGATCGTGCTGGAGGGACCTTATGTCCCCACTAAGGCCTCCACCATTGATCCCACCAAGAAAGTGCCGAAGACACTCTCTGAAATGGATAAGGATGAGATGGTCCTAGTGGGCCTTGACATGAAGGCAAGAAACATCCTGGTCAGTGCAGTTGATGACTCGATGATGCAAAACTTCAGCAACTGCAGGACAGCTCAGGAGATATGGCAGTGTCTGATCGTTCTAATGGAGGGCACAGATGAAGTAAGGGATGATCGGAGATCCCTCCTGAACCAGAAGTATGAGGCCTTCCGGCAAGGGCCTAAGGAAGAGATCGGAGTCACATACGAGAACTTCCTGAAGATTGTCAACGCCCTCAAGGGCTATGGAAGAGTGTTCACCAATGGTGAACTCAATGACAAATTCCTTAGGTCCCTTACTAAGGAATGGGACACAAAGATCTGCGCCATCAGAGAATTTGGCAGACTAGCAGAAACTGATCCACAAATCCTGTTCCGGAAGCTGATGTCCTATGAACTTCAGCTGAACACCAGGAAGGCAGAGGAAGAAGCAGAGAAGGCTACTGCTAAAGAAAAGACTGTGGCCCTAAAAGCCAGTCACTCCAGAAAAGGGAAGGGTGCGGTGTCATACCGTGCCAGAAATAAGGAAGAAGAGGAGGACTCCGATCCATGCTCCTCCAGCTCAGAACTGTCGGAAGAGGATTTCTCCCTCATCACTCGAGAGTTCAAGAAATTCCTCAAGATGAGGAATCAAAGAAAGAGAGACGGCTCCTCTTCCAGACATCAGAAGAAAAACTACTCTTCTGACAGGTATGCATCTAAACCTAACAAACATCGTTCTTCTGATATTATTTGCTTTGGATGCAATAAGCCAGGTCACGTCGTGGCCGACTGCCATCAAAGCAAAAGAGATAAAGGGAAAGGAGAGGAGCTCAAATCCTCCAGAGATAAGAAGAAGGAGCGGAGCTACATCGCTAGAAGACCAAAGACACTAAGTGAGTCTGACTCCTCAGACTCCAGTGATGATGAGGAAGCCTACTTCGGGCTGGTGGGTCGCTCGGACTCAGAAGGAGAATGCCCCCCATTTACTGGGAAGGTAAAAGCTCACACCCCTCTCTCCGACTCCGACTCTGATCCTGAATCTCAGGATGATGAACCTGAGGATGGTCCTTCGGCCCGCGAAGCTGAACTCCTCGAAAAGTATGAGCTTCTACTCAACACTTTCGACGAGTGCCGCAAGAGACTGAAGGCTGAGAAGAAGGAAGTAAAATTCCTTAAGGGTGAGTGTGTATCCCTAAGGGAAGAGGTCACTAGCTTGATCTCTCTCAGACAGGAGCACCTTGACCTAACTTCAAAGCACTCAGAGTCCTTGAAGCTCCTTGATCTCAAGCAGGAGGAAGTCAACAAATTGGAAGAACTACTTGCGGCAGAAAGGAAGATCGTACAGAGCTTCTCTATGCCAAAAACAGTGCTTCCAGTCGTTGACACCTTCTCTGCTCAGGCCAAAGGAGCTGGCTTGGGGCATATTGGGGCATCTGGTTCTTCATCTAGGAGGAACAAGAACCAGAGGAAGAATAAGGCCGCCAAGAAGGCCTCTGCTGATGAAAAGGGGAAGGCTCCTCTTAGTCCTGTTGCGTTCAGAAAGCCTGGCTTTCCTTGCAACCAACATGACTTTGAGTCAACATTTGGGCATCATTTCCGGCCCTCGGTTGCAAAGCCTAAGAGCCGGTATGACGGTTGGAACTTCCCCCGGAACTTTGGTGAGAGTGCCTTCAAGGCACCTTATGAGGAGATCCACATAGGAAGTTATGGTCCGTTCTCTAGCGGCCATAATGGAAAGCAGGCGCCAAAAGTCAAGCCTGTTATTCAGAAGGTGACAAAGTCATGTGACTGCCGTCACCATGAGGCCTCCACCTCCAGATCCAAGGCCCCAGCTGTACCCGTTGTTCCCAGGGTAAGGCAGGAGCCTCGGAAGAGATACAACAGGTTCGACTGTTGGTGCTGTGGCAGAGTCGGTCACTTTGCCGTGGATTGTTGGTTTAATCCAAGGAACTACGAGACTCCCCATGTTAACAATGCGAGACCGACCACTCGTAGGGTTAACCAACCGAGGGGGAGTGTGCTAACCAGGAATCTAGGACCCAAGTTCGATTGGGTTCCTAAGGCAAATTAATTTTGTTTTGCAGGAATGTCCAAAGGCCATCAAAACGCCAATCTGGTATTTGGACAGTGGATGCTCCCGGCATATGACCGGGACAAGAAGCCTGCTGCGTGATTACACTCCAGTCGAGAATGGACCCAAAGTCATCTTTGGAGGGTCAGATCGAGGAGTCACCAGAGGTTATGGTATGATTTCCAACGGTATAATCTCTATCACCGACGTGGCTTATGTTGAAGGGTTAAATCATAACCTGATCAGTGTAAGTCAGTTATGTGATAAAGGTTATGACGTTAAGTTCTGCAAGGATAAATGTCTGATAATTTCACGTACCTCCTCTGAGACGGTATTATCAGGCATTAGGAGCAGAAATATCTTCTGCTTAGATTTTCTTAGTATAGATTCATCTACCCCCGTATGCCTTGTGGCAACAGGTAGTACTTCTCTTTGTGAACAATGGCACAAGAGATTGGCACATATTAATTATAAGACAATTAGTATGCTATTTTCTAAGAATTTAGTAAGAGATGCTCCCAGTATCAAGTGCATCAAGGATAGCCCCTGTCATGCATGCCAGATGGGCAAACAGACACGGGCTACCTTTAAGAGCATTGCAGACAAAGACTCTTCCCGATGTCTTTACCTGCTACATATGGACTTGTTTGGCCCAATGCAAGTTCATAGCTTGGGAGGCAAGTCATATACGCTAGTGATAGTTGATGATCACTCACGGTTTACATGGGTGTTCTTTTTGAAACGAAAGTCAGATACTTTTGACATCTTCACTAATTTTGTCAAGCAGGTTCAGAACGAATTTAACTGCTCCGTGGTCAAAATCCGAAGTGACCATGGAACAGAATTCGAATCTGGTGCTATGACAGAATTTTGTGAAGAACAAGGTATCTTTCATGAGTTTTCCTCCCCGCGCACTCCTCAGCAAAATGGAGTTGCGGAGAGGAGAAATAGAACTCTCATTGAAGCCTGCACGACTATGTTGAAAGATGCTTCTCTCCCGGAATACTTCTGGGCAGAGGGTGTCAATACGGCATGTCATGTACAAAACCGAGCTTTGATCAACAAACATCATCGTAAGACGCCCTACGAGCTACTGAAAGTCAGGAAACCAACCATGTCCTACTTGAGGATTTTTGGTTGCAGATGCTATGTACTGAATAATGGGAAGTACCCGCGTACTAAATTCGGTGAAAAATGCTTCGAGGGCATATTCATGGGCTATAGTTCCCATAGTCGGGCATATAGGATCTTCAATAAGAAAACCCTAGTGGTAGAAGAATCAATAAATGTTGTATTTGATGAAGGAAGTTTGCTTAACTGCCATTCTTCCAGTAGTCTTCTTGAAGATGCAGGTGCTAGACTTGACCAGCTGAATCTGGATGAGACCCCTAAAGATGACGCACCCAAGTACATCAAAGTTTCCACCTCCACGTCATCTGAAAATGTTGAAGATCAAGATGGAACAAATCTTTTAGAAGAAAGAGAAGCACAAGAAGTAGCTGAAGCTCCAGACGCCAGACTTCTAGAGCTCCGTCACGTGAGGGATCATCCTAGAGAACAGATCATCGGAGATCCTCGTGTAGGCGTCAGAACTCGAAGAGGTACAACTAACGAAGTATTGCATCTCAGCTTCCTGTCACAGGTAGAGCCAAAGAAGTTCGATGAGGCGAACAAGGATGCGGCATGGATTCTGGCCATGCAAGAGGAACTACATCAATTCGAACGTTGCAAGGTTTGGACGCTGGTTCCCAGACCATACAAGCAGAATGTCATTGGCACGAAGTGGATTTTCAGAAACAAGCTGGATGAACATGGTGTCATCATAAAGAACAAGGCCAGGCTGGTGGCTCAAGGTTACAGACAGGAGGAAGGGATTGACTTCGACCAAACCTTCGCACCAGTCGCAAGGCTCGAGGCAATCCGGTTGTTCCTGGCATATGCTTCACACAAAGGATTCACTGTCTACCAAATGGATGTGAAATCGGCATTCCTGAACGGAGACCTGAAAGAGGAAGTATACGTCGCTCAACCCCCAGGTTTTGTCGACCCTACTTATCCCAATCACGTTTATTTTCTTAATAAGGCCTTATATGGGTTGAAACAAGCTCCACGAGCTTGGTATGAGACTTTATCTAGTTTTCTTTTTGAGAACAAGTTCTCCAGAGGTAAAATAGATAAAACATTGTTTCTCCGGGAAGTCAAAGGCAAGATTTTGCTGGTGCAAATCTATGTCGATGACATAATATTCGGCTCAACGGACAACAATCTTTGCAAAAAGTTTTCTAAACTTATGCAAGGAAAGTTTGAAATGAGCAGTATGGGAGAGCTCAAGTATTTCTTAGGCCTTCAAGTGAAACAGTCTGAGGATGGAATCTTCATCTCTCAGACGAAGTTCACAAATGAACTCCTTAAGAAATTCGGTATGGAGAGTGCAACCTCTATGAGGACTCCAATGGGATCCACCATGTCTCTGGATAAGGATGAGAAAGGTAAACCTTTCGATGAAACCAAATACAGAAGCATCATTGGATCCCTGCTCTACCTTACTGCCAGTAGACCGGATATTATGTTCTCCACATGTGTATGTGCCCGATATCAGGTGAACACTAAGGAATCTCACTATGTCGCTGCAAAGCGAATTCTAAGATACCTTAAAGGTACTCCTAATCTTGGCTTGTGGTACCCGAGGAACAATGATGTCGAGCTAATAGGCTTTTCAGATGCTGATTTTGCAGGGAGCAGGGATGACAGGAAAAGCACCTCCGGGACGTGTCAATTCCTCGGCAGGAGGCTTATCTCATGGAACAGCAAGAAACAAAATTGTGTTGCAACCTCCACAGCCGAGTCAGAGTATATCTCAGCAGGAAGCTGTTGCGCACAACTCCTTTGGATCCGAAATCAGTTGGCCGACTACAACCTTCAGTTCAAGGAAGTTCCAATGTACTGCGACTCCTCCAGTGCAATTGCCATTGCCAACAATCCGGTGTCGCACAGCAGAACGAAGCATATTGAAGTACGCTACCACTTCATTCGGGAGCACGTGGAGAACAAGGATATCTCTCTCTGTTATGTCCCCACGGACAAGCAGATTGCTGATATATTCACAAAGCCCCTAGACGAGGCAAAGTTCAATCTTTTCAAGACAGAATTGGGGATGCTTAATTATGAAGAATGAAGACTACAGAGGCATAAGCTGAGGGGGAGTCGGGAACTCCAGCGTGAGTACAGCTGCAAGAACTGAGGGGGAGCTAAGGGCCAAAGGTTACTGACCCCCGATTTGCCGAAGCCAAAAAGGGGGAGATAACCCTCTCGGGGTCAAGGCTAAGGTGGCTCCAGCTTGCTCCTAAGCACTCGGTATTGGTAAGGGATGTCTCCACTTAATGATGTTAAGTTTATGGATTTCAGTTGCTTTCCTTTTCATTTGCTCTATTCACCTTAGCTTGTAGGGTTTAGGCTTCTTCAAATAGGGGGAGATTGTTGGGTATTGTATCCACAATGTACCTGATTTGAAGAAGCCCCTGGACAAGCTAAGGTCAATAGACTATGTATTTGATAAACTTTTTCAAGGTGTACTTGCAGTTTCTCCACGCTAAGTGCACACCAATGTCAGGGTGCAGTAGGTCAATATACACGGGTCTGCACGACGTAATCCCTCGTTGAGCAGATCAGTGTGTTGGCCTATGTGTACTCTCTCTATTGGAGTGCACTTACTTTCAAGTACAGGGCCGCTCATATGCAAGAGAATACAAGGAGCATGGAGGATCAAGGAGCAGCTCCTAGGTGGAAGACGAAAAATCGTCCAAGGCAAATTCGATTAGAATCACCAAGTGATTCTCGCCGAATCGGCGAGAATCACTTGGTGATTCTCGTCGAATCGACGAGAATCATCAGTGATTCTCGCCGACCCCTTCTGGCCATCTCAAAATGGTGCCAAGTACGATTCGACGAGAATCACTTGTAATTCCCGCCGAACCAGTGGTCAAGCAGCCCATGAATACAAAGTCCAATTCGTTGAGAATCGACAAGTGATTCGACGAGAATCACAAACGATTCTCGACGAATCGTCGAGAATCACTTGGTGATTCTCGCCGATTCGTCGAGAAGCGTCTGCGATTCTCGCCGATTTTTACTTGGCGTTTTCTCAGAATGCTGCTGAACCGGATTCTGCTTTTGGATTTGTTTGAACCGGATTTTGGGGATTTCATTTGTGGGTCCCACAAACGGTCATATTTGAGAATCCTACAGTATTTATACACAGGTATTTTTTGATCAGAGATTACGGAGAAAACCCGAGCACGAAACCCTAAAAGCGCGATCTCTCTTCTCCGCCGCCGCCGTCGCGCTCGGGCTAATACGTCGCCTCCGCCGATCGTTCTCCTTCCCGATCTCCGGCGACAGAAGCTTAGCAAAGCTTGCGTCTCACGTGTCTATCCAGAGATCTCTTGTCTCTCGATTTGTTGACCGGGAAAACTTCCCCGTCCGAATCGATCGAGACGACCGATCCTAGATTGACCGTTGGTAGACCTAGTTTGCTTCGCAAAGAAGTTTGGATCTCAAAGCACTGCAGCAGCGCACCTTCGTCGCCGCCAACTCCGAACCAAGCCGCCGCTCGGATTGCCGCCGCCGGTTTCGGGAGATCCTCTCCAAGAGAGACCAAGGTTGTAGACTCCTCATCGACCTCGAGAACACGTCATCGAACGAAGAGGAACACCGTAGTCTTCGGAAGAAGTTTGTATTTCATATACATTCCATATTTACTTTTGTTGTAAAGGAACTTTTGTTCCGTGTTGTAAGGGTTGGGTGCAACCCAGGTTGTGGGAGTGTTGACTCTCACGTGTGGAAGGGCTCCTTCCGTTAGTGCAGGGATTGGATTTCAATCCCGTTGGTGAAGTGACCGAGTCGTCCCTTGTTGGGGAGATAGGTCGAAGGGGGAAAGTGGATGTACCCAAGTCGGGGAACCACTATAAATTTGCTGTGTATTCTGTGTGCTGTGTCTGTTGTTTTTATTGTGCAGGTACATCTGTAAATTCCGCAAAAGAACCACACGTCACCTATCCCCCCCCCCCATAGGTGCACATAGCCGACACTAGGTGGACTTTCAGAGACCTAGGTCAACCCAACCCTTTTTCTGGTCAACCTAGCCCAAATAGGCTAACCCAAGCTCAAACCTCTTCATGTGGCTTCTTTAGGGAATAATGTGTGTGGAAGGGCTGCAAATAGTCCTTCAGATTGACCAAGTCAACTTGGTGACTAGGAGAGAGGGTGAGTGTAACAGCCCAAATTCTGGGAGTAGCAAAATTTGGGTGACACAGCCTGGGACACAGGCGTGTCCCAGGGCATGTCCCGCTCGGGTTGAAGAGTTGGGCACTTGGTCGACGAATTTTGGTCGACGAATTTTTTGAGTGGTCACGCCCTATAACACGGGCGTGGTAGGGGACGTGTCCCCTCGATTCGATGAACTGTCGAGCGTCGATCGTCGAGTGCCGATCGACGATCGTCGAGTGTCGATCGTCGAGCATGGGGTACACGGCCTGTGACACGGGCGTATCACAGGGCGTGTCCCGCTTTGTCAAAAGGTTGAGTGTCCATTGTCGAGTGTCGATCGTCGAGCATGGGTACACGGCCTGTGATATGGGCGTGTCACAGGGCGTGTCTCGCTGTGTCGAAAGGTCGAGTGTCGATCATAGAGTGCCGATCTTCGATCGTCGAGTGTCAATCATCGAGCATGGGGTACACGGCCTGTGACACGGGCGTGTCACAGGGCGTGTCCTGCTGTGTCAAGAGGTCGACGATTTTCTCTCGACTGGGTGTCGAGTGGGTTACACGCCCTATGTCACGGGCGTGTCTTGGCCGACACGGGCGTGTACCGCGTGTCACAGTGACCTCCATTTCCACGATAATGGAGGAGAGAGAAATGAGGAAGGAGAGGGAAGGAAACGGTTCACCAAAAGCCACATTTAATGGCTGAATTCAATTTCCCGGGTAAGGGGAGAAGTTTCCAGCTGTTTCCCCTGGCCGTCAGACTTGGTTCAGCCCACCACCCCCCTTCCCCCCCCCCCCTCCTCCTTGGCCGAGCCTAGCCATTAATGGCTTTGAAGGACATTAATGATCCAGCCCCTACTCTCCCCATCTGAAGCTTTAAACACCACCAGTGAGTTGAGAGGAGGCTTTCACAATCCTTACCCGAAGAAACCGAGCCTACCCACCTTACAGTTGCAGAAACCGAGCGACGCAACTTTCAGAAATGGCTTCCCGGCGATCTTCCCGACTTCAGGCCGCCGGCAAGGTCCAATCCTTCTCCTCTCTATGTGTGCTAGATCTAGACTTATTTAGGTAGAGAAATCGGGCTCAATTGAGCTTGATTAGGAGCTTGTACTTCAGATTTTTCATGGAAAATGGAGGTGTTGAGTTCGCCGAAAACCGCCGCCTCCAATGGCATGGTCGCCGCCAAACGCTAGCCACCACCTCAATGGAGGTGGTGGTGGTGGTGGTGGCCGGCCAGGCAGGTGGCCGGGTGGTCGGGATTTCAGCCTGAAAAATGCTCCAGGCACGGCTAATCTGAGCCGTTGGCTCAAGGTAGAAGACGATCACTAAACCACAGATCCTGCTTTAAGATCTGTGCTAAATCTTTATTTAGGTTATTATTAGGTATTTTCTGAGAAGGAATTAGCAGCATTTTGTTTAAATTTTTAAAAACACTTAGGCGCTCCTGCTGAAAATGTGCTCAACAAAGTTGTAGTGCTAGGTCTCTAGTTTATTTTAAAATCTATTTCAAGTTATTTGGAGCCGTGGTTAGACCACAGCACTCATTTTGGTGAAGTCGATCCATAGGGCTGTCCAGAGCTTAATTTAAGTGCCCACTCCAAACCAGACATCCAAATAATCTGAAATTTGTAGTAGGGGCTATTCTTAACTATATCTAGGCTATATCCAAAAATCAGAATTTTTGGAAAAACATTTCCTATAGTTTTTAGAAAAATTTAATAAACCAAGTATAAATTAATTAGGTGTCATAAGCACCTCAAAATCCCCCCAAATTTGGGTGGGTGGTCTTAGAGAGCATGTTAGGGCTCTGGTAAAAATTTCATCTCCTTTGGATATGTTTTGATTAGTTTTTATCCAACCCTAGTTTGACCCTTATAGGGTTAATTAGGTCAAAACACCCCCTTTGTGTTTTGAGTGGTCAAATCACCTCAACAAAGGCTGATATTTTGGCCACTGACTCTCTATGGTAGGTCCCTTAATGGGGATTCTTAGGGTTTGAAGGTCATGGGGCCAAATGACCTTGGAATGACTTGAACATTGGTGGAGAGGACCATAGGGTTAGTATAGTCCTCTTGTTAAAATTTTAGGGAATTTGGAAGCTTTAACCCCCTCAAAACCCTAACCCTAGTTTAGGGCACCAAGCCTAATTTGGAGTAATAAGCTATCAACTCACTTTAAAATCAATTGAAATTTAGGCAGGGTAGTTCTCTGGTAGAAATATTCCTAAATTAATTTTGGTGGAATTTTTGGGTTAATAAAATCAGTACTTCCTTTTCAACCTTAGATGTGCCCTTAAAGATTACTATGTTGATTGTAAAGTTTCTGTTTATTGCAAAATTGTGAAACCTTGGAATATGACATTTTATATCATGATAGAGCCCTCTGTATTTTTGTTTAAATTTTTAGATGGTTGTTTCAAGTACTTGCTTCATAAAATTATGATTTATGGTTTCTGATAAAAAATAGGAACAGAGCCTCAATATTGTCAAGAAAATTATGAAATTAGGTCAGAGAGTGTTTCTGACAATTATTATTGTCCTGTAATTTTTCCATGATTTTTAGATGGATAAAACCAGTACTTACTTCACAAGTCCTTCACGGGTAGTCACACTGAAATAAAAGAGAGGTTTGATCAAGGGTAGAAATCAATAATATTAAGTGCCTTGCGAAAGGGAGCTTTGGACGTAATCCCATCATAGTTCCTAGTGCCTTCGAGAGCCCTTCACGGGGAATACCTTGGGCAGTCCTGGGCTAACGTAAACCTTACGAATAATATGGGCAAGAGTAACCCTAATAATAGTTTCACCTTACACTCACACTTGTACACGTAGGGAGATAAATTGGTAGTGAAAGGATAGCATAGGCCCGTGGCCTAAGGGCTTACTGGTAGAGTTAAATGGGCTCGGTATTGATTTGGAAGTTCGAGGAGCTGGATGCTCGGGGACTTGGAAAAAGGAGACTTGATTAGTCCAGGGAGCCGTGGGCTCGGGAATATGGTGAACTAGTAGGCTTGGTAGTCTAAAGAGCTGGAGGCTCGGTACTATAATTAGATACAACTATCATGGTTGCATATGCATAACAGTGGTGTGTCCTCGGTATTGGACGATCGAACACACCATCGTCGGTACGTTTACTTGGGGAGACTAGCTGGATTGCTAGGAATAGTACGGGAACATATGAGAGGGGCTAGACTGAGTAGTGTGTTTACCGGTCTAGGAGTGGAGAGGCCCAACCCACTGTCTCTGTTGGCCACGATGAGAGGCTCCTGAGAGTTTAGCTAACTCCAAAAAGGGGAATTAAAGTTCTGTGCGCATAGAGTCGTGTGTGTGAGTTGCACTTGCATGTGCATACCATAGCATACTTGTATGTCATGGCATAATCATTGCATTTAACCCCTGACACCTATCGTATAAAATGGTATGGGACGTTTTATATGATAGGCCCTGCAAAACGACCCCTTGGTCTATAGGGGTAATCCCTATAAATCAACGGTAATATTTATCGTTGCTCTTACTTACTCTTCTTACTGCTTTTACTTACTTGCTACTCCTTACTGTTTACTTTTGTTACACACTTGTTTACTCATGTTTAATTATTGTGATGCCCCTGTCATACTTTATTATTTTATTCCTTAGGGTAGATGTCACCTGCTTGATTACGCTCTGCTTTTGGTCCTCATTTTCACTCCTTTCCACCTGGTGCCTAGGAGCCACGGGTAGAGGGGTGGGGGATTATTGACTGAGTCTAGTTTGACTGACGGTCGTTTGACCACCATATTATAGGTGCTCCGGATGGGAGACAGGAATAGCCCTAGGAGACGCAACACCAGCAGGGTATGGTGCAGATGGAGATGGGCCAGTGTAGCTCGGGTGGACAGGCATCCGGATCCGTGAGTGGAGCCGAGTATTAGTAGTTTTACTTTTATGAGTGGATTGTACTGAGGTTATCATGTACGAGGCTTAAGCCCGTATTCACTTTCTCGCGATGTGGACTATTTATTTGTCATGTGATTTCCTCTTTCTATTGTGGACTTGGATGCTTACACTTTCATTCATTATACATTCTGTCGATGGTGATCGATTTGGCCGGCAGGATCGGCGTTTTGTAGTGATGACCTTCCCGGGTGCGAAGGTGTCACCGCAAAGAGGCAGTTCTGGGCCTAAGACCCCGGTGGTTGTTGCCAAAAAAAGGGGTCTTACAATGCTTATGTCCGTACTTTGGTTCTGGACTCTATATGCAACACAAGGGGGACTATTCACATCTACCCCAAGGATTACCGCACACTCGCGGGAGCGGGTTTCCTTATGTAAAAGAAAGAGAGCTTCACATGCTCAAGTAGAGAATCGTTACCCTTGTAGTACGTTTTTGCGCCATGGAAATCTATATGGATAGAAGGCTTTGCAATGGAATTTCCTCCGCGGAACCGGCCTCCGGTGGCCGGAATCCTCCTCTTCCTTCCTCCTTACTCTCTCCTCTCTCTAACTCCTTAGGAAGAGAATATTAAAGAGAAAATGAGGAATTAAACCTCAATTCCTGGCCTTAATAAAGCAAGAACACATATGGGCCGTCAGATCTTAATTAAAGAAAACGAACAGCTCAGATCTGCCCAAAAATCCTCAAACCTGGGCCGAACACGGCCTTGCACACGCCCGTGTCCCAGGTTGTGTACCTCGATCCAGACACGATCGTCGAGCACAGAAGAGGACACGGGTCAAGACACACCCGTGTCTCAACCTGACACGCCCGTGTCGGTTTCCGACACGCCCGTTACCTAGGGGTGTGTTACCAGTAACCACCACGCCAACCGTCACGACCCTTGGTGAACACGGGTGGGGGCACGGGTATGAACACCCTCGTGTCACCCTTGATACGCCCGTGTCACAACTTCTCAAAGCCTTGTTTCCTGCCGTGTCCTTTTCTGGACACAGCCGACCAACACAGAGAACAACACGGCCTTGGACACGCCCGTGTCCTGGGCCGTATACACCTATATAGGCACCAAAAACTCCTTAGAATGTGACCAGCTCGATAATAATTTTCGGGGCGTTACACCCCATTGTTTTGTATGTAAAGTCTGTAATCGAGAAACGGACATAGGCATGATGTGTGAAGCCTACCCTGACAAGTTGGTCTGGATCGGTGATGTTGCATTGCATGAATGGCCGGATAAGGCTCCGCGCAGATGATTGTTTTTCGGGTTTTCTATGCGGCAGATTGCAACAAAGAGCCTTGGGGACTAACTCCAAGGTGCACCCGGAAAACTGGGCAGATTTGTGATTCTGCCAACTTGGTGGCCTGGGAGCCAACTTATACATAACTGGGTTATGCAAAGTGTGTGATCGATTTGGGACTCGAGAAAGCTTGACCCGTGCATATGGATTAAATTGATATTACGGTGTGAGCAATGGGTTAGGCATAACCGTACCCGTTCTATGTCGCTCGGTACAAGCGACCTAAAGTACGTAGGACTTGTCGTTGGCATAGATGGAGGGTCTTAGGTGGTTTATGGCTTAAATTGATGTGACTTCTGCCGGAATGACCAAAATGCTCACGAGAAATTGTCGTCCAAGATGCGGTGGCGAGACCGCGGACTTTGATCGGGTTCACCGAGAATTTGCCCTGAGAGCACGGGGTGTGTGGCCGTGCGAGCCTACGCCTGTGATGATGTGAAAATTCTCTATTATTTGGCTATATTAATAAAGTGTATGGAATGAGCATCGCCGCCCCGAGTTTAGGGGCGGGATCGTTATAATTTGGTCAGCTTAGCTGACCGTTGCTTTTGCTTGCCACCGCTTCGGTGGATTGTTGCTTGCAGGTGCTGCGGAGCCGAGTGGCAAATAGCGGGCAAGCGCCCTTATTGCTGAGCCGGCACTCGAAGGCCTAATTTTGAGTGTTTTCTTTTATTCTCATGTATGACCGACCTGCGTGCCGAGGTTTGGAAGACACTTATATTTGAGCAAACTATTGTAAGGCCATAAGGCCAAGTACTTGTGTATTTGTACGTTCATTCCGATTGGGTTTATGTAGTGGACATTCATGATTTTGGCTGGGTCCTTATTTTGCAACTTTTAAATTGCTTCTGCTAGAATGTACTCTGTGTAGGACATTGGTTATTGGCAGGATGGTTTCTATTGTGTAACCTTCCGGTCTGTCTGTGGTATATGGCGTCGGGCCCTGGCCGGACCTACTGCTATATGTTATGTGACGGATATGGGGTGTTACAATTTGGTATCAGAGCCAGGTTTCGATCCTGGGACCTGTGGGTTATGGGCCCACCACGCTTCTACTGCGCTACTGGTTCCAGTCAACTTAAATGAATTCGTAGACGAATTCTTTTAAGGGGTGGTGAGCACATATGTGTGCATCATTGTTATAACATAAAAGAACCCATGAATGTCCACTTAGGAATGAAAATACACATGTTTGAGGAACCTGTGTGTTCCTATAATTACTTTTTGCAATATTGTTTGGTCGTCTAACGGTGTTTTGTACGACTATAGGTGACCAGAAGTGGTGCAGTGCCGTCAGAACACCCGGTTTCTGAGGCTAGTAGCGCACCGAATGATGTGTCTGCAACACCTCCCTCAGCAGAAACCATATGATATGTGGCTGAAGCGGTGTTTGCAATGATCAATGCGCAGCCTACAAGGCAAATGCAGCAGCCTGCTCCTGCGGTGGAGCAGGTACCGCTTCAAGCAGCGGAACCGAGAAGGATGGAGCAAGTTGTAACGCCCCGAAAATTGTATTTGAGTTGGTTGCGTAAAAAGAGATTTTTGGTGCCGGTATAGGGGTACACGGCCTAGGACACAGGCGTGTCCAAGGCCGTGTCTGGCTGGTGTTTTGGTCATTTTCATCCCGAGAAGGACACGGCTAGAAACACAGCTGAATGACACGGGCGTGTCTTGACTCGTGCCTGTGTGCAAGCCGATTGAGTTCAACGATAAGTGTTCGGGAGGAACACGCCAGGTGACACGGGCGTATCGGGAGGGCGTGTCCCCCTGCGTTCGACGATCGACAAAAGGCACTCGACGATTATCGAGTGACCCTCTGCGTTCGACGTTCAACGATTTTTGCTCGACGATTGTTGAGTGACACGAGCGTGTTCATACCCGTGTCCCTACCCATGTTCAGTTGGGTCGTGTCCATTGTCGTGGCGGTTATATATGGCACGCCCCCTAGTCACGGGCGTGTCAAGGATCCGACACGGGTGTGTCGAGTGAGACACGGGCATGTCGTAGCCCATGTGAGTCTCTGTGTTGGACAATCGTGCCTGGATCGAGGAACACGGCCTGGGACACGGCTATGTGCCAAGCCGTGTTTGGCCCAGGTTTGGGGATTTTTTGAGCGGATCTGAGCCGTTCGTTTTCTTTAAATAAGATCCAATGGCCCAGATGGTTTCCTGCTCTATTAAAGCCGGGAATAGGGGAGTTAATCCTTCATTTCTCTCCAAGCTTTCTCTTTCCAAGGAGTTAGAGAGAGGAGGAAGAAGAAGGAGGATTTCGGCCGCCGGCGGAGCATCGGAGCACCGTTTTGAGATCTGAGAGCAGATCCGTGGAGGAAAGTTCATTGCGAAGATTTCCATCCATGTAGTTTTTTTCCATGACGCCAAAGCGGACTACAAGGGTAACGATTCTCCACTTGAGCATGTGAAGCTCTTCCTTTTTGCATAGGGAATCCCGCACCCACGAGTGTTCGGTGAGTGTGTGGTGTTCCTTGGGGTTGATGTGAATAGTCCCCCTTGTGTTGCATATAGAGTCTGGAATCGAAGTACGGGCATAGGCATTGTGTGTGATGCCTACCCGGACATGTTGGTCTTGATCGGTGATGTTGCATTTGTTATGGTTTGCCGGAGAAGTCTTCGTGCTTTGGGTGTTTTCGGGTTTCTACTCGATAGATTGCAGCAGGGATCCTTGGAGGTTAGCTCCAAGGCGCACTCGGAAAACTGAGCGGAATCGTTGTTCTGTTAACTTGGCAGTCTGTGAACCGGCCTTGAACATAACTGGGTTATGAGATTGTTTGGAAAAATGTTAGGATCCGAGAGAAGCTTGGCTCGTGCGTACATCTTAATGTGAACTACGCGGTTGAGCAACGGGCAAGTGGAATTGGACCTGGGCTATGTGGTTCGGTGCGAGAGACCCGAAAAGGGGACTGGTCGTTGGCATAGTTGGGAGCCTTAGACTAGACAGGGTCGGGAAGGCTAAAATGCTCATGTTATTGTAATCCTGGGGGTGGTGGTGAAGACGCTGAAGTGTCAGGATTCACCGTTAATATGCCCTGAGTACACGGGGTGTTTGGCCGTGCGAACCTACACCTGTGGCGAAGTATGTTTTTATATAATTGTTTAGCTGGGCTAATGATATGCAGGGAAGGAGCACAGCCGTCCCGAGAAAGGGACAGGGTCATTATAATTTGGTCGGCTTTAGCTGACCGTTGCCTGTTTGCCACCGTGCGGTGGAATGTTGCTTGCAGGTACTGCGGAGCCGAGTGCAAAATAGCGGGCTGGAGCCCATGTTGCCGTGCTGGCCCTCGAAGGTCGTAAAGTATAGTTGTTTTTATTTTATCATATGTGGCCAGCCTGCGAGCCGATGTATGTAAGACATTATTTATTAAGTGAACTATTGTAAGGCCATAAGGCCATGTACCTTTTCAGTGTATTTGGGTTTCATTCCTGTTGTGTGGATGTGGACATTCATGATTATGGATTGAAGATTTGGGTTCTTTCAACTATTTAAAAGCTTCCACTAGAATGCTCCGTGTAGGATGAGTAGTCTTAATTGGAATGTTTGAATATTCTTATGTAACCCTTCCAATTGTCTGTGGTATATGGCGTCGGGTTCCATCTGGACCTTCTGTTATATGCCATGTGACGGATGGGGGTGTTACAATTTGGTATCAAACTTCTGGTTACAGTTAGGCTTAAATGAATTCGTGGGCGAATTCTTTTAAGGGGTGGTGAGCACATGTGTGCGTCATCATTATAACATCAAAAAGAACCCATGAATGACCACTTAGGAATGAAAAATACACTTGTTTTGTGGAATCTGAGTGTTCAAATGATTGCTTTTAGCAATTTGGTTATCGTCTAATCGTGTGTCTTTGCTTCTATAGGCAGCTAGGAGCGGTGCTGGTCAATCAGAGCGTCCGCAATCGGCGGAAAGTAGTGCACCGAGAGACATGCCTACTATACCTCCTTCAGCGGAAACCATCAGGATGGTGGCTGAAGTCGTATTTGCGATGATTAATGCCCAACCTACAGGGAAAATACATCACGCACCTCCTGCGAATGAGCAAGAACCGGTTAGGCCGGTAGAGCCGAGAGTGGTGGAGCGCGCAACAGTTGATCTGGTAGAGCCGAGGAGAGCTACGGAGAAGCAGCTTAAGCATGTAATGGGCTTTCATCCCCCAGTATTTGACGTGACTGGAACGTCAGCTCAAGCTGAGGACTGGCTCTCCATGATAAAGAGGGTTTTGACAGCCACGTTAACTGAGGAGTCGCAGAAGACCACCATAGTGACCTTTCTTTTGGCGGGTGAAGCGAGGCTGTGGTGGGATGAGTTGGAGTTTCATCTCTTAGTGGGTAGGCAGCTTGCTGATGTGCCTATGGAGGAATTTTCAAGATTATTCCTAGCCAGATATCTACCCTCTGCTCAGAAGCTTGAGATGGAGAACCAATATCTTGGGTTGACTCAAGGATCCAGAAGCGTGGACGAGTACCTCCACGAGTTTACACGGTTGGGTCGGTATGCTGGGGCTATGTTTACGGAAGAGGAGAGGAAGACCAACTAATTTTATGAGGGTCTTCGTGGTGACCTACATTTACTCCTTGCTAGGCCTAAGGCGCAGGGCTTCCTAGCCTTGGTCAAATCGGTCCGGTCTTTGGAAAAGGTTGCGAAGAGGGTGTAAGAGAAGAAGGACTCAGGAGAAAAGAAGGCAGAGTTCAAAGTGCCTAGTACAAAGTCAGGATTCCACGGATGGAATAAGAAGCAGAGGAATTCGAACTCAGCCCCTTCGGCTGGTGCGTCGGGGGAAACCACAATTTGAGTCCTAGGAGCTTGCTATAACTGTGGGAAGACGGGGCATTTTGCTCGTGAGTGTTGGAGCGGACGTTCAAAGTCTGAGAGGAAGTCTGGAGCGACTTATGAGGAGAAAGGGAAGGCGGTGGAGTCAACCGCGTCCCATCATGCTCCAGTCCAGCCTAGAGTTTATAATCTTGGTCTGCAAGAGGCCATGAAGCAAGCTGACGTGGTGACAGGTATGAGTTAATTTAAAGCAGATTAACTTTTGTAATTGTTACCTCTTTTATGTGTTAGCTTTCTTCTGTTGTTGCTAGGATTTGTATTGATTCTCAATTCTCCGGCAAGAGCCTTGTTTGATACGGGCGCTTTGCATTCCTTCTTGCCCGAACAATTTGTGACGTGCATCGGGGTCCCTCCCTCGCTGGCAAAAGACAAGTTGGATGTGTTGTTGCCCAATGGGTGCTCAATGCACGCGGATAAGGTCTGTGTAGTCAAGGTTCGGATTGGGGATTAGGAGTTTGATTTGCAAGCGTTGATTCTACCGTTAGTAGAGTTTGAGGTAATCTTTTGTATGGACTGGCTTTCGGAGCAGCGAGCTTACATTGATTGCAACCGAAAGGAGGTTAAGTTTGGATTAAATTCTGAACGAGAGACTACGTTTGCGGGCTTGAAGGGGTCAGGGAAGATTTTGATGTCGGCCCTTCAGGTGTTTAAGGCAGTTCGGTCTGGGGCAGAGCTGTTTGTCACTTTAGTGCAGACTTTGACGCCTAAGCCTAGTTTGGACAGCATCTTAGTTGTGTCCGAGTATCCGGATGTGTTCCCAGATGATCTCCCAGGAGCCCCTCCTCAGCGGGAGATAGACTTTACTATTGAGCTGGTACCGGGTGCCAAACCGGTGTCACGCTCCCCCTATCGGATAGCGCCAAAAGAGATGGCGGAGTTGAAGGTGCAACTGCAAGAGTTGCTAGAGCAAGGCTATGTGCGTCCAAGTTCTTCGCCTTGGAGCGCACCATTTCTCTTTGTTAAGAAGAAAGATGGGAGCTTGCGGCTTTGTATCGACTACAGGGAATTGAACAAGCTTACAAAAAGAATAAGTATCTGATCCCGAGAATAGACGATCTATTTGATTAGTTAGTTGGGTCAACGGTATATTCGAAGTTAGATCTGAAGTCTGGTTACTACCAGTTGAGGATAAGGGAGAGCAACATCCCAAAGACAGCATTCAGTACGCGGTTTGGGCATTACGAGTTCACGGTCATGTCGTTTGGTTTGACCAATGCGCCATCTGTGTTTATGGATCTAATGAATAGGACATTCAGAGAGTACCTGGACCGTTTTGTGATAGTATTTATCGACGATATCCTGGTGTACTCGCAGTGTGAAGAGGATCACTACAATCACCTGCACTTGGTGTTTGAGACGTTGAGGAGAAACCAGTTGTATGCTAAGTTCTCCAAGTGTGAATTCTGGTTATCCTCGATAGCATTCCTTGGTCATGTTGTTAGTGGAGAAGGGATAGTTGTGGATCCGGCAAAGATAGTGGCGATACGGGAGTGGCCTGCTTTTACTATAGTGGCGGAGGTTCGGAGCTTTCTGGGGCTTGCTGGCTACTACAGACGCTTCGTAGAGAACTTCTCGCAGATAGCGCTACCACTCATGACTTTTACTAGAAAGAATCAGAAGTTTGTGTGGTCTTCGGAGTGCGAACAGGCTTTTGAAGAGTTGAAGAGGCAGTTGACCACAGCGCCTATTTTATGTTCCCCAAGTGGAACCGAGGGGTTCGAAATCTATAGTGATGCTTCGGGCAGTGGTTTGGGCTGTGTTCTGCTACAGCATGGAAGAGTGATAGCCTATGGTTCACGACAATTGAAGGCTCACGAGAGAAATTATCTAGTCCATGACTTGGAGTTAGCGGTCGTGATATTTGCTTTAAAGCTGTGGAGGCACTATCTGTGCGGTGTAAAAGTCGATATATACACCAATCATAAGAGCTTGAAGTACCTGTTAGATCAAAAGGATCTGAACATGAGGCAGCGGAGGTGGATGGAGTTCCTAGGGTACTACACCTTCAAGATACATTATGTGCCAGGGAAAGGTAATATAGTGGCGGATGCGTTGAGTCGTAAGATTCCCGCACAGGCCAACTAGTTATCGGTACATAATGAGAGATTGGTCCGAGAGTTGGAGGCTCCGGAGATATCTTGCGTCGACAAGCAGTCTAGTACTGAGGTGAAACTGTTTTGGACCGAGGTATAGTGTGACATAGCTGATAGAGTTCGGCGGGCTTTAATTCAGGATAACAGCATGAAGCAGATCTTGGATGAATCATTGGATGTGTCAAATTCCCAGTTTGCTGCTGAGGATGGGTTGCTAAGGAAGGACGGTCGCCTATGTGTTCCTAGTGCGGATAATCTTCGGGAGGAGTTAATCTACGAGGCTCATCATACCAAGTACTCGATCCACCCGGGAAGCACGAAGATGTATAGAGACATGAAGAAATTGTTTTGATGGCCAGGATTGAAGAAAGATGTAGCACTCTATGTAGCCAAGTGCCAAACTTGTGCCTTGGTTAAGGCGGAGTGCCAGAAGCCCGGAGGTTTCCTAAAGTCCTTGTCTATCCCGAAATGGAAATTTGACGACATATCCATGGATTTTGTGTATGGTTTGCCGAAGTCGCAGAGGGGAAACAACGCCATCTGGGTGGTCGTAGATAGGTTGACAACGGTGTCGCACTTCATCCTGATCAGGAAGGAAGATCCAATGGAAAGGTTGTCCAAACTCTATGTGGAGAATATTATACGGTTGCATGGTGTGCCCCGCAGTATTGTTAGTGATCGAGATGGATGCTTCACGTCGAATGATTGGAGGTTGGTGCATAGTCTGTTGGGTACTAAGCTAAAGTTGAGCACAACCTTTCACCCGCAGATGGATGGCTAGACCGAGAGGGTCAACCGGACGTTGGAGGACATGCTTCGCATGTGCGTACTAGATTTTTGAAAGCAGTGGGAAGATCACTTGTACATGGTGGAGTTTGCGTACAACAATAGCTTTCAGGCAAGTATTGGAATGGAGCCTTTCAAGGCCTTGTACGGGAGAAAGTGTCACACGTCATTGTCTTGGTTGTAGATGGGCAAGTCGAAGCTTTACAAACGTCAAGAGGTGGAAGATGCCACTTCAGTGATACGGACAATTCAGGAACGGTTGAAGATCGCTCAGGACAGACAGTCAAAGTATTATAACGCCAAACATAGGAATGTGGAGTTCAATGTTGGCGACTGAGTGTACTTAAAAATTAAGCCTCTCAAGGGTGTCTCGCGGGTTCGACGCTTGAAGAAGCTGAGTTTGAGATATATTGGACCATTTGAAATCCTGGAGCATGTTGGCAAAGCGGCGTATAGATTGAAGCTATCGGCGGAATTGAGTGGGCTACACGATGTTTTCCATGTATTAGTGTTGCGTAAGGCGGTGCAAGAGCCTTCGCAGATAGTTGCGGTTGATCAAGTGCCAGTTGATTACGAGTTGACGACAAAGGTCAAGCCTATACGTATAGAAGACGTTGAAGTCAAGTGACTCCGCAACAAAGACATCTGAATGGTTAAGGTCCGATGGGATAATTGCGGACGTGAGGAGCTTTCTTGGGATCGAGAGCAAACTATGTTGGAAGAATACCCCGAGTTGTTCCATTCAGGTAACTTATAGTTTTGTGTACCTTTACTTAATTTCGGAACGAAATTCCTTAAGTGGGGGAGATTTGTAACGCCCCGAAAATTGTATTTGAGTTGGTCGCGTAAAAAGGGATTTTTGGTGCCGGTATAGGGGTATACAGCCTAGGACACGGGCGTGTCCAAGGCCGTGTCTAGCTGTTATATATTATGCGATGGATAGGGGGTGTTATAATTTGGTATCAGAGCCAGGTTTCGATCCTGGGACCTGTGAGTTATGGGCCCACCACGCTTCTGCTGCGCTACTGGTCTCAGTCAACTTAAATGAATTCGTGGACGAATTCTTTTAAGGGGTGGTGAGCACATGTGTGTGCGCCATCGTTATAACATAAAAGAACCCATGAATGTCCACTTAGGAATAAAAATACACATATTTGAGGAACCTGCGTGTTCCTATAATTGCTTTTTGCAATATTGTTTGGTCGTCTAACGTTGTTTTGTACGACTATAGGTGACCAGAAGTGGTGCAGGGCCGTCAGAATGCCCGGTTTCTGAGGCTAGTAGCGCACCGAATGATGTGTCTGCAACACCTCCCTCGGCAGAAACCATACGATTGGTGGCTGAAGCGGTGTTTGCAATGATCAATGTGCAGCATGCAAGGCAAATGCAGTAGCCTTCTCCTGCGGTGGAGCAGGTACCGCTTCAAGCAGCGGAACCGAGAAGGATCAAGTAGTGTTGTAGCCTTTGGTGCCTAGGAGAGCAACTGAAAGGCATCTCAAACATGTTATGGGCTTCTTCGGTGTTCTCGGGGACGGGAACCCCATCCCAAGCTGAAGATTGGCTCTCCCGAGTGAAGAGAGTCTTGACAGCGATGGAAACGAAGGAGTGGCAGATGACCACTATAGCTACATTCATGTTGGACGGAGATGCTAGGCTGTGGTGGGAAGGTTTGGAGCTACATCACTTGATGGAAAGGCAACTCACGGACGTCTCGATGGAAGAATTTTCGAGACTGTTCGTGGCAAGGTACCTTCCCTTGGCTAAGAGGATAGCATTGGAGAATGAGTTCCAGAAATTGTCGTAAGGAGAGAGTAGTGTGGATGAGTATCTCCACAAATTTACACGATTGGGTAGGTACGCTAGCTCTACATTTGCTGATGAGGAACGTAAGACAAACCGATTCTTTAAAGGTCTAAGGGATGACCTAAGGCTACTGCTCTCGGGGCCTATGACGCAGGGCTTCTTGACCCTGGTCAATACGGCTCGATCGTTGGAAAAGTATTTGAATAATGTGCAAGCAAAGAAAAACTCTGGTGATAAGAGGACAGAGTTCAAGGTGCCGACTACCTCAAAGTCTGGATATCGTAAGTTCAACAAGAAGGCTAGGACTTCGGGTCCAGCCCCTTCTTCTGGTGCTTCTGGGGCGACTACGGGTCAAACCCCGGGTGCATGCTTTACTTGTGGAAAGCCGGGACACTTTGCCCGAGACTGCTGGAGCGGACGTCCAAAGTCCGAGAGGAAGCTGGGAGCAACCTATGAGGAGAAGGGCAAGGCGGTGGAGTCAACTGCGTCCCACTATGCTCCGACTCAACCTAGAGTTTATAATCTTGGCCAGCAGAATGACATCAAGCAAGCGTATGTCGTGACAGGTACGGTTTAAATTTATAGCAAGTTAGTTTTAAATATTTGTTACCTTGCGTGTATTACCTTATCACTGCTTCTATAGGCTTTGTTTTGATTTGTGATAATCCAACGAGAGCACTCTTTGATACGGGAGCTTCGCACTCCTTTTTATCTGAAGGATTCATATCGCGCATCGGAGTACCTTCTTCGATAGCAAAGGACAAACTAGATGTGTTGTTGCCGAATGGGTGTTCGATGCGCGCGGATAGAGTCTGTGGCGTGAAGATTCATATTGGGAATCAGGAGTTCGATTTGCAGGCGTCGTTACTGCCGCTGGTGGAGTTTGACGTAATATTCAGTATGGACTGGCTCTCGGAGCAGCAAGCATATATTGATTGCAATCGCAAGGAGGTCAAGTTGGGAACTGGTCGTGAGACGATGTTTGCGGGCTTGAAAGGTTCGAGCAAGACTCTGATGTCTGCTCTTCACGAGGTTAAGTCGGTTCGTACTGGTGCAGAGCTTTTCTTTACGCTAGTGGAGGCTTCGAAGCCTAAGCCTACGTTGTACAATATTTTAGTGGTATCTGAGTACCTGATGTGTTCCCTGGCGATCTTCTTGGAGCCCCACCTCAACCGGAGATTTATTTCACCATCGAGCTAGTGCCAGGTACGAAACCTGTGTCATGCTCCCTGTATCGGCTAGCGCCTAAGGAGATGGTGGAGCTCAAGGTTCAACTTCAAGAGTTGTTGGAGCAGGGTTATGTGCGTCCAAGTTCGTCGTCTTGGAGCGCACTGGTCCTTTTTGTTAAGAAGAAGGATGGAAGATTGAGACTTTGTATCGATTATCGAGAACTGAACAAGCTAACGGAGAAGAACAAGTACCTGATCTCAAGTATTGATGATCTGTTCGATCAGTTAGTGGGTCCTCGGTGTACTCGAAATTGGATCTTAAGTCCGGGTATTATCAGCTGAGGATAAGGGAGAGTGACATCCCCAAGACAGCTTTTAGTATGAGATACGGGCATTATTGTCACAACCCACATTTTCACCGCATAATAACTTATCAGAGTAAGGGAAAATGTGCATCATCATACCACGTCAGCAGGGGATAACTGCGGACGCTCAGGCAGACACCTACTTAATCATGAAGAAAGATTGTTTAAGTTATTTTAAAGAAAAAATTAGTTAAGTGCAATAGTCAGTCGTATCCCTCGTCTTTGTGGCTCATTTAGTCCACCAATCATCATCGGGAAAAAAAACTCTTACGTGATTCGTCACGTACAACAATAGTACACCAGACGCACGAGGCTATAAGGTGACAACATGAATAATTCGTAAGGAAGAAATAGAAAACCTTTATTAGGCACCTGTGGTCAACTCTACCCAAAAACACGGGCGAGGTGGTCACTCGTGGACACATCACCCAAAAAAACGGGCGAGGTGGTCACTCTTGGGCACACCCACACGAATATAAAATCTGTCTAACAGCGAGGGAGTCTCATACTCTCTACCATACACCGCAGACACCCAAAAACCAGGTAGACCTCCACAGGGCACTAATGAAGGAAACAAATACTGCGGAGGTGGAATCGTCATTAACTCCCGCAATCAAGAAAACCACCAAGAAAACACCACATATCTCGAGATTTGGGCTCGTCAGATTCTACTTGACACTTCTAGTTTCAAGACACGGTTGATCAACTCTTAGGAACGATTTACAATCCTAGATAACTCTAATCTGTTCAACAACGAAATCTAAGGTGTTTAAAGCCATCAATAAGACACTTCAAGAACGATCAAACATATCCGGAAAAAATCGAGTTCACCATGACAACACGTTACAACATCATGTGATCATTGAGAAGGTTAATCATTATAATAATTTTGAAGAACAAGTGTAAAAAAATTTAAGGAACATGAAAGCATAGTTGTTACCATCAAATCGGACAAGGAGAAATGAGGGGAAACAACCACTTGCCTTGATTTTTACCGGAAAAGTCCTCTGAATCACTTCATGTCGTAGATCGAGGCAAAAGGATGCGGGAGGAATCGAAATCTGAACAAGAACGGCCGAAAAAGAGGTTAGGGCCGAAAAACCCTAACGAGAAATCTCAATAAATGGGGAAGATATTACCACGATGGCGTAGCTCTCGGCGAGAGCTTTCCAGATCTATATTCGGTTGAAGATTTCGAGCACCGGACCACCGTCGGCGGCCACCAAAAAGTTCACGAAATAGAAACTCTCTCTCTCTCTCTCGCTCGCTGCTCTGGTTCGGGAGAAAAAAATATTGGAGAAGATGAAGTTTGGTTCTAAAACCTAAGTCTAAGAATATATATATATAATGTTTATAAAAAGTTTTGTCAAAAACGGGTTATTTCAAGCAGTTTTGTGGGAACCCAAAATAGAGGTCTAGAATGACTCCAAATTGAAAAGTGTCCAAGATGAAAGTTGTAGATCGCGTCGAGACAAACAAATTTCATGTTGATTAGTTTTTTGTATGACACAGTTTTGACCCGCAAAACGGTGCCCGAACTCAGACTGTACAGACTACTCGAGAGGAAATTGGTTTACTCGGGATGGAGGGGGTTTACTCGAGATGGAGGGGCTTACCCAAGATGGAGACTCGAGTTGGAGGCTTTGGGAACTATAGATGGTCATAGGGACACGAGTTAAAAGTCATAGAACTCGAGTAGATCAGGTCTACTCGAGATAGAAGGCATAGAACTTGAGTACATCAGTCGAACGGGCTATCTATGAGCAGTTTCGGGAAAATCAAAAATAGAGGTCCAAGATAGCATCAAATCGAAAAGTATCTAACATGAAAGTTGTAGATCTCGTCGAGACAAACAAATTTCCTGTTGATCATTTTTCCATACAACATCATTGTGACCCTTAAAATAGCGCCCGAACGTGGACTGAACAAAATAACTCGAGTGGAAAATAGTCACTCGAGTAGGTCCAAAAATTCACTCGTGTAGGTCCAAAAATTCACTCGTGTATGTCCAAAAATTCACTCGTGTACCTGAAGAAAATAATTGTGTGAACAGTGATTATACTCGAGAGGCGGGAAATAGCTACTCGAGAGGAAATACCGGACTCGAGTATATTGAACAGCAGAACTCGAGTATGTCAAAACACAACTCGAGTATGTCATTACAGCACTCGAGTATACATTACAGAATTAACAATTTTTTGCAGATATAACCCAATGATTAAACTATATCAATGAATAGTGTTTTTCATTTTTGAATAGTACTTTAATATTAAAATATTCATGTTTATATATTTTTGAATAAGGAAACTACGAGATCAAAACGGAGGCCCGAACGCTCGCTGAATCAAACGAAATTCGCACCGTAGGCGAACACAGACGCTACGAACACAACGGCAAAGTCAAAACCAAAATCCGACGAGCCATTCCCGAGATATTAATCCTCAAAGTATAAGACGAACATAAACAATCAAAACTTCAATCGCGCGCCGGGACTCAAAAAAAATGCTCGGATTACGACGAAACTGGACGAGCAAATCCAAAATTACTTAACTTAAGTTCCCAATGCAAAATTTTTCCATTACAACAAGAATTCCGCCGACTCGACCGCACAGACGCGAAAATGCCTTAACGGTCTTGCGTCGTCAACTCGACGTTAAAAGTAACGTCACGACGTCATAAATATGATATCGCCCATTCAAATAAAATCATCAAAAAATCGGGGGCGATACAGTCACTTCCCCTAAAAAGAAGTTTCGTCTCGAAACTTAACACAACTCCAAAATCTAATCACAACGATAAAATCAAACATAACGGCATACCCGAAATTAAGAGAAGAGGTGCAGATGAGATTCTCTCATTACTGATTCCAATTCCCACGTCGCGCTCTCGATGTCTTGATTTCTCCAAAGAATCTTGACCATAGGGATGGTCTTTCTCCACTACACACGCTCTTGAGAATCCAGAATACGAGTAGGTTCTTCCACATACGTAAGGTTGGGCTGAATCTGGGGCATCGAGTCGAGGACTTAATGATCGTTCCGAACACACTTCAGCAACTGGCTCACATGGAACACATCATGAACACCAGGGAAGGTTGCAGGAAACTCCAGCCTATAAGCTAACACACCGATGCGCTCAAGAATCTGGAAAGGTCCCATATACCGGGGGTCTAACTTATGGTTCCTTCCAAACCTTTTAACGCTAGACATCGGGGAAACTTTCAGAAAAACCAAGTCTCCAACGGCAAACTCTAGATCGACTCTTCGTTGATTAACATACTTCTCATAGCGCTCTTGAGCCACACGGGCTTTTCTCGAATATGAGTCACGGCACAATTCATCTCTTCAAGGGCTTTCGGACCTAGCAACGGTCTCTCACCAACTTCAGCCCAAAACAATGGGGTTCTACAACGCCTCCCATATAAGGCCTAAAACGGGGACATATGCAGACTCTCTTGATAACTTTTATTGTAAGCAAACTCCATGAGTCTGAGACGCTCATCCCAAGCACCACCATGATCCAAAATATAACACCTAATCATGTCCTCTACGATCTGATTTACTCTTTCCGTCTGACCATTCGTCTGCGAATGATAGACGGTGGAATACCTTAAATAAGTACCCAACCCCTCTTGTAAACTCTTCCAAAAGCGAGACGTAAATCTGGAGTCTCGATCTGATATAATGCTAACAGGAACTCCATGTAACCTGATGACCTCTTCAAGATATAGCTCAGCTATCTTCTTCATCGAATACCCAATCTTAAACGGAACAAAGTGAGCACACTTTATCAATATGTCGACTATTACCCAAACAGAGCCGTGCCCATGGGGAGATTTTGGTAGACCAGTGATGAAATCCATTGAAATACTCTCCCATTTCCAACTTGGAATATCAAGCGGTGTCAATTTACCACCAGGCCTTCTATGATCAGCCTTTACACACTAACAAGTATAATATTTTGATACAAACTTCGCGATATCATTCTTCATCCCTGACCACCAAACAATTTGCTTTAGATCCTTATACATCTTAGTGGAACCAGGGTGGTAGGCTATACTAGAACCATGAGCTTCAGCACAGATCTTAGCCCGAATGTCGCCAAAGGCGGGGACGCATAATCTACCTCGATATCTCAAGGTATCCAACTCATCTAAGGAGAAATCTGGTAGCTCTCCCTTCACGGTTCTATTCCTGAGGTGCAACAAATTAGGATCATCCTTTTGATGTGCTCGAGTAAGGGAAATCCAAGATGGTTCTTCCTCTTCCAAACTAGTAGGCACAGTACGACTCCCAACCTCAATATCCATCAACAAAAATTCTTCTACCAAGGACTGTACTGACAGATTAAAAATTTTAGCAGTCTTTCTACTCAAAGCATTGGCTACTATATTAGCCTTTCCTGGATGATAAAGAATCTCCACTTCATAATCTGCCACATATTCTAACCACCGACGCTGGCGCAGATTTAGTTCTTTCTGAGTGAAGACGTATTTCAAACTCTTATGGTCCGTATAGATCTTGCACAATGCGTCATACAATAAGTGTCGCCACAGCTTCATCGCATAAATTACGGCAGCAAACTCCAAATCATACATAGGATAGTTTCTCTCGTGAATCTTTAGTTGCCTCGATCCATATGTGATCACTTTACCATCTTGCATTAAAACACAACCAAGTCTGATGTGTGATGCATCGACATACACGGCATACTCAATTCCTTCAGTAGGTACGGTTAAAATTGGGACAGTACACAGTCTCTTCTTCAACTCTTGGAAAGCCTCTTCACACTTATCACTCCAAATGAATGCACTATTCTTCTAACTAATTCTAGTTAGAGGAGCAGACAACACCAAAAATTCTTCCACGAATCTTCCATAATAGCAATCCAGGCCTAAGAAGCTCCTAATCTCCTTAGGTGTAGACGGTCTCTCCCATTCCATCACGGCAAAAATCTTGGTCGGGTCTATAGAAATACCGTCCTTGCTTACTACATGACCTAGAAAGGACACCTGAGATAGCCAGAACTCACATTTGCTCAACTTTGCATATAGTCTATGCTCCCTTAGGGTCGACAAAACCAAACGCAAATGCTTAGTATGCTCCTCAATATTGCGGGAATATACCAAGACATCATCTATAAACACAATAACGAATCGGTCCAAGAAATCCTTAAAAACCCTATTCATCAAATCCATGAAGGCAGAGGGTGCATTGGTCAAATCGAAAGACATCACCAAAAACTCATAATGTCCATGCTGCGAATGGAAAGTGGTTCATGGAATATCTGCCTCACGAATTCTCAACTAGTGGTAGCCTGAGCAAAGATCGATCTTTGAAAATATCGAGCTACCACGCAACTAATCGAACAGATCGTCAATCCTTAGTAGGGGATATCTATTCTTAATGGTTACCTTGTTCAATTCCATGTAATCGATGCAAAGCCTCATCGATCCATCTTTCTTCTTGACGAACAAAACAGGAGCACCCCATGGAGAAGAACTTGGTCTAATAAAACCACAACTCAGCAACTCATCGAGCTGAGTACGCAACTCATCCAACTCACGCGGATCCATACGGTATGGTGCTTTGGCAATAGGACAAGTACCTGGCTCGAGGTCTATCACAAACTCTATCTCTCTTTCAGTAGGAAGTCCTGGAAGGATATCAGGAAAGACATCTGGAAACTCTCGCACCACTGAGACATCCTCAAGACGTGGTGTAACAAAAGCTATTTCCAGAGCAGAAATAGAAACAAAAAATGCCTCGCAACCAAACTCTATAACATGACAAGCACGTACCGTAGAAATGACAGGGGAAACTCTGTCCTGAAATCCATAGACGCTCATAGTTGTTTGTCATCCATCATGAAATCCAGTCGCTTAGCCTTGCACTGGATGACTGCATCATACTTGAACAGCCAGTCCATGCCCAAAATCACGTCAAAGTCAGCCAGATCTAAAATCATTAGATCCGCAAAGGCCAAAAAATTGTCAAGATAAATAGGGCATCTCAAAACTCCTTGCTTAGATATCACTGAATCACCGGAGAGAAGCTTAACGTTGAAGGAATCTCCTAATTGATCCACATTCAGGCAATGTTTATCAACAAATCTCCGGGCCACAAAGGAATGGGTGGCACCCTAATCAAAAAGAACATGCGTCCACCTATTCTGCACCTTAAACTCCCCTAAAACCGTAGTGTACATAACTAAATGAATGATAACTAGGGCAATAATGATAAATAATAAAGATAAATTAAACTGAGTCTAACCTGATATCACTTGCGTAGAGGTTTGGGATTCTTCGCTGGTCATCACGTTCAGCTTTCCTTTTCCTTTATCCAGGTTTATTGGCTGCGGCAGAGCTCGAAGTGGGGCAGGCTGTAGTGGGGGCTGAGCCTGGGGGCACGAAGACTTCTGGTGTCTCTTTTGCCCGCACTGGAAGCAAATCCTTTCTTTCATCCAGCACCGACTCACATCATGAACCTTCCTTGCACAGAATGAGCACACTAGCTCTCCCTTGGGTGCACCTTGGATGGCATGCACCTGCTGCTGCTTCAGGGTGGCAGTCCTCTTGAAACACCTTTTGTAGGGGTGGCCAGGACGACCACAGAAGCTACACACTTCCTTACTTTTCTTCTTTGAAGAAGGGCCAGATGCCCTGCAGCTACCATCCTCAATGCCTTTCTTTTTCTCTTTCCTCACCGCAACACCACGGTTCTTGGCGTTTTCAATCGCCTCCACTTTCAAAGCGGCTTCCACTGTTCAGCATAACTTTCAGCCCGGTAAGCGCATGCCAACTGCTGGACATCGCTTCTTAGTCCTCCAAGGAAATGCTTCACTTTACCCTCCTCAGAAGCTACCAAATTAGGAGCAAATCTACTCAGTTTGCTAAACTCAATCTCGTACTCGCTCATGGTGAGCTGTCTCTACTTCAAATGCAAGAAGTTATTCATCAGACGATCCTGCTCGATCGAGGGTAGAAATTTCTTCAGCAGCATCTTCTTAAAAGATTCCAAAGAACAGCATTCCTTCAGACTCTCCCTTTCCCGTATCCACCAACTCTTTGCCAGGATCTTTAACTGATAGGCTGCAATCATCACCTTCTGGGCTTATAGAATTCTGGAATACAAAAACATCTCCTCGATGGAGATGATCTAATCATCTAAAACCATAAAGTTGGCACTCCCATCGTAGGTGGGAGGTCCCAACCACTGGAAGTGTGATATGAAATTCATTTCTGGTGGTATCGCCATCGGGGGCACTAGAGGAGCAGGGGCATCGGGCACGGCTTGGCCCAAGATAGGCTCTTACACTAAAGGTTGTTGTGCGGGAGCGGCAGATAACAAAGACTCAATTTTCGATTGCATCGCAACCAATTGTCTTGACAGAGCCTCATTGCTCTGATGTAGACCCTCGATAATCGCATCAGTTTGCACACCTGATGACTCACCCTCCGATTGGGGAGTCGACCTCATCGCAGGACGCTTTGGCGGCATTTCTAAAAGCAAACGGACAACTCATCAAAATCCTAGCTTACGACAAAGCAATACGACTAGTTCAGACCATTCTTAAAAGCCACTTGTCTATGCTGCAACTTGCTCTGGGCTTTTATAATGATGTTATGTCCTACTTATGATGATATCCTCTAATCCTATTGACTCTTGTGCCTATGACATGAATGCATGGGTTCTTTATTCTTATTTAAAATCATGTGTGTACATGTGTCATCACGTAAACCTTAACTTAGCATGCGTGCCTATGCAATGATATGCAATGTATGTAGTGCTATGCATTCTATAAAGGCCCTAATGCATGTTATGAGCGGCGTACATATGAAATGTTATACATCCCATACTACATAACATCGCATGCAACGAGGAAAGAAAACGTGCTAATGGGCACCCATGTGATGGTGGTTATGCATCTCATACTACATAACCGTCACATGTTGCCACCTATGGTGGATCCATATACAAACACATATTATGCATCTCATACTACATAATATGCCCTGTATACTTCTTATCATGCTATGAGTGTAGTGACTATGCTTTGGCTAAGATGTACTGATGACACATTGGTGTGTGCATGAAATGTCACTAAACAACTAACACTAATAAGAGAAGGTTGCCCGACCAATTGTCAAGTAACCTCCCTCTGATACCAACTGTCACAACCCGCATTTTCACCACATAATAACTTATCAGAGTAAGGGAAAATGTGTGTCATTATGCCACGTCAGCAGGGGATAACTGTGGACGCTCAGGTAGACAGCTACTTAATCATGAAGAAAGATTGTTTAAGTTATTTTAAGGAAAAAATTAGTTAAGTGCAATAGTCAGTCATATCCCTCGGCTTTGTGGCTCATTTAGTCCACGAATCAAAATATAATTATACACTGCAGAAAAATACTTATTTAGATTAACTCCAACATCTTACATGAGTATAAATGTCCCCAAGGACAACTCATATTATGCAAGACTCTAAATTTATAATAGTAGTAAGAATAGCTTTTATGATTGCTAAATATAACAAGTTAGAGTTTTTAAATTATACATTGCATGGAGTAATAGTAATAGATTTTATTCTTAAAAATATCTAACATGCATTCCTAGCATAAATCATCCCAGAGAGCAAGTAATTCACATCCACATATAGAGAAATAAGCAGCTAGTAAGTATCTAAAAGCAGCAATTCTGTGGGCGTCAACAAACTGACTGACACGAACCCACAAACAGAAATGTATGTCTGAGCCAGTAAAAAACAAAATAAACAACAAACTACCTCGCCAAGATGAGGCAACAACCACGGCCAACACTGCCGCCCAGAAACTCCAAAACTAGCTCTGCTATCTGCTACTGCTCTGAACCTGAGGCATTCCAAAGACAGAACACCTCAGCAAGAAGGTACAAATGGTGACAGAAAATTTATAAGCCAAAATAAACAAAGGTCAAAAGGGGTACCAACCCAAGACCAACAGTACTGAAATAAAGCACAAAAAGAGGAACGAGTCATCATCGGGAAAAAAAACTCTTATGTGATTCGTCACATACAACAATAGTACACCAGACGCACGAGGCTATAAGGTGACAACATGAATAATTCGTAAGGAAGAAATACAAAACCTTTATTAGGCACTTGTGGTCGAATCTATCCAAAAACACGGGCGAGGTGGTCACTCATGGACACACCACCCAAAAACACGGGCGAGGTGGCCACTCTTGGGCACACCCACACGAATATAAAATCCGTCTAACAACGAGGGAGTCTCATACTCTCCATCATACACCGCAGACACCCAAAAACCAGGTAGACTTCCACAGGGCACTAATGAAGGAAACAAACACTGCGGAGGTGGAATCGTCCATTAACTCCCGCAATCAAGAAAACACCACATATCTCGAGATTTGGGCTCGTCAGATTCTACTTGACACTTCTAGTTTCAAGACATGGTTGATCAACCCTTAGGAACGATTTATAATCCTAGATAACTCTAATCTATTCAACAATGAAATCTAAGGCGTTTAAAGCCATCAATAAGATACTTCAAGAATGATCAAACATATCCGGACAAAATCGAGTTCACCATGACAACACGTTACAACATCATGTGATCATTGAGAAGGTTAATCATTACAATAATTTGGAAGAACAAGTGTAGACAAATTTAAGGAACATGAAAGCATAGCCGTTACCATCAAATCGGACAAGGAGAAACGAGGGGAAACCATCACTTGCCTTGATTTTTACCGGAAAAGTCCTCTGAATCACTACACGTTGTAGATCGAGGCAAAAGGATGCGGGAGGAATCGAAATCTGAACAAGAACGGCTGAAAAAGAGGTTAGGGCCGAAAAATCCTAACGAGAAATCTCAAAAAATGGGGAAGATATTACCACGATGGCGTAGCTCTCGGCGAGAGCTTTCCAGATCTATATTCGGTTGAAGATATCGAGCACCGGAGCACCGTCGGCGGCCACCGGAAGGTTCACGAAATAGAAACTCTCTCTCTTGCTCGCTGCTCTGGTTCGGGAGAAAAAAATATCGGAGAAGATGAAGTTTGGTTCTAAACCTAAGTCTAAGAATATATATATAATGTTTATAAAACGTTTTGTCAAAAAACGGGTTATTTCGAGCGGTTTCGCCGGAACCCCAAATAGAGGTTTAGGATGACTCCAAATCGAAACATGTCCAACATGAAAGTTGTAGATCCCGTCGAGACGAACAAATTTCATGTGGACCATTTTTTGTATGACACCGTTTTGATCCTCAAAATAATGCCCGAACTCAAACTGTACAGACTACTCGAGAGGAAATTGGTTTACTCGAGATGGAGGGGGTTTACTCGAGTTGGAGGGGCTTACCGAGATGGAGGCTCGAGTTCGAGGCTTTGGGAACTCGAGATGGTCATAGGGACTCGAGATAAAAGCCATATAACTCGAGTAGATCAGGTCTACTCGAGATAGAAGGCATAGAACTCGAGTAGATCAGTCGAACGGGCTATCTATGAGCAGTTTCGGGAAAATCAAAAATAGAGATCCAAGATGGCATCAAATCGAAAAATGTCCAACATGAACGTTGTAGATCTCGTCGAGACGAACAAATTTCATGTTGACCATTTTTTCATAAGACATAATTTTGACCCTGACAATAGAGCCCGAACGCGGACTGAACAGAACAACTCGAGTGGAAAATAGTCACTCGAGTAGGTCCAAAAATTCACTCGTGTAGGTCCAAAAATTCACTCGTGTACCTGAAGAAAATAATTGTGTGAACAGTGATTATACTCGAGAGGCAGGAAATAGCTACTCGAGAGGAAATACAGGACTCGAGTATATTGAACAGCAGAACTCGAGTATGTCAAAACACAACGCGAGTATGTCATTACAGCACTCTAGTATACATTACAGAATTAACAATTTTTTGCAGATATAACCCTATGATTAAACTATATCAATGAATATTGTTTTTCATTTTTTTAATAGTACTTTAATATTAAAATATTCATGTTTATATATTTTTGAATAAGGAAACTACGAGATCAAAACGGAGGCCCGAACGAGCGCCGAATCAAACGAAATTTGCACCATAGGCGAACACTACGCTATGAACACAACGGCGAAGTCAAAACTAAAATCCGACGAGCCATTCCCGAGATATTAATCTTCAAAGTATATGGCGAACATAAACAATCCAAAACTTCAATCGCGCGCCGAGACTCAAAAAAATACTCGAATTACGACGAAACTGGACGAGCAAGTTCAAAATTACTTAACTTAAGTTCCAAATGCAAAATTTTCCCATCACAACAATAATTCGGCCGACTCGACCGCACGGATGCGAAAATGCCTTAACGGTCTTACGCCGTCAACTCGACGTTAAAAGTAATGCCACGACGTCATAAATATGATGTCGCCTATTCAAATAAAATCATCGAAAAATCGGGTGTGTTACAATTATGAGTTTACGGGCATGACGTTTGAGCTGACTAATGCGCCGTCAGTGTTCATGGATCTGATGAACAGGACTTTCAGAGAGTACCTGGACCACTTTGTGATCGTCTTCATCGACGATATTTTGGTGTACTCGCAGAGTGAGGAGGATCACTTTAAGCATCTACATTTGGTGTGGGAGACACTGAGGAAGAATCAACTGTACGCCAAGTTCTCCAAATGCGAGTTTTGGTTGTCCTCAGTAGCGTTTCTTGGTCACATAGTCAGTGGAGAGGGAATTGTGGTGGATCCGGCGAATATTATTGCTATACGAGAGTGGCATGTGTTGTCTACGGTAGCAGAAGTCCGGAGTTACAAGCGCTTCATGGAGAACTTCCCGCGGATAGCGTTACCCCTCACGACTCTGACGAGGAAAGAGCAGACGTTTGTTTGGATGTCGGAGTGCACACGAGCTTTTGAGGAGTTGAAGAGTCGGTTGACCACGGCGTCTGTGTTGAGTTCACCAAGTGGGACCGAAGGCTTTGAAATCTACAGCGATGCTTCGAGCATTGGATTGGGTTGTGTTCTACTACAGCACGGAAGTGTGATAGCTTATGGCTCGCGTCAGCTGAAGGTGAATGAGAGGAATTATCTGGTCCATGACTTGGAGTTAGCGGCCGTGATATTTGCCATGAATCTGCGGAGGCATTACTTGTATAGGGTGAAGGTCGATATCTATACCGACCACAAGAGCCTGAAATACTTGTTGGATTAGAAGGATCTGAACATGTGACAGCGGAGATGGATGGAGTTCCTGGGGAACTACACATTCAAGATTCATTATGTGATTGGGAAAGGCAATGCAGTTGCGGATGTGTTGAGTCGCAGGGCCCCAGCTCAAGCCAACTGGTTGTCGGTCCATGACGAGAGTTTGGTTCGGGAGTTGGAGGCGTTGGAGATCTCTTGCGTAGACAAGCAGTCTAGTGCCAAAGCGCTATTGAACTGAACAGAAGTTCAGTGTGACCTGGCTGATCAGATTCGGCAGGATCTGGACATGGATGGACACATGAAGCAAATCATGGTTGAGTCTTTGGATGGGTCAAATTCCCAATTTGAAGTTGTGGATGGATTGCTATGGAAGGACAGTCTTTTGTGTGTCCCGAGTGTGGGCAAATTGCGGGTGGAATTGATGTACGAGGCTCATCATACCAAGTACTCGATTCACCTAGGGAGCACGAAGATGTACCGTGATATGAAGAAATTGTTCTGGTGGCTAAGACTTAAGAAGGATGTAGCACTCTATGTGGTGAAGTGTCATACTTGCGCCTTAGTGAAGGCGGAGTGCTAGAAGCCTGGAGGATTCTTGAAGTCCTTGCCTATTCCAGAGTGGAAGTTCGACGACATTACTATGGACTTTGTGCATAGTTTGCCAAGGTCGCAGAAGGGAAACGACATCATCTGGGTGGTCGTAGATCATTTGATGAAAGTGTCACACTTCATTCCCCATAGGAAGGATGATTCTGCGGAGAAATTGGCAAAACTGTATATGGATAATATTATGTGGCTTCACTGTGTGCCCCGCAGCATCGTGAGTGTCCGAGATGGGCGGTTCACGTCTAATGACTAGAGGTTGGTGCAGCAGATGTTGGGAACAAAGCTGAGTTTCAGCACAGCCTTTCATCCACAGACGGATGGTCAGACTGAGAGGGTCAACAGGACGATGGAAGACATGCTTCGCATGTCCGTTCTGGATTTCAGGAAGCAGTGGGAAGATCACCTATACTTTGTGGAATTTACGTATAACAATAGCTACCAGGTGAGCATACAAATGGCGCCCTTCGAGGCCCTTTATGGTAGAAGATGTTGCGCGCCATTATTGTGGTTGGAAACTGGTGAGTCAAAGCTGTACAAGAGGCAAGAAGTGGAAGATGCAGCCTCGTTGGTACGAACCATTCGAGAGAGATTGCTAATTGCTCAGGACCGGCAAGCTAAGTACTATAATGCCAAGCATAGGAACGTGGAGTTCGCTGTTGGGGACTGGGTGTACTTGAAGATCAAGCCGTTCAAGGGTGTCTCGCAGGTACGGCGCTTGAAGAAGCTAAGCCCGAGGTACCTTAGACCGTTTGAAGTTCTGGATCGGATTGGCGAAGCAGCTTATCGATTGAAGCTATCTGTGGAGCTAAGTGGTCTACATAACGTATTCCATATAGCGGTGTTGCGGAAAGCGGTGCAAGAGCCTTCGCAAGTGCTTGCGGTTGATCAAGTGCCGGTCGATAATGGGTTGACGACGAAGGTCAACCCCGTTCGCATTGAGGACTCGGAAGTCAAGCGATTGCATAACAAGGAAATCAGGATGGTCAAGGTCCATTGGGACAACTGCAGTCGGGAGGAGCGCTCGTGGGAGCGAGAGCAGACCATGCTTGAGGAGTACCCGGAGTTATTCCATTAAGGTACCGTTTGAGTTTTGTTTATATCTTTTCCTTTATGTAATTTCGGGACGAAATTCTTTTTAGAAGGAGAGAGTTGTAACGCCTCAAAACTCAAAAGAGCGATGGGTGACGCTTTAAGCCAAGTCTGGGACTTGTTAGAGGTCACACGGCCTAGGACACGGGCGTGTCTCAGGGCCGTGTCGTGCTCGGGTTCGACGGCGATCGTGTGGTCGATGAAATTGGGTCGACGATCGTGGAACAGCGAACAAGGCCTGAGACATGGGCGTGTCACAGGTCGTGTCTTACTCAGGTGGTTAGCCGAGTTGTGTCGGGGGTGAAACACGGCTTGGAGCCTAGGAGTGTTCAACCTGACACGGGCGTGTGAAATTCGACACGGGCGTGTTGAGTACCCGTGTTATTCTCAGGGTTGTGTTGGTCCTGTGTTGATGGAGGAACACGCCCGGGTACACGGGCGTGTACTGGATGGCACGGGCATGTCAATCCTAACACGGGCGTGTCGAGAGCCCGTGTACTTTTAGAGATGCGATGGTTTTGGCGTCAAACAGGGCACACAGCCTTGTACACGGGCGTGTCATAAGCCGTGTTCGGCCCAGGTTTTGGATTTTAAGTGCGAATCGTGGCCGTCTGTTTCCTTATTTTAGGATCCAACGGCTCAGGGCTGTCCTTGCTGGGATATACCCGAGAATAGGGTTTAGAGACCCTCATTATATTTGGGTTTTATCTTTCTAAGAGTTCTAGAGAGAGGGGAGAGCAAGGAAGAAGAAGGAGGAGAGATCCGGCCGCCGGTGGAGCTTCGGAGCCCCAAATCGCAAGCCGAGTTCGGATCTACGGAGGCGAGGACATTGCGGTGCTTTTCATCCACATAGATCTTCGTGGCGCCGAAGAGGAATGCTAGGGTAAGGATTCTCATCTTGGACATATGAAGTCCTCTTTTCCCTTGCATAGGAAGCTCGCTCTCGCGAGTTTGCGGTGAGTATGAGGTGTTCCTTCGGGTAGACATAAATAGTCCCTGTTGTTTTGCATGTAGAATCCATAATCGAGAAACGGACATAGGCATGATGTGTGAAGCCTACCCGGACAAGTTGATCTGGATCGGTGATGTTGCATTGCATGAATGGACGGAGAAGACTCCGAGTAGATGATTGTTTTTTGGGTTTTCTACGCGGCAGATTGCAACAGGCAGCCTTGGGGACTAACTCCAAGGTGCACCCAAAAATCTGGGCAGATGCGTGATTCTGCCAACTTGGTGGTCATGGAGTCAACTTGTACATAACTGGGTTATGTAAAGTGTGTGATCGATTTGAGACTCGGGAAAGCTTGACCCACACATATGGCTTAAATTGACATTACGGTGTGAGCAACGGGTTAGGCGGAACCGTACCCGCTCTATGTCATTCGGTACAAGTGACCTAAAGTATGTGGGACTTGTCATTGGCATAGATGGAGGGTCTTAGGAGGTCTATGGCTTAAATTGACGTGACTTCTGCCAGAAAGACCAAAATGCTCATGAGAAATTGTCGTCAAAGAGGCGGTGGTGAGACTGTGGACTTTGACCGGGTTCACCGAGAATGTGCCCTGAGAGCACGGGGTGTGTGGCCGTGCGAGCCTACGCCTGTGATGATGTGAAAATTCTCTATTATTTGGCTGTGCTAATAAAGTGCAGGGAAGGAGCATCGTCGGCTCGAGTTTAGGGGCGGGATCGTTATAATTTGGTCAGCTTAGCTGACCGTTGCTTTTGCTTGCCACCACTTCGGTTGATTGTTGCTCGCAGGTGCTATGGAGCCGAGTGGCAAATAGCAGGCAAGCGCCCTTGTTGCTGAGTCGGCCCTTGAAGGCCTAATTTTGAGTGTTTTATTTTATTCTCATGTATGACCGGCTTGCTTGCCGAGGTTTGGAAGATACTTATATTTGAGCAAACTATTGTAAGGCCATAAGGCCAAGTATTTGTGTATTTGTACGTTCATTCCGATTGAGTTTATGTAGTGGACATTCATGCTTTAGGCTGGGTTCTTATTTTGCAACTTTTAAATTGCTTCCTCTAAAATGTACTCTGTGTAGGATGTTGGTTATTGGCAGGATGGTTTCTATTATGTAACCTTCCGGTCTGTCTGTGGTATATGGAGTCGGGCCCCGGTCGGACCTACTACTATATGTTATGCGACGGATAGGGGGTGTTACAACAGGCGCTTTGTGGAGAACTTGTTGAATTCTGTGAAGTGAAAGTGGGTGAATGGAAGGCTTGGGAAACCTATCCGCGCGGACTATGCGGACAGGGTTGGCGGACTGCTAGGTCGGCAGGGATGTTGCAGGCGGTTTGCTCTGTGGCGGCATGGGCGGTCTGTTCGCGCGGACTACGCGGACAGCAGCGGCGGTCTGACAGGCCAGTGTATGCTCAGCAGGCGGTTGACTCCCAGGAAGTAACCGGGCGGATAGAAATGTTATCCGCGGAGTCCGGCATGAAGCGGACTGAAGGACTGGAGCTCGGCAGACTGGTTTGGCAGTTGCCTTGGTCTTGCTCTAGTGAAGCGGCAAGTGGAAGCCGCGGAGACCGCCGGTCAGCACGGACAGAAACTGGAGGTCGCCCGGTATGGCGGTCTAGATCCAGTGTCCGCCAGTAAGTGCGGACTGGCCCTTGTGGCCAGTGGACTGGACTTGGTGTGATCTGAACCAAGTCCAGGATGGCTCAGTCCGGGGAGATCGCGCAGTGGAGCGCGGGCTGGTTTCTCAGTCCGCCAAGCGTAGTAGAAGTGCAGTTGCCTTGTTTGCTAGCTTGGGGAAATGCGGACTGGAGAATTGCTTGTGCAGGAGCGTGCGGACTGGAGCCAGAGTCCGCTGAGTCCGGTTTAGCCTTGTGACGAGGTTATGGACTCAGGAGTTGCGGACTGGAGTCTGCTGTTAGAGGACTGGATTGGCGTGTCCGCTAAGTCCGGAGGTGCCTTGGCAATGAGGCAATGGACTTGGGATATGCGAACGGTAGCCGGGTGTCCGCTGAGTCCGGCAGGTGCCTTGATGGCGAGGGTGCGGGCTCGGGTTTTGCGGGCTGATGCCTTGTCTGCAGAATGGCGGACACGGCTGTTGTGGAGTCCGGCTGTGGTGGTCCTGGCTTGGCCTCTGGCGGCAAGGCGGGCTGGATATTGGAGTCTGGCCTTGGAGAAGCTAGGGCGGACTGGCTATCTGCACAGGAGCGGCGAACTGGAATGTGTGTCCGCGGGCTGGCGGACACACTTGTTCTAGCTGCGGGATGTGGCGGTGATCCTATCGGCTAGGGCGGTGACCATACTCATCGTCGTGCCTATAAATAGGACCCATGTCACATCAGGAGTAACGAACCTAGACCGAAGTAAGTGAACAGTAATTGAGCTCGCGTAAGTTGCTGCGGTCTGGACCTTGGTGTCCGCGCGGATAGAGAGTTGACCCGGTTGTGCTGTGCAGGTTGTGCGGATAGCGCTGGAAAGCCGGGACTTGGCTCTGATTGCGGTCAGGGACAGTACGGACTCTGCGGTTAAGCAACAGGCGGTAAACAGCAGGTCGCGGATTGCGACCAGGTGGTCTTCTCTTTGGCAACTTGGTTCGGGGTTCAGGAAGTCGCCTGCTTCAGGCGGACTGTTCCATTCGGTGACGCAGCTTGTGCGGTCTGGCGGTTAGGCGACCTCGCGGTCAGGCGGCCTACAGATCGGCGGTGAAGAGCTAAGCATTGGAACAAGGGTGAGTCCGCGCGGCTTGGGTTGCGGTCTGGCGACCTGGCGGACTGAGCGGACTCCACAGCAGTAGGTCGGCGGCTTGTTGATTGAGTCCGCGCGGCTTGTTTTTTGTTCTTGTCTTTGTAACTGTCTCTGCCCTCCCGGTGTTGGGTTTTGGTGAAGCATGTCTCGCCATGTATGTCTCGCCTTGTAAAGAAGTTTGCTCTTGATCAATAAAGAAGCCTGTGCTGCATGTGTTGCTGGTTGTTACTGCTTTGTTGAGATAACCCCTGCTAACTCCACGATCCGGGAAAACTTTCAACATTATAAGTGGGCGTATCCTCCTTCGGTTTGTTGAGTTTTCAATAGGGTATCCAAGGGGGCGTCTGCGGTTTGTTGAATTTTAACATGGTATCAAAGCGAGGTTGTTGGAGTGGTCAAGCAGTGCTCAATGGAAGTAGTTGCTCGTATGTAGAGGAAACCAGTGGTAGAACCATGGCAGTGGAGGATGCAAGTTGTCTTGGAATTGATCTTCTTACAGAGACGAACTGTGAACGGTGGAAGTCCTGTATGAAGAGCTTTCTTCTTGGCGAGGACCTTTTGGAGGTTGTATGCGGAGCAGGAAGACAAGAGGATACTGCTGGAAATGCTGAGGCGATGAGAGCTTGGAAGGAGGCAAATGCGAAAGCGGAGTCTATTCTCAAGCAGGTGATCTCATCGGAGCTCTTGGACCACATCAGTGGATGTCGGTCAGCTGCGGAGGTTTGGACTTCCCTTGATGGGTTGTTCAGGAAGAAGGTGAAGGTTGCTGCTGAAGTTGGTCCCTCTACTTCATATCAGGAAGAAAGGAGTGTTTCTCCTAGGCGTGATAGGAAGAGGAAGGAAGGACCACGGTACTATAAATGCAAGCAGCAAGGTCATCTTCGTAAGGAGTGCAAGGTTGTCTTGCTCTCGGCGAACATTGCTCCGGTAGGGAGGAAGGAGAAGAACATGGTTGGGATATCAACTAGTTCTGGAGTTGATCGGAGGAATGCCAGTGATAGTGCAGCTATCTGGCATGAAAGACTGGGGCATGTAGGGATGGACAAGCTGAAAACAATGGCGGAAAGAAGACTCGTAAGAGGCTTGCCTAGATTGTCATCCTATGGCGATGGTCGGGGGTGTGCGGGATGTCAGGAAAGTGGAGCCTATCGCTTCATGGTTGACAAAGCACAATCCAGATGTAATGCACCATTGGCGGTTGTCCATTGTGCTCTGGTGGGACCGACCGTCACGGCCAGTCTTGGAGGAAGCAGGTTCATGTTGATATTGGTTGATGACTATTCTAGGTATACTTGGGTATACTTTATGAAGAAGAAGTCCAACATGGTACGCTTGTTTGTGGAGTTCAAGAAGCTTGTGGAAGGCCAGCTTGGCCGGAGGATCAAGGTGTTGAGGACAAGTATCGGTGGTGAGTTTGGCTCAACCGAGTTCTCACGCTTTTGTAGGAAGCAAGGGATCCGGATGGAGCTTTCTTGTGGACATACTTCACAACAAGGTAGTATTGCAGCTCGGATGATCCGTTGGTTAACGGAGACCTGCAAGTGTTGGCTTCAGAGTAAAGGCATTCTGAAGGCTCTTTGGGCGGAAGGAACGGCCTGTGCTGCTCATGTCATCAACCGGATGCCTCTTAGTCCGATCATAATGAAGACTCCTTATGAGCTGATGTTCGGAGTGAAGCCCTCAGTGAAGCACCTTCGGGTGTTTGGATCTACCTGCTATATACACTCTCCGGGTGCTCTCAAGACAAAGCTAGTCTTTGTTGGGTATGATGAGCAGAGAAGAAGATGGAGGTGTATGGATCCTGCGACGAAGAAACTCATAGTGTCGAGAGATATTGTTTTCGATGAGTTGACGTCGTATTGGGGTAGCTCTTATGTGGAGCTAGAGATAAGCAGGTCAGATGGTGGGCTGAAGGAGGCTGCTGCTAAGGAAATGGAGTTGCCTGAATCACCAGGTGCTCCAGGTTGTTCTAGCTCCGGGGCAAAGGCGTCAGAGTCGGGAAGAAGGGGGAGCGATGCTCCAGGTTCTTCTGGCTCGAAGGCGGAAGCTTCCGGTTCAGGAAGCAAGGGGAGCGATGTTCCAGACAGTTCTTGTTCAAGAGGGGAGTCTTCTGGTTCAGGTAGCAGGGGGAGCATTGCTCCAGATGCTTTTGGTTCCAGTAAGGAGGCGTCTTGTTCAGGGAGCAAAGGGAGCATTGTTCCGGGTTTTCCCGGGAACGGAGCTGGTCCAATAGCAGCGGAGGTGGTTAGCCATGATCAGGTTCTTCGGAGATCGAAGAGGATCAGTAAGCCACCAGCTCGATATTGTGAAGGGAACACGGCGGACTTGGTCCCGTGTTTCCTTGTTAGCCCTCAGGTCGAGCAAGGTACTTCTGGCTGTGATGACCCCACTAGAATCAAGGAGGTGGTTGACACGAAGTCTGAAGAGGTGACTTCTCTCAGAGGCAACGAGGCTTGGACTTCAGTGTCCAAGGAAGTTGGTGATACTCCTGTGATGCAAGAGTGGAGGTTGAAGCTGAAGAAGGCAGAGGGAAGCATGACTCCTTTTTGGAGATGCTGGAGGGCTCCCTCATGGTCCATGATATGCGGGGCGAGGACTATGTCTTGGACATCTCTTCGTAGATGCTATCGGAAGGACCAGGTGCAAGGTTACGGGAGCTGCTGGAGTTATTCACCACTTCTCACTTCAAGGGGGAGTGTTGAATTCTGTGAAGTGAAAGTGGGTGAATGGAAGGCTTGGGAAACCTATCCGCGCGGACTACGCGGACATGGTTGGCGGACTGCTAGGTCGGCAGGGATGTTGCAGGCGGTTTGCTCTGTGGCGGCCTGGGCGGTCTGTTCGCGCGGACTACGCGGACAGCAGCGGCGGTCTGACAGGCCAGTGTATGCTCAGCAGGCGGTTGACTCCCAGGAAGTAACCGTGCGGATAGAAATGTTATCCGCGGAGTCCGGCATGAAGCGGACTGAAGGACTGGAGCTCGGCAGACCGGTTTGGCATTTGCCTTGGTCTTGCTCTAGTGAAGCGGCAAGTGGAAGCCGCGGAGACCGCCGGTCAGCGCAGACAGAAACTGGAGGTCGCCCTGGTATGGCGGGCTAGATCCAGTGTCCGCCAATAAGTGCGGACTGGCCCTTGTGGCCAGTGGACTGGACTTGGTGTGATCTGAACCAAGTCCAGGATGGCTCAGTCCGGGGAGATCGCGCAGTGGAGCGCGGGCTGGTTTCTCAGTCCGCCAAGCGTAGTAGAAGTGCAGTTGCCTTATTTGCTAGCTTGGGGAAATGCGGACTGGAGAATTGCTTGTGCAGGAGCGTGCGGACTGGAGCCAGAGTCCGATGAGTCCGGTTTAGCCTTGTGACGAGGTTATGGACTCAGGAGTTGCGGACTGGAGTCTGCTGTTAGCGGACTGGATTGGCGTGTCCGCTAAGTCCGGAGGTGCCTTGGCAATGAGGCAATGGACTTGGGATATGCGGACGGTAGCCGGGTGTCCGCTGAGTCCGGCAGGTGCCTTGATGGCGAGGCTGCGGGCTCGGGTTTTGCGAGCTGATGCCTTGTCCGCAGAATGGCGGACACGGCTGTTGTGGAGTCCGGCTGTGGTGGTCCTGGCTTGGCCTCTGGCTGCAAGGCGGGCTGGATATTGGAGTCCGGCCTTGGAGAAGCTGGGGCGGACTGGCTATCTGCACAGGAGCGGCGAACTGGAATGTGTGTCCGCGGGCTGGCGGACACACTTGTTCTAGCTGCGGGATGTGGCGGTGATCCTATCGGCTAGGGCGGTGACCATACTCATCGTCGTGCCTATAAATAGGACCCATGTCACATCAGGAGTAACGAACCTAGACCGAAGTAAGTGAACAGTAATTGAGCTCGCGTAAGTTGCTGCGGTCTGGACCTTGGTGTCCGCGCGGATAGAGAGTTGACCCGGTTGTGCTGTGCAGGTTGTGCGGATAGCGCTGGAAAGCCAGGACTTGGCTCTGATTGCGGTCAGGGACAGTGCGGACTCTGCGGTTAAGCAACAGGCGGTAAACAGCAGGTCGCGGATTGCGACCAGGAGGTCTTCTCTTTGGCAACTTGGTTCGGGGTTCAGGAAGTCGCCTGCTTCAGGCGGACTGTTCCATTCGGTGACGCAGCTTGTGCGGTCTGGCGGTTAGGCGACCTCGCGGTCAGGCGGCCTGCAGATCGGCGGTGAAGAGCTAAGCATTGGAACAAGGGTGAGTTCGCGCGGCTTGGGTTGCGGTCTGGCGACCTGGCGGACTGAGCGGACTCCACAGCAGTAGGTCGGCGGCTTGTTGATTGAGTCCGCGCGGCTTGTTTTTTGTTCTTGTCCTTGTAACTGTCTCTGCTCTCCCGGTGTTGGGTTTTGGTGAAGCATGTCTCGCCATGTATGTCTCGCCTTGTAAAGAAGTTTGCTCTTGATCAATAAAGAAGCTTGTGCTGCATGTGTTGCTGGTTGTTACTGCTTTGTTGAGATAACCCCTGCTAACTCCACGATCCGGGAAAACTTTCAACATTATAAGTGGGTGTATCCTCCTTCGATTTGTTGAGTTTTCAATAGGGTATCTGAAAGATATGGTACCTAAACACCTAGAGGGGGGGTGAATAGGTGACCTAATCCTTTTCTAACTTTACTGGCAGCAAACAGTTTATTATCACAGATTTTTAACTTTTGCACAGCAATCACAAAGTATTCACAGCATACACAGCACAATCACAGCACAACACAGTGGTTTATAGTGGTTTCCCAAGATATGGGTACATCCACTTTCCCCCTTCGCCTATCTAGCAGTGTACTAGATTCGGCCAAACTCCTCCACGGTCTCAGAACCCAAATTGGTTCCTACACCTCAGGCCCAAAGCCTTACAACTCAGCTTTATCCCAAAGCCTACACTCAGCCAATCAAGGCCTACACTCAGCCAACCAAGGCCTACACTCAGCCAACAAGGCCTACACTCAGAGATCTCAATCTCCTACACTCAGGCTAACAAGCCCTACCCTCAGCCTTTATAGTTATAGGCTTACAATTCACTCAGATCCAAAGGATCCTACAAGATAAAAATGTTTTACAAAAATTAACTCAACAACTCAGAAATGAAAGAGGGGAGTTGAGAGTTTCTTGATGAGTTCTTGGAAGAACTCAGCTGGATTCACCCTGACTTAGCTTTCTTCAAAGCTTCTTGAGTAAAACTTGTTGGGTATTGTATCCACAATGTACCTGATTTGCAGAAGCCCCTGGACAAGCTAAGGAGAATAGACTATGTATTTGATAAACTTTTTCAAGTTGTACTTGCAGTTTCTCCACGCTAAGTGCACACCAATGTCAGGGTGCAGTAGGTCAATATACACGGATCTGCACGACGTAATCCCTCGTTGAGCAGATCAGTGTGTTGGCCTATGTGCACTCTCTCTATTGGAGTGCACTTACTTTCAAGTACAGGGCCGCTCATATGCAAGAGAAGACAAGGAGCATGGAGGATTAAGGAGCAGCTCCTAGGTGGAAGACGAAAAATCGTCCAAGGCAGATTCGACGAGAATCACCAAGTGATTCTCGCCGAATCGGCGAGAATCACTTGGTGATTCTCGCCGAATCGACGAGAATCATCAATGATTCTCGCCGACTCCTTCTGGCCATCTCAATATGGTGCCAAGTAAGATTCGGCGAGAATCGCTTGTAATTCCCGCCGAACCAATTGTCATGCAGCCCATGGATACAAGTTGAATTCGTTGAGAATCGACAAGTAATTCGACGAGAATCACAATCGATTCTCGACGAATCGTCGAGAATCACTTGATGATTCTCGCCGATTCGTCGAGAATCGTCTGCGATTCTCGCCGATTTTTCCTTGGCGTTTTCTCAGTTAATTTCCTGAACCGGATTCTGTCTCAGCTAATTTCCTGAACCGGATTCTGCCGCAGTTTACTATCTGGACCGGGACTTGGGGGGTATCTCTGTGGGTCCCACAAACGGTCTTATTAGGGGTAGCTACAGTATAAATACATGGGTATTTTGAACAGTGCGAAGACAGAAAAATACGCGAGCTCACGGAAACCCTAAAATCGCGAAATCCTTCCGCCGCCTCCGTCGCCGCTCGCGCAAGTCCGTCGCCACCGATAGATCTTCTTCCCGATCTCCGGCGACAGTAGCTTAGCAAGGCTCGAGTCTCACGCGTCTATCCAGAGATCCCTTGTCTCTCGATTTGTTGATCGGAAACACTTCCCATCCGAATCGATCGAGACGACCGATCCTCGTGTGACCGTTGGTAGACCGAGCTTGCTTCGCATCGAAGTTTGGATCTCCAAGTTCAGCGGCTGCTCTTCTTCGTAGCCGCCGATCCCGAAGCTAGCCGCCGCTCGTGTGCCGCCGCCGGTTCCGGGGAGATCTTCTCCAAGCAAGACCAAGGTCGTAGACTCTTCATCGACTTCAAGAACACGTCGTCGACCAAAGAGGAACACCGGAGTCTCCAAGAGAAGTTTGTATCACGTGTACATTCTACCTTTATTTTATTGTAAAGGAACTTTTGTTCCGCGGTGTAAGGGTTGGGTGCAACCCGATTTGTGGGAGTGTTGACTCTCACGTGTGGAAGGGCTCCTTCCGTTAGTGAAGGGATTGGATTTCAATCCCGTTGGTGAAGTGACCGAGTCGTCCCTTGTTGGGGAGATAGGTCGAAGGGGGAAAGTGGATGTACCCAAGTCGGGGAACCACTATAAATTTGCTGTGTATTCTGTGTGCTGTGTTTGTTGTTTTTATTGTGCAGGTACATCTGTAAATTCCGCAAAAGAACCACACGTTACCTATTCCCCCCCCCCCCCCATAGGTACACATAGCCGACACTAGGTGGACTTTCAAGTGGTATCAAAGCGAGGTTCCTCAACAAAAAGGCTAACACCTTGAGGTGAATCCTGCCACTAGTGTCAACAAGGAGACATACATCTACCATGGACGGACTCAAGTACTCCGGCAAAATCCCAGTATGCAACAGACTCAACTTTCCTATCTGGAAGGAAAGAATCAGGTTCTACATGGAAGCAGTGGACCCTCGACTGTTCATGATCGTGCTGGAGGGACCTTATGTCCCCACTAAGGCCTCCACCATTGATCCCACCAAGAAAGTGCCGAAGACACTCTCTGAAATGGACAAGGATGAGATGGTTCTAGTGGGCCTTGACATGAAGGCTAGAAACATCCTGGTCAGTGCAGTTGATGACTCGATGATGCAAAACTTCAGCAACTGCAAGACAGCTCAGGAGATATGGCAGTGTCTGATCATTCTGATGGAGGGCACAGATGAAGTAAGGGATGATCGGAGATCCCTCCTGAACCAGAAGTATGAGGCTTTCCGGCAAGGGCCTAAGGAAGAGATCGGAGTCACATACGAGAACTTCCTGAAGATTGTCAACGCCCTCAAGGGCTATGGAAGAGTGTTCACCAATGGTGAACTCAATGACAAATTCCTTAGGTCCCTGACTAAGGAATGGGACACAAAGATCTGCGCCATCAGAGAATTTGGCAGACTAGCAGAAACTGATCCTCAAATCCTGTTCGGGAAGCTGATGTCCTATGAACTTCAGCTGAACACCAGGAAGGCAGAGGAAGAAGCAGAGAAGGCTGCTGCAAAAGAAAAGACTGTGGCCCTAAAAGCCAGTCACTCCAGAAAAGGGAAGGGTGCGGTGTCCTACCGTGCCAGAAATAAGGAAGAAGAGGAGGACTCCGATCCATGCTCCTCCAGCTCAGAACTGTCGGAAGAGGATTTCTCCCTCATCACTCGAGAGTTCAAGAAATTCCTCAAGATGAGGAATCAAAGAAAGAGAGACGGCTCCTCTTCCAGACATCAGAAGAAAAACTACTCTTCTGACAGGTATGCATCTAAACCTAACAAACATCGTTCTTCTGATATTATTTGCTTTGGATGCAATAAGCCAGGTCACGTTGTGGCCGACTGCCATCAAAGCAAAAGAGATAAAGGGAAAGGAGAGGAGCTCAAATCCTCCAGAGATAAGAAGAAGGAGCGGAGCTATATCGCCAGAAGGCCAAAGACACTAAGTGAGTCTGATTCTTCAGACTCCAGTGATGATGAAGAAGCCTACTTCGGGCTGGTGGGTCGATCGGACTCAGAAGGAGAATGCCCCCCATTCACTGGGAAGGTAAAAACTCACACCCCTCTTTCCGACTCCGACTCTGATCCTGAGTCTCAGGATGATGAACCTGAGGATGGCCCTTCGGCCCGTGAAGCTGAGCTCCTCGACAAGTATGAGCTTCTGCTCAACACTTTTGACGAGTGCCGCAAGAGACTGAAGGCTGAGAAGAAGGAAGTAAGATTCCTTAAGGGTGAGTGTGTATCCCTAAGGGAAGAGGTCACTAGCTTGATCTCTCTCAGACAGGAGCACATTGACCTAACTTCAAAGCACTCAGAGTCTTTGAAGCTCCTTGATCTCAAGCAGGAGGAAGTCAACAGATTGGAAGAACTACTTGCGGCAGAAAGGAAGATCGTACAGAGCTTCTCTATGCCTAAAACAGTGCTTCCAGTCGTTGACACCTTCTCTGCTCAGGCCAAAGGAGCTGGCTTGGGGCATGTTGGGGCATCTGGTTCTTCATCTCGGAGAAACAAGAACCAGAGGAAGAATAAGGCCGCCAAGAAGGCCTCTGCTAATGAAAAGGGGAAGGCTCCTCTTAGTCCTGTTGCATTCAGAAAGCCTGGCTTTCCTTGCAACCAACATGACTTTGAGTCAACATATGGGCATCATTTCCGGCCCTCGGTTGCAAAGCCTAAGAGCCGGTATGAAGGTTGGAACTTCCCCGGAACTTTGGGGAGAGTGCCTTCAAGGCACCTTATGAGGAGATCCACATAGGAAGTTATGGTCCGTTCTCTAGCGGCCATAATGGAAAGCAGGCGCCAAAAGTCAAGCCTGTTATTCAGAAGGTGACAACGTCATGTGACTGCCATCACCATGAGGCCTCCACCTCCAGATCCAAGGCCCCAGCTGTACCCGTTGTTCCCAGGGTAAGGCAGGAGCCTCGGAAGAGATACAACAGGTTCGACTGTTGGTGCTGTGGCAAAGTCGGTCACTTTGCCGTGGATTGTTGGTTTAATCCAAGGAACTACGAGACTCCCCATGTTAACAATGCGAGACCGACCACTCGTAGGGTTAACCAACCGAGGGGGAGTGTGCTAACCAGGAATCTAGGACCCAAGTTCAATTGGGTTCCTAAGGCAAATTAATTTTGTTTTGCAGGAATGTCCAAAGGCCACCAAAACGCCAATCTGGTATTTGGACAGTGGATGCTCCCGGCATATGACCGGGACAAGAAGCCTGCTGCGTGATTACACTCCAGTCGAGAATGGACCCAAAGTCATCTTTGGAGGGTCAGATCGTGGAGTCACCAGAGGTTATGGTATGATTTCCAACGGTATAATCTCTATCACCGACGTGGCTTATGTTGAAGGGTTAAACCATAACCTGATCAGTGTAAGTCAGTTGTGTGATAAAGGTTATGACGTTAAGTTCTGCAAAGATAAATGTCTGATAATTTCACGTACCTCCTCTGAGACGGTATTATCAGGCATTAGGAGCAGAAATATCTTCTGCTTAGATTTTCTTAGTATAGATTCATCTACCCCCGTATGCCTTGTGGCAACAGGTAGTGCTTCTCTTTGTGAACAATGGCACAAGAGATTGGCACATATTAATTATAAGACAATTAGTATCCTATTTTCTAAGAATTTAGTAAGAGATGCTCCCAGTATCAAGTGCATCAAGGATAGCCCCTGTCATGCATGCCAGATGGGCAAACAGACCCGGGCTACCTTTAAGAGCATTGCAGACAAAGACTCTTCCCGATGTCTTTACCTGCTACATATGGACTTGTTTGGACCAATGCAAGTTCATAGCTTGGGAGGCAAGTCATATACGCTAGTGATAGTTGATGATCACTCACGGTTTACATGGGTGTTCTTTTTGAAACGAAAGTCAGATACTTTTGACATCTTCACTAATTTTGTCAAGCAGGTTCAGAACGAATTTAACTGCTCCGTGGTCAAAATCCGAAGTGACCATGGAACAGAATTCGAATCTGGTGCTATGACAGAATTTTGTGAAGAACATGGTATCTTTCATGAGTTTTCCTCCCCGCGCACTCCTCAGCAAAATGGAGTTGCGGAGAGGAGAAATAGAACTCTCATTGAGGCCTGCACGACTATGTTGAAAGATGCTTCTCTCCCGGAATACTTCTGGGCAGAGGGTGTCAATACGGCATGTCATGTACAAAACCGAGCGTTGATCAACAAACATCATCGTAAGACGCCCTACGAGCTACTGAAAGGCAGGAAACCAACCATGTCCTACTTGAGGATCTTTGGTTGCAGATGCTATGTACTAAATAATGGGAAGTATCCGCGTACTAAATTCGGTGAAAAATGCTTCGAAGGCATATTCATGGGATATAGTTCCCATAGTCGGGCATATAGGGTCTTCAATAAGAAAACCTTAGTGGTAGAAGAATCAATAAATGTTGTATTTGATGAAGGAAGCTTGCTTAACAGCAATTCTTCCAGTTGTATTCTTGAAGATGCAGGTGCTAGACTTGACCAGCTGAATCTGGATGAGACCCCTAAAGATGACGCACCCAAGTACGTCAAAGTTTCCACCTCCTCGTCATCTGAAAATGTTGAAGATCAAGATGGAACAAATCTTTTAGAAGAACGAGAAGCACAAGAAGTAGCTGAAGCTCCAGACGCCAGACTTCTAGAGCTCCGTCACGTGAGGGATCATCCTAGAGAACAGATCATCGGAGATCCTCGTGTAGGTGTCAGAACTCGAAGAGGTACAACTAACGAAGTATTGCATCTCAGCTTCCTGTCTCAGGTTGAGCCAAAGAAGTTCGACGAGGCGAACAAGGATGCAGCGTGGATTCTGGCCATGCAAGAGGAACTACATCAATTCGAACGCTGCAAGGTTTGGACGCTGGTTCCCAGACCATACAAGCAGAACGTCATTGGCACGAAGTGGATCTTCAGAAACAAGCTGGATGAACATGGTGTCATCATAAAGAACAAGGCCAGGCTGGTGGCTCAAGGTTACAGACAGGAGGAAGGGATTGACTTCGACCAGACCTTTGCACCAGTAGCAAGGCTCGAGGCAATCCGGTTGTTCCTGGCGTATGCTTCACACAAAGGATTCACAGTCTACCAAATGGATGTGAAATCGGCATTCCTGAACGGAGATCTGAAAGAGGAAGTATACGTCGCTCAACCCCCAGGTTTTGTCGATCCTACTCATCCCAATCACGTTTATTTTCTCAATAAGGCCTTATATGGGTTGAAGCAAGCTCCCCGAGCTTGGTATGAGACTTTATCTAGTTTTCTTCTTGAGAACAAGTTCTCCAGAGGTAAAATAGATAAAACATTGTTTCTCAGGGAAGTCAAAGGCAAGATTTTGCTGGTGCAAATCTATGTCGATGACATAATATTCGGCTCAACGGACAACAATCTTTGCAAAAAGTTTTCTAAACTTATGCAAGGAAAGTTTGAAATGAGCAGTATGGGAGAGCTCAAGTATTTCTTAGGCCTTCAAGTGAAACAGTCTGAGGATGGAATCTTCATCTCTCAGACGAAGTTCACAAATGAACTCCTTAAGAAATTCGGTATGGAGAGTGCAACCTCTATGAGGACTCCAATGGGATCCACCATGTCTCTAGATAAGGATGAGAAAGGTAAACCTTTCGATGACACCAAATACAGAAGCATCATTGGATCCCTGCTCTACCTTACTGCCAGTAGACCGGATATTATGTTCTCCACATGTGTATGTGCCCGATATCAGGTGAACACTAAGGAATCTCACTATGTCGCTGCAAAGCGAATTCTAAGATACCTTAAAGGTACTCCTAATCTTGGCTTGTGGTACCCGAGGAACAATGATGTCGAGCTAATAGGCTTTTCAGATGCTGATTTTGCAGGGAGCAGGGATGACAGGAAAAGCACCTCCGGGACGTGTCAATTCCTCGGTCGGAGGCTTATCTCATGGAACAGCAAGAAACAAAATTGCGTTGCAACCTCCACTGTAGAGTCAGAGTATATCTCGGCAGGGAGCTGTTGCGCACAACTTCTTTGGATCTGAAATCAGTTGGCCGACTACAACCTTCAGTTCAAGGAAGTTCCAATGTACTGCGACTCCTCCAGTGCAATTGCCATTGCCAACAATCCGGTGTCGCACAGCCGAACGAAACATATTGAAGTACGCTACCACTTCATTCGGGAGCACGTGGAGAACAAGGATATCTCTCTCTGTTATGTCCCCACGGACAAGCAGATTGCTGATATATTCACAAAGCCCCTAGACGAGGCCAAGTTCAATCTTTTCAAGACTGAATTGGGAATGCTCAACTATGAGGAGTGAAGACTACAGAAGCTCCAGGCTAGTGCAAGAACCGAGGGGGAGCAAGGAACTCCGCGTGCGTACAGCTGCAAGAACTGAGGGGGAGCAAAAAGTCAATCGCTACAGACCCCGCTTTGTAGAAGCCGAAAAGGGGGAGTTTACCCTCTCGGGGTCAAGGCTAAGGTGTGGCTCCAGCTTGCTCCCAAGAAAGCGGTATTGGTAAGGGATAACTCCACCCAATGTTAAGTTTATGAATTTCATTTGCTTTCATTTTCATTCGCTCCATTCACCTTAGCTTGTAGGGTTTAGGCTTCTTCAAATAGGGGGAGATTGTTGGGTATTGTATCCACAATGTACCTGATTTGCAGAAGCCCCTGGACAAGCTAAGGAGAATAGACTATGTATTTGATAAACTTTTTCAAGTTGTACTTGCAGTTTCTCCACGCTAAGTGCACACCAATGTCAGGGTGCAGTAGGTCAATATACACGGATCTGCACGACGTAATCCCTCGTTGAGCAGATCAGTGTGTTGGCCTATGTGCACTCTCTCTATTGGAGTGCACTTACTTTCAAGTACAGGGCCGCTCATATGCAAGAGAAGACAAGGAGCATGGAGGATCAAGGAGCAGCTCCTAGGTGGAAGACGAAAAATCATCCAAGGCAGATTCGACGAGAATCACCAAGTGATTCTCGCCGAATCGGCGAGAATCACTTGGTGATTCTCGCCGAATCGACGAGAATCATCAATGATTCTCGCCGACTCCTTCTGGCCATCTCAATATGGTGCCAAGTAAGATTCGGCGAGAATCGCTTGTAATTCCCGCCGAACCAATTGTCATGCAGCCCATGGATACAAGTTGAATTCGTTGAGAATCGACAAGTAATTCGACGAGAATCACAATCGATTCTCGACGAATCGTCGAGAATCACTTGATGATTCTCGCCGATTCATCGAGAATCGTCTGCGATTCTCGCCGATTTTTCCTTGGCGTTTTCTCAGTTAATTTCCTGAACCGGATTCTGTCTCAGCTAATTTCCTGAACCGGATTCTGCCGCAGTTTACTATCTGGACCGGGACTTGGGGGTATCTCTGTGGGTCCCACAAACGGTCTTATTAGGGGTAGCTACAGTATAAATACATGGGTATTTTGAACAGTGCGAAGACAGAAAAATACGCGAGCTCACGGAAACCCTAAAATCGCGAAATCCTTCCGCCGCCTCCGTCGCCGCTCGCGCAAGTCCGTCGCCACCGATAGATCTTCTTCCCGATCTCCGGCGACAGTAGCTTAGCAAGGCTCGAGTCTCACGCGTCTATCCAGAGATCCCTTGTCTCTCGATTTGTTGATCGGAAACACTTCCCATCCGAATCGATCGAGACGACCGATCCTCGTGTGACCGTTGGTAGACCGAGCTTGCTTCGCATCGAAGTTTGGATCTCCAAGTTCAGCGGCTGCTCTTCTTCGTAGCCGCCGATCCCGAAGCTAGCCGCCGCTCGTGTGCCGCCGCCGGTTCCGGGGAGATCTTCTCCAAGCAAGACCAAGGTCGTAGACTCTTCATCGACTTCAAGAACACGTCGTCGACCAAAGAGGAACACCGGAGTCTCCAAGAGAAGTTTGTATCACGTGTACATTCTACCTTTATTTTATTGTAAAGGAACTTTTGTTCCGCGGTGTAAGGGTTGGGTGCAACCCGATTTGTGGGAGTGTTGACTCTCACGTGTGGAAGGGCTCCTTCCGTTAGTGAAGGGATTGGATTTCAATCCCGTTGGTGAAGTGACCGAGTCGTCCCTTGTTGGGGAGATAGGTCGAAGGGGGAAAGTGGATGTACCCAAGTCGGGGAACCACTACAAATTTGCTGTGTATTCTGTGTGCTGTGTTTGTTGTTTTTATTGTGCAGGTACATCTGTAAATTCCGCAAAAGAACCACACGTTACCTATTCCCCCCCCATAGGTACACATAGCCGACACTAGGTGGACTTTCAAAACTGAATAAGACTGAATCCTCCTGCAGTTGTTCCTTGACCTCTGTCACTTAAGATCCAGAATTGAATCTGAATCCTTCTTCTCAGCCTAGTTCCAGAGGCTGATTTCTTGGATGGAGCCCTCTCTCTCCAACTACTTAGATCTGCACTTGGACTGCAAGATCTTCTTGTGTTGATACTCTTAGTACCACTTCAATAATTTGTTTTTCAACAAACTGAACTTTTGAACAATAATCTGATCCACAATTTCTGTAAACTGTAGATGCCTATTTATAGGCCTTCTTCATGGTAACCGGCTGGTCCGGTCCATAACTGACTTCTGATATCTCTGACAGGTGCTGTAGACCGGCTGGAACGGCAGCTGTCAAGTCATCCAGTCATTTCTTGAAAATCTCTAACTGTCTGAAAGTGTCGAGACTTTCTGTCTTTAAGTGTCGACACTTATAGTCCAAGTGTCGACACATGCTGTGTAAGTGTCGACACAAGTCTACAAGGTGTCGACACAACTTCTTGTATGTCTCGACCCAGATTCTTCTTCATGTGTCGACACTGAAATTGAGTGTCGACACAAGTACTTCATCTTCTTTCTTTAGCTGTATTCTTCTAAGTGTCGACACATCACCTTTGTGTCGACACAACTTCTTGTGTTGTATCTGTTAAGTGTCGACACTGCTTCTTGGTGTCGACACATAGTCTTCTATGTTGATTCTTGCTGAGTGTCGACACAGCTCCTTGTGTCGACACTTGATTCTTCTGTTGAGACTTCAGCTGAGTGTCGACACATTCCCTTAGTGTCGACACTTGTACTTAGAATATTTTTGTTGATCTTTCTGATCTTTGCTAAGTGTCAACACAGCTCCTTGTATCGACACTTTCTTCAAGTGTAGAGTCTTTAGCTGAGTGTCGACACATTGTGCTGGGTGTCGACACTTACTTCATGTGTTGACTCTTCTGGTTGTGTGTCGACACATTGTGCTGGGTGTCGACACATACTTCAAATGCTGACTCTTCTGTTGAGTGTCGACGCATTGTTCTGAGTGTCGACACTTTAACTTAGTCTCTGCAGACTTTTGCTGAGTGTCGACACAGCTCCAAGTGTCGACACTTTCTGGTGTAGACACAGCTTCACTGAGTGTCGACACAGCTCCTTGTGTTGACACTTTCTGTCTGCACTTTTCTTCACTGAGTGTCGACACAGCTCCTTGTGTCGACACTTTCTGTCTGGTGTCGAATCTGCATCCCAGGTGTCGACACAATGACTCCAAGTGTCGACACTGCTTGTCTGGGTGTCGACACAAGCTTTCTTGAGTGTCGACACTTTCCCTCTGGGTGTCGACACATGGACTTAGAAACTTTTTGCTTCAGTCCAGTGATTACTTAACCTGCACAAGTAAACTCAACACACATCAAATACATTATGATGTATATCATTGAGTTGGGTGAGGCTTCTTCAAATCAGGTACATTTGACCAATGTACCCAACAATCTCCCCCTATTTGGAGAAGTCATAACCCTTAGTCAATGATATACACCATTCATAATTAAAAATTACAAAATGATGTAAAGCAGGTTATATACAGCAGGGTAAACATAACATGTATTAAATCACACATGTATACACATTCATCAGCACAGAACAAATAAGAAATAGACACATTCACAGAACAAACATGAAATATATGAATCATATATTGTTCTAATATCTGTCTTATACATTTTCAGAAGTTTACTAAATGTGTTACATCCAAAAGATTACAACATAAACTTCAAGAAAACTCTTAATCTATTTCTGCTCTGGCTCCTTAATTACTATGCCTTTGCCAGCTTGAACTTGAGCTTTGACAGGGGCTTCAACAGTTTCAGCATCAGCATGCTTCTTTCCTTTCAAGTCCTTCTTCTTAAGCTCTTCAGCTTTGATCTTCTGCCTCTCAAAATAGTGATATGGCTTAGGAAAGTACTTGCTAGGCTCCACTGCAGTAGGAGGTAGCTTTCCCATCTTTGCCTTCCTTCTGAATTGAACAATGGCTTCTTGTCTTATTTCATGTTTTCTCCATTCAGCTTCAGAGAACCACTTGTTCCTTTTATGAGTATTGTCCTTGGCAGCTTTCCAGACAGTTAATATGATATTCCTAGAGGTAGGGCTCCACTGTTCAAAGTCTGGCCTTTGTTCTGCTTGTTCCCTAAACCTCTTCTTTGACAACCTTGTCTCTTCTTCTTTCTGTAATGCCTCTTGCATGGCTTCAGATATAGGTTGAACAACCTTTTCAATATGGACATTGTCCTTGCCCCCAGATGGGCTGTACATGGTCTGGACCTCAGCATGAATCATTTCAAAGTCTGGAGGTGGATAAATGACCTGAGCTACTTCTGGTTGCTCACCTCCAAAATAAGCAGGGTTAATGCCTGATTCAGCAACATCTTGGTCATCACACAGAGGAGGGTATCCAAGTGTAGCCCTGATTGAATTTGATATCCATTTTGCATGCTCAGAACTTGCCTTGACTAACACTCTCTCCCCCTCTATGACTTCTCTAGCCATGTGATCTCTGACATCATCTTTTTGAAATCTGATCTGAATGTCCAAGTACCTGATCCCATCTTTAAAGTAAGGTTTTAGCTTTTGAAGTTGTTCAGATATGACCTTCTGGGAGGCTTGGATAGCAGTCTTTACAGCAGTAATTTCCTCTTGAAAGACTTTATCAAATTTTGCTTTAGCAGCATCAGTAGATGTAGAAGGTTCAGCATCCTTATTCTTTAATTCAGTGACAATAGCATTGTGGGATTCAGTCAAATTGTCATTTATTCTTAATTGATTTTCAAGAACATATCCTTGTTTCAATGCTATATCATCCACATGTGCCTTGATCTTCTCTTGGTGTGTTGCCAAATACACCACTGTATTTCCACCCTTGTGGAAGCAGTCTGTCATCTCCTTCTTGTTGAGATTCATCTCAAACCTTATAGATTTTATATCTTGGGCAAGATCAAACTGTAATGATCTGTGCCCTGCATCAACATAAGCCTCTATGGCTTTTCTTTGTTCATCCATTTTAATCTGCAGTGCAATCAGTAAAGCACTATAATCAACAGTTGGAGCTTGTTGAACTATAGGCTGTGGGGCTATAGTTTGCAGAGCCTTCTTGTAACTCTGGCTCCTTCTCTTGAATACATAGAGTTTCTTTTTCCTTGCCCTTACAATCTCCTCATCTTCAGAGGCAGATGTGCTGGCAATATCAACCCTCTCCTTAGGGCTTGGAGGCTTGTCAGCTTGCACATCTTGTGCCTTCTCAGTTTCTTGCCTTATAGGCTCCTCCAGAACTTGCATTTGCTCCCCCTCAGCAACAGCATTCTCTCCTTCAGCAGCATCAATTTCCTTGTCAAAATCTGCTTGATCCAAATTTAGGAACAAGTCTTCCATTATGTATTCAGGGGGTGAAGAAGCTGGAGACATTCTTTGTTCTTCAACTACTGGAGCAGGAATCTCTTCTTGTACAGCAGATGTGTCCTCTCTAACAATATCTGGAACTTGACTAGGCAGCTGTGTTTGCTGAGGAACATCAGACAAATTAGCATCTTCTATAAGATATTCTAAAGTTTTTAGATCAGTGAGTACCTCTTGAATGATGGTTGTGGCTTGCTCACTGTCCAGTGTAGATGCTGCTTCTACAACTGGATGCTCCCCCTGGCTTTGATCCCTGTGGATGGGGCTAGCTGGAGGCAGCTCCCCCTGGATCTCAGCATCAGCTGGAGGAGCAGGAGACTTCACTGCTGACACTTCCTCATGATCATCAGGAGTGAAAACAACCTGTTCTTCACTCCCAGAACTGTTGGAGGACTCTTGTGCCACAAGAGCTATCTTCCTTTTCTTCTTAGGAGGAGTGACTTTCTCAGTAACTGTCTTCTCTGGTGTTGGCATTTCCTTGGACAACACCATGTCCCATCTTGAAAAGATCCTTAGATCCATCTTCCTCATGTGATTTATCTTGCTGCCTGCAGCAGTATTCATTACCTCTGGTATGGTACCAGCTAGGTAGAGACTTATGATTCTGCCCAGATTGGGCTTCTTCAAGCTCTCCTTGATCTTGTCAAAAACCACTATTGACCAGTCTGTTTTCAGAGTGAATATAATCCTTGTCATGATTCCAAACATATAGGCAGACACTCTGTCATGCCCTCCAGGTTTGCTGAGCAAGACTTTTCCCACTATCTCAGACATGAACTTCCCTTGATTATTCATGCCTTTTCTGTTGAAAACAGATCCTATCTTCATCTTTGGATCTAGTCCACACCAGGTAAGAGCTTCCCTGGTCTTTGAAGCAGTCACCTCTTCTTCATCTTGAGTTCTTGGCAATTGAAGAATCTTCCTCAGACTTTTTGGGGTTACCTTAACCTTTTCTCCATGAACTCTGGATTTGATTTTGTATCCAGATTCATCTACTGCAGCTCCATTCAGAAATTCAAGCACCTCCTTCTTCCATATCTTAGTTGGTTCAGAAACTAAGTACTCTAACCCTGAATCGGCGACTAGGGTTACTACGGCCCTGATTTCTTGATCAGCATCGTCGAACGCGCCGCGCACAAGCTCATAGTCTTCGTTAACGTTCTCCTCAAGCTTAGGTGTCATTAGGGTTTGTAGAATTTGTCTTTAGAAAAGAGAGGTGTCGACACAGTAGTTTTGGTCTCGAAACTTTGAAAGCGTGTCGACAAACAAAGACAGAACCCTATTTATACCTTTCTGATTTTGAAGATGAACAGGCGGGACAGCTAACTTAAAATGTGTCGACACTGGCAACAAGTGTCGACACTGACTTATAATGTCTCGACACATATGTGTCGACACAAGTTTAGTCAACAGATTTTATGTATCGACACTTGGTTATGTGTCGACACAACATAACTCGACACATTGTCGAGACTTTACTTAGAAAATTCTGAGTAAAACTTAAGTGTCGACACCATATTGGATGTGTCGACACCTACTTGACATGTGTCGACACTAACATTCTGAAGTGTCGACACCACATTCCTAGATGTGTCGACACCTTTTTCCTGAAGTGTCGACACCACTATTCTGTGTCGACATAGACTTGTCTATGTGTCGACACCTTTTTACTTAGTCATTTTCAAATCTGTAAACTTACTCTAAGTTTATCATTCCTAGTTCAATTTTGAATCTATTGAACTTAGCTTCTTCTAGTGGCTTAGTAAACATATCAGCTACTTGTTCATCTATTTTAACATATTCTAATAAAATATCTTCTCTTTCTACATGCTCCCTAAGAAAATGATATTTAATCTCAATATGTTTTGTCCTACTATGGGATACAGGGTTATTAGCTATTGAAATAGCACTTGTAGAATCACAGAAAAGTGGAGTTCTACTTACCTGAAATCCATAGTCCTCTAGCTGATGTTGAATCCACAGAAGTTGAGCACAGCAACTTCCTGCAGCCACATACTCTGACTCAGCTGTGGAGATAGCCACACTGGTTTGCTTCTTGCTACTCCATGAAATTAGTCTCCCACCTAGGAATTGACAGGTTCCAGTAGTGCTCTTTCTATCATCTTTGCATCCTGCAAAGTCTGCATCTGAATAACCTGTTAGATCAAAATCTCCATTCCTAGGGTACCAGAGGCCTAGATAGGGAGTGCCCTTTAGATATCTCAATATTCTTTTGACTGCAGTCAAATGAGACTCTTTAGGGCAGGCTTGATACCTTGCACAAACACATGTAGCATACATGATGTCTGGTCTACTAGCAGTCAAGTATAATAGGGAGCCAACTATCCCTCTATACAAGGTTTCATCTACAGGTTTCCCTGCATCATCCTTGCTAAGAGACATACTTGACCCCATAGGAGTCTTCATGGTACTGGATGAATCCATATCATACTTCCTTATGAGTTCTAGGGTGAACTTTGACTGACAAATGGACAAACCACTCTCAGTCTGTTTAACTTGGAGACCCAAGAAAAACTTCAGCTCTCCCATACTACTCATCTCAAACTGACCTTGCATAAGTTTTGCAAACCTTTTGCAAAGGCTTCTTTCAGTAGACCCAAATATAATGTCATCTACATATATTTGGACTAGTATGACTTTGCCTCTAGATTCCCTAAGGAATAGAGTCTTATCTATTTTCCCCCTTGAGAACTTGTTCTCAATGAGGAAAACTAGATAGGGTTTCATACCAAGCCCTAGGGGCTTGCTTTAACCCATATAAAGCTTTCCTAAGTCTATAGACATGATGAGGTAGAGTTGGATCAACAAAACCTGAAGGCTGCTCCACATAGACTTCTTCTTTCAAATTACCATTTAGGAATGTTGACTTGACATCCATTTGGTATACCTTGAATCCTTGATAGGTTGCATAGGCCAAGAACATCCTTATGGCTTCCAGTCTGGCTACTGGAGCAAAGGTTTGATCAAAGTCAATACCTTCTTCTTGCCTATATCCTTTAGCAACCAGTCTAGCCTTATTCTTAATGATGACCCCTTGTTCATCCATCTTATTCCTGTAGATCCACTTAGTTCCTATTACATTGTGGTCTTTAGGTTTAGGAACCAATTCCCAGACCTTGCACCTCTTGAACTGATTAAGCTCTTCTTGCATTGCTTCAGTCCATTGTGGATCTTGTATTGCTTCTTCAAACTTCTTAGGTTCAACTTGTGACAGAAAGCTGGAATAGATTGCAGCATTCTGATTTCTGCTCCTTGTTTGAACTCCTTGTCTTGGATCTCCAATAATCAGCTCTACTGGATGATCTCTAAGATGCCTGTGGGCTGGAGGCATCCTCACTTCTGGTTGAACCACTTCAGCATCTGCATCATGCTGTATTCCTTGGATTTCTTCAGTAATTGGCACATGTAGTTCTCCCCCTGGACAACAGCTACTTTCTTCTACTTGCTGTCTTGCAGCAGGCACTTCTTCTATAGTAAGCTTGTCCATTTTCTTTGTCAAACCTGTGGGGCTGCATACACTGCTAGACAACTCATTATTAATAAGTTTAGTCTCATCAAAAACTACATGCACTGATTCTTCTACAACTTGTGTAGTCAAGTTGTAGACTCTATAAGCCTTACTATTATTGCTGTACCCAACAAAAATTCCCTCTTGGGACTTGGCAGCAAACTTAGTTAAGTAAGACTTCCCATTGTTAAGTATGAAGCATTTACAACCAAAGATCCTAAAATATGATAGGTTTGGTTTCCTGCCTTTCACTACTTCATAGGGGGTCTTGTTAAGCCTTTTAGTGATGGTAGCCCTATTTATAACATGGAATGCAGTGTTAACTGCTTCAGCCCAGAAATACTTTGGCAGTGATGTATCACTCAATAGGGTTCTACCAGTCTCTATCAAGGTTCTATTCTTCCTCTCAGCAATGCCATTTTGCTGAGGTGTTCTAGGTGAATAGAATTCTTGAAATATCCCAAAGTCTTCACACAGTTTTGTCAAGCTATCAGACTGAAATTCAGTACCATGGTCACTTCTAATTTTGACCACTGTACTATTTAGTTCATTCTGAATTTGCTTGACAAAGCTATAGAAGACACTAGGTGTTTCAGATTTCTGTCTTAAGAAGAACACCCAGGAAATACCTTGAGTAGTCATCTACAACTACAAAGGTATAGACCTTCCTACCTAAGCTGTGAACTGGCATTGGACCAAAAAGATCCAAATGCAAGAGGTATAAACACCTCACAGCATCTTTGTTCTCTATGCTTCTAAAGGTGGATTTAGTCTGCTTGCCCTTTTGACAAGCTGAGCAAATGCCATCTTTAACACACTTAACTTGAGGACCATTCCTCACTAACTCTTTGCTAAAGAGTTTGCTAATAGTCTTGTAGTTAAGATGGGCAAGCCTCTTGTGCCATTTGACACAATGAGAGACTGTCTCATCAGCTACAAGACAAACTGGAGAACCATTGTTCTCAACCATAATGTCTAGGCAGTAGACATTCCTCTTCCTATATCCTGTCAAAATGATCTCTTGATCACTTGACCTCTTGATATGACAACCATTTTTAGCAAATGAGATGTCATACCCTACATCACTTAATTGACTTATACTTATTAGGTTGTGTTTCAACCCTTTAACATAAGCCACTTGAGTAATGGTAACTAAGTTTGTAGAAATGTTACCAAATCCTTTGATGATTCCTTTTTCAGAACCACCAAAGGTTACTTTTGGACCATCTTTTACTGGAATGTAGTCCTTTAGTAATCTTCTTGTTCCAGTCATATGTCTGGAACATCCACTGTCCAAGTACCATGTTGGGTTATGGCCACTTGGACTCACCTGCAAAACAGATTAATGAACCTTAGAACCCAAAGAAGTCTTGGGTCCTTGGTACATGTTAGTCTGTAATCTGACAAAACTTCCTACTGGCTTTCCACCAGGTAGCTTGCTACTCACCTTGGCACTGACATTGTGCCAACAGTCCACTGCAAAATGGCCAATTTTGCCACAGCAGCAACATTCAAACTTGTTGTACCTTTGCTTAGGTACAGCCTTTGCTGTATTATCTACAGCAGTCTTGTTGAATGCTGGGGCTTTGCCCTTGGACTTAGACTTGGACTGCTCAGTCCTTGCAGGTTTAATAAAGCCCAGTCCAGCCTTGCCTTTTTGATGAACAAATTCATCAATTAAAGGTAATACTGACTTAGGTTTAGAAAACCTAGCAACTAAGTCCTTCTCCTTCTGAAGATTGATCTCCAGACTCTTAATTTGATCATTCTTAAATGATATAGTACCCATCTGAATCACTGTTATGTGTTTCAGCCTAGCTATCTCATTCAGCTTTTGATCAAATTGCTTCTCAAAATCTGTTGCAGCAGCTTTAAGATCAGCAATTTCCTTTGCCTGACTTTTGGCTAAGGACTTGCTTTTCTTGTAAGCTTGCAACAGCACCTTATATTCATCTATAAGTTGATGAATATCATCCTCAGACTCAGATACACTTTCATCACTTGATGAAGATGAATCTGATTCTGAACTAGAACAAGAAACTGAATTTAAACTTGAACTTTGTACCTGACTGGGTCCTGGCTGCTCCAGGATTTTGGCACTCTCTGTCAAAGCCATTAGTCCTTGGCATTGACTGTCTTCTTGTCCATAAATAGACTCCATGATCTGCATGAATTCTTCCTCTTCTTCTCCAGCAAACAGCCCTATGTAGGCTTCAGCCTCAGACTCAGTTTCTGAAGAAGAGATATCTAATAGAGTCTTCTCCTTCTTGGCAACAAAAGACTTCTCTTTCTTTCCTTTAAAGTGAGTCTTTTTCCTGTCACCAGATTCCTTTCTCTTCTCTGGACAATCTGCAATAACATGGCCCTATCTATTGCAGCAGTAGCACACTATCTTAGATCCAGTTGCCTTGCTTGACTTTGTCCTCTTCCTGTCTTTCTTTGAAGGCTTTTTCTCCTGATAAAAGACTTCCTTTCCCTTTGAAGAAGAAGGTCTTGACCTCCATTGTTTCTTCTTCAAGAATTTCTGAAAGTGTCTAGTGAAGGCAGCAAAGTCTTCATCACTTTCACTGCTCTCATTCTTTGTGCTGACTGACTCATCAGACTCTGAATCAACTACCTCTGGAGGTGGAGTTGATGACTTATTCCTGCACTTTTTGGGAACTTCTGTCTTGAAAGCAACTGATCTTTCCTTGTGTTCAGTCCTTGTTGATTTCTCCTCCTCTCTCCTCACTGTCAATTACATCTCATATGACAATAACTTGTCAAACAGTGTAGGAGGAGGAATTTCCCCCAACTTAGTCATTTCTCTTATGGCACAGATCTTTGTGTCCCAATCTTTGGTTATGGACCTTAAGAACTTATCATTTAGTTCATAGTTACTGAACTCTCTTCCATAAGACATGAGTTTATTAACTATTCTGTAGAACTTCTTGTAGCACTCAGTTATGCTATCACCTTTACCTTGTCTAAAGCTCTCATACTCCTGATTTAGCAAGGATTTTCTTTCTTGCCTGACTTCTTCAGATCCTTCCATATACACTATAAGAGTGTCCCACATCTCTTTAGTTGTCTTACAGTGTATAAGATTCTGAAATGTTGCATCATCTATGGCACTTACAATAATGTTTTGTGCCCTCTTGTCCATTGTAGCTAGGACAATCTCATCCTTAGTCATCTCAGAGAAATCCTTTGGAGTTCTCTGATTTGCATCCAAAATAGAAATCTTCATTGGCACATAAGGCCCTTCCTTTACTGTGATGTAGATTCTAGGGTCAGAGGCTTCCATAAATAGCCTTACCCTTTCTTTCCAGATCCCAAAGATCTCTTTCCTGCATATGGGTAATTTCATGGAACCCAATTCCTTGTGATTCTCAGAAGAACCCATGTTTCTTGATTTTCTTGAATTTCTTGAAACTGTGTTTTGTCTTACACTGAATCTGCCAAACAGGATCTCCTCAGACTGTTAGTCCTTTTTGAGGAACCTGGCTCTGATACCACTTGAAAGATATGGTACCTAAACACCTAGAGGGGGGGGGTGAATAGGTGACCTAATCCTTTTCTAACTTTACTGGCAGCAAATAGTTTATTATCACAGATTTTTAACTTTTGCACAGCAATCACAAAGTATTCACAGCATACACAGCACAATCACAGCACAACACAGTGGTTTATAGTGGTTCCCCAAGATATGGGTACATCCACTTCCCCCTTCGCCTATCTAGCAGTGTACTAGATTCGGCCAAACTCCTCCACGGTCTCAGAACCCAAATTGGTTCCTACACCTCAGGCCCAAAGCCTTACAACTCAGCTTTATCCCAAAGCCTACACTCAGCCAATCAAGGCCTACACTCAGCCAACCAAGGCCTACACTCAGCCAACAAGGCCTACACTCAGAGATCTCAATCTCCTACACTCAGGCTAACAAGCCCTACCCTCAGCCTTTATAGTTATAGGCTTACAATTCACTCAGATCCAAAGGATCCTACAAGATAAAAATGTTTTACAAAAATTAACTCAACAACTCAGAAATGAAAGAGGGGAGTTGAGAGTTTCTTGATGAGTTCTTGGAAGAACTCAGCTGGATTCACCCTGACTTAGCTTTCTTCAAAGCTTCTTGAGTAGAACTGAATAAGACTGAATCCTCCTGCAGTTGTTCCTTGACCTCTGCCACTTAAGATCCAGAATTGAATCTGAATCCTTCTTCTCAGCCTAGTTCCAGAGGCTAATTTCTTGGATGGAGCCCTCTCTCTCCAACTACTTAGATCTGCACTTGGACTGCAAGATCTTCTTGTGTTGATACTCTTGGTACCACTTCAATAATTTGTTTTTCAACAAACTGAACTTTTGAACAATAATCTGATCCACAATTTCTGTAAACTGTAGATGCCTATTTATAGGCCTTCTTCATGGTAACCGGCTGGTCCGGTCCATAACTGACTTCTGATATCTCTGACAGGTGCTGTAGACCGGCTGGAACGGCAGCTGTCAAGTCATCCAGTCATTTCTTGAAAATCTCTAACTGTCTGAAAGTGTCGAGACTTTCTGTCTTTAAGTGTCGACACTTATAGTCCAAGTGTCGACACATGCTGTGTAAGTGTCGACACAAGTCTACAAGGTGTCGACACAACTTCTTGTATGTCTCGACCCAGATTCTTCTTCATGTGTCGACACTGAAATTGAGTGTCGACACAAGTACTTCATCTTCTTTCTTTAATTGTATTCTTCTAAGTGTCGACACATCACCTTTGTGTCGACACAACTTCTTGTGTTGTATCTGTTAAGTGTCGACACTGCTTCTTGGTGTCGACACATAGTCTTCTATGTTGATTCTTGCTGAGTGTCGACACAGCTCCTTGTGTCGACACTTGATTCTTCTGTTGAGACTTCAGCTGAGTGTCGACACATTCCTTTAGTGTCGACACTTGTACTTAGAATATTTTGGAAATAATTCTGTTCTTTGTTAAGTGTCGACACAGCTCCTTGTGTCGACACTTTCTTCAAGTGTTGAGTCTTCAGCTGTGTGTCGACACATTGTTCTGGGTGTCGACACATACTTCAAATGCTGACTCTTCTATTGAGTGTCGACACATTGTGCTGGGTGTCGACACTTACTTCAAGTGCTGACTCTTCTGCTTAGTGTTGACACATTGTGTTGAGTGTCGACACTTGTACTTAGTCTCTACAGACTTTTGCTGAGTGTCGACACAGCTCCAAGTGTCGACACTTTCTGGTGTAGACACAGCTTCACTGAGTGTCGACACAGCTCCTTGTGTCGACACTTTCTGTCTGCACGTTTCTTCACTGAGTGTCGACACAGCTCCTTGTATTGACACTTTCTGTCTGGTGTCGACTCTGCATCCCAGGTGTCGACACAATGACTCCAAGTGTCGACACTGCTTGTCTGGGTGTCGACACAAGCTTTCTTGAGTGTCGACACTTTCCCTCTGGGTGTCGACACATGGACTTAGAAACTTTTTGCTTCAGTCCAGTGATTACTTAACCTGCATAAGTAAACTCAACACACATCAAATACATTATGATGTATATCATTGAGTTGGGTGAGGCTTCTTCAAATCAGGTACATTTGACCAATATACCCAACAGTATCCAAGGGGGCGTCTGCGGTTTGTTGAATTTTAACAGAACTTCTCGTGGATAACATTACCTCTCACAACCCTAACGAGGAAGGACCAGAAGTTTGTTTGGTCGCCGGCGTGCGCGCAAGCTTTCGAAGAACTAAAAGGTCATCTGACCATGACGCCTATTCTATGCTCGCAATGTGGGATAGAATGCTTTGAGATCTACAGCGACGCTTTAGGCAACGTCTTAGGCTGCATTTTGTTACAGCATGGGAGAGTAATAGCTTATGATTCACGCCAGATGAAGGTGCATGAGAGGAATTATCCGGTCCATGACTTGGAATTAGAGGCTGTAATTTTCGCATTAAAACTCTGGAGGCACTATTTGTACGGCATGAAAGTCGACATTTGCACATATCATAAGAGCTTGAAGTATCTGTTAGATTAGAAGGACCTAAATATGCGCCAGCAAAGGTGGATGAAGTTCCTTGGGGACTACACCTTCAAGATATATTATGTTCTTGGCAAAGGTAATGCGGTTGCGGATGCGTTAAGTCTCAGAGCTCCCGTGCAGGCCAGTTGGTTAAGGATGCATGATGATCTTTTCGTTCGAGATTTGGAGGCCTTAGAGATCTCTTGTGTTGATAGGAGGTCGAATGTTGAAGCGTGTTTGAGTTGGATTGAGGTACAGTATGACCTCACCTGTCGGATTGGGTAGAATTTGGATTTGGATGACAGCATGAAGCGGCTCATGGCTGAGGCTTTGGATGGGTCTAATGCCTAGTTTAAGGTTGATAATGGGCTGTTGTGGAAGGACAGTCATTTGTGCGTCTCAAAAGTAGGTAAAATACGGGAGAAGTTGATGTATGGGCCTCATTACACCAAGTACTCAATCCACCCAGGGAGCACAAAGATATACAAACACATGAAAAAGTTGTTCTAGTGTCCAGGACTAAAAAAGGACATAGCGCTCTATGTGGCTAAGTGTCAAACGTGTGCTTTAGTGAAGGTTGAATGCCAGAAGCCCGGAGGATTCTTGAAGTCTTTGCCTATACCAGAGGGGAAGTTTGACGATATATCCATGGATTTCGTGCATTGTTTGCCAAGATCGCAGAAGGGAAATGACATCATCCTGATGATCGTAGATCGTTTGACGAAAGTGTCGCACTTCATCTTAAGTAGGAAGGATGATTTAGTGGAAAAATTATCAAAATTATATGTGGATAATATTGTATGATTGCACGATGTGCCCCATAGCATCGTGAGTGACCGAGATGGGCACTTCACGTCTAATGATTGGAGGCTAGTACATCAACTGTTGGGTACCAAACTAAAGTTCAATACGTCCTTTCATCCGCAGATGGATGGTCAAACCGAAAGGGTAAACAGAACGATGGAGGACATGCTTCGTATGTGCGCCCTAGATTTTGGTAATAAATGGGAGGATCACCTATATATGATCGAATTCGCTTACAACAACAACTACCAGGCAAGCATTCAAATGGCACCCTTCGAGGCCCTATATTGTAGAAAGTGTCGTACTCCGTTGTCATGGTTGGATACGGGCGAGTCAAAGCTATATAAGCGAAAGGAAATTGAGGAGGTGACTTCTATTGTTAGGTCAATCAGGGAGCGGTTGTTGATAGCGCAAGATAGACAGGATAAATATTACAACGCCAAGCACAAAAATGTTGAGTTCGTCGTGGGCGATTGGGTTTAACTGAAGATCAAACCGTTCAAGGGTGTGTCAAGGGTTCGACGGCTGAAAAATCTAAGTCCAAGATACCTTGGACCGTTTGAGGTTTTGGAGCGCGTTGGTGAAGCCGCTTATCTATTGAAGCTTTCAACAGAGCATAGTGGTTTGCATGACGTATTCCACATATCTGTATTGCGAAGGCGGTGCAAGAGCCTACGCTAGAGATCATTGCTGAACAAGTACCGGTGGATGGTGGGTTGACAACGAAGGTCAAACCTATTCTTATTGAGGATGTAGAAGTCAAGAAACTTCGTAATAAGGAAATCAGGATGGTCAAGATCCGATGGGACAATCGTGATCGAGAGGAGCTATCATGGGAGCGGGAGCAAACCATGAAGTTAGAGTTCCCCAAGTTGTTCGACTGAGGTACACGTTGTAAATATTATTACTTTATAAAAACTTTTCCTGTAATGCATAATTTCGGGACGAAATTCTTTAAGTGGGGGAGATTTGTAATGCCCCAAGATTTTCGAAGCAGGAAAAAGGGTTGTCTGGAAGTTATCGCCCGGCGCTACGACTAACGCTGGCATTAGCTTCGGGGTAGTTGTCCAGAGGCATCGAGAGCATTGAGTGAGCTCAACTGGCGTCTAGTGCTATCGTGCGGAGATAGGGGTTATCAGGAGGCGATAGCAGGCATTGAGAGAGTCAAGAGCATCGAGTTGAGCTACCACCCGGCGGTAGTATTACCGCAGCGGTAGTATTACCACAGCGGTAGTATTACCGCAGCGGTAGCATGGTCAATTAATTTGACAGAGCTCTCGGGTTGTTACCACGCGGTGACAACAGTTATCGCGCGACGATAGCGTGGGTGGTCTTTTCATAACTGACGCCAGGTACTGTCTGGCGGTAATTACCTATCATGTGGCGTTAGCGATTATATAACCGTGTAGCCACATGTTGGCTTGTGATTGGAGGGCCAGGGCAGTTACATGCAAAACAAGGGATTGAATAACAGTATCGTGCGATGGTAGCTAGTTATTGCGCGGTGGTAGCTCGGTTTATAATGCTGGTTTGGCCATTTCACTTCATTTCTTTGGAGTTTGATAACTTGGCCTAGTTTTCTGAAGTAGGAGCAGCAGCGACGGAAAGGGGAGTTTATGTCGTCGTTCGAGATTCGGAGTTCAGATTCACAAAGCGAGTTTGGATCTACGGAGGCAAGGACAGAGTGGTCGATTTCAACCGTCTAGATTTCTCCCATGGCGCCAAAGTGGACTTTAAGGGTAACGACTCTTTTACTTGGACATGTGAAGTCCTTTATTTTGGCATTAGAGGGTAGTCACTCCACGAACACGTGGTTGTGGTTCTCCCGACGGGTAGACCTGTGTATCCCCGTTAGATTTCATTTAGATATGGATTCGAAGTACAGAATAGGCATGCTGTGTGAAGCCCATCCGGACGGGTTGGTCTGGATTGGTGATGTTGTATGTTTTGTATGTCAGAGAAGACTTTGTGGTAATCACGTAGATTTTCGGAGTCACTGGGTGTGCAGATGACTGCATTGAGAGTACTGGGGGTAGTCTCCAGGAAAACACCCGAGTAAGGGGAAGAAGCGATAGTCTTTCCCTTACCACGCGGTGGAAGTGCAACCACCGGAGGTAGCTCCCTGTGAGCATTGTATTATTTGTTGAGAAGCCTATCTCGTAGGGACTTGATGGCTAATGTTATGAGGCATGCCTCTTTGAGACCTGGGGGCCAATGTTTTGGGCGTGAGCTTAATTTGCTCAGCTTTGGTGGTCGTGAGTGTTACCCTAAGATCATAATAGTGTTATGAATCATACGGATTGGAAAGGGGATGTTGACACGCATCGTGGCTTGTTGCGCCCGATGATTTGAGCACCGAGAAATAGCTGAACTACACCCAACCCTATGTTGATCGACTTGGAGTGAGTCAAAGTGTGGATTTTAAGCCACCATGACTTTGTTGTATCCATAGGGGCGTTGTCTTTGGCTTTGGCTCTGAAATACTTGAATGCTCAAATGTTGCTAACCGTCATAGAGAACAGAGGTGTGACTCTTGAGGTTCTGTGCACCAAGAATGTTCCCTAAGAGCACGGGTTGTTGGGTGTTTTTGTCGACGTCTGTGACAAATGGTGCTTAAGTTGCATGTTTCTATTGCCATATTATTTTTATATGAATGCCTGCATGGAAGGGGCACCGCCACCTCGAGTGAGGGGTGGGGTCATTATAATTAGGTCAGCTAAGCTGACCGTTGCTTTTGTTTGCCACCATTGCGGTGGAATATTTCTTGTAGGTGCAGCCGAGCCAAGCAGCATATAGCGGGCTGAAACCCAGGATAGCAAAGCTGGCCCTTGAAGGCCAAAGCGAATTGCCTGTTTTGTTTATTTGTTACTCATGTGTGGCCGGCCTGCATGATGATGTACGCAAGATAGTTTAATTTGAGTAAACCTTGTAAGGCCTTAAGGCCAAAACTTCTTCGTGTATTTATTATTCATTCCTAGTTGTGGTAATGGACATTCATGTTGTTGTTGGGTTCTAATTTTAACTTTTAAATTACTTATGTTAGAATGCACTCTATGTCAGGATGCGAAATATTGGATTATGGTTTCAATTTAGTAACTCCTTGGTCTGTCCGTAGTATGTTGCGTCGAGCCCCGGCCAGCCCTTTTATTATATGCTATGTGACGGATGGGTGTGTTATAGGATTCAAGTGTGAATCTGAGTTGTAGGGTCCTTTGGATCTGAGGTAGGGCTATCCTACTAGGCTGAGTGGTAGGGCCTTTTGGCTTGAGGTAGGTGGTCTTTTGATCACTGAGTTTTAGGAGCAAGCTTTCTCTAAGGTAGGGCATTGTGCCTGAGTTGTAGGTCTTGGAGGAACCGAGTTTTGGAGAAGGGACTTGTCTAACAAGCTGTTAGAAAGGTAAGGGGCAGTAGACGTACCCATAATTTGGGGAACCACTATAAATATTATGTGTGCTTTTTGTGGATTGTCTTGAAAGCAATCTAACATGGCTAAATCACAACACACCAAGTTAAAGAAAATCTTAAAAGGCTAGAAAACCTATTCACCCCCCCCCCCCTAGGTGTTTAATTACCTTGGAATTAAATACTTTCAATAAATTCACAACCCTATCTTATTTTGGTCCTTGTGAAATTTATTGCTTGTGCTAGCGTTATGATTTCTGATAATTCAATATCATATATGGTTGTGCTTCAGCAGGTCTAAAATAAGTTTTTTGTTTTCGCTTGTGCCGCTCAGCCGCCTCCATCAGTTTCAGTTTTTTAAGACAAGTAGATCTCTCTCTCTCTCTCTCTTGCAAATATTGAGCTAAATTTAATGCGTCTGTTCTTATGATTATTTGACGTCACTTTTGGATATTTAATCTGCCAAATGAATTTGAATCTTGAACACCTAATCTGACAACTTAGTAGGTTAAGGTTTAAAATAGTCGAAATGACATGAGTTTGTGGTTATGAATGAATTTATTTTGATAGTCACCTACATGAATGATTCTTATTTAGATTTTTTTACTTAGGGTGACATGAGTTAGTGTAAGTAGGTGATTTTAACTGAATTCTCACTTTGATGAATTTTTTCTCATTTGATAAATAATTTGAAGAATAGTAGAGTTATGATTCATTTGAGGACTAGTAGGTTTTGAGCATGAACATTAAATAATTTGAATGATAACTGTTAAGATTCCTTGCTGGCGATTAAATGATTGGTGTTTTATGTCATGTTTGTATCGTACACATCTTTTACTTGGAAGATATTTGTGTTTGAAAATGGTTTAATTAAGATAAGTATTGTTATCCTAGGATCAATGCATATCAACTTACCCATGTGATTTACTTGAAAAACCTTCTTGTTAATAATAACTTAATCCCTGAAACCCACGAAGTTCAAAACTCATTTCCTAGTTTTTGGTGTCATCAAATCTTTTTTCTTATGTCTGTCTAGTTCTAAGACTTGAGTAAATATTGTTCCTTTACTTGATTCCCACTTTCCATGTTTATGGACTCTAATCTTGTACATCTGCATCGATTAATTTGTAATAAGTTTTGATATGTTAGAAATCTCCTAAATCATGAATCTTTAAAGTCATTAATGTTATAAGCAATCATTGAAAGGTAATATTAAATTGATGTGACGCTTTGACTCAAGTTTTCATTTGACTGGAAATGGAAACTAATAAATGGTCATAACAAGCATAATTACTTTGATAAGTTTTGCATTTAGACTCATATATAAATCATGTGCATCAAATAAAAACACTTACACTTTTCACTAATTACAGCTTATGACATTACGTGATTGAATCCTTGCTTTACTCCAGAGTAGTATAATAATTTAACTTGTTTTTGTCTAACTCATTTACTAGCTTACTTGTTAGTTTTGTTTCATGAAAACTACTACACATCTATTTTTATTTCTCTTACTAGTTGTACTTTACCTTGCTTATATTATCAATTTTTTGAGACTTTTCCTTCTTATTTTGGATTTGTCTTAGCGTTCGTGTCTGCTCCGCCTTCTTCCTGAGCCCGATCTGCGTCAAGCTTCAGTTTTTATATTTAAGTTTCATTTCTTTTACTGTCAGATATTTCTTTTATGCAATAATTAGGCAAAATTATCAAATTGGTCCCTAAATTTTGGGAACTTTTTCAAATCAGTCCCTAAACTTTTAAATGATTCAAATAAGTCCTTAAACTGTTAAAACCAGTACAATGAGTCTACCCTCATAGGGACCAATTTGATATTACTTTGAACTGATTTTAATAGTTTAGGGACCTATTTGAATCATTTGAAAGTTTAGGGACTGATTTGAAAAAGATCCCAAAGTTTAGAGAACAATTTGATAATTTTGCCTAATAATTATGATCAGTAAATCATGGATGATTGCTATGCTATATAATGTGCATTTGAATTTAATATTGTTTGTATGTTCATTCATCTGAGGTTGTTATTGCATGAAATTTGTATCTGAATGTGTCATAAGTTTTATTAAAATGCGAAACAACTAATTTCCTTCAAAATAATTGTTTTAAAACCTAATTATCAATTTCTTCACTCTCGACTTACACGCATGGATTTTCTTTTCGCTCATGCCTGTGGCATCACGACCCGCCCGAAGCGCACTGACTTTTGTTGAGATGGATCGTGACATCTGTAATTTGAGTCACTACCACCACACTATCTTCAGCTGAAAAGGTGTGGCAAAAGAAATCGCTTCAATTCACCCTTTTTCCTCGTAAAGAGCATGTCCACTTGCCCCTAATAAAAAATACACACTCACTATCAATGTGCAAGACTCAGCAAAGAATGATACACACAACATGTACATATGTTCTACGACTCACCCTGCCAAATTTGCTCAACTTGCTTCCACTTGCACCAATGTTCTACAATGGAGCATACTTATTCACCTTTCCCTGGACAAAAGCAACATTTCAAACATTCAACGCAAACATCCATGCATGGTCATGTTATGCACTAGTAACACCCATGCACACAACCCAATTTGTTCGCCCTTTTGGATTCCAATATGAACAATCACGCATACCATGGATCCGTTTCAAGGTCATTGTGACAACTGACAACCTTCGAGATACAACTACTGCCCGAACACCCAACACACTAGTAGCAAGAAATAACTATCACTGTGTAACGGTCCAAACCGCCCCGCTCTAGTTCTGCACCAGAGGAACACATCTGGTCTCACCACCGGGCTGCAGCCCACGCACCCCAAAGCCTCTCCGCTCTTGTTTCTCGGCCGTGGCGCATTGTTGAGGCGGGGTCTCGAACCCGCAACCTCCTTGATAAAGAGCCCCCACAATGTGTCACGGTCGAGAAACAGGTGCGTAGAGGCTTTGTGGTGCTTGAGTTGCAGCCCGGTGGCGCGACCGGATGTGTTCTTCTGGTGCAGAACAAGAGCGGGGCGGCTTTGGATCGTTACAATAAAAAGTGATTGGGCAACTCAATTGGTGATAAAGAGTGATTTGAAGACTCTTTATCAAGGAGGTTGCGAGTTCGAGACCCCGCCTCAAAAATGCACCGCGACCGAGAAACAGACGCGAAGAGGCTTTGGGGTGCTTGGGCTGCAGCCCGATGGCGAGACCGGACGTATTTCTCTGGTGCAGAACCAGAGCGGGGCGGCTCTGCATCGTTACACACTGCCAACTGCAATTTTGTATTTGATGAAAAAAAAGTTGAGGGACAACTTTAGGGAAGATTAGTGGTGGTGGTGGAGTAGCAGTGGGTGTACTTGTGCACGAGCTAATGTCATCACAGGCGTACAAGGAGACTCAATACACAACTATCCTTTTGTTAAAAATACATACAAATAGTATTATTGGAGCATAACTACACATAAATGAGATATCTTTTCATGCTTCGTTTGGCGTGGCTCGATGAGTTTGGACAAAAATGTCAGCATTATAGAATGCATGTTTGGCAAGACAATGAATATAACCACCACCAAGAAAAGTAAAGTAGGTTTAAAAATAAAAGTGGGTGAAGATCGTTAAGTGAGGTCGGGTATTCATGAACGACGGTTTATAACCACCGCGTTCACGACAGCCACCACCGTGCCAAACAGAGCCAAAAATAAGAAAAAAAAAGTTAGATATAAACTTTAGTACTATCAAAAATTAGTTCTTACCTATTTTTTCAACTCAACGACACCTAAATTAGTAGAATAGATGAGAACCCCCAAAAAAAATTAGCACTACAAAACATGCTCTTGAGAATAAATATTAAATAAAACACTTCACACTAAAAAGAGTTTAAAAAGATCGCTCATTTAAACTTCAAGAACAAAAGAAAGATCAAAAGCTAAAGATAATACAGCAACAATAACAATAACAACAACATTCAAGTCTTTATCTCATTATAGTGGGTCCAGCCATATAGATCCATTGTCCTCATTGTGCCCTATCTTTTGTCATAATCTCACTAATGTCTAAGTATATCATGTTTTTCCTTACAGTTTCATTCCAAGTCTTTATTCGTCTACCCTTCCCTCATTTAACATGTCTAGTGACTAGACTTTCACAACGCCTAATAGGTGTCTCTAATATCCTCCTTTGTACGTGTCTAAACCATCTTAGACGAGTTTCTCGCATCTTCCCTGCAATTGGTGTTACCCCTGTCTTATCCTGATACTTTCATTCATAATTTTATCCAATCTCTATGTCCCCACATCAAAAGTTAAAGATAAATTTTAGTAAAAAATAACAATATGAAGGATACTCACATGGGGACAAAATGGTAAATTTCCTCCAGTAAAGAACTTCAATATCTATCATAAGCAAGAAATCCTGCATAGAAAATTCGAAAACGTTTCACCGATAAATTTAATCACGTAAAAAAAAAATTCAGAAGTCATGTAGATCATGGCTCTATTTGGGGCAGCTCTCGCAGATGAAAAATTTCTATTACAGCCACTAGAGCTAAATTTAGATTGTTTAGAAGGACAATTCTTTGAAAATCTCTGTTGTGAAAATCCCGCCTGAGCTGATTTTTAGGAAGCTAGCGACCCCGCGCTTGGTGCTCTAAAAATCGCTTCTCATTCCCTCTCTTTCGTTCCTGATCTCTAGTGGGCGAGGGCTGCGAGCGATCCCACACGTGTCTTCTTCCAGATCTCTGGCGACGGCGGCGGCCACTTCCAGATCTGCGTCGACTGCGGCAACCTCTTCAAGATCTGCGGCTGCAGCAGCGACCACTTCCAGATCTCCGGCGACAGTGGCGACCACTTCCAAATCTCTGGCGACAACACTTCCTCTTCCAAATCTTCAACGATAGCGGCGACAAATAGTTGTTTTCCCTTCCGGTCTCACATGCATCCCGATCTCCAGCATAGCAGCGACAGTGCTAGGGATTTGACGATGTTGGCGAGCTTCTCGACGGGGATTCAACACCCTCTAGTTTCTCGTTTTTCACATCCAAAAGCCGCGACCTGCTCCATGCAACCCAATATATTTATTTTTTCTTTTTTCTATTCATTACAGAAAAGCAATCGACTGATGCTGGTCTGGAAGAGGCAGAACGCTAAAGTGGGAGAAAGCTCAAGTTGAGATCAAAATAGCATACAACATTTCAAAACAACTTCTCAAAATTTTCTCTTCAAACAGCTCTATTCGATGAGCAAATTTTCAATTCACAACAACTCTTCCAAACAAAGCCAAAACCTAATCAATTTCAGCTTCTCTTATGCGCTAGCTCCCAAGTTGGCATCCAAGAGTTTCCTCTACTTCTAAGGTGTTTGTTTTAGTTTTGCCAAGTTATTGACAAATCTTTTTTTTACATCATTAGTATAACAGGTTTGAAAGGGATTTTGCGTTACAGGATCAAAATGATCTGATCCATGCAAACAATATAAAAATTTAAATAAATACCATATAATAATTTAAGGACTTAAGCTTTACATAAAATGATTATACATTAAAATAAATAACATAAAATTATATGTGGATATAATATAAGAGCGAAAAAATACCAATTAACATTGTAAGCAAAATCATGCTACAAGAGCACGGATTCATACTCCTTAGAATTTTACAAAGTGTAAACCGTTGTAAGCAAAATCATGCTATAATTAATGAAAGAATCAAATAGTGTAACAAGCAATTGAAATTCACAAAAATACAAATAGAAACAACGAAAACCTACTAAATCCTAAGAGCCAGATGAGATATCTTTGGGAACTTCCCAAAAAAGGTAAAAAAAAATCAAGTGATTTAAAGAACAAATAATTTGCTAATACTAAAATTGGAGCATACACTAGAGGCTCCGTTTGGTGGGGGCGGTCATGAATGCCTTGGTTAAATTGTCATTTGTTAATGCCCACCTAAGGAACTTCATACACTTTTATGTTCAAATGGATGATATTTGTTAGGTGATCCTTGACGAATGACATTTTAACCCATACATTTATAACCGCCAAATGGAGCCTTAGTGTAAATATACTGTTCAAACGCCATGGTTATTAGTAAGAACTATACCCGAGACAAAATTGATTAGGCCATAAATAATGGGAAATCAGACCAGCTTGAAGACCTATATAAAGGACACGGTTTTTTTTCTAAGATATTTTTGTTATATTTTGTAGGAATGGTAAATATGTAATACAAAATACCAAACATCCATAATAAATGGAGAGACAAAATATGATTAAAATTATGCAACTCCATGAATCCAAAACCTCATCAATTGCCTAGACCGCCATACAACAACAATCAAGCTTTCATCCCTCTATAGTGGGGTCACCCTTGTGCCCTATCTTTGGTCATAATTTCACTAATGTCTAAGTACATCATGCCTCGACCTGCAAAATGGAGAAAATATTAAAATTAGACAGTAAAATTAACGAAAAAATTATTAACTAAAATACTCAAATTTTGTACCAATGTATTTGTATCAATTTTGTTGACAACCCGTTGCAACAGAGACTTCACTATCTACATGAAATATTATGTCAATGAATTTAAAATTAACAAAAAATATTATATGTATGAATAGCAAACATGCATACCTTATCTTAAGGCTCGGCAACTCTTAACTCATGATACATAATTTCATTCTTCTGCAATGAATGTGTGATATCTCATCCACATATGGATCACCGGCGGAAGTGGAATACCATCGTGTATTAACAGTTGAATGAAGTGATTGTTCACAAAACCAATAAAAATAGTCTTCCAAGCCGTTAGAGGGGTGGAATGCAACGGTAGACCCATGTTCGACATTTTGAAATTTTGAAAAAGGAACAACCAAATTGTAACATGATGCAATGACTAGACCCATGTTCGACATCGACATCCACTTGTTAAGGGGAGTTGTAGTACAATCAAGAAATGTCAAGAGTTCTCTTTCTTACAATGTCGCGGATGTTGTTAACGCACTGGTAACATAAAAAGTTTCCTAAGATTTCGTACGGAATTTGTTGTTGATTGTCTCGAGAAAAACCGGATCTATCACATCCCAAAAAAACTATTGGCCTATGTGTTCCTAAGCTGTCTTTACTAGAAAATATAGCACCCATGATTAAATGCATTTCTACATCTACTTTCCTTAAATTCTCAACTATTTTCATCCTACATACGACAAAAAATAAAGTAAACACTACTCATAGAATTCCCCCAAAATGCCACAAAAATGAGATCATACGCTCACATTATTCATGTGTTTTCATGTGAACAACTAAACACATGAACACATTATTCATTGGATTCAAGATAATACCAAGGAATCGGACAAAAATATTATACCTAATAGCAAGGATGCCTCAAATGCCACAAAAAATCCAAGTACTCCGAATCAACACCCTATTTACAAGGAAGAAGAAGAGGAGCAAATCATTAGGGTTTTTGGATTGGAAGAGCAAATTATTAGGGTTTTCATATTAGAAGAAATGTGCCCAAAAATACAAAATAATTCTTACAGAACATGGAGGAGAAATAGTGATGGCCGGCTGAATAGAGGAAAACCAGCGGAGGAATCGGCCAGCACCAAGCGAAGAAATGGTGAAATCGGGCAGCAAAATGTAGAAGACAGGTTGGCTAAAAAGATGGAGACGAAATGAAGGTGTGTTGTCATAGGGCGGCGAGATGGAGGCGTCTGGCGGCGAAATGCACTTGTCGGGCAGCGTCGGGGTGAACAGGAGCCAAATCGCGAAAGCGGTAATGAGGAAAGTGGTGTGGAGTGCACTAAACTCAAGAGTGAGAGTTGTTATTAGAATTTGACTGTTATTTGGAGTATATTCTGATATGCTACTAGTCAATAATGATGTGCTTATAGCATTGCCCTAAATACAACGGTTCTCAAAAAAATGTTATTGCTAGTCCCACTCTTCCACATTGCGAAAAAGAAGATTATTCATAATCGAGATTGGAGTGGAAAGATTTCGAGTTTGTAGGAGCCTAGAGAGTTGTATTACCATAAAATCTCTCCAAAATAGTTGTAGTTTTTTTCTGGCCCAAAAAATCCCTACAAAGAACACAGCAGCAGTCTCTCCATGTTCCTACAACTCATAACACAACTCACAATGCTCCTAAAAAGTCAAAATCTCACGAATACAATTCTCCATTGATGAACAATTTTCTTTTTCATAATGTTACAGCTCTGAATGTTGATTGAGCTTTCCTATGTAGCAATCTGTATGTGAATATATGTAAGATTTCTACGTTTGAGAGAGACGGCGGGAACTAAAATCCATTTTATGGAAGAATCTGAAAAATCAAATTCTTTGATAAGCTTCCTCCATGCTCGATAGAGGCAGCAAAGAAATTAGCAGGAAATCTGCAATGTATCTTGTAATAATGGTTTCTTCAACAGCCACCATTGATTCCAGCAGTTATCAAATGTGACAGATAAAACAAGCTGCTCTACGAATTCGTTAACTGCTGCTCGGCGATTTCTCTGAGCATTGCTCGCACAATTCTCTCGAGCATTTTTTGTGCCTATTCATATGAGCATTGAGCGATTGCTATTCTGAATGTTCCAAGAATATTTCTCCGAGCACAAACTTATTCTTTGAATATGTTCGACAAATATTGCTCAACAAAACTTTGTGATACCACATCAATCTTTGAAAGTTAGTCTTGCTTGAAGGGCTTGCTGAACAAAGAACAATGCATGTTGGTCATCTCAATGCGTGAACAATCGTTATATCCATTTCCTTAGCCTGATAATCAGCGAATAACATTCTGCTCGGCGAAAAAATAAATAAATATGGATTCCTTAACTAATGAGGATCCAAAAGTACATGGCCAAGATTTAGCCCATCAATTGAAATGCATGGGAAAAAAAGAGGTGTAGCAATGTTTATCATCAACAAAATAATGATTAAGTTCTTACCAGATATGATTTTCTAAACAAATATTGGTGTTATAGTATCATGTGGTATCCCCTCATTCACAAGCTTATACTTTTGGTTTGAAATGAGTTGTCACTAGTGACAAGTTCAATACCACCATTGCATCCAGCTTCCTGCGTGGTATTTTAGGGTCGATGTTAGACCAAGGATCAACTATGTTTACATGATTTGTGGCTCCTAGTCATCCGTATGTCCAATCACAGCTGGGAATGGTTTAAGAAGGGATTAGTCCTATGTCCATTCAAGTTGGTTGAGTGTCCCATTGATTGGTGCTTGATGTTAAAAATGCTACCATTTGAAGTTGACATACGTGAAGAGCTCTCGTGAGGCCCAAAAAAAAGATCCCAAGGTTAACTCACAAGGTCACACCCAAAGGCTTTGGGCTTAAGGTTAGCTCAGATGGTCCATTTTCTAGTTGGTTTTCCAGGGCAATATTTAGTCCACTTGGCCTTGAGTCCCTGTTTCCTAATAGGCTGGTCCAATTTGTCTCATGTATTGAGTCTGAATGAAGAGTTTGAAGCAAGTAAATTTTCAACAGTTAATTTTTTTTCATAATTCATCTTAAAAATTTATTTATGTTGATCCTGCCATTATCTGTATATTATTAGTTTATTACCATATGACCAAAAATAAAATAACTTTTTTTGTATAATTAAAATGAGTTTTAATTAGTCACAGACGCCCTAACACTCCCAGCACTGTGACAAAAAAATAGGCTTACACCCCTTATATCTAGGCTTGAATTTGTTGTGTCACGGCCCATTATGTCAATATCTACACATTTGATAAACTAAGGAGCATATTGTTAACGACAGAATAAATGTGGTGTAAATATATGGATAAGTTTGGGTTGGGGAATTTTGGGAGAAATAAGACTGCATTTTTACATTCTAAATTCATATTACTTATTTGCTTGCAATTAGCAAAATTAAGATTTGATTAACCCAAATGGTTTTAAATATAATGATAATTTATTTTAGAGTTAATTTTGTCTCAGCCAAACAAGTTGGTTAAAAATAATGTTACTCAATTCAACAACTCTAGTTTCATTTTACCTCTGAATTTCAGGGTCCAAAATATTTATTGTACCTATGAAAGAACATAGGTTCATGTGCTTAAAAGACTTCTACCGGACATTAGCATTGAATGTCTTTGATTATCTTAAGATATGGCAGGAAATTATAACAAATTATCGAAGGGTCCACCGCCTCTATTAATCTTGGCCGGATGGATGGATGGATGGATGCAGCCGACCACAACGCATCATGGCTCTGGAAATCTAAAGCTTGCTACTAATAACCTAGTAAAATAGATGGCAGCCATTAGGCACTTGGGAACAAATTATCAAGTTTAAATTAGGAAAATGTTAGATAAATATCTAAATGGCCGTGTTTACTCACATATATACTAATCCATTGTTATTTTGGGCGGCTAATTAAGATGAAATTACCAATGATACTTAGGCCAACTCTGGTTTATGTGGAGTAAAGCCAATCAGATAAACCGAGATTTACTGATCTTCAAGCCAGCGCCAAAGCCTGTGAGCGAACCCCAAGTTGTTAAATACAGAAATCCAGCCAAATTCCTCTATTATCCTTTTGTGTTAGCAGAAAAAAGTTTGCCTCAAAAGCTTATTAGGTAATGAAAAAATTCACATACCGAGAGCATTCAGAGAAATGGAGGACAAGAATTCCCTTGTTATAAAAAAACCTGCAAGGAAGGGAGTCGCCGTAAATATACTTTTATATATCCGTAACTTACTGGAATGTACAGTCACTGGAATAAAGCAACGACGACAGCTGGCCCAGAATTCATGTAATTAGGATTATCCTTCAAAAAAAGTCTCTTGCTTCACTCAAGAGGAAATCATTAAATAAACGTACTCAGCTTATGAAATTTTTTTAATAAAGAATTTTGAATCTGAAACATATTTTGAACGCCTTTGAGTGAAGAGTTCATTTTACCTCAGTTTCATAAGCCGCGCACAATTTTATTTCAATATTTTGTCCAACACAACATAACCTTAAAGGTTCCGTTCGGTTGGGTGAAATTGAGGCTTCGGAATTAGAATTGGAGGTTAAATTCAATTGAAAATGACCTATAATTCTAATTTCAGGCTGCCAATTTTGTCAAGCCGAACGGACCCTAAATGAATTCTAGTCCACATTATTTAGGGACTGCAGGTGTGATGAATGAAAGTTTAGACTTGAATCTACAGCTCACGAGATTTGTAAGAGCACTCATCGTGTAAAATAAAAGATTGATTACTAGTGCACTATTCTTCAATTTAAATAGAATGAAATATCCTCAAAATTATTATTATTATTTAGTTGTAACCAGTTGGACTATTAATTGCATGAAAATGTAAAATTACGCAAAAGAGAGGTAGATGGTTGGTAGCGTAGCAAAACGAATAACAACAACACTCGAGCCTTTATCCCACCATAGTGGGGTCGGCTATATGGATCTTGTCATCGTTGCGCCCAATCTTTAGTAATAATATCACTAGTGCCTAAGTACATCTCGTCTTTCCTTGTAGTTCCATTCCAAGCCTTTACCCCCCCCCCCCCCCCAACATGCCTAGTGGCTAAATTCTCATAACGCCTAATAGGTGCGTCTAATGGTCTCCTTTGTATGTATCTGAATCATCATAATCCAGCTTCTCGCATCTTTTGTACAGTTGGTGTCACTCCTTTCCTATCCCCGATACATTCATTCTTAATTGTTGCAAGAAGAACGATCAATTAAAATAAATATTATATGCAATGAAATTCAGGCAAAAAAAATTTATTCAGGAAGTACAGTCAGAGATATTCCAGAAAGAAAGAAAAAGGGTATTTTCCACCAGTGTGTATATATATGCATACTGAATAAGTCGAATAAATGATCAACATCAGTTTGTACAATTTTTTTAAAGAATAAATAGAGCCCGAACAAAAGAGACAACCATTGACCTTGGGAAATAATTGTGATCTGTTAAACAAGACCCCATCAACGTTGAGGCGGTGTAGGAAACTAGTCTTTTTCGAGTCACGCGACCATTGCCTGAAAGAACAAATGCTCAGCCGTGAGAAGTTGATTATCAAATAAATTGCAGACATAATAACAATTTAGAACAAAATTTTTGAAGGCAAGCAAGAAGTACTAAATCAAAAACACCTGAAACATAGGCCCAAGATGCCGTACAAAGGTTTTCTTCCAAAAAGAAATATTGTAGACATTTATAATTTTTAATTAAAGTATATCATGTGCAGCCTATGAAGAGCAGACATTAATACGGGCAGATATAGATAAAAGGAATTGTTACATTATTTACATCATTACTAATGGAAAAAACTGCAAAATGCCTATAAAGGATGAGTAAGAGGAAGCTGAAAATGTGAACTCCACAGTACTCCACCACCATAGTAACCCTCTCCCGAAAGTATTACATGTTCCTAGGCTCATCAACAACTGTCTTGTATCTTACTTACGAGAGACAGTCTCTCAAGCTTTCTCCTGACCTTAGGATAGGGTCACTAAAGCTCATTAATCTATACACTAATCATACAATAGAAAGGTAAAGAGATCCTAACCTTCTATCCTTTAGGATCAGATTATTAAGCTCACTAACCTCTGCACTAATCATGCTATGGAAATGTAAAAGGGCCCTTTGAAGTAGGTAGGGTATAGATAGTCATTATGTGTCGACACAAATAGACTAAGTGTCGACACAAGTAGACTAAGTGTCGACACTAGCCTTGATGGTGTCGAGACAACTCCTTGTGTTGTTGTAACAGCTTCACAAAGTTATTGTAGGCAAATTCGGCGTGTGGTAGTATCAAAATCCATTGGGTCAGTAACTCTTACGCAAGACATCTTAGTCAATTACCTAAGCTCCTATTGACAAGTTCAATCTCACAATCTACTTCTACGAAACTGAAGTATGGTCCCTAATTTTGCCCATAATGTCCTCCAAAATGAACTAGTGTCATGATCATATGTGAATGTCCTAGGTATGTCATGCAGATGATTTGTTATATAAAAAAATTCAGATGGTGGAAAACAAATGCAAATCCTAAAAAAACAGAGCAACAAAGCAAATAAATAAAATTAATAAGACATTTAATAAATTATTTTTCAATCCAAGTGTTCATATGAAAGCATAATCTTTTTGTAAAAAAAATAATCAAAAGTGGATAATAAATAACCTGTGCAATTTTCCAACTTTCTCTATGAAACTTTATTTGCAAACATCTTTAACCTAAGATTTCAAAGAGGTCATGTTTAGGCTCACAAAAGCGCAATCTTAACTCAAGGGAGTATTCAATGTTGAGCTCATGGATGTACCACCTTATGTTCAGCCTCAAATGTGTCTTCATTACTAGTATCATTTTCCAAAATATAATTTTCTAAAGTTTTCTTCAATCATATGCCAGAATCATTATCAAGATAAAAAGGATTGTGAAAATTTCTAAAACTATCCTCTATATTGTTTTGAGGATTGTTAAGAGGCAAAGTCAAAAGCACTATTAGAAAACCTAAATAGACATGGTTTACTTCTTTTAGGCCATTGTTGAAGTATTAGACCGGGCGGCCTTGCGGTCTTGTCTGGCGGGTTGTTGACTGCGCGGTCTTGCGGTTGCTTTCCAGCAGGTTCATATTCAGACTGTTGTTGTTTGTAGTCCGAGCGGTCTGACGGTCTCACTCAGAAGCATGGAGACCGGGCGGTCTATCGGTCTCCTATTGCGGCATGTTCTCTTCCTGCTGGAGTTGCCGAGCGGTTAGCCCATCTGTCTAACCGCGCGGCCTGTGCGGTCTCTCTAATTTCTAGTCGCTCAGCCCTGTACATTTTTAGTCCCACATTGTTTGTTTGTACTCTCTCATATCTCCTTCATTCTATAAAAGGGAGGTCATACCTTTGTAAATGATATCTTTTTTGGATAATAAACTTTCAATTATTCAAATTTCTGTCTGTTTGTTAGCTGCGTGTTCGCTAATTTTACATGGTATCAGAGCACTCGGTCCTCTCCTCCTGACTGAGCTCTATCTGCGCGTGCGGCTTGTTTCTTCTTTCCGCGACCTGTTCTCACGGCTTGTTTTCTCTTCTCTGCCCTGTTCGCGCGGCTTCTCCCTGTTCGCGCGACTTTCTTCGTCGACTTCTCTTGGGTCCCTTGCTTTCTCTTCTCTTCTGTTCGCTCGGCCTCTTTCAGTTCGCGCGACCTCTTTCCTTGTGCCTTGGTCTGCTTCCTGGCCGCTGGTGTTTTTCCACCGTGCTGCTGCAGCTTCTTCTCTTTAACCCGATGCGGTTTCGTCCTTGTTCGCTGCGGTTTCTTTCTCGTGTCCCGGCCTCCTCCTTAGGTCGTGCGGCTTGCTCTCCTTTTTTCTCTCCCCGCGGCTTCTCTTCTTTTCGCGCGGTTTCCTGCCTTCTCTATGGCCACTTCTGGTCTCTCCACCCCCGTTATCTCTACCTCCACCACTCCTGCAACTCCTCCTCCTCCAACTCCTTCGGGCAACCTTGGCACGCTTTCTAAACTTGTTGGCTCCAACTATCCCGATTGGAGCGTTTCTTTCACCTTTCTTCTTCGCTCTCAGCGCAAGCGTCATCACCTCACCGATGACACTCCTCCTCTTAACTCTCCTCAATTTGATGACTGGGATGCGAGTGATGCCCTTGTCCACACTTGACTGGCCAACAGCCTCTCTGATGAGTGCCTTCCCGTCATTCGTCATGATGAGACGGTCAAGGCCGCTTGGCTTCACCTCGCCGCTCTCTATTCGAAGGGGGGTCAGACGTCCCGCATTTATACTCTTTATGCGGACCTCTTCGCCCGCCCTTCCATGTCTCCTGCTGCGGCTTATCAGCAGGTTCAGGCTCTTGGCGCAGAGATCCTCCAGAATCGCCCCTTCTCCGCGGACTTGGCCGACCAGCACAAACACTTTCAGGAACTCCTGGTTGTTTGTTATCTTCTCCGTCTTCCCGATTCCTATGATATGATCCGCCAGCAGATCTTGGGTGAGGCGGAATCTCCTACTTTGGATGTCATCGCGGCTCGCATTGCTGTTGTTACTTCGCTGCTCCAGCGGCCTTTGTTGACCTCCCCCCCTTCCCAGGACTCCTATGCTCACCAGGCTCAGCGGGGGGGCCCTAGTGGCCGCAGCTACTCAGGCGGGCGTAGTTCGTCCAGGTTCCTCTGCTCTCACTGTGGTCGCACCGGTCATTCTGTTGACCGCTGCTGGCAGAAACATCCTCATCTTCGCCCTTCCGGTGATGCTCCTTCCTCGACCTCTGCCTCCTCTCGGTCGTCTGCCTCTGTGGCCACGACTTCAGGTAGTGTCCACGTCGTTACCCAAGGTGAATGGCTGATTGACTCGGGTGCTACAAATCATATGACTGACAACCCTCATTGTTTCTCTCTCCTTGAAACGCATGACCGGCTGCCCCTGGTTCGTGTGGCGGATGGTTCACCGTCCCCGGTTCTTGGGACGGGCTTGGTTCAAGTCACTCCGTCGCTTCGCTTGGAGGACACTCTCTATGTCCCGAAGTTCCCATGTAATTTATTATCTGTTACTACTTTATGCCGGCAACTTCAGTGTTTCGTCTTATTCACTCCCACTTCTTGTTCTTTTCAGGACCCGAGGACCCAGCAGACGATTGCTACTGGGACTGAGAGCGGCGGCCTCTACTTCCTCGACAACGTTTCAGCTCTGTCCGCCTACTCCTCCTCTACAGATCTGCTTCAATGGCATCTTCGCCTTGGACATCCTCCTCCTCGAATTCTTCGACAGCTTCTGCCACACTTACCTCCGACCAGTTCTCCGCTCAACTGTGATGCGTGTCAGCTTGGCAAACATCATCGCTCCTCCTTCCCGCCAAAGCAAGGTCGTGGCTCCTCTCGCCCGTTTGATCTCATTCAATCTGATGTCTGGGGTCCTGCTCCTACCCTCACCGTTGGTCGGGGTAGTTCCTACTTTGTAACTTTTATAGATGATTTTTCTAGATGTACTTGGGTGTATCTGTTAAAAGATCGCTCTGAACTCTTTTCTATCTGGCACTCTTTCTATTTTATGATTAAAACTCAATTTGGCATTTCTATTAAAGTTTTTTGCTCTGATAATGCTAAGGAATATCTTAGTCATGAGTTCTCCTCTTTCTTTCGGCAACATGGTCTTCTTCATCAAACCACCTGTGTTTACACCTCCCGGCAGAATGGGGTGGTGCAGCGTAAAAACCGTCACCTCCTTGATGTCGCTCGCACTCTCATGACGCGGATGCAAGTGCCCCGCTCCTACTGGGGCTACGCTGTTCTCCTCGCCTGCTATCTCATCAATCGTCTTCCCTCCACGGTTCTCCACGGCCAGACCCCCTTCTCCATTTTATACCCCCGCAAGGAACCTTTTCCTCTCCCTCTCCGTGTCTTTGGGTGTACGGCCTTTGTTCATGCTCCATCCGCTACTCGCGACAAGCTTTCCCCCAGTTCCACCAAGTGTGTCTTTTTTGGGTACTCTACCACTCAAAAAGGCTATTGTTGTTTTGACCCCGTTCTGCGCAAACAATTTGTCTCCGCAGAAGTGACATTCTTCGAGAAGGCCTCCTACTTCTCTCTTGACTCTCCGCTTCCTCCTGATGTCTCTGCTTCTCCACCACCTCTCTCCGTTCCTTCCACGCCTATCGACGTCTCCCATCTTCCCTCATCTCCTCCTCCGTCTCCTTCTCTGTCTGTCTCACCCCCTACTCCTCCTCCCTCTTCTCCGCAGCCGTCTCTCTCTAGTCCCGGGCCAGCCTTCTCCGCCACGGACGCTCCGGTCACTGAGGCCCGCGTCGACCTGGATCTTCCCATTGCTCTTCGCAAAGGGGTGCGGGCGTGTACTCAACACGCGCTTGCGGCAGTTGTTTCCTATGAGCGGCTTTCTCCTTCTCGCAGGTGTTTTGCCTTGGTTATCTCCGCTGCTACCACTCCCCGCACCTACCAGGAGGCTCTTGTTATTCCTCATTGGAAATCTGTCATGGATGAAGAGATGGCTACTCTTACTGAAAGGGGTACCTGGACCCTTGTTCCTCCACCAGTGGGTACTGATGTGGTTGGCTGTCGCTGGGTATTTGTTGTGAAATTTCGCCCCGACGGCACTGTGGATCGCTACAAGGCCCGGCTGGTGGCCAAAGGCTTCACTCAGACTTACGGCATTGATTACTTTGATACTTTCTCTCCGGTTGCTCGTCTCAGCACCATCCGGGTTCTTCTCTCTGTGGCTGTTAACAGGGATTGGGCTATTTCCCAGCTTGATGTCAAGAATGTCTTTCTCTATGGCGATCTTCAGGAGGACGTCTACATGGAGCAACCTCCTGGGTATGTTGCTCAGGGGGAGACACGAGTATGCCGGTTGAAGAAGGTCATTTATGGCCTAAAGCAGAGCCCTCGGACGTGGTTCGACAAGTTCAGTGGCATTGTGGCTACCATCGGCTTTGCAAGGAGTTCGGTCGATCACTCCTTATTTATTCGCAAAACGGCCTCGGGACTGGTGGTTTTGGCAGTGTATGTGGATGATATTCTTCTTACCGGCGATGATCAAGCTGGGGTGGACTTGACGAAGAAACACCTCCGTCAACACCTAGTCACGAAGAATATGGGCTCCCCGAAATACTTTTTGGGGATAGAAATCTCTCGGAAGCTTGACTCGTTGGTTCTCTCCCAACGGAAGTATGCCCTTGATATTCTACAAGAGGCAGGATTGACAGTGTCAAACCGGCCCGGTTTCCCATGGCTATTGGAGAAGACAAAACATGGACGGATGACTCGCCTCTTCTATCTGATGTCACAAGGTACAGACGTTTGGTGGGCAAACTCATCTATCTCACGGTGACCAGACCCGACATCTCCTATGCTGTAGGCAAGGTCAGTCAGTTTATGCAAGTTCCCAGGGAGTGTCATCTTCAGTCTGCCTTGAAGATTTTAGAGTATATCAAAGCAGCACCGGGCAAAGGGCTAATCTTTCAGAAGAATGGTCATCTGAGGGTTGAAGCCTACTCAGATTCAAGCTATGCGGATGATAAAGGCGATCGTAAATCCACATCTGGTTTTTGTACTTTTGTTGGAGGAAATCTTGTGACTTGGAAGAGCAAGAAACAGTCTGTTGTCTCCAGATCAAGTGCAGAAGCCGAATATCGGAGTATGACGTCAACCATGTGTGAGTTAAAGTGGTTGCGGGGTCTCATGCTTGACCTAGGAGAGGTCTATGACTATCCTCTTCCTATGTTCTGTGACAACAAGGCCGCTATATACATATCCAAAAATCCGGTCTTCCATGAGAGAACAAAGCATATAGAGGTTGACTGTCACTTCATTCGGGAGGAAGTTTTGAAGAAACAGATTTGTACTCCGTTTGTCACCTCTGACAAAAAATTGACAGATATCTTCACAAAACCGGTCTCTACTTCCTTCTTCCACATTTGTGACAAGCTGGGCATGATTGATATATATGCTCCAGCTTGAGAGGGAGTGTTGAAGTATTAGACAGGGCGGCCTTGCGGTCTTGTCTGGCGGGTTGTTGACTGCGCGGTCTTGCTGTTCCTTTCCAGCAGGTTCATATTCAGACTGTTGTTGTTTGTAGTCCGAGCGGTCTGCCGGTCTCACTCAGAAGCCTGGAGACCGGGCGGTCTATCGGTCTCCTATTGCGGCATGTTCTCTTCCTGCTGGAGTTGCAGAGCGGTTAGCCCATCTGTCTAACCGCGCGGCCTGTGCGGTCTCTCTAATTTCCAGCCGCTCAGCCCTGTACATTTTTAGTCCCACATTGTTTGTTTGTACTCTCTCATATCTCCTCCATTCTATAAAAGGGAGTTCATACCTTTGTAAATGATATCTTTTTTGGATAATAAACTTTCAATTATTCAAATTTCTGTCTGTTTGTTAGCTGCGTGTTCGCTACTTTTACAGTCATGAACTCTCTCCCTAAAAAAGCAGAATCAGCAAACCCTACTCATTCACCCGATATGCACGCCCTTCTGGACCTCAACTCCATCGATACCGCCCGCAGCAAGCGGAATCATCCACTCGCCGACGGAGAAATCACCCACATCAGGCGGTGAATCCTCCTTCGGACTTGACTCCGTCTTTTGACTGCTCTCGATTTTCACTCCCCATGCCTTCGACTCAACTCCATGCCCCCCTCCTTCTGACTGTTCTCAAATTCGACTCTACCCCGAACTATTTCAACACTCCAACTGCGCATTCCTTCTGACAGCATGAACATTCCCCGATTTCAGCATACTCCACACCGACATTGATGACGAGATGTTTTTTTGTGTAAACAAATATAATTGTATAAGAGCAGCTCTCTTTTTTATGAGTGAACATTACTCTTTATATGCTGCAAAATTTTCTTTAAAACTTTCCACTTTTTTTATTAATTGCCCAGTTTGTTAATAACAAAAGGATTTGTGAGTAGCAATTTGAAAAAAATGTGATTTGCTATCAGTAATGGTTTGCCCATATCTATTTTAGGTTTGCTTATAGCAATCCTCGTTATTTTGTAATGCATGATCAAAGATCACAATACCAGGATGGTTGACTAATATATTTTCATAAGTGTGGAAAAAATAATCGCGTTGACAACTATAATTTGACAAGCAAGGTGTTGATCATCATTTTTAATCTCTTGATCCTTATGTCTCTTTACACCTTCATTACTCCTAAAAATGTTTTCTGTACTGAAAGTGATAACAAGTAACTCATTTTGCTATTTAATACCATCTAATGTGATTTGTTGCAACTGAAAGAGTTTTTGTTGCCTATAAAATAATCCTCGTCACTTTTCTTCAATGGTGTGGATTGTGTTTGCATTTGATTCCCATGGCTTGGCAAGTGACAAGTCAAAACAATCAAAGATGCAACTACTATGCTAGGTGATGTTTAGGAGGTACTCTAACGCAAAATGATGTCGCGTGGTATGTGGTATGCCCAAAACGGTAATAAAATTCTGGACAGCTAAGTTGTTTTGCTGACTTAAATTTTTTATGGGTTTTGACTCTAAAACACTAAGATGATGCTAGCCAATCTTGGATAAAAATCACAAGCCAACAAACATTGCTCTCACACCACTTGATGCTCTCATAGTTCCACACGGTGGAATGAATGTAATGAAAATGTAATTCTAAATGCAGTTTATATTAAGGAATGCGTGCAACTAAACTCATGCACAAATATAGAGAGACTTTTGTTTTTTAATAGCAGCACACCATGCCTAAGCAATGGACAACCTACTGTGGAGAAGTACATAATGCACGGAATAAAAATCAACCACAAAGGAATTAAATACGCACCCAATCAAAATAAAATGCCGAAGAAAAACAGCATGCATGAGACAAGTAACATAAAATGCCACATAAATAAGATACAAATACAAGTAAAATTTGGTGTTGTGAGCGTCAATCTACATCATTGCCCCTGACCAATACTTGGGATACTTTGTTCAAGATTGCAACCTTACATTCACTTTTGCATAGCACTCATAGCATCCACCACGCTTTCGATAACTCTAGCGCCATAAATGTCGCTCGGTTGGTTGATTCAAACCTTACCGTTAAGACCACTGGCGGCGTACAATTCTCTTCATTGTACACCCCTCATACCATGTGCCCCTCTTACTCCCATCAACGTACTTCCAAACCTAACACCATAGAAACCACCACCCTCCTACAAAGCCACACTACGTCCACTGCGATCGCCGGCTGCACAATGCCTATTTAATAAGTAGTTAAATGATCCATGTAGTAATGTTTGTGCATCAACTGCAAACAACCCTCTACACTCACTCATGATTGCCCATGAAGGAGTTGCTTCTATTATTGGGGACAATGAGGAGATCACCAAAGTATATTTTGATGCTCTTACTGCTGAGGATGGTCATCTGCATCACCTCGAACTGCCTTGTTTTACCGTGGTGGAAGCTAGATGCCACGCCACAGGACCATCCAATCTTAATCATGATCAATAACAGGGTGAGTCATAATTTAATCTCACTTTAGTTGGTGACTTGTTTACAGTTGCCAGACCAAACCATCAACAGGTCTTCGCAGAACCCCTCAGTCATCCTCAAAATAAAACAAATGAAATTATTTCCCTTTGTGAGTAAGTGCAGTTGATTAAGGTTTGACCATACCCCTACAGATGCATTCAAAAGGATGAGACGGGCGACTAGTGGCACAGATGTTAGCCATTGAACTGATCCAGCAGAGCGCTAGCCTATTTCCGGGCCGGATGCTATAAGTACAAAAGAAATATGCAAGTTAGTGTTGTGGCTGATAAATATGCAATCCTGATGATTCAAGATCTACTTAAATCGACATCAGATGAAGAATCCCGCCCCCCTCGGTGCAACTTGAAGGTAAAACCCCTTCCTCCCTCTCCCCAGCATCCAAACCACTGTGAGCCATCTCCCCTTCTTTTCCGCTAGCGCTCCTGTTCCACCTCCTTCGATCGAGAGGCAATCAATCCTACCTCCGCTCCCTCCTCGACATCCACAGCCAGCCATTCTCTATTATCACAAATCACGCCAACAACCCTTGCCTGCAACCCGTCAACCATTTCCCTTGTCCAGTTCACTGAAACATCACTTTCTCCATATTAATCCAGCAAATCTTCCCGTTTCCATCTCCAGGATTGCCATCAGCAACCTTCAAAAAAAAACTATTCCAGCACCAGTCATTCCAGCCCACTGTTGTAACTTCCAGCTATGACTAAATCTGACCCCCATGCCCTTTCTTCCCCCATCCCAACACCCACCTTCCTGCATAACCGCACCCCACATCTCCTTCCCCTATTCCAACAGCCAATCCCTTCCTATATTTCTTCCGCAGCAAACACCTCACGGCATTGCAACGACCTTGGATGTCCGCGATCAACCGTCATTTGCCGCCACTTACACACGTAACTTGTATTTGGAGTTTTATTTTTCTATTGTTGTGTATTTGGCGCTCTTACCTGTAGTGGATGTCATGGGTGTTTGCTAGTAGTACTGGACTTAATATAACTTGCAAGGCCTATTTCGCACGCGCTTAAAAATATTTGCATCTTGGAGGCTTCGTGAACAAAACTTGTTTATTCTTTAATTAAAGTTTGTGAATGTTTGCACCTCTGTTGGTTTTGTTTTTTATAGTAATTAATTACAATTTGTAATTTTATGCGGGCTCGCCAAGCATTTACATCAAATCACAATACATTTAGGACAACATTTAGTGTTTATGTTCAGTGGGCCTACCACTGCATCAATTTGGTATCAGAGCACAAGTTTAGGCCACTCACATGTTATGTAGTGGTATGGATTATCATCAATCCATGTCAAACTCTAATCTCACCAACGATAGGACCGCCAGTATGCAATCGGACATGACGTCCACTGAATTTCAAAGACTTGTTCCTGATTAATTTGATCAGATTGGGGCCCAGTTTGACGCACTTCGGGGAGATATCGCTAAGGTTAGCACAAGGGACGATTTGTTAGAGACCCCTAGAGGTTGGGCGACTCCTCCCCCTGACGAGGAGTCTACCGAGGATCCCTAAGATGCTACACCCCCTCCTGAGAGACGTGGTAGAGACATTCCACGTTGAGATCCTCCTCACATTAGAGGCAATTGTCGTCGTGGTTACGAGCATCGACAAGACCTAGGCAGGAGTCATCGCCCTCCCAATGCACCTCGTCCTCCACCCCCACCTGGTCGCAGAGATTGATCCTCATCTGCACGATATGACTATGATTATGATGATCAGTATGACGATTATCGTGAGCCACGCAGCGAGACGACACCAGAAGAAGATGATATCACTTGGAGCATCTGCATTAACACAGCCTCCATCGACGGTCACCTGGACTCGAAGGCATTTAGCGATAGGCTTATGAGCATGGAACACTATTGTAATTGCTTTGAGATTAGTGACGAAAGGTGTGCGTGGTTCGCTAAGATGAAATTGATTGGTCAGGAAAAAATTTACTGGTCGAGCTTGGAGAGATCACCTGAGCGGGACAGATATTATCCCATCACCAGATGGGACAAGATGGAACAACGATTGAAAGATAAATACATCCCTGCCTCGTATCCCATTGCCAATGTGTCCTGTTTTCGGACAAGGCTTAGGGCTGGAATCCAAATGGAACTAATTCCTCAATAGGATTGAGACAGTTAAGCAATTTTTTTAGCTCGCGCTTGAGTATGAGCAATATTTGAGCATTGCTGACCACAGAGAGGTCACCTCTTGACTTGATGCTACCACGACTAGGAGACACACTCCTTCCACAGCCGCCACCCCCCCCCCCCCCCCCCGCACCTCGCGCTCCTACAGATGCGATGACGAAAGTTATTGTCCCTATAGGACCCAAACCTGGGGGCTCCAATGTTATCGATGTTCGGGCAGAGGGCACTTCGTGGCACAATGCCCGGCGAGAAACTTATTGATTGATGAAACGGGATAGCCAATACTGGGGTTGAGGATGCAGCTGCTGAGGTCGCTAGAGAAGTCCTTCGTCGCCTATTGCACACCTCACGTGCCGAGGAGGATTGGCGCCGCAGTACGATAGTCTTCACGTATTTCCATAGTACAGGAGGCCCCCGCAAGCTCGTCACTGATAGTGGTAGTTGCGTAAACATGGTCGCCAAGAAAGGATTGGAGAGGCTGCAACTTGCTATCGAACCTCACCAGCATCTTTACCGTGTATAATGGGTGGACAAATCTACCATCCAGGTTATACAGCGATACCTGGAGCAAATTAGCTTAGCGCTCACTGAGGACAAGATCCAGTGTGACGTTATCCCCATGGGCGTCGCACATATTTTTCTCAGGAGACCTTGATTATATAATTGTGACGCGAAGTGTTATGCACGAGTCCAACACGTGTGTTTCCTTCGATAAAGGATGGAAGATTATCCTTACTCGGATCTACACCAAGGATCCTCCAAGGACAAGATCGAGTCAACTGTTAGTGCAAGGTCATCGATATTTCTACATGTCAAGAGGAAGGGTGACTTCATAAGAGAGAGCTTAAAGGCAGGAGTTATGTTTGTTGTGGCAACCACAATGACCTTTGAGGCCTCTACTGACACTAAGATTACTAACCCAGATGTTCATCAGTTGCGGGATGACTACGTAGATATTATGCCCGAGGAGCTCCCTGATGAGCTACCCCGTTGAGAAAAACATCCAGCATGTGATCGATCTGATCCTAGGGGCAACTTTGCCCAATTTACCACATTATTGCTTGAATCCGACCGAGGATGCCGAGCTAAAATGGAAAGTCAATGATCTTCTGAAGAAATTTACACAAGAGACCCTAAGCCCCTGTGCAGTGTCGACCCTTCTTACTCTGAAGAAGGACGAGAGCTGGCGCATGGACATTGATAGTCCTGCATCAACAAAATTATGGTGAAGTAACGTTTTCCATTCCGCACCTCGACGACCTCCTGGACTCGATGGTCGGTGCCTAGATCATTTTAAAGATTGACCTCCGTAGTGGGTATCATCAGATTAGAGTTAAAGGGGATGAGTGGAAGACGGTCTTCAAGATGAAGGGCGGCTTAAGGAGCAATGCGAATTGAGGTGCAAGGCGCATTAAGGCACAAGGCGCATTAATGTGCAAGGTGCAAAGGAGTCTTGGAGCTTAGGTGTAAGGCGCAGGCACACGCCTGACGAAGGCAAGGCGCAGCCATATTCATTTTAAATAATCATCATCAAACATCATTTCAGCTTCTTGATCAAATTCTTCATCAAATCTACAAATTAATAATTCATTACTATCTTTTATATCTCTTTAGAAATAAAATCAATGTGATCATTTGCATCATATCTAATTCTCAATGCACAATTATCTTTCACAACCACTAAATCACTACAAAATTATTGAGTTCCTACAATATTTTTTTCCTTAATTTTTGAAGAAAAAAATTTACAACAAAATTCTCACTCAAACTGGCATTTTTATATTCTAAAGACGCAAATAAAGCGCAAGGAGGCGCAAACCTCTGAGCTTGGTGAGCCTAGAGCCTAAGGCGCGCCTTTAATAACATAGCTGGTTAGTTATGATGTTCGGATTATCGAACGCTCCCAACACATTCATGAGGGTGATGGTGCAGGTCTTGCGGCCCAACATAAGCAAATTTCTGACAGAGTATGTTGATGATATATTGATATACATGTTGGGTTTCTCTACGAGTATGGCACAACAGTTGTGCACGCAGCGGAAGATAAAACATCAAGAAAAACCCAAAGAGATGTGGATCGGGCTATGAACGTTGAATCAAGAAGTTAGCAAAACTAGGCAAAACTTACCTCAGTGGCGTTGAGTCACAACCCAACGGAGATGCTCCAAACTTTGATTTCTGCTGGTGGCGAGTTCTACGTGGAATAGTATCCACGTTTCTGCAGAAGTCCACACGAGCGGGAGAACACCGGGCTTTCCGTCACACGGAAGATCGGGATGGAGAAGACCGCATCTTTGCTTTCCCACGGACTGCTAGGTCCGCGCCAGGGATTGCAGCACCAGCGACAGTCGCCGGAGAAGAGGTGGTCGACGGAGCGAACACGGCGGCGGAACTCTTCCGGCGGCGGGAATCGGGATCGGCTGAGCGAAAGGCGGAACGGCTTCCGTCGGGTTTCGATCTGCTACAGGAGAGAATCGCGAGCCCAAAACCTTATATGCCGATAAACCCTAAGAGTCCTATTTATACCAAGGTATAAATAAACCCAGGAAAATCGCTATCCGCAGACCACCCGAAAATAGGGTTCAGAATCGGCGAGTATCAATCGGTGAGAATCGGCGACAATCGGCGAGAATCACTGAGCAGGTTCGGCGAGAATCAGTCGACGAGTATCATACAGGATCGGCGAGAATCAGAGTACAATACTCGACGATTCTCGCCGATCGTCGAGCCGCGCTCGACGATACACAACGATACTCGACGATCGTCGAGCCGCGGTCGACGACAATAGTCGAAGTAGTCGATCGTCGAGAATCAACAATTGATTCTCGACGATTCTCGTCGATCGGCGAGAATCAGAGAGACGATTCTCGCCGATCGGCGGGAATCAGAAGACGATTCTCGACTAATGTCATCGACCCTCGGACGACAATCCCAACCAGCCCTTCAAGGCAACATTTGCCCAACCCGATGATCCTATAAGGCAACACTTTGCCCACAACCCTATTCAGGTCGGTGATTGGTAACCTTTACCAACACAGTCAATCAACCAACTTCTCCACATCTCTTATGTGCGACCCTGCAGGCTCATATCGCGTTGGCAGTGAGATTACATGTTTGATCACTTCCAGATCATCATGGTGACTCCAACAGACTCCCACTTGATCTCGAAAGTATCAAAGCAAAAACCTCACAAACAATGAGCGGCATCTAGCAATGCATCATTGCTCCCCAAGCAATAAGAGTTTATAACTCAAAAGCCTTTATGACCAATGTATCAGCGTTGTCTTTGTCCCTTTGTCCCTTACATCCGGAAAGAACTAGAGGCATGGACCGTGTCACCCTCGTAATAGCTCAATCCAAGTTTCTTGATCCAGGACGGACTTCCAGAGAATGGTGAGTCCAATATCACATATTGACTCAACCAAGCATGGCCATGCATTTCTCAGTCCAGTTCCATCAAGGGGCCCATGGATGCAACTCCTGTCATACAGGAGGACAAATCACATATCTGCTCACACACAAACACCCAAATGATTCGTAACATGCCCAACAACCACCCTTATCATCAACCTTTCTCAAGGAAGACTTTAGATGGCATCAAAGCACGCTCTTCCTCACTTGATGAATGCTGTGACTTCAGGTCAAAGGATCACAACACCATTGTCAATTGAGACCTACTCGTGACACGATTGGATGACAATCCACAGAGTAGTCTCAGGTTGGGTCTGTCCAGTACAACTTGTTCACTAACAAGTACCCACGTGATGACTTGATATCACAATATCATGACCTGTGAGAACCGGTCATCAGTCAACGCACGTGCTAGCCTTCATGTATCATCATCACCCTTAGCTTCTATGATGATACTCGACCAGGGACCTTTAAGAATGAAGCTTCAAATAAATCATGGGCTCTCACATTCAAGTCACGTACTTGATGTCCCATGGAAGCGAACATTCTAAGGGTATCTATTATGTTAACATTTAACTATCATATAGAAAAAGACATAATAAAAGAACTTGTCATTAATTGTAAAAGAAAAACTAGGTACACAGTTCATCATATGAACAAACAGCCAACAAAATACAAGATTACATGCAACCCACAAGATTCTCGCTAGAGTTGATCATTTAGGTATCGTATACCCATCGATCTAGTATGACCATCATGCTTTCTCTGCGCGAGAGGCTTTGTCAGCGGATCCGCAATATTTTCCTCAGTCGGCACTCTGCAAATGTTTACATCTCCTCGTTCGACAATCTCACGAATAAGATGAAACCGCCGGAGTATGTGCTTGGAGCACTGATGGGATCCAGGTTCCTTAGATTGTGCAATTGCACCATTGTTATCACAGTAGAGAACTACGGGACCAACAATGCTAGGAACTACATCAAGCTCGCCGATGAATTTCCTAATCCATACAGCCTCCTTCGCCGCATTAACTGCTGCGATATACTCGGCCTCTGTTGTAGAATCAGCAACTGTCTCTTGCTTGGAACTCTTCCAGCTTACAGCTCCTCCATTCAGGCAAAACACAAAACCTGACTGAGACTTGGAGTCGTCTCTATCAGTTTGGAAGCTAGCATCCGTGTAACCACTTACAACGAGCTCTTCCTCTCCACCATACACCAAGAACACGTCCTTAGTCCTTCTCAAGTACTTCAGGATATTCTTGACTGCAATCCAGTGACACTCACCGGGGTCTGACTGATACCTGCTAGTCATGCTCAAAGCAAAGGAGACATCGGGTCGAGTACATAACATCGCGTACATGATTGATCCAATTGCCGAAGCATATGGAATCAACTTCATGCGGTCCTTATCTTCACAAGATTTTGGACACTGGTCCTTAGAGAGATTCACACCATGAGACATGGTCAAAAATCCTTTCTTGGACTCAAGCATGTTGAACCGCTTCAACACCTTTTCGATGTACGTACTCTGGGTTAAACCCAGCAACTTCTTCGATCTATCTCTATAGATCTTAATACCGAGTATATAAGTCGCTTCACCCAAGTCCTTCATTGAAAAGCAGTTCCCTAGGTTGTTCTTAACAACTTTCAGGGTAGGAATGTCATTCTCAATCAACAGTATGTCATCTACATACAATATCAGGAAGACAACAATGCTCCCACTGATTCGCTTGTAAACACAAGGCTCATCTTCATTCTTGATGAAACCAAATTCTTTAATTTCCTCATCAAAACGAAGATTCCAACTTCGAGAGGCCTGTTTCAGTCCATAAATGGACTTATTCAGCTTGCATATTTTAGTGGCTTCATCTGGGGATACAAAACCCTCGGGTTGTGTCATATACACTTCCTCAAGGAGGTTTCCATTAAGGAAAGCCGTTTTGACATCCATCTGCCAGATCTCGTAGTCATAATACGCAGCAATAGCAAGCAATATCCTAATGGACTTTACCATGGCAACAGGGGAAAAGGTCTCATCATAGTCAATACCATGAATTTGCTTGAAACCCTCAGCCACCAGTCGCCCTTTGAATGTTTGTACATTCCCATCCATGTCGGTCTTCTTCTTGAAGACCCACTTGCACCCTATGGGTCGTACCCCTTCAGGTGGTTCCACCAAGTTCCAAACTTGGTTTGCATACATGGAGTCCATTTCGGATTTCATAGCCTCAAGCCATTTGTCGGAGTCCGGTCCATTCATAGCCTCTTGGTAGGTTGCTGGTTCATCATCATGATCCATAAGCAACACATTACCTATTTGAGACACGAGAAATCCATATCTCTCAGGCTCAAACCTCGGTCTACCAGATCTACGTAGGACTTGTGTTCCCTGAGCAGATTCTCTAGCTACAACATCTTGTAGTCCTGTCTCAGAATCCAATTCCGGTTCATTCACTACATGTGGTTCTTGAACTTCTTCAAGCTCTACCTTTTCAGTCTTTCTTGATAAGAACTCTTTCTCCAAGAAGACACCAGTCCTTGCGATAAACACTTTGCCCTCAGACGGTAGGTAAAAGTAATACCCTTTCGTTTCCTTAGGATATCCCACCAGATAACATTTATGCGATTTGGGTTCCATCTTATCAGGCATTTGACGTCTCACGTATGCCTCACAGCCCCAAATTTTAATGAACGACATACTAGGACGCTTCCCAGTCCATATCTCATATGGTGTCTTCAGAACCGTTTTAGTTGGAGCGCGATTCAATGTCATTGCAGCAGTCTCTAAAGCAAAACCTCAAAAGGAAACAGGCAAGTCTGCATGACTCATCATCGAACGTATCATGTCTAACAGAGTACGATTTCTCCTCTCATACACATCATTATGTTGTGGTGTTCTAGGTGGAGTGAGCTGTGATACAATACCACACTCTTTCAGATGATCACGGAACTCATGACTCAGGTATTCGCCACCTCGATCAGATCGGAGTGCTTTAACCCTTTTACCCAACTGGTTTTCTACTTCATTTTTGAACTTTTTGAACTTTTCAAAGGTCTCGGATTTGCACTTCATAAGATACACATATCCGTATCTACTGAAATCATCAGTAAATGTAACAAAGTAGAAATACCCACCTCTAGCCATGGAACTCATGGGTCCGCATACATCACTATGTACAACACCCAAAAGATCCTCAGCCCTCTCAGTATAACCAGTGAAAGGAGCTTTAGTCATCTTGCCTAACAAACAAGATTCGCATCGCTCAAATGATTCATAATCAAATGAGTCCAAAAGTCCATCTCTATGGAGCTTGGATATGCGCTTCTCGTTGATATGGCCCAAACGACAATGCCAGAGATACTTAGGGTTTGAGTCATTTGTTCTTAGTCTTTTATTATTTTCTACATTACAGATCAGATGGTCCAAGTTCAAAACATAAAGACCATTAAACAATTGGGCTACAGCATAACAAACATCATTCTTAAATATAGAACAACAATTGTTCTTAATTATAAAAGAAAATCCAATCATGTCCAAACATGAAATAGATATAATGTTTCTAGTTATCGCCGGAACAAAATAACAGTTATCTAGTTCTATTACAAGCCCACTGGGCAAAGAAAGACGGTAAACTCCTACGGCTACAGCAGCAACTCTTGCTCCATTGCCGACGCGGAGGTCCACCTCCCCTTTACTCAGCAATCTTCTCCTTCCCAGTTCCTGCACATTTGTACAAATGTGAGAATCACATCCGGTATCCAATACCCAAGATGAAGGAGCAGAAAGGTTTATCTCTATAACGTAAACATTTGAAGCGGAAGTCATACCTCCCCTCAATTTCTGCAGACCCTCAATATACGAAGGACAGTTCCTCCGCCAATGACCAGCCTTGCCACAGTGGTGGCATTTCCCATCCTTCACCGTGCTCTTCTTTTTCATCAGTGCTGAAGACTTGGGCTCAAGATATGACTTAGGTCCTACCTTCGTCTTCTTGGAGCCCTTGGCTTTGCCCTTGCCCTTATGCACCATCAGTATGGGGCTGGCAGGCTTGGCCTTCTTCATATTGATTTCGGCAGTTCTCAACATGCCTAGGAGTTCGGGCAGTGTCTTGTCTATCTCATTCATGTTGTAGTTCAAGACAAACTGCTCATAATTGTCCGGCAACGATTGCAGGATCAGATCCGTGGCCAACTCTTGACCAAGAGGAAAACCCAGCCTTTCAAGGTTCTCGATATACCCAATCATCTTGAGTACGTGAGTCCCTACTGAGTCTCGAACTCCCATCTTGCACTGAAACAACGCTTTAGTGATGTCAAACCTCTCTTGACGAGCCTGCCCTTGAAACATTTTCTTGAGATGTTCGTCAATCTCCTTGCACCCCATGTTCTCATGTTGCTTCTGAAGCTCAGAGTTCATGGTGGCAAGCATAAGGCACTCGACATCCAAAGCATCGTCAGTATACTTCTTATAAGTATCTTTCTCAGCACGGGAAGAATTCCCGGTAGGCACCTCGGGGACTTCTTCTTCCAAGACATAGAGCTTTCGCTCCTGCCTGAGAACAATTCTCAGGTTCCTGTACCAGTCCATGTAATTTGTCCCACTGAGCTTATCCTTCTCAAGGATGGCTCTCAGAGACAACGTGGAGTGTGAAACACTTGCCATGGAATTCTACAAGAATTTATGCAGAATAAAATCAGTACCAAATTTCAAATACAATTTATTTTAATTAGGACTTCAATTAAAATACTCCCACTATTTTATTCGAAATGATAGCTCTCACTAACAATTCGGAGAGTTCATGTGAGCTACTCTCTTAGTGGACAAGATCCGTATTTCACCAACACTATGAGTCCGCTTTGGCGTTCCTCTCACGATGCGGTTATTTAGGTAGGCAACGCTTGCCAAATGCATCCTCATGCAATTCTTGTATGGTTGGTGAATAACTCCTTATTCGCATCCATCATATGGTGCATGTCAACCATATGCCTCTAGGCACTCAACCTTTGAGGTCACCTAGTTAAGCTGGACCCGATGTCGACAGTGGGATATCACAATTATCCGCTCGCACCCTTACCAAGATAGATTAATGCACCTTGCTTTGGCAAGCCCACACTTCATCGATCGAGGCAGGAAGAGTGTCATCCATCGGAAGGCATCTGAACACTCAATATTTGATGAAGGGATTTCAAATATAGGTTAACAATTAACCATGATCAACATTTGATCGACGTGCACATCCAAAGAAAAACAATTCTTCTAAAACCACATGCATCTCTTATGTGCACATCCTGACACCATCAACAATTGATAGAAGGAAGGGCTAAATCTGAACATCCGGAAATTTCCAAATCCTCAGATTTACATGCATTGGACAAAGGCAAAGACAACTCAACTTAAAGCAGTAGACAAGCTCATCTCTCTATGTTGGATTCACAATCCAAAACATACTCGAGGGATGGTTACTGCTAAGGAGACAACAATTTCTAACACTTAGAAATTCCCACGCAATTCCAGACGTTCTTGGCGGGAACCAAGACTAAATCTAGACATTTAGAACACTTCTAAATCCCTAGGTCTACACGCACTGGAATAACAAACTTCCAAAACAACGATCATGGCCGAAACCTGGCTCTGATACCACTGTTGGGTTTCTCTACGAGTATGGCACAACAGTTGTGCACGCAGCGGAAGATAAAACATCAAGAAAAACCCAAAGAGATGTGGATCGGGCTATGAACGTTGAATCAAGAAGTTAGCAAAACTAGGCAAAAATTACCTCAGTGGCGTTGAGTCACAACCCAACGGAGATGCTCCAAACTTTGATTTCTGCTGGTGGCGAGTTCTACGTGGAATAGTATCCACGTTTCTGCAGAAGTCCACACGAGCGGGAGAACACCGGGCTTTCCGTCACACGGAAGATCGGGATGGAGAAGACCGCACCTTTGCTTTCCCACGGACTGCTAGGTCCGCGCCAGGGATTGCAGCACCAGCGACAGTCGCCGGAGAAGAGGTGGTCGACAGAGCGAACACGGCGGCGGAACTCTTCCGGCGGCGGGAATCGGGATCGGCTGAGCGAAAGGCGGAACGGCTTCCGTCGGGTTTCGATCTGCTACAGGAGAGAATCGCGAGCCCAAAACCTTATATGCCGATAAACCCTAAGAGTCCTATTTATACCAAGGTATAAATAAACCCAGGAAAATCGCTATCCGCAGACCACCCGAAAATAGGGTTCAGAATCGGCGAGTATCAATCGGTGAGAATCGGCGACAATCGGCGAGAATCACTGAGCAGGTTCGGCGAGAATCAGTCGACGAGTATCATACAGGATCGGCGAGAATCAGAGTACAATACTCGACGATTCTCGCCGATCGTCGAGCCGCGCTCGACGATACACAACGATACTCGACGATCGTCGAGCCGCGGTCGACGACAATAGTCGAAGTAGTCGATCGTCGAGAATCAACAATTGATTCTCGACGATTCTCGTCGATCGGCGAGAATCAGAGAGACGATTCTCGCCGATCGGCGGGAATCAGAAGACGATTCTCGACTAATGTCATCGACCCTCGGACGACAATCCCAACCAGCCCTTCAAGGCAACATTTGTCCAACCCGATGATCCTATAAGGCAACACTTTGCCCACAACCCTATTCAGGTCGGTGATTGGTAACCTTTACCAACACAGTCAATCAACCAACTTCTCCACATCTCTTATGTGCGACCCTGCAGGCTCATATCGCGTTGGCAGTGAGATTACATGTTTGATCACTTCCAGATCATCATGGTGACTCCAACAATACAGTCAGGGATGCATTAAGTACTTGCACCACATTCGTCTCGTATTTGAGCTCCTGCGGAAGAATCATCTCTACATCAATATGAAGAAGTGTTCATTTTTGTTCGCTCCTGATCACTTTTTGGGATACATAATTTATGCTCTTGGTATCTCGGTTGACCCTGACAAGGTCAAATTTGTTCGTGAGTGGCCCGTTCCGACGAACATTCATGAGGCATGTAGTTTTCATGAACTTGACACCTTTTATAGGAGGTTTATCCGTGGATTCAACTCTATTATGGCCCTCTTTACAAGCTGCATCTGTAAGGGTGATTTTGTGTGGACGAAGGTCGCCACTCGGGCCCTCGAGGAAATTAAGGAGAGATTATCTTCCACTCATGTCCTACACTTACCTGATTTCTCCAAGGCGTTTGAGGTGTCCTGTGATGCGTCAGGAGTTGGAATCAGCGCGGTACATAGTCAAGAAGGTCATCTAGTAGCCTACTTCAATGAGAAACGAAATGACGCCCGACAAAAGTACTCAGATTATGATTAGGAGTTCTATGCCATTGTACGGGCAGTTCGCTACTGGCGTCATTATCTCTTGCATAAGAAGATTGTTATGTATTCTGACCATAAGGCGCTGAGATATCTCGACACGCAAAAGAAATTAAGTCACTGTCACGTGAAATAGGTAGAATATATGAAGGATTAACATTATGTTCACAAACACCAAGTGGATGTCAAGAACAAGTCGGTTGACGCCTTGAGTCACAGAATCAGCATCTTCCACATCATGAGCACCCGAGTTGTGGGCTTTGAGCGTGTAGTTTACGATTACCTAGTGTACCCCGATTTTAGTGACATCTATGTCGTGTCATTGAGGGACCCTCCTGATCTTTGTGAGGATTCATACAATATCTGATGGGTACTTATTCATGGGCTCTCGCCTCTGCGTTCCTCATATATCCCTCAGAGATTTTTCTCATCAAGGAGCTGCAAGCTAGCGGTGTCGCGGGATACTTCGGGAGAGACAAGTCGATTGCGTTAGTTGAGGATAGTTTCTTCTAACCTGGCCTGAAGAAGGACGTTACCCTAGTTGTTAGACATTGTCAAGTCTGTCTGACCGCGAAGGGATCTTGTCAGCCCAAAGGATTGTACATTCCATTGCCCGTCCCACAGAGGCCTTGAACTGATATTAGTATAGATTTTGTACTCGGACTCCCTCGCACACCGAGGAAGCTTGATTTAATCTTTTTGTGGTGGATCGTTTCTCTAATATGGCCCACTATATTCCTTGTTGTGGGACCGTCGATGTGTCTCATGCGATTGTGTTATTATTTAGGGAGGTCTTCAAGTATCATAGGTTACCCACTTCCATAGTCTCTAACCGCGGCATTCGTTTCATGAGTTACTTCTAAAAGACATTATGGAAGAAAACTGGTATGACATTGAAGTTCTCCACCTACCACCCACAAACGGATGAACAAACTGAAGTTGTCAACCGTAGTCTAGGGACCCTACTGCATTGTCTTGTTGGAGATAATCCGTCCACCTGGATTTTCGTTCTAAAGACCCTATAGTTGAGTTTGCATATAACAATTTCGTCAATATACGCACAGGTTTGAGTTCACTTCATATCATATTAGGGTATTAACCTAGGAAGTTTATTGACTTGATTGATGTCCCTCTACCACCCACAAACGGATGGACAAACTGAAGTTGTCGACCGTAGTCTATGGATCCTACTGTGCTGTCTTGTTGGGGATAGTCCGTCCACCTGGGTTTTCGTTCTAGAGACCCTATAGATGAGTTTGCATATAACAATTTCATCAAGAGGAGCACGGGTTTGAGTCCACTCCATATCATATTAGGGTATGAACCTAAGAAGCCTCTTGACTTGATTGATGTCCCTCTCAAGTCCCGACCCACTGATTCAGCAGAGTCTTTTATTCAACATGGGCATGCACATCATGAGACGGTCAATAAGAAAATTGCATTAAGTAATGATTACTATAAAGATCGTGCAGAACAGCACAAGAGGGAACAAATCTTTGAGATGGGAGAACAAGTGATAATTCACATATGACCTTTGAGGGTCCCGTAAGAACTAGCAAAGAAATTAAACGCTCACTGAATGGGCCCCTATACAGTCGTGCAGCGGATCAGTAGGAATGCTTATGAAATTGACATCCATCGTGGTATGGGCATCAGCCGAGTATTCAACTTAGAAGATTTGACTCATGATTACGAGGAGCATGTATGTGGATCCTTCCTCCACACCCATACCACAGCCTCAACTTCTTTTGGTCCCTACCAGTACATCCCCACTTCCACCCGAGGAATCGCTCCATGACGGTCACCTTGAACCATCGACAGTTCTATCTATCCAGCAGTCAGACGTAGATACATTACAGGCAGAGCCACTTCTACGGGCGACATACTTCAGATCATCAGTCATGACTTCTATACCGCAGGCGAGCGAGATATTGTGTGTTATCTTGTTTGTTGAAGCGTCCGTCCTCTATATGTCGCTACAAGAATTTCTTCAGAGGAGCTCGAGAGACTTGCCCCGCGGCTACACAGAGAGTACAGTCGTCTTCACTCACTGGGGATGAGTACTTTCAAGTCGGGAGGTGTTGGAGCGTCAAGCTCGACACAGGTCTATTCCCACACAAGGCGGTGAACCACTATCCGGTCGAGCGATCCGAGTCCATGGTTGCGCTCGGATGGTCGTTTTGAGTCATTTGAATATATTACTTTATATGTTTTGAGTTGTATTTGACACCCGATCAGACCAAACATTATGAGTCATCTTATTCGGGTGCTCTATGTTGTTTTGAGTTTAAATGGGGCAGGGTTGGTTGTCATGGACATTGAAGGTTGAGTTGTTGTTTGCAACCATCGGTCGTTTCTCTGGTGCGACACCGATTAAAGAATCCCCCCCCCCCCGTAGGGCCCTAAGGTAAAACCACTTCCTCCTCACTCTCCCCTACAGTCAAAGCATTGTGACCCCTCTCCCCTCCTCTAACGCTAGCCCTCCGGTACCACCTCCTTTGATTGAGAGACAATCTTTCCTGCCTCCACTCCTTCCTTGACATACACAGCCAGCCATTCTCTATTTTCACAAACCACAGCTAAAACCCTTGTCTGCAATCCGTCAACCCTTGTCCAGTTCCCTGAAAGGTCACTTTCTCCATTTTAATTCATCAAATCTTCTCGTTTCCATCTCCAGAATTGCCATCAGCAACCTTCAAAAAAAAATTTTATTCCAACACCGCTCATTCCAGCCTACTGTTGTAACCCTCCTCCAGCTATAACTACATCTGACCCTCACCCCCTTTCTTCCCCTATTCCAGCAGCCACCTTCCTGCATAATCGCACCCCACATCTCCATCCCCTATTCCAACAACCAGCCTCTTTCTATATTTTTGCCACCGCAAACACCTCCCGACATTGCCGCGACCTTGGATGCCCGCGATCAACCGTCATTTGCCTCCACCTGCGCATGTAAGTTGTATTTGGAATTTTACTTTTCTATTGTTGTGTATTTGGCACTCTTACCTGTAGTGGATGTCATGGTTGTTTGCAATTAGTACTGGACTTCGTGTAACTCGCAGGGCCTATTTCGCACATGCTTAAAAATATTTGCACCTCGGACGCTTCATGAACAAAGCTTGTTTATTCATTAATTAAAGTCTGTGAATGTGTGTGCCTCTGTTGGTTTGTTTTTTATAGTAAATAATTACAATTTTCAATTTTTATGCGGACCTCTCCGTGCATTTACATCATATAGCATTGCATTTAGTGTTTATCTTGAGTCGGCCTACCACTACATCAGGTAGTTAAGTTGTTGGGGCATGATTTAACAAAAGAAATTTAGTCAGGCAAGACCCGTCGGACAATGAACGGGCTCTCTCGCCAGTAAGAGCCAGGCTATGTCATAACAGGCTTGGTAAGAGGTAATCAATATTCAACAGTAGGTTGAAGCCAACCCTGACAAACCGACAATTTTGGAGATCATTCGGGCCAATCTAGTCAAATATGCATCTTCTCCATCATTGGAAGTCATCGACACCATCGAGGCAATGTGGACCCTTCTCCCACCTCAAAATGTATTATGAGGCTTCTGGAGTAGTTTTATATGGCACCCACGATAGCACACCTTCCGCACTTACCGCCGGCCTATCGCGGCCCTTTAGTGGAAGCAGATGTGGGGCGCGTGGAAGCTTTTGCAGTTGCTTAGTAAGTGTTCCAGCACTCCAAATATGAAGCCACCTTCCCAGCAGGACTGCTACAACCACTACACGTACCAGACCAAATTTCAGAAGATATAGTGATGGACTTCATCACCAGATTGTCCAGATTCTTCAGATCCAAATATCTCTTCGCAATGGTTGACCGCTTATGAAGTACAGAGACTTCATTTTGCTTCATCATGCATCACCACACCTACTGTAACTAAGGTATCATCCACTGTGTGATGGAATTACATGAGTTCCCCCAATCAATTGTGAGCGATACGACTTCACCCCAAGCTCTCAGCCCCTTTCTTCGGGCATGTAATTGTGTAAGCTCACATCGACGAGGTGCTAACAGATTGATCGTCCCTACTAAAAGTCAGATCCATCTGGTCTTTCGCCTTGCAGCTTACGCGAGTAAGGAGAGACCATCCGATCGAAGTATTTTCTGCTAAAATTGAGACAAACACGACATTAGCTAACACTACTATCTCCACTCTGGATAAACGTACAAAGGTCATGGTCAGCTACTAACATGGGTAGATTTTATTCGCGTGGAAGCACCGCCAGACATCATACACGGCATGGTCGGGCGATGGTGAGTTTCATCATCAGTTTCCACATTTTTCCCTAAGGACAAGAAATTTCTCATAAGGGGCATTATTACAGAGGGCACGCCTGACACAATATCAATGATAATATGTTTACAATAGGAGGTTTGTACCGGCGAGCAACGCTGCTTAATGCGTTGCCCATTATCTTTATTCATACACCTTTAATTTTTGCATTTTCATTTCATTTGTGTGTATACTGTTGTGCCCCCGTTTAGGGCTTAAATACTACGCTTTATATGTTGAAACTTATGTTAGATGAGTTCAAAATTGGATCCTAGGTCTAGCAAGGATTTATTCTTCCCATCTCTCATCCCTTTCTTCTTCTTTTTAATTCTATTTATCCAAACCCTAAGGGGATAATAAGCACACATTAGCAACCTCCCCAAATCCACCCTTTATTATTTCCCCGTTCCACCTCTCTTCCTGTCTACAAACCCAGCGCTACCAAGAGTTTTATGCCTAATCAAAGTATAGAGAATTATAAATTGATGAATCTACGAAACAATAGATCTTGACAACAAAATACATTAATGAAATAAAACACATTGCAAACTTCAATATGTTTTACAGGATAATAGCTCATGAAACAATTATCCCAAGTCACCTAAGTACACCTCAAGAAGGCCTTCAAAATAAATCCCGAAGAATACCATCTTCATCGGATTGTACAAGCACATTTTTAATCACATGCCAAGCGGATTCAAAGCATCCTGCAATCCCAAAGCAGATCAAGTCACTTCATTGCACATCTTGTGATCAAAAAAAGAAGTAACACAAACTTATTTTTGATGGTTTGTATTTCAAATGTTACAATGACAATCAATAAATGAAATCAATTTCATCATTTTGATTTAGTTAAAAATTTAAACAAGGAACTTTAATCCATGCATAAACAGAAACGAAAAAAATTTGATCCTGCACTCAATTCACGAGATGTCAGAAATTGTGGATTAAGAACAAGGCTTTCTAAGAAAACAAAATGGATGCATCAGTTCAAATTTGAAATGCTTGAAAATCAAATGGACAAAGCTAACTGTAGCACACAAAACGATCTCCTTGGCCCTTTATTAAAAGGAAATAACATGTAGCAGCAGTTGTTTGACAGAACTTACAAAGTTATAAAGAGAAATACAATTTTTTTGAAGTTTGCTTGAAAATACTAGAAGTTCCACTCAGCCAGGAAAGTGTATAATTAAAAGGTCGGTTCAAAATATTGAGATAAAAAGTAAGATTTAAATTAAGAGGATTTAGACTACTGAATCGATGAGCAAAATAGACCATAACGTTTTCCATGATTAGAAATTTGAAATGTGTATGATGTCTAGAATGTCGTCTTTGCAATCTTTTGTAAGTGCATGCACACCAGATGAGAACTCAAGTACAAATTCATTTTTGTGAAAATCATGACTCCATGTAGCTCGTCCAATAGCTCATCGATCAACAACACTTAAGCCTTTATCCCAGTATAGTGGAGTCGACTATATGGATCATTTGTCGCCATAGCGCCCTATCTTTAGTCATAATCTCACTAATGCCCAAGTACATCATGTATGTCCCTACAGTTTCATTCCTAGTTTTTTGGGGTATACCCCTCCCCCATTTAACATGCCTAGTAGCCAAACTCTCACAACGTCTAACTGGTGCCTCTAATGGTCTCTTTAGTGCGTGTCCAAACCAACTTAATCAAGCATCTCGCACCCTTCTCGACAATTGGTGTCACTCATGTCTTATCTCTGATACATTCATTCCTAATTTTATACAGTCTCGTGTATCCACACATCTCTGCAACTCCCATTTTTTGCTCATGTACATAATTCACTGCCCAACACACAGAACCGTAGAGCATCGTTGGTCTAATTGCAGTACGGTAAAACTTGTGTTTAAGTGGTACTTTATAATCACATAAGATCTCAGACACGCCCCTCCACTTCAACCAACCTGCTTAGATTCTATGTATCACGTCTTTATCTATACCTCCATCTTTTTGAACTATCGATCTCATATATTTAAAGCACTCACTGCGGAAAATATCTTAGTCACCCAACTTAATGACGGGGTCAACCTCCCTTCTTGCACTACTAAATTGAAGCTCTGCATACTCTGTTTTATCCCGCTCAACCTACAACCCTTATTTTGTAAAGTGTCTTGCCAAGACTAAAGTTTCGCGTTTACACTCTCACTCGTCTCATCGACCAAAAAAATATCAACTACAAATAATAAACACTAAGGTATTACTTGTCAGATATGTATGGTGAGTTGATTTAAGACAAGGGTAAAGAGATAAGGGTTTAAAGTTGACCCTTGATGTAAACCAATAACCCATCGATCATCAGGATAAAAAAATTATCCTCGATTATTTTGGCATTCAACTCTCTCCAGGCAAAGCAGAAGTGCATTTGAGCGCACTGGAGACATCGCGGGCATTTCAAATTTGTCATCACGCAATTTAGGCTAACAAACGTGGCACTCACATACCAATCATTGATGATTGAGGTATTCATCCAAATCTCCAAATAGTCACATTGGTCTTCTTTAATGACATCATCATTTACAATATGTCCTTGGTGGATCCCATCACCCATGAGAATTGTGATGGAACCAATACATACCAATCTCCTATTTCTCAAAGGATAAAATGTGTGTTCCGTAGAAGTTCAGCATTCTATTTGGGATACACCATCCATGGCACGGGATACTTGCGGATCCAAGTAAAATTAAGGCAATGCTCTAGTGACCACAATCACATTCCCACAAGTGCTACAAGGGTTCCTTGGTCTAACAGGCTATTCCGAAAGTTTATTATAAACAATGGATTTGTCCACTGCCTTGTTCTATGACTCAGATTTCTATAAGGAGTTAGTGGGACGATGTTGCATAAAAAGTGGAACCTCGTTGCTTTTTTAGCCGAAAAACAGTGGAGTTCCACATCAAGTTACTCCCATATGAGCAGAAACCAGCCAAATTGGTAAAGATAGTGTGTGCAGCAATGGGAAATACATTTCAATTGTTCTGACATACTTGTCTCCCTTAATCTTCTACCAATGTTGACTTAAAATTATCACATTCAAAACCCAAATTGCCTATAATAAATTCTCAAAAAATGATCTAAATCAATCTTAGATGACAAAAGAGAGACTATTGAAGAAATATGTTGTTGGAGCAGACAATATAATGCAAAAGTTTAGTTGAATGAACAAATCAGTGTACATGGTAATAATTTGGAATGTTTAATTTGGACATAGAGTAATTGTCTTAGAATCAAAATGTGACCCAAAAAATGTCTTAAATTTTACTAAACCATCAGATTCCTTATCACTAGCACATTAGATGCTTTTATCAGTCCCATATAATTATTTCATAACTTACACATGGTCTGCTCTATCTAATAACAATTACTCAAATTTTACTCATCTGATTTACACATTTCAAAATGAGTCTCTTTATACCAAATAAGGAAAAAGTAAACCATTTCACGGTACACCATGTAATATATAGTACTTAAATAGTACAAACTTTCCCACAGCCCCTGCATCACTAACCTCAGACTCATTATTCAAGCATCTGTACTCAAAATTCATTTCATATTTGCAAATGGTTTACATCACCTAATTTTATTTTGCAAAAAACTCATCTATCCTTTTCATTTCAACAATGCAAGAATTTATAAAAATGAGGAAAATGAGGTCCAGGGATACCATGTATATATTAGTTATGAGACACAGCTTCAACATCTCAAACAACCCCATACACTGTTCAAGAATAACAGATAGATAGCTAAACAATAATAGTAATAACATAAAAAAGGAAAACAATCATCATATGCAACAATTTCTAAGCATTGAATAAGATTTTAAGAAAGAGGAACAAAGTAAACTTTCTTAAAATAACACAATATTATCATCAACATATAAACATTTGACAAATTAATGGCTCAACTCAATCATACCTTAACCAATTAATTATGGATAGCCCATGCAATCTCATCGGCTACCGCAATGGCTGCCCACAAATGATGAAAAACAAACTGTGATACAAACAAGGGAATACAACTCGAAAGAATGTGAATTCATTAACAAAATGGTATGGGCAGGGGCATCAAATGAACCTTGAGCACCAGGAGATACATTTTCTAGTTCATCGATCCACGGCATCTACATAGAAACATAGGAAACATTGTCAGGAAGTGATGCTGACATAATATTCTCATAGTATACTGGGTCATTACTTCCTCAGAAAAACAGTATTATGCAAAAGAGAAAGCATCATGTGTCCATGTTTCTTTCCCTCTATGGCATTATTGTATAGGAACTACGCTTAATATCAGGTAAAATAAATGGATTGCTTCAATGCTGGCATCATCTAAACTCATTCAAAAGTATGGTCAATTATCTATTAGCTGCCAAAATGAATTTGCATAAAATTGTTGACTTAACCAAACTACAACCAAATATAGAATGATAGAACCACGCATACTTGACTTGTGCTCTGTCTGCTCTAACAAACAGAACATACTGAGGTCCACCGATCTGGATAAAAGTAGCAACAAAAAGAAAATTGTTGAGTGAGCTCAAAACTTGTATGTATTACTTGTGTGTCAAAATACAAGGAGAGAATATAAATATATAGGAGAGAGAAGGAGAGAAGAAATCATATACAATGATGTGGGACTAATAGGAGGAGAAGAAAATAGAAAATACATGGGTCCAATACTGGGCCATTTACATGGACTTTTCTAACACTCCCCCGCAAGCTGGAGCGTACAAATCGTATGCACCAAGCTTGGACAAGCACTGATAGAAGAGTGTACTGGGAAGAGTTTTAGTGAGTACATCCGCAACTTGTTCTGTCCCGGGAACATGTTTCAGGTCAATCTTCTTCATTTGAACCTTTTCTCTGATGAAGTGGCAATCAACTTCAATATGTTTAGTTCTCTCGTGGAATACCGGGTTCTTGGCAATATGTATCGCCGCTTGGCTATCATAAAGGAGAAGAGCTGTGGAAGGAAGTTTTATATCCAGATCGGTAAGAAGACTCTCCAGCCATGTTTGTTCAGAAACTACAGACGTCATTGCCCGGTATTCAAGTGTCCTCCAAAATATGTGCAAAACTCACTGGTTGACCGTCAATCATCAAGAGAACCAGCGTAATCAGCATCAGAGTAAGCTATCAATGTAGGAGCTGAAGATGAGGTCTTGTAGACCAATCCTTGACCAGGGGCCGTTTTGAGGTATCTGAGAATGCGTTCTACGGCGTGAAGATGAGATTTTCGCGGGGAATGCATATATCGGCTGACAATACCAACTGCGAAAGATATATCTGGTCTAGTTACCGTGAGGTAGATCAGTTTTCCAACTAGACGGCGATAGTACTCAGGATTCTCAAGTAAGAGATCTGAGTCAGAAGTCTGAGCACATAACTTGTGATTCACATCCATTAGGGTATTGATCGGCTTACAACCCGAGTAACCTACAACATGAAGAAGGTCGAGACAATACTTTTGCTGGGAAAGGACGAGACAATCTGGTCATCTAGCAACCTCAAGGCCCAAAAAATACCGGAGGGGTCCCAGATCCTTTGTTTGAAAAACTGTACCGAGATGTCGTTTGACCTCCTGTATTCCCTGTGAGTCATCTCCTGTAATTATGATGTCGTCAACATATACTAACAGAAGAACCGTCCCCATTGTAAGGTGGCGAGTGAACATCGAAAAGTCTGACGTGCTTCGAGAAAAACCAACCTCCCGAAGAGCCTTGCTGAACCTGTCGAACCATGCCCGTGGTGATTGTTTGAGGTCATACAGAGCTTTCTTAAGGCGACAAACCTGAGACTCCCTCGTGGTCTCAAACCCGAGAGGTTGTTGCATATAGACAGTTTCTTGCAAGTCGCCATTCAAAAAGGCATTCTTAATATCCAGTTGCAGTAAGGGCCACCGGCGATGGACAGCCACCGAGATAAGAACCCGAAAGGTGTTGAGTTTGGCCACGGGAGAGAAGGTTTCCTCATAGTCCATCTCGTGTTGTTGGGTGAGGCCCCGGGCGACCAGCCGAGCTTTCAGACGGTCAACCGTCCCATCAGCGGCATGTTTGACGACGAAGACCCACTTACACCCAACCGGTTTCTGACCCGGGGGAAGTGGTGCGAGAGTCCAAGTCTGGTTGGCCCAAAGAGCAGTCATTTCCTCCTCCATGGCAGCCTTCCAGCCGGGATGTTGTAGCGCCTCCTGCACGGTGTTAGGAACCGAAATGGAGGAAATAGAAGTGCCAAATGTGTGTAGTTGGGGAGAGAGGCAATGCAGGGAGACATAATTCATCAGAGGATGAGCGGTAGAGGGAGATACCTGATCAGCAGGGCGCGGGGTAGCCGAGGAAGAGGCCGACGGCAGAGGGGTAGCGGAACGTGGAGGAAGGCGCCGAGAGTAAACCTGGATAACTGGTGGCTTGGAGGGAACAGGCGCAGTAGTAGGGATGACGGGTCGGGGTATAGGCAGTTGTGGAGATGTCTTCAGGGAGAAAGGAGCATGAGGTGGGGAAAAGAAAGGTTGATCTTCCCAAAAAGTAACATCGGCGGAGACGATGACCTTCCGGGTGACCGGAGAGTAACACAGGTAGCCCTTCTGAGTGCGAGAATAGCCGACGAAAATAGTTTTAGCTGCTCGGGGATCCAACTTATCCGAGGAGGAACCCAGGAGGTGAACGAAGCAAATGCAGCCAAAGACCCTTGGTGTGATAGGGAAGGCCGGAGTGGAGGGGAATAGGAGGCTGAATGGGGTGACAGAGTTGAGAACCGAGGAAGGGAGGCGGTTGATGAGGAAACATGCAGTGGAAACCGCAAAGTTCCAGTAAATTTTTGGAACATGCATTTGAAGCATGAGGGAGCGGGCAACGTCGAGGAGGTGGCGGTTCTTTCGTTCGGCAACGCCATTTTGTTGGGGGGTGCAGGCACAGGAGGTTTGATGAATAATACCAAATTCTGCACAGAGATTGGCAAATTCATGGCCGGTGTATTCGCGAGCGTTATCGGTGCGCACGGTTTTGATAGTTTTGGAGAATTGCGTGCGAATTTCTTGTATAAAGGCGCGAAATATGCGAGGGAGATCGGAGAGATCACGAAGTAGGTAAATTCATGTGGTGCGAGAATAATCATCAATGAATGTTATAAAATAACGGTATCCAGAGATACTGGTAACTTTAAAAGGACCCCAGACATCGGAGTGCAGTAAATCAAACGGAGCAGCGCTCCTAGTACAATGAGCAGGAAAAGAAGTACGTGGTTGTTTGCCGTAAACACAAGAATCACATTTGAAAGCAGGAAAAGATACATCAGGCAGCGCCTTTTGAAGAACGGGTAGAGGGGCATGCCCAAGACGGCGATGCCAGTCAACAGCGGAGACAGAGGAGAGAATAGGGGGAGAGGCATCAAGAAGGTAGAGCTCGTTCTGCAGTCGTCCCCTACCAATGGTAGTCCGTGTCCGCCGATCCTGTATCAAAAAAGAAGAGGGAGTAAATGTGACAGAGCAATCCATATCATGAGTGAGGCGGCCAACAGAAAGCAAATTAAAAGGAGAGCCCGGAACATAAAGAGCCGAGCGAAGAGAGATGGAGGGGGCAAGAGAGATGTCGGCGCAGCCGGAGACCGGAACAGTCGCCCCATTAGCGACAGTGATAGATTTCGGATGAGGAACATCCGAGTACTGGAGGGGCCGCATCGAGGTGATGTGATGAGTAGCCCCCGAGTCCAAGATCCAACGCGGACCGGAGGAAAGACAAGTAATACCTGCAGTAGAGATGGAGGCAACAGAAGCAGGAGGAGGGCTAAGAAGCCCCTGGAGTTGCTGTAGCTGGAGGCAAACGGCCTCAAGGTCGGTACCAGTGGAGGAGGAGCCATCAGTCGCAGCAGCCGCAGTGGGGCGAGGAGGATAGCCATGTTTCTTGTAGCAAACGGCATCCGTGTGGCCATCTCGGCCGCAATATGAACACTTGGGGCGGCCTCGACCCCCACGTCCCCTTCCGCGAGAGCCGGAACGTCCACCGCGAGCAGAAGGCGGTGGGGGAAGTAAGGGGGGAAGGGTCTGCTGAAGGAGAGCCGGAAAGGAGGGTGCCAGAGAATCCAGGGGTGGTGATACTCGAAGGAGCATAGAACAGACATCAGAGAGGGAGGGAGTAGAGGCCGAGGCCAACAACTGAGCCCGGATGCTCTGAAGATGAGGCGGGACAAGAGCCATCATCATGGCAATGCATACGGCCTCCTTTTGCACGGGCTGAGCAGCAAGGTCGGTGGTAGAAGGCTGATGCTGGATCCAGGCCTCTGTCAGAGTCTTGGCACGAGCAACAAACGAGGTCATGTCAGCCGCCCCGCCAGCATCAAGAGTCTGAAGGTCGGTAATAATGTCGTAGAGGTGCTGAAGACTATCCTTTCCAGAGTATAAGGAGTGAAGCTCCTCCCACATAGCTTTGGCGGTCTCATGGTACATGACCATTTGGTATGGCTCACCCTCCAGCGAATTAAGGAGCCATGTTTAAACTCGGCCATCATTTCGTAGCCAGTCCTCCGTATTAGGGGAAGGAGGTGCGTTAGTAAGGTGAAGCACAAGGCCCTTGGCCTGAAAAACACGCCGAACAGAGTGGACCCACAGAACAAAGTTCTTCTTCCCAGATAATGAGATAGTGGTGATTCGCAGCTCATCTCGAAGGTCGGGAAGAGAAGTCAGGAGGTCAGTAGGAGGATTAGCCGCCTGTCTGGTAGAGTCGATTGAAGAGCCCATGTAGTCGGGGAAGGCCGCAGCGAATAGAAGAGCGCGCGGTTAGAGAAGAGGCCGCAGCGGATAGGCACGCCGACAAGTACAGGGGAGAGAGTGACAGGAGGCCGCGACCAGGTGCGGGAGAGAGCAAGGACAACCCGCATGGTCACTGAGAGAACACCAACGGCCAAGCAAGAGCGAGAAGAGAAGACGGCTTGAAAGAGACAAGGAGAAGTCGCAGCGGTTAGAAATAGAGTCCGCGCGACCAGAAGAGGGAAGCAGAGGCAGAGACCGCGAGTAGGAACTCAAGCGGCTAGAGAAAGAAACCGCTAGGAGGAACTCGAGCGGCAAGAAAAGAGACCGCGAGTAGGAACTCGAGCGGCAAGAAGAGAGAGACCGCGAGTAAGAACTCGAGCGGCTAGAAAGGAGATCGCGAGTAGGAACTCGAGCGGCAAGAAGGGAGACCGCGAGTAAGAACTCGAGCGGAAAGAAGAGAGACCGCGAGTAAGAACTCGAGCGGCTAGGAAGGAGACCGCGAGTAGGAACTCGAGCGGCAAGAGAGATAAACCGCAAGCGGCAAGATAAGCTGCAGGAGGAGGTCGCGCGGTAAGAGGAAGACAAAGTAGGCAGCGGGAAGTGGGGCCCACGGGTTGAGAGGAGAGGCTATAAAAGGCACTGAGGGGTGGATCCACGGGAGGGAGGAAGAGGAGAGTAGGCAGCAGTTTAGCAAGGGAGAAGCCGCGGAGAGAACTGGCGGGTAGAATAGTCCGCTACCCGGTGCGAGTAGAGGAACAAGTCGCAGAGGAATAGCAGACAGGAGAGGAAGACAAGTCGGGCGGTTAGAGAAAGTGAAGCCGCGAGGTCGGAATCGTAGGCTCTGATACCATGTTGAGTGAGCTCAAAATTTGTATGTATTACTTGTGTGTCAAAATACAAGGAGAGAATACAAATATATAGGAGAGAGGAGAGAAGAAATCCTATACAATGATGTGGGACTAATAAGAGGAGAAGAAAATAGAAAATACATGGGCCCAATACTGGGCCATTTACATGGGCTTTTCTAACAAAAATAATGAAATGCATTACCAATACACTACAACCAAATATAGAAAGATAGGACCAAAGCAAACAGAACCATACTGAGGTCCTCCGATCCAGATGAAAGTAGCAACGACACGAGAAAAAAACAAAATTTATAGTTAAACAAATAATGAAATTCAAAACAAATATAAGTTGAGAATTAGGCTCAATTTGTTTGAGCGTTTCGCAATTTCATTTGGGGCAAACGCCGTCGGAAGGAGGGTAAACAAATGAACCGCCGACAGCGTTTGCTCTGTTTCCACCCGCTCGCCTTGAGAAACGCCCCAAAAAGCTCCGTTTGGAGCAGCCACCTCCCCCCTCCGGTACGAACTCTCCGTTTCCACCCGCCGGATCGACCCGCCGACGCTAAAACAAATGAAACCTTAAAGAATATATTATTTTCAATCTAAAAAGTAAACATTACAATGCACCACAATATATATACAAAGAAGAGGGATTTTAAACCAGTATTAGCTGTGGGGGCAAAAAGGAGGAAAATAGCATGGGTCTTTACAGTTGGCTTTTATACAATTTAACTTTTCCCCTCAAGATTGGAGTAGAAATTGATCATTCCCAGCTTAAAATAATTATCAGTAAAAATAACACAAATCAAGCTCTTGGTAAAGATATCTGTCAATTGATCTTGGGATTGGACGAATAATGTGCATGATGAAATGTCTATTCATTTCAATATGTTTTGTTCTATCATGTTGAACTGGATTATATGCATTGTTGATAGCCGATTTATTGTCACAATAGAGATGTACGGGTTTCCCATCTTATAGCCCAAGATCTTGCATTATAAATTGAATTCATAGTCTCATGTATTTTTGTTAAGCCCCCGGACGAATCCCGGCTATTTGGGCGTCAGTACACGAGACGGCGGGGGAGATGCGGAGGCGACAACGGGGCTGAACCAACTGGTTCAGCCCCCACTCTTTGAAGAACCGGCCCTCGGGGGCTGAACCAACCCGGTTCAGCCCCCATTGGGGCCGACCGGCCCCCATGGCCGGCCAGCCTTGGGTCCGGGTATAAATATACCTGAAACCCCCCTTTGAAGGACAAGAAAGAATATTCCAGGTTTTTCCACTTCTCTATCTTTCTCAACCCTAGTTTTTCTAATCTTCTCTAGATCTCTATCTCCCTCCCCTTCTTCTCCTAACAATTGGTATCAGAGGTTCTTTTCTCCACCATGGTAACCACTCGAACGCAAGAGGAAATCGGCCGCTTGGAAACCCTAGAGGAAAATCTCGTGGGATTGACGGACTCGGTGGCCGCAATCGAGGAAAGCGTGAAAACTTCCACCCAAAGTCTAGAAGAACGGATCGACACCCGAATAGAGGAGATCATGACGTTGTTGGCACAAAACCTGAAGGATAAGGTCGTGATGGAGGAGGATCCGGACGGATCTTCCATTGCACGGGTCGATCCGCACCGGATCGGCGCCAACGAAGGGCAGGCCGGCTCGACAAGGGGAGCGGGCATCGCGCAGGGGGCCGGATCGAGCACGGGAGGCATCGGCGGGGTCGGAGCAGGCGGGGGCGGCCCCGGCAGGGTCGAATCGGGCACGGGAGGCATCGGCGGGTTCGGCGGAAGCGGGGCTGGCCCCGGCGGGGTCGGATCGGGCACGAGATGCATCGGCGGGTTCGGCGCAAGCGGGGGTGGCCCCGGCGGGATCGGAGCTGCCGGGTTTGGCCCCCGCAGGTTCGACGCAGGCAGGGGTGGCTCCAGTGGGTTCGGTAAAGCTGGTTTCAGCACCGGTGGGGGCGCTAGAGGTGGTGGGTGGCCGGTTCCCCCATATGGAGGGGGGGAGGGCCTGCTACCTCATCCGGCACAAGGAGGCATGCAATGGGGTGGTGCTCCAGGGGCGGGACCGTTTCGCCATGGCTTCCCGGGCATGCCTTTTGAACACGAAGAACCAAGGAGGTCGGCGGGATGGCGTGGACAGGTCGGCCAGCGGTCGTACATGCCACCAAAGTTGACAAGCATGAATTTTCCGAAGTTCCATGACGGCGATGCTTTGGAGTGGTTGCAGAAAGCAGAACTGTTCTTCAGTTATCAGGAGGTTCCCGAAGAACGGTGGGTGCAGTTAGCATCGTTCCATCTGGAAGATGATGTTTTCCAGTGGGTGCAGTGGTTTTTGAGGGGCAAGGATTATGTGCCTTGGACGGACTTTGTGGACGGGTTCACACTCGCTTTGGGCCGTTGGAGTATGAGGACTTTGAGGCACTCCTGCAGAAGCTTCGTCAGAAGGATACCGTGATGGAATACCGTACTGAGTTTGAAAAGTTGGCGAACCGAGTACAGTGGGAAGAAAAGACGCGGCTCAGTTGGTCAGGAAGGAACGTTACAACAAGCAACGTACCCGCAGCACAACACGTACTACGACCACGACCACCACGGCTATGGTCAGGAAGGAACCGCAAGGTCCAAGCAAGTTGGTTGTCACTCGGCTGACTTGGGCGAAACTTCAGGTGCGGAAGGATAAAGGGTTGTGTTTCAACTGTGACGAGAAGTTCGTTCCTGGGCACAAATGTCAGAAGGTTCAGGTGTTCATGCTACATGAGGATGGGGAAGAGGAGATGGACGAGGGTCCTGAGCCGGAGCTGACAGAGGAGTTGGCAGTGACCGAGTTCGGAGTTTCGTTACAGGAGATGGAGGGCTGCATGGCCCCCCTTACTATGCGCATGGCAGGCAGATTCGGAGGGAAAACGTGACGATCTTGATAGACAGTGGGAGTACCCACAATTTCATCCATCCTGAGGTGGCGCGCAGACTGGGACACGTGGTGGATCAAGGGGAGTCCTTTCAGGTTATGGTGGCCGAATGTAGCAAGCTGCAGTGTGAAGGAGTATTGAAGCCGGTGGAGCTCAACATACAGGGCTACACGGGACGAACTGATGTTTACCTTCACCAGATCAGAGGTTCCAATATGGTGTTGGGAGTGCATTGGCTGCGCCAGCTACGGCGAGTCACTTTTGACTGGGATCACATGACCATGGAGTTCTCACAGCACGGGAAGCAGTTCTGTTTGCAAGGCATCAAAGCATCTCCGATTAAGGAGATATCTGTTTGAAGTCTTCATCGGCTTGACGAGGAAGGCATGATGGAGGTGTTGTTGGAAATAAGGGCGGGCGACACGGGGGCATTTGAGGTACCAGTCCAGATGCAGTCTCTTCTCAATTGGTATACTGACATATTTCAGGAGCCCCGTGCTCTTCCACCACCGCGCTTTCGGGACCATCAGATCGTGCTTAAGGGGGAGCGGAGACTACCAACGTCCGGCCATACAGATATCCGCACATGCAGAAGGCTGAGATCGAGCGCAGTGTCCGGGAAATATTAGTTGAAGGGATCATCCGCCCCAGTACGAGTTCTTTCTCTGCTCCGATTATCTTGGTTAAGAAGAAGGATGGTTCATGGCGGTTTTGTGTCGACTACCGCGCACTGAACAGTGCTACCGTGAAGGATAAGTTCCTCATTCCTCTGATTGAAGAGTTGTTGGATGAGCTACACGGCGCACAGCGGTTCACCAAGCTTGATTTGCGATCCGGCTATTATCAGATCCTGATGCGGGAGGAAGATATCCACAAAACGGCCTTCCGAACACACGACGATCACTACGAGTTCCTGGTGATGGCCAACGGCCTGACCGGCGGGCCGTCCACTTTTCAGGTCAACATGAACAAGATCTTTCGGGAGCTCCTACGACGCTTTGTGCTGATCTTTTTTGATGACATTCTCATCCACAGCGCCAGTTGGGAGGAGCACTTGGCCCATGTCGAAGAAGTCTTTTTTATTCTCGGCAAGAATCAGCTTTAGGCCAAACGGTCCAAGTGTTCCTTTGGTCAGGAGGAGGTGGAGTACTTGTGGTATCTCGTTTCAGCTCAAGGCGTCAAGGCTGACCCCCAAAAGATTGAAAGCATGCTTACCTGGTCGCGGCCCCAGACTATACGGGCACTGCGGGGCTTCTTAGGCCTCACGGGATACTATCGTCGCTTTGTGAGAGACTATGGCAAGATTGTCAGGCCTCTTACCCAGTTGCTGCAGAAAGACACCTTCCTCTGACAGGAGGAGGCTGAGGAGGCCTTCCAGGCGCTCAATAGAGCAATGACGACGACACCGGTCCTCGCACTTCCAGATTTCAACAAGGAATTTGTCGTGGAGACTGATACTTCCGGAGTGGGGCTTGGGGCTTGGGGCTGTGTTGATGCAGGAGGGGCGACCCATAGCCTTCTACAGCAAGCCGTTAGCCCCTCGAACGTTGGGGTTGTCCACGTATGAGAAGATGTTAGCGGTGATCCATGTTGTGGCGCGGTGGAGGCCTTACCTGTTGGGACGACACTTCAAGATCCGGACAGATCATCAAAGTCTCAAACACTTCTTGGAGCAGCGGGTCTCTTCACCTCTCCAACAGAAGTGGGTTACCAAGCTTCTGGGCTATGATTACGAGATTGTCTACCGGCAAGGGAAGGACAACCGGGTTGTTGATGCGTTGTCCCGCTTGCCTGAGGGTGCCCTTGCCCAGATTTCTACACCATTTTTAGATTCCATTGATGAGATCCAGGAGGAGGTGCAGCGTGATCGCGAGTTGCAGACTATTGTGGAGGATCTGCGTCAGGCGCGTGCGACAGCTCCGGGCTACCATCTCCAAAATGACAGGTTGTACTATCGGGGTCGTGTGGTCATTCCCTCACAATCTGCTTGGCGGACGGTCATGATGCATGAGTTCCATTCATCATCGACGGAGGTCACGCCGGTGTTCTCCGCACTCTTCAGCGCGCACGGGCCAATGTGTTTTGGAAAGGGATGCGCCGGGATATCCAGCTATTTGTTCAGCAGTGTGACACTTGCCAGCGCTAGAAATATGAGACCACTTCCCCAGCCGGGCTACTTACGCCCTTGGAAATTTCGTACCAGATTTGGGATACTGTCTCCATGAAATTCATTGATGCCCTGCCCAAGTCTAAAGGCAAGTCTATCATCTTGGTGGTGGTCGATAAGTTGTCCAAATACGGACACTTCCTAGCGCTGAGTCATCCGTATACCGGCGAATCTGTCGCCGCTCTTTTTGCCCGCGAGGTTGTCCGCCTTCATGGCATACCTCGGGCAATCATCTCGGATTGTGATTCAACGTTCGTTGGCAACTTTTGGAAGGAGTTATTTCGCTTACAAGGGACCTCTTTACGTTTCAGCACGGCTCACCATCCACAGACAGATGGCCAGACAGAGGTACTCAATCGGGGCGTGGAGACATACCTCCGCTGCTTCGTTATGGATGAGCCGCGCACTTGGACGAGTTGGTTGCATTGGGCTGAGTACTGTTACAACACTTCCTACCATTCGGCCAGCAAGCTCACCCCCTTTGAGGTTGTGTACGGTCGTCCTCCTCCACTGAGCAGTTATGAGCCGGGTAGTAGGGCGTTGGTCACGGTTGACCGTACACTCCGTGATCGTGACCGCACACTCGCCACCTTGCGCGAGAATCTCTGGACAGCGCAGGATCGCATGTAGGCACCGGCTGACAAGCATCGGACGGATCGCGAGTTTCAGGTGGTGGATGAGCTCTTTCTCAAGCTCCGCCCCTTCCGGCAGTTGTCTGTGGCACAGCGGACAAACCAGAAGCTGGCACCCCGTTACTATGGACACTTCTGGATCACCCGACGGGTTGGTCCGGTTGCTTATACGTTGGCATTGTCAGAAGGATCAAGGATACATCCGACTTTTCACGTTTCCTTGTTGAAGCAGAAAATCGGCGACACTATTCAGCCCAGTCCTCTCTTGCCCGAGACTACCAGTGCGGACGAGCTGCGCCCGATCCCTGAAGACATCGTGGATCAAATGGAAGCGTCGAGGCACGACGTACTGTCCTGAGTTACTAGTCAAGTGGAAGAATCTAACAGCAGAGCACAACACCTGGGTCGACTTGTTGGAGTTTCTGGAGCTCTACCCCGATTACCATCTGGAGGACAAGCTGGTTCTAGATGGGGAAGGGAATGTTACGCCCCCGGACGAAGCCCTGCTATTTGGGCATCAGTACACGAGACGGCGGGAGAGATGCGGAGGCGACAACGGGGTTGAACCAACTGGTTCAGCCCCCACTCTTTGAAGAACCGGCCCTCGGGGGCTGAACCAACCCGGTTCAGCCCCCATTGGGGCCGGCCGGCCTCCTTGGTCGGCCGGCCTTGGGTCCAGGTATAAATATACCTGGAACCGCCCTTTTGAAGGACAAGCAAGAATATTCCAGGTTTTCTCTCTTCTCTATCTTTCTCAACCCTAGTTTTTCTAATCTTCTCTAGATGTCTATCTCCCTCCCCTTCTTCTCCTAACAATTTCCCTTGTGACAATGCACTACAATCTATTTTTGCACTTGACATTGCTACCACATTTTTTTCTTACTTTTCAAGTCACAAGATTCCTCTCAACAAAAGAACAATATCCAATAGTGAATTTTGTCTTCTTGGCATCTAGCCCAATCAACATGTGTATACTTCAACACGTACATACTTGCCCAGGGAAAACAAAATTCCTAATCCAGGAGACTTCTTCAAGTACCTTAGCACTCGTAGAGCAGCTTCCTAATGTCTCAATTTGGGAGACCTCATGTACCTACTCAAGATCCCTACTGCATATGTGATATCAAGATGACAATGCATGAGATAGATAAGCCTTCCCATTAATCTTTGGTAGCTCAAGGAGTTTACTTTTTCACCCTCCTTATCTTCATCTATTTACTGTTTAATTTATGGGAATAACTACTTGTGCACAACCAAATATCCCAGTTTCTTCGAGGAGATCCAAGACATATTTTCTCTGAGATATTAAGATTCCACAATCTAACCTTGCAACTTCAATTCGTAAGAAGTATTTATGTTTTCCTAGATCATTGACATCGAACTCCTTTCAAGGGTGTGCTTTAAGCCACATGATTTCTTCCAAATCATTTCATATTGTAGAAAGTAATAGGAAATAGAAGGTGCAATCTTATTCTTCCACAAAGGGGCTTTATATAGGAGCTACAACATGACTCATAACACCGATAGGCGGTGTGGGACTAAACATAATAATACTAAAATATTAATATCTCTAACACTCCCCCTCAAGCTGAAGGGGAAGCCTACAGCTTGGACACAACATAAAATAGAGGGTAAAAGAAGGAAGGCAGCGTGGGACAAAGCAACAGCTACCGAGGCCCAACCGCGTGTCACCGGGGATACTTCAACCGGGCAAGAGCCACACGACGTTGGTCCGCAAACCGACCATGACAACGCTGGATACACTCGGAGCGGAAACAAGGTCAACCACGCAAGACCAAACCAACCCTACCAAATCCAGAGAAAATGACGAGGAGACACAAACAACATATGAAATCAACCTAGGGGTCATGTGTGACTAAGGCAGGAGTCGGGAAAGAAGCATCCGAGTCGCCATGATCACAAACACTCCCCCTCACGTGGAATACGTGCAAGAAGACATAGGATATACCTAGGGCCATGTGTGACTAAGGCAGGAGTCGGGAAAGAAGCATCCGAGTCGCCGATATCACAAACACTCCCCCTCACGTGGAAGACGTGCATGAAGGTATAAACTACGCCTAGAGGCCGTGACGTACACTCCCCCTCACGTAGATCACGTGCACGAAGGCGGAAATCGTAAAGCGACCACACTAACACACTACAACAACGAGAAAACTGAAAGAGAGAAAAAAAAACAGTAACATTAAACCCTAAACGGGGCCGTAGACGAAGCTGCGCTGAGTAGCAGCCATGCCGGAGAAGAAGAGAGCCGCAGCGGGTGCAGACAGAAGCCGGAGAAGTAGCAGCTGCAGCAGCCGGCAAGAAGGCTGGGCCGGAGAAGCGGCTGTAGCAGGCCGGAGAAGAAGAACGCCGGAGAAGATGAGCATCGGTGGCAGCAACACCTTCGGCGGTCGACGGGAGAAGCATCCGGCAGCAGCAGAGGCACGCCGAGTAGCCGGAGAAGAAGAAGAAGCGGGCGCAATGTCGGAGGAGAAGAAGTAGCCGGAGAAGTCGCCGGAGGAGGAGAAGAAGTAGCCGGAGAAGTCGCCGGAGCCATCGATGTCGATGGAAGAAGCCGTCGACGTCGACGATGTCGGAAGAAGCATCCGATGTCGGAGAAGCCATCGATGTAGCAGGCCGAAGAAGCATCGATGTCGAAGTTGTTCACGAAGGCCGCACGGGGCAGCAGCAGCGCAAGTAGTCGTCGACACGACGGGAGAAGGTCCCGCTCCCATCGCGGAATCAAGCGACGATTCCGTCGACGGGAGCGAGGAGGACAGGAGTTCCCGTGAGCCCTAGCAGCGCGCGGGAGCGGAAGCGGAAGCGGAAGCACGGGTCGGGTCCGGGGGAGGGAAGGGAAAAATTTTATTTTTTAGGTTTTCAGAACCTGGCTTTGATACCATGTAGAAAGTAATAGGAAATAGAAGGTGCAATCTTATTCTTCCACAAAGGGGCTTTATATAGGAGCTACAACATGATTCATAACACCGATAGGCGGTGTGGGACTAATCGAGCATGCCTATTTTTGGTTCATGCTGACCGTCCAACACGCCCCCTCAGCGTGAACCTGGCTCTGATACCATGTTGAACCTCCGCACCCTTTTTTCCACTCCAAAACCCGGGTCAAGGGTTGGAGGGGCGGGGCTAATATAAGTACGACAGGACCGTCTGGGTGCGGAGGTTCAACATGGTATCAGAGCATGGTTCACGCTGAGGGGGCGTGTTGGACGGTCAGCATGAACCAAAAATAGGCATGCTCGATTAGTCTCACACTGCCTACCCAGACGGTCCTGTCGTACTTATATTAGCCCCGCCCCTCCAACCCTTGACCCGGGTTTTGGAGTGGAAAAAAGGGTGCGGAGGTTCAACACATATGATAATAATGTCAACTACATAGAATGTGACAACAGCGACTTTCTTTTCATTCCACTTAATAAAGAGAGTATGATCAGAGTGACCAGGTTTGTATCCTAATAAAATCATGGCTTGGTGAAACTTGTGAGCCAAGCTCTGGAGGACTATTTCAAACCATAAAGAGATTTTTTTAGCTGTGAGACATATCCTTATGATCTTTGCTTTAGAAACCTCGACATACACTTCATTTATACCCCTTCGTGATCTCCATGAAAAAAGGCATTTTTTATGTCTGATTGTGGTTGTTCTCATCCTAAACATGCAACAGATGATAAGACAACACGAATAAAACCCATCTTGGCCACAATAGTAAATATTTCATGATAGTCAACTCCAGGAGTTTGAGTATATCCTTTGGTGACTATTATTGCCTTATCCTTTCTAGATTATGTTTGCTTGAAAAAAAAACTCATTTGATCCAACGGTATTCTTCCTAGCTAGAAGTGGAGATAGTTCCCAAGTTTGGTTCTCTTCCAATGTGATCATCTCTTCCTCCATTATCTCTCCATTTTAACATATCAAACACTTCCTGCCATATTTTAGGAATACTAACAGAAGAGGGACAAAAAATGAAAATTGATGGAGATCGGACACATCGTTTTTTATGGAGGACATCGGACTTCCACTCCGCTGGACCCATTTTTGCACATTTGCCTAAGATGCATTGATCGGATCAGTGATCTCAGACTGTCAGCGTCTCTGAAGCGTTGTTTTATATTTTGTGTATTTTTTTGGGGGGTTTTATTTACTGTTTTAGGCCACCTGGCGTAACGGACGATCATAGTCATTCACGACAGGTGCCCCCAACCGCCCCTCTCATTATAAATAGGGGCAGGTGTTCTCATTTTCAGTCAATGTTGATTTGTGAGAGATGTCAGGCTGACAATCATCAGTGATGCGACGTCGCGAGATCCTAGGATGCGACGTCCCGGTTCATTATCAGTTTTCTTTTTCCATTTCTTCCTCGACAGGAAGCCGCACGACTGTCTCTTTCACAGGAGCCGCTCACTCACTTATGCTCCTCCACGCAACTTCCTCTCCACCACAATCCTTCTATAATTCCCACTTGCAGGGCATCCCCCCCTTACAGTCGCACATCTTCACTCCCTAACTGAGGGAAGTCGTCGTTAACTCCTTCTCTTCCCACGATCGACGACGACGTCGTGGTCGATGGATCCCTCTCTCTCATTTTTGCCCTATCTTGTTGCTTACTACCGATGAATGGCATCACCCATTCCAGTCCCCGCTTCTCCCAACTATTGTAAACTCCCTCTGCGTGAACCTCTTTGTTTTGATCTCGTCCCAAGCAGAAGCGGTACCTGCCTGCAGATCACATGACCTCTCCACCAACTACCTCCAGATCTTAGCCCCATTGTGTTTCCAGCAAATAAACGCCACCAACAGAGCCTCCTTCCAAACTGGCACTATTCATCATCTTCCTCCTCACTTCCAGCCATGCAGTGAATATCCAATCTGCTCCCTGATCCCTACAGTATTTTCTATTTCCCCAATAAATGTCACTGCTGACTTCCGCTTCTATAGCAAAGTTCATATCATGTGCTACTCCTACCACATAGCCATACCCTGGAAGCCTACCACTATTCAGCAAGCCTCACTTTAAGAATAGTCGGCCGCAGCAGCCACCCGCCTTCACATGTTTGTTGTTGGATCTCTATTGCTATGTGAGTATTATCGTACTGTGATTATTTATTTATTTGTATTGAATATTGTGAGAACACTTCATATTTGCTTGGGTAGTTTGGCTCATTAGCGTAATTGTTTCGTTGATTTCTTTTTATCCTATAAAACTTGCCCGTGCAAATTGTGGTTGTAAATTTTACTTGCGGAGAAACATTTGATATTATTCGTGTGCTTGAAAAGTGAAAATACAATGTGTTGGTTTGCTAAACTTATATAATTAACGTTGCTATAATTTAATTCCAGATAAATTGACAGCATACACGCATCATTTAGATTGGGCTTTATCGCATTCATATCACACATGCATTAGCATGTCGGCACAGTCATTTTCACATAGGGTCGTCCTGCGTCAAAAAAATTGTGTCGGGTTCGATTATGATATGAGATATAATTAGCAATGTGATACTTTATGAAATTTTTCTACCTTTTAAGATGTATGAGAGGTTGATGAAGGTCTTCGTCAAGATCGGATTCAAAAGTTTGGATCGTCAGTGTCAAAATTACAAGGATTTGTATAATCTCAACAAGTATTCCTCCATTGATATACTTTAGGAAGAGGGGGATTAAGCTTCCCAATAGTTGGAGTCTAAGTGGTGATGGAGTAGACGGGGTGGTTAAAATAATGCAAGGAGGAATATACGAGCCCATACCTGGAAATGGAATATTGGGCACGTCAGGATCATTGGCTCTCTCCCCCTGACTGGGCTAAAGAATTGCTCTCCTTCACGAAAGGTTACGTCCATGGTACAAAAGAATCGTTGAGAGGAAGTGTGGTAACAATGATACCCTTTCATACTAGATCCAACCAAAGTGCATTTGTGGGAATAAGTATTAAGTTTATCATGGTTGGGTTGATGAATATGGACAAAACGGACTCAATCAAACACAAGGAAGATGACATGTGTGGACAATACATTTGATGGACAAAAGAGAAATAGGAGAGGCGTACTATAGACTACTAGAAAATAGATGGTGGTAACAATAAGACTTGAGAATGTTCATTGTAAAAAGAAGGCATGGGGTAACTTCCAAGAGGTGTTTATTTTTGAGTTTAGCCACATTCCCCCCCCCCCCCCCCCCCTCACTACGAAGGGCGTAATTAATGTTGCAAAACTAAGTGGCCACCATTTTGTGAAAAATTCTAAAACGGTCAATGACAACACTCTTCTTTTTTAATAAGTAAACACAAGTAGAACGAGAAAAACAATCATTAAATATCACAAAACAAAGATGACCGGATAAAAAGAAGCGCTTGGAGATGAAATATTATTCAGATTATGTCATGTATGTTTTGAAAGTTTACAAACAAAATTGCTTATAGAGCTAGAAAACATGGGGAGAATATTGAAAAATGACTTGTAGAGTGGTGTCCCACATGTTGATGCCATCATTGCATATCCTCGGAGACTTGGTGAGTTTGTTGGTCCAAGATGTACACCCCCCCCCCAATTCTTATCATTGCCAAAAGGATACCTCATTGTCAGAGTAAGAAGAACACAAACATCGTGAAGGAATATTACGTGGCAGTTTAAGGATGTAGTCAAGTGACTAATTGATAAAAAAAATGCAGGGAAATGATGAAACATGTAAAACCGATGTGATGGGCATGGAGGAACATAAGAAGATTCCTTCGCTAGATATGGAAGAAAAAGACACATGGGCAGTGATAACTTTATCACGGCCCGAAAGAAAGAGCATGAGATAAAACTTGTTAATACCCCGGTCATGTGATCAGTCGCACAAGAACCAATGATCCATTCAGATTGGATTGCAAAAGCTGGCTGGGCAATGGGAGTATTGGAGGATGAGAAGATAATGGTGGAAGTGTTGCCCTGAGAGCACGAAGACGTCGCAGAGCATTAAAATTTTTAGTGGAAAAACAGCTCGAGAGGATCTGACAAGTACTATCTTCATGGGTGTCAAGGGTATGAGCATCATAAATATTAAATGTTTTGCACGTGTTTACTCGTCCACGACCACCATATCCTTTCCGCAAAGGAGCGAGATGAAAATGTAGGCGAAAAAAAGAGTCTTGAACTTGTCCGTGTTTTCAATAATAATCACACAACCGAGCAAGTGGAGCAAAAATAGGAAGCCATATATCAATGCCAGCAAGGGCGGAATAATCAGTCACAGTCAGAATTAAGAGAGCGACAAAAATCCTTGTCACATAAGACCATGGGGAATGCTTCCCGAAAAAAGGGAAGAGGTTGGTGGTTTAGAAGATGAGTGTAAACCGTGTCAAAATCCATATTGAAGCCCATAAGAGAATAATGATGGTAGTGGTCCTTTGTATTCAACGCACGAGCATCGACGAATGCATGCTGGAGTGAAATCATCAAAATAGTCATTCTTGACAGAGTCGTTAGAACTCAAATAAATAGTACGCAAGACTAGAATAAATTTGTTTTAGTTCAAAAAGACACCTGGTCAGCTCATACTCATGTGTAGAGCTATCAATTTGAAAACAAATCTCTCGTACCTGAGCCCAAATCTGGATGGCGGAATCTGTAAGCACGTAGCTATGGCAGACTAAGTGAGACAACTCAGTGGAGAAGCCATGAGACCACAAAGGAGTTGTCAGCATCCCACTTTTGCCATAAAGGATCGAAACTGGATGGTTGAACCATAGTTCCATCAATGTACTCAAAGAATTGATGACTTCAAATGGCATGGTGCGTCGCTCGGGATAATTCAAGATAATTTGTGTTGTCTAAGGGCATAGTAATAATTCAGATGGATCCATAGTGACCATGAGTCTACTGATGTTCGTTGTCAAGGGCGTTCGTACAACTAGATGGGGTATGAACACTCAAATCCGCGGAGCTTGTCATGAAAGACAACGTGATAGAGGAGAAACGGGAAAAGAGGTTTAAAAGGAGTGGACTGAAACAAGCACAGCAGTACCCAACACAAAGGGGGAAAATGCGAGTGCTTTGTGGAAGTGAGAGGCACGCGAGAGCTTTCAGGAGAGAAAAAACTGCAATCACATAAGGGCAGACTGTGGGAGCTTTGATAGAAGGTCGGTAAGAACATAGGTGAGAAAGCCGTCAAGACTCAAGAGCTCAAGGAAATTGCGAGCTTCCTAAAAGCGACACCAAAGACTGTTGTGAATTCGGTTCACACGGAGAGATGGTCGGCAAGAGCACGGGCACAAACCGCACAAACAAGATCTACCAGGAAAGAGTGAAGATCAAAGGAGATCTGCAAATACAAACAAATAGAGAGAACATGATGAGTTTCTATAAGAAACGATTCGCGAGCGTCTGCGAGAAAAGGCTCGCGAGCGTCTAATAGAAAGGGCTCGGTGAAGGCCTCGGTCAAAAAGGTAGAGACTGTGTTGAAGAGACCAGTGTCAATGAGTGTTGGTTGAGCTTCAATCAAGCGAGAGAGATTTGTGGCAGTGGCTAGTGCTCGGTGGAAACGAGGACGATTGGGGTGAGTATGCAAGAGCTCATAAATATGGAGTGTGAACTGGGGGTTTCTACAAGTGCAACGGTAAAGCAAGATTGAGCGGTTGCAGAAACACTACACTAGAGACAACACGAGCTCAAAGAGGGAACAACGAGTTCGACACAGAAAGATGGGTGTTCGAGTGTTAAATACAGGTACACGAGCTGGCGCGATGACTTTTATTGTGGGAGTAATGCACCGAATGAAAAAAAAAAGATAGAGCATCGAAAAAAAATTATACCAAGTTGAGAACTGGAAAATATATTATTTCAAATCTAAAAACTAAGCATTACATTATGCTTTTATATATACAAAGAGGAGGGGCCTCAAACCAATATTAGAGATGTGGGACAAAAGAGGAAAATAATATGGGCCTTCACAATGGGCTTTTATATAATTAAACTATATAAATATATGTGATAGTTACATGCTATGTTTTGAAAACGTCATCTTCATTAGGATGTAGTAAATTGTAACACGCATGCGGCGACAACTACATAGAGCATTTTACTTTGTATGGTCACTATGTATTCCATTTTTTAGAGGTAGTGGGGTAATATTTAAGTGAGTCCACCACCTTATATATGGAGGAGAGTTTTGAGTCTTAGCCATCTAGGATCATTTAGATTTTGGGATCTCTCGTTTTGGAGAGATTTCAAGAAGGAACCAGCCCCCTAGGGTTAGGCACGAGTATCCCTCATGATTTGTAACATGTTTCAAAGTTCAACTGCATTCCAATTTTCGTGCATAAAGCGTTGGTCTAACCTCACTGCTTATGTCCGCTCCTAACCGCCAATTTTGCTTCCCACGACCTCCTCTCGTTGCACTCCTTTCGTCGAGATGTGGATCCATTACCTTCATCGTGCTACAACTCAAATGATGCCTTAAGGATTATTCCCGCTCTCTCGATATCACGCCTCCATCACTTCGTTGAACCCCAACTCATGTGATAACTTCAAGATACATATCGACCACTCTGCCCAATGCGGTACTAGTGGCGCTCGCCAAATCTCGCACTGTCATCACTCCTTTGACCCCCCAAGTCCCCAACGGTGTAGCTTGCCCTTTTTCTGTTCGAGCTACAACTCAACCTCACTGGCATTGCACGACAATGAGCAGCTTTGGCCTCGCCCAGAGTCGCAACAATCTTGACCTTGCCCGACGTCGTTGCTGTTCCATTCTGCTGATTCCTCACATAGTTACCGATCATTCTCCTGCCTCCGACTCCGACCGCAGTTTCCGCACTCGGCAGCGTGTTATGGGCAGGCTCATTAACGGACTTAATCTCGTCGGTCGTACCATATAACAGGGCCCCTAACCCTTCTCAGTAAGTGTTCTCGGCGCTGCGGGATGTCGACTCAGTTGGTGATGCGAGCTAGCGTTAAGTGTCTCTCATCAAGCAGGTAAAAGGTTCGAGACCCGACCTCTAAATCCTGCAGCACCGAGAACACGGGCTGAGATGGGTTGGGGTGTGCGGGCCGCGGGACCTGTTATGTGGTATGACCGACGGGATTAAGCTCATGAATGAGCCTGCTCGTAACATAAAAGTACAACTCAGTTGGTGATGAGGGCAAGCGTTAAGTACCTCCCATCAAAGAGGTAAAGGGTTCGAGACCCGGCCTCAACATCCCGCAATGCCGAGAACACGCACTGAGATGGGTTGGGGTGTGTGGGTCGTGGGTCCTGTTATGTGGTACGACTGGCGGGATTAAGCCCGTAAATGAGCTTGCCCATAACATAAAAATGCACTTTTGATGTTATAGGCCGCTCATTCACGGACCTAATCTCGTCGATCGATCCACACAACATGGGTCGCAACCTGCACACCCCAATCCCTTTCCGCACGTGTTCTTGGTGAGGCAGGTTGTTGAGGTCGGGTCTCGAACCCTTCACCTCCTTTGTAAGCTCCTAACCTAGATCTGATCACGAACTGAGTCACAGTTGGTGATGTGAGATAGCGTTAAGAGCATACATCAAGGAGAGGAAGGGTTCGAAACCTGGTCTCAACAACCCGCCGCACCGAGAACAAGTGTGGAAAGGGGTTGGGGTGTGCAGGCCGCTGCCCATGTTGTTTGGCTCGACCGACGGGATTAGGTCCGTAAATGAGCAGCCCATAACACGGGGACTCCAGATCCCGTCCACACCACCATTTCGATCGACGGTTCCTTCCAGGAACTGCTACGACCTTCATCTAACATAATCCATTCAAACGTCTACTTAGTTCCTAATCGGTGCCCTTCTTTTATGTATCTGGTAGAGAACCCTTACTAGTTATTCTCCCTTTACTCCTTATTTTACCCATCACATGATGGAAACCCGTGTTAAATCCCTAGAGCACGCCCTCATCGCCATCAACAATCGCCTCGAGGCCTAAGCCGGGCAGTTCACCTCAATTATGTCATTGCTCCGAACCATACAATTTGGGCAGTCATTTGCGGCTAACGTCGGTCCCTCCTTGGGATCCCCATGTGGTTCTTCCGCAGACAAACCAGTCCCAACGGGGCTGCATCCTCCACTTTCACATTGCACTGACATCCCAACGTTCAACGGGACAAACCCATTGGGCTGGATTGTCAGCGCCCGGTAGTAGTTTGACATTCACGAGACCATCCGGGTACAAAAGCTCGCCACGACCCTTATTAGCATGGAAGTGTCCGCACTCCACTGGGTTTGTTGGCTCGGTCAGTCCTCTCCAGATCTCACATGAGCAACTCTCATAAAAGCACTTATTCAGTATTATGATCACCACTATTCCAGCAAGTCGATCGAACGTCGTTGCAGGGTCTTCAAGACGGGATCCATCGACTATTACGTAGATGAATTTATCGAGCAGGTGCGCACGTTTTGATTCTTCCATCCAACCACTAATTGGGTTATTATATGCATGGCTTACAACTTAAGATCCAAGCTTGCCTCCACATCCCCCAACAATCCACCATCAACCAAGGCATGGACCTCTCTGTATTAGTGGGAGTTGAGTTTCTTACGAGTTTCGCGGGCATTCTACCTCTACTCCCTTCAAGCCCAACCATACTTTGCCCATAATCCTAAACCTCCAACACCACCACCACATCTACCTCGCTTCACCCATTGTGCCTTCATGCAACAACTGTCCTATTCCCACTCATTATCTTTCCAACCAAAAGTATCCCAACTTGCAAAGTAAGGGATTATGCTTCTGTGCAAGCAATCATACTCTCCTATTCATAATTATTCTGTCAAAAAGCTCCACACCACCATTGGCGGTGAACTAGAGGAGATCATTATAACCGACTTGAGGCCCTCAAGATCACTGACACACCACCAAACAAAGCCCTGAGCACATCATTGACGGCCAACCTGCGGGCATACCACTACAAGCGTGCAAGTGGTGCCTCAATATTGGGGTCGAGGTCAATTTATGGCAAGATACATTGTTACACACATGCGGTGATAACTCATGAAGCATTCTATCTTGTATGGTCATTATGTATTTTACTTTTTATGTGTAATAGTGTAATATGTGAGTCTTCCTCCCTATATAAGGAGGAGATTTGTAAGCCTTAGCCATCTTGGGATCATTTATGTTTTGGATCTCTTCTTTTGGAGGGGCTTCTTCAAGGAGGAACTTGCCTCCTAGGGTTAGGCACAAGTATCCCACATGATTTATATCATACTTTCAGTTCAACTGCAACCTAAGTTTTGTGGATATAACATAAATGGATTTGGTCATGTAAAGGAGTTAATCTTCGTACCTTTTTGAACCACAATTGCAAGGTATCTTTTGTTCTTCCAAAGGAAATTTATAGTTGTAAGTAAGCTCTTCACCCGTAAATATATGTCGCTTTGCATAAATAAAGATCTTCTTTTGACCATCAAGAGTTATCACCTTTGTATAACAATTTGGCTAAAAGAATGAAATTCAAACATTAAAGACCACAGAGAAATGTTATAGATGGAGTATTAACGGAGCAACAAAAACAGCATCATAACCTCGCATGAATGATTGATAAATCTTGCCAATCCTCCGCGCTTGGTAGCATCAACCTGGAAGAAATATGTTGGAAACTCAACATACCTTACATAATAAAGTAATTTTTGACAAAAAACACGGTAATAAATCAGCAAAAATACATGGTCATTAACATCTTATATTCAGATACATGTAAAATACTAAATAAACTACAAAATGAAAATTGAAACTCGTAAAATCCATTAGCAAAGATTCAATGCAAGAATAAAAGTCAAAGCTCTTGCTAGTTAATCCAACTGAATTAGTGAATCAAATTTAAAATTTTAATTTACTAAGCAAGGTCACTTTTAATTCAACGTCTCAAATAAACTTCACATTAAACCAAGGGTCCGTTTGGCCAGGCATATTTGCTCCAGTAAGTTTGGACAAAAACGCTATTGTCATCAAGTATGTATTTGGCATGACAACAGGTATGGCTGCTACTAAGAAAAAGAACTAATTTTGAACATAAAAGTGAATTTGAGTTCTTTAAGTGAGGTTGGGCATTCATGAACTACGGTTCGTAACTACCCCTCTAACGGCCACCACTGATGTGCCAAACGAATCCTAAAACAATATTCAAAAAAAAACTGGTTAATAAGTATCAGCATAACTTAAATATCTCCACGAATTAGTAAGATTCTTCGAGATGTACTGCCGTTTTATAGAGGACGAGAAAAAAAAGGCTGTGTTTATAAAAGAATCTTCATAATCAAAGTTGTTAGCCTTGACCCATTCTCTAGAAGTCCAAATACTAATCCTTCATTAAAACCCTTCAGTATTAAAAGCAATGATAACCTTTTTACCGTATGCATAGCTTTTGTAGAACTCTAAAAATATCGTGGTTAATAACCCACGTACAAGTGATTACATTAACCTTGATGAGTTATTTCATTAACCATGACGAGTTATTACATTAACCTTGACAGTGCCCCTGTCATGTATCAGTTAATGGGTTTATAATTACAGGTTAATTAGTAGTTAGAATTTCTAATATCTGTAATTTCTCTTTTTATTTATGTTGGATATTTTCACAATTACTTTACATTCATGTTAGGTATTTCTGCAATTAATTTGTTTGTTGGATATTTCATAATTTGTTTGTTTGGACTCCTTTGCAAATGTACCCTTGTGTGAGCTGTACGTAAGAAACTCAGAAAGGAAGATTTGATTTCTTCTAAACCCTAATAGAGATTTTGTCAGCTCTCTTAAACAAAATCATTGAAGGCCGTTGGCGGTAAAGGGCCCATTGTATCCGATAGAAAAGGATCAGAATTGCTATTCACGTCAACAATAGGGTATATACATACATATACATGAGATGGTGCTCTCAAAATCCAAGGTGAGACTAATATATGTATACCATATATATTGTACAATATATCTAACAAAAAACAGGAAGGAGAGATATTTGTAGGGGCGGAGACAGCCAGCTAAGAGACAGAGGCATCAGAAGCATCTGGTGAGAGCACAAAAGCAATGGAGCGAGGCAGTGAACCGCGCGAAAGCTATTGGGCAATCTGCTGGGCAAGCTCAGAAACAGAAAGTGATTGCACCATAGCAGAAAAGTGAGTTGAAGGCGCACCTGGAGCACGATGATGACCAAACTGCTGAGCCCTCTGAATCTTACGGCACTCAGATTTGACATAACCAAGACACTGACAGTAGTGGAAGCAGACAGGCGGGTGACGAGGAGCACCCGACTGAGCAACAGAGGGCGCCAGAGAAGGAGGACGAGAAACAAGGCACATCGTAGCACTAAAACCAGGCGAGGGTAGCATTAGAGCACTCACAAGAGAAGACTATGGTAGAAGTTGGGGAGCAACCAGAATAGCACGAGGCATCACACCAGGAGGAGCAGCAGAGTCCAAGGAATAGAGATGAGTCTCCTCAGCAATCACCAAGGCCGAGGTATCGTTGAGAGACGGCGGAGGATCCCAATGAAGAAGCTGTGCTCGAACAGGATCGAACTTAGGGCGTAGGCGTATAAGAAACTAACACATACGCTGGAAGTAGCAATCCCAGGATGTAGCAACACACTGAGTGCAAGTGACGCATGGGGAACGTGTCATCTCATCACACTGACGTCAGAGATCCAGGAGCTCATCAAAGAAAGCAAGTACAGACCAATCACACTGATAGCAAACACCAAGGGTCTGAAATAGACAGCAATGCGGAGCCTGGCAAGATGACAAATAGAGGCGACGCAAGTGATCCCACGTCGCCTTGGTCGTAGGTAACTCGTAGATGGTCATGCGAATGAGGAGCTCGCAGGACTGACAGATGACGGCTATTGCGCGAGAGTCGTCAGAGCGCCACCTCGCCCAGTCAGAGCGCTGGGAGGAAGTGGTCGTGTTAGCAGTGGAAGAGAGGGAGTCTGCAAAACTGGCAGCCGGTGGAGTGTCCGTAGGATTGGCAGCCGATGGAGTGTCTGTAGGATTGGCAGCCGGTGGGAGAGGAGCAGGCTTGGAGCCATCAATTGGGCCCCATAGATCGAGATCACGCCGACGGTGGCGGATCATGCCTTGTAGTTCTGCCTGTCGAGGATGGCATCAGCCTTCTGAAGAAAAGCGGATGAGTGAGATGATGTCAACGAACTAATGGTGGACGGAGGTGGTCTCCTAGGTCAAGAGTGCACTCGAGAGAGGACGGAGGAGACTGACAAGGTCTGATGGCTGCAGGAGGAAGCGAAAGAGGCCGGCAGTGTTAGGCGAGCTGCGGGAGGCAGTGGAGGACGAGGCACGGGCAGAGGAAGGAGGGTTACGGGAAGCAGCGGAAAATGCGGCGGTAAGGTAGAAGAGCGGCGAGATCGTCGATGAAGCACAGCGATATCGACTGACCGCGAGCATCTTTACAGCGATATCAACTGACCGCGGGCTTCCTCTCCTGTGAAGAAGAATAGGGAATAAGCGCATAAAACGACCCAGTGGGCTTCCTCTCCTGCGGCGAAGAAGAAGAGGCAGATGCGCGTGAGAAGACAAGAGGCGCGGCGAATAAGACCAGCATGCGGGAAGACGAGAGGCGCGAGATCGACAAGGAAAAATCGGAAGATACACAGCGTGCAGGAAAACGAGAGGTGAGGGATTGACAGGGAATAAGCGAGAGGCGAAAATGCGCGATAGATGCTTGTGAAAACCCTAAACCTCTGATACAATGATAGGAAAAGGATAGGAATTGCTATTCACATCATCAATAAGGTGTATATATATATATACATGTGCATTAGAGGGTGCTCTCAGCACTCAAGATGAGCCTAATATATGTATACCATATATATTGTACAATATATCTAACAGTATCATCCTCGCACTAGAAGATCTTTGTAGATCTTCCAGAAATGTCTTGAAATTTGCGAGTAGGAGAGGATCGCCTAAGGATGTTTACATTGTCCCTAGTGCAGAAGATCTAATGTGTTGCAGACAGAAAAAATAAGTATGTCTAGGTGTGAACCTCAAAAAGAAAGATTTGAATTCTTTTAAACCCTAATAGAGATTTTGTCAGTTCTCCCAAACAAAACCATTGTAGTACATCGGCGGTAAAGGGCCTATTGTATCATCCTCGCATTAGAAGGTCTTTGTAGATCTTCAAGAAATGTCTTGAAATCTACGAATAGGAGAGGATCGCCAAAGGATGTTTACATTGTCCCTGGAGCAGAAGATCTAATGCGATGCGGGCAGAAAAGATAGGTATGATTAGGAGTGTGGAACAATGGTTGTGAAAAGTCCTTGTCGATGAGAACATGGATCAATAGTATTCCAAAATTGGATGTACTTCCGAAAGCCACCGGGTCGACCACTAATCAAGCTCGACGTGAGTGGGTGCTGATCTAGTTGGTATTGTTGGGCTGGTGTTGTTGTTGGTCACGGTTAGAGAGGAAAGAGAAGTTGGATGGACTTCAGTTTGCGTGTTTTGGGTTTAAAGTCACGGTCAATGAAAGATCCAGTAGGGCCATTGTTTATGAAATGAAGATGCAGAGACGGTAATCAACCTGGGAGAGCTGATTCGGTGCAACTGGATGTGGAATTGTTGGCACATGATGGAAGGAATCTGGACTATTTGGTCGCGCGTTGTTAAGGATCGACAAGTTGGTTTTTTTGAAGATATGGAGGGAAATATCGCTTGTGTGCATAAGTGTGTGCACCAACTACAATTGATTGGCACTGAAAACAGATTAATAGTATCTGGCATGGATGACAGCAAAGAAACAAGAAGCTGAAGAGCCAAGACAAGAACTGAGTTGCGAATATAGCATATTCAAGCAAACAATATTTATTTTTTAGCAAATTTGTTGTTGTTGTGCAACTCTTAACTAATGTAGGATGATTTAGGGCGTAGGGTTCTACTGCAAAAATTAGACGGTTATGATCATAAATTTCTCAGGGTGAGAAAACTAGAAATTCAAACAATCTTTGTAACAAATGAACTGTAGTGAGGTTTGCAAAATTCGGATTTCATCAATCTTCATAGAATTCCAATCACTCCCAGAAGTTAATAACTGGCAACTTAGAAGATAAAATTCACCTATTACTCGAAGAAATATATTCCATAAGTTTCATCTGTTACGAGATTTCTAGCCTAACATCTTATGGACGGAAATAACTAGTCCCTTACAAATTAACCCCTAGGTTTTTTTTATTTCTCAATTAAAGTGACTACAAATATTTTAATTAAATGTTATGACCTAAAGGTTTCTTTTGCTTGTGTTCTGATCATCACCTCATATTTTTGCATTAGAAATCCTCCTAAAACATACTTGGTAAAAGAGAGGTTGCATCTTAATGTCGACTACAAGTTGACTCATCACCAGAGTCATTTGGCAGATCAATAAAAACTTTTTATAGATATTTTGAGAAATCAACTGATTTTCATCATATCTCAATTAAATCGTCTAACCACATGAGGCACAATAAAACATAAAATTTAACATTGTAGAAAATATTCCTCACTTGATTCATGATCTAATTGTTAATTTTAATGATAAACCCATCAAATTGAATACAATACAGTTATGAGACAATAAAGCAAAAGAAATAATCAAAGCTGACCTACAAACTGACGAAGGGTAAGGCTCTAATGAAACCTAGGGCTAGGTGCAAATGCAATAACCGGCGAATTCGAATTTGCAAAACAACATTTATAAATTATAAGACTTTGATTTCACCACAATTGAAAAAATATATATTTTAAAATAAGGGAGCAAAGAGAAGAATATGGGCGCAAGAGTGCGCAAAAAACAAATACTATTTAAATAGGAAATTACAAAGATTGGAACAACTGCAACATGACTTATAAACTACTATCACTTCAAGTAAAGAACACACTAGGTCCAATGCAAAAATAAAAACAACACACCTTGAATACCACGACTATAAAAAGAAGAGGCTGAATGTACTTTTCGAGGGCTGCCGGGACTGGTTTCCAGCAATCAGGAACTGCACATGGCTGCCCAGGAATGGGGACAGGCACAGCAAATAGGGAGGTGCTGGGAGGTGGACCTTCAGCAGTAAGCAATTGGAATTTGTGTTTCTGGTTGGTCTGAATGGCAATCGGGAAGGTCGGGTGGTTGTATGAGAGGTGTGGAGGCTTGGCCGGGGTTTTAGATGCCTGTAGTAGGGTGGCTGGAATGCACTCAGGCAGCAATTCCGAAGACGTTTTGGGGCTGCAGGAAGTGGCAGAGGCTTGTTTCACAGGAGGCTCGAATGGAGGGGGCTGCAGTTGGGAAATAGAGGGGAGGGATTCGGTTGTTGGGATGAAGTGGGATAGTGGGCTAACAATTAGGAGTAGTTTTAGGTGGATTCACGGGAAGGCTAAGAGAGATTTGTGGAGAGGGGTGGCTACTGTAATGAGGGGAACGTGGGAGGGAGTTAAGGCTTGAAGTTACAAGTTAAATCCTTTGATTTAGGAGGTGAGGATAATGGGTGGTTATGACTTGTGAGGTATTAGGTAGTTATGAAGGAGGTTATGGTGGTTATAAATGGTGGAGGTGGATGGTGGTGGGCGGAAGTAGCAACCGGTGGTGGTGGTGGTCACCGGAAATATTTTCCGGCGAATGCCAAAAAACTCTAAATGATGAAAATGAATATGGGGGCATAGGCGGGCCACCAGATGTGGACGTAAACGAACTCCGGTGATCGTCGGAGATGTTTTTATGGGGTATGGGGCTGTTTTAGTGATGGAGAAAGGGAGGTTGAGGGTGTCTCCACAGCAATGGGGGTGGGAAAGGGAGATGGGGTTGCTACTTGTGGGGGAGGAGGTGAAATGGGCTAGGGTTCCAGCTGTAGTAAAGATAGGGAAGGAGGCACCTTCAAACAGTTGTTGTAATGGGGGGAGGAGGGGTAGTCGGTTGCTACTAGTGGTGGGATGTGGGCTAGGTCGTGGCTGCTTCCAGTGGTGGTGGAGTGGCTGGCCAAGGGGAAGGATGGTAGGGGCCGGTCAAGGGGAATGGGAGGGAGGAGGTAAACTCGGGCTTCGTGCATGGTGTTCGGCTTGGCACCGAGATGACCAAAGGAAGGCTTCTAAGCTTCAATCCAATGCCCAAAAATGAGAGCTCTAACCCTCTATTTATAGTTTTCTAGGGAGCAACGAACGGCTATGATTGGTCGAACGTTTCGACTTAAAAAATAAACAAATAAAACTCGAAATAAAATATGACAAGAGACAAAAATACAATGATCGGCAAGCTGCTTGAAATGAGTGGTCTTGATCGTCACTGTGCTCGAGGTCATTGTGAGTAGACCCGAACGGGTCGGGCGGGCTGCTCCCCATCAACTTCCCCCATCCCAGAATCATTCATTTCCGTAGAATAAAGATGATCATAATGTTATCATAGGGCGTGAGCGAGTCTCTCAAGCTCTGCTGCGAAAATCCATATACCATCATTAAAATGACGGCCCTGCCAATGGACCAAGTAGCGGACTCTGTTTGGTGTTTGTACAAGCTCATGGGCCACGATCTCCGTAATGATATCAAACGGGTTTTTGGTCAAAGAAGAAGAAACCACTAAAGTCGACGGAACTGCAGATGACGGTGAAACTGCGGAAGACAATGGAATTGTCGAAGACGACATAATGACTACATACGATGAAACTGTTGAAAACAGCGGAACTGTTGTAGACGATGGAACTGCTGAAGACGGTGGAACTGCTGGCGACGAACATGATGGAGGAACTGGAGAAGCCAAATGATCATTCGGTGTCGGGGGCTCGGGCTGAAAAGGAAGTTGGGTGGTAGGCGAAGGTTGTTGTTGAAGTGGCGGGGTAGATGGAGATAATGGTGGTAATTGGGGTTGTGACGGATGTAGATGGAGGTTGAGAGAACGTGGTGGTAGAGGAAGAAGGGTACATGTATGAAAGTATCTAGTGACTATCTAAATCACCTAGAGGGGGTGAATAAGTGATGTCTGTGTCTTTTCGTAGAATAAAAATACTTTAAAAAATGAGAGTACACATAACACAGAGATTTATAGTGGTTCCCCGAGTTGGGTACGCTCACTGTCCCGCCTCGCCTATCTACCACGAAGAGCTAGATTCGACTAGTTCACCTTTCTCAGATTTCAACAAATCTTACATCTCGGAGCCGCAACTCCTACAACTCGGAGACGACGCTCCTACCACTCGGAGAACAACCTCTCCTACAACTCGATCCACAACCGGATCTACAACTCAATCCACAAACGGATCTACAACTCGATCCACAAACGGATCTACAACTCGGAGATAAAATCTCCAACAAATTTAAAAGAGTATTACACAAAAGTATTACAAACAATCTTGACAAGATCTGAACTCTTCTATCTGTCGTTCTTCGATTAGGTTGAATTTGAATAACTTGGAGAACACGGAAAATCCGAAACCTTGAAGACTTTGAATCTCGAATCTTGAATCGACTAGATCTAGGAGAATAGTAACTTTCAGGGTGCAAAGATACAGTCGAATAGGTCGAAGACGAACGAATCGTGCAGCAGCGTGCGTCGGCCGATCAGAATTCGCAAACTGTACGGGAGCCGACGGGAAATGTTCGCATGGGATCTTTCTTGGAATGTTTTGAGCACGATTAGGGTTGATGAAAAATCCACCCTGAGTATTAGAGATCCTCAATTGCAACGGCTATAAAAGAACTTCCATAACAAAACCTCTGAAATTATTGTGCATGGTCGTCGTTCATCCCGAGCCGAGATTTGAAAAACAGATTGAAAAATAACCCAAGTCATTTTCGTCGAGGATCGTCGAGTATAACTGAGTATACTCGCTGAACTAGTAGTGATATTCGACGAAATTTACTTAGAGAAATTCAGCTCGTTCCAACTTACCACTCGACATCATGCAGAAGTCATACTCGACTAATTCGACGAGTATCGACTAATTCGACGAGTATCGACTAGTATACTCGACGAATTCGACAAGTATCGGCTAGCTCACTCGACGCACTCGACACCTAACCCAGTGATAGTCAACGAATTTGACTTAGAAAATCCAGAGAAGTAAAATCGAATTGACTCGGCGAACTCGTCGGGTATCGACTAGTATATTCGATAAATTCGGCGAGTATCGTTAGATACATTCGACGAATTCGGCGAGTATCGTTAGATACATTCGACGAATTCGATGAGTATACAAGGGAATACTCGACGATTTTTACTGGGCGAATTTTCCAACTCTCAGAGATTTTACCTTAAGTACAATATGATGAATTTGACGAGTGTTAGTAAGTATACACGACAAATTCGACGAGTATCAATGAGTATACTCGACGAATTCGACGAGTATTCCTTACAATACTCGACGAATTTTACTTGGGCAAAATTTCTGTTCTTCTGATTTCAAGTACTTCACCTTCCTGGATCCTTCTCATGCACTTGGGATAGAAGTACACTCCAATAGAGAGATTACACGTGAGTCAACACATTAGTCTACACAATGAAAGATTACATCGTGTAGTCCTATATTTACTGACCTATCGTAACCTGACATTGGTGTGTACTTAGCAATGTAGACCAGCAAGTACATAACTGAAAACACAACATCACATACAATCTCAATTCATCTTATCTTAACGGGAACCTTCTTCAAATCAGGGTTATTGTGGCTACAATACCCAACAATGTAGTCATGCAGCTCAAAATATGGAGTCAAATCTTCAATAATCTGCACAGGTGAAATGTCTATACTCGTTGGGATATCCAGCTCATAAGCATTTGCTCCAATTTTTTTTAACACGGTGTAAGGTCCTATTCTCTTAACATTCAGTTTCTGAGCAGCTCCTTTTGAAAACATCTCAGCACGTATACGAACCATCACTTGTTTACTTTTTTTAAAGCTTTTCATTCTCATGTGGCTATCAGGATACAATTTATAAATATCATTATTGCCAGAAAGTTTTTGCGGGACCGACTCATGCATGCTATGTATATGCCTAATAAAGTTATCGTCTTCCTATAGGTAGGGGAATAAGACGCAGCCGACTCGCTAGGACGAGACTCTATAGGTAGGGGAATAAGAGCTATCGTCTTCCTAGGCTCATAACATAAACTACCAAAATGGACTCAATCATGTTGTTCTATTCACCGAACTATTAAATGCAAACTCGGTCATGGGTAACACTGAATCCCAAGAGGTGGTGTGGTCTCCAATAAGTCATCACAAAAGATTTCCTAAACTAATCATCCGTGTAGGGTTTAGGTTCATCCGTCTGTGGATGGTAAGAAGATAAAAATGGCGGTGTGGTGTTAGTCTTCTTACAGAGGGTCTTCAAAAAATAGTTCATGAATCAGACATCTCGATCGGAGACGATGATCATAGAGAGACTGTGAAGTCTAAAGATGTCTCGATTGAATAGCGAAGCAACGTGAGCCACGTCGATCGTCTTGCTGCATGCAATAAAGTGAGCCATTTTGGAGAATTAGTCAACTACAATAAGTATGAAATCGTGTTTGTGTAGGGTTTGTGGTAATCCTAGCACAAAGTTCATACTAATGTCCACTCAAGTCTTGTGTGGTACTGGCAATGGTATATAAAATCCTGTATTCTATCGTGATCCCGTAAGTGTTTGATAGATGTGGCAATGTCGGACGACTCGCGCAACGTCCCTCTAGAGGGAGGGGCAATAAAAACAATCTTCCACCAGTGTGGTAGTCTTATCCCTACCACAGTGGCTCGTTGCACCACCGACATGCATCTCACAAACCAGATGATATTGGAGAGAGGTCTTGGGGATGCATAGAAGTGTGTCACGAAATAAACACCGGTCCATAATAGAATAATCAGGGAGGACCTCAGGTGGGACCTGAGATAAAGCGGAGTATATCTCTGCAAAGTCTGGGCATGTCGCATACTCAGTGATCGGATGCACGAATCTCGTAACCTCTGTGCTAAGGGTGTGAAGTAGGCCCACTCGAGAGGTAAGTGCGTCTGTGGGTTTGTTCTTCACACTTGCTCGGTGTTTAAGAATATAATTAATGTCTTGCATGTACTCTATCCATTTGGTGTGTCGATAACTCAAATTTTTCTGGGAGTCCAAATAGCGTAAAGCTTGGTGATTCTAATATAACACAAACTTTTGTGGGAGGAGGTAGTATCTTCAGTGCCTCAATAACTGTACTATCGCCTAAAACTCTTTGTCGTAGTTGGAGTACTTATGTTGAGCATCATTCAGCTTCTCACTAAAGTAAGAAAACGGATGACTCTCCTAATTGAGTATTCATCATATGCCGATGGCGCAAGCGTCGCAAGCTACCACGAAGGCTCGTCTAAAATCAGAGAATCGTAGTATCGGGGCCGTGGTCATTTTTTCCTTGATGTCCTCAAATGCCTGAGAGACGGCAGGTGTCCACTGAAAATTTCTCTTGTGAAGGCAGATTATATAGAGAGACATGATAGTATTGAATCTTCTAACAAAGCGTCAAAAATGCAGCCAACCCGTGAAAGCTTCGAGCTTCGTTGATATTCGTGGAGATTGGTCAATTTGGGATAGACTGGACTTTATAAAGTTCTACGGAGATGTGTAAGGCGGAAATGATAAACCCTAGGAAGTGTCGACGATGAAATTCTTCACATGGATATAAAAGTCATTTTTTCAGAGGATGTCGAAGAGCGATCATGTGTGTGTGAGGTGCTCTCCATAAGTCTGATTGTAAACTAGGATATCATTAAAAAAATACGAGGAACTTGCTCATAAATGGGCGCGGGATCGGAGTCATCATGTGCATGAATGTGCTCAGGGCGTTGGATAGCCCAAAAGGCATAACCAACCACTCGTATAACTCGTTCTTCGTCTTAAATGTTGACTTCTATTCAGCATCCTCTCAGACCATGATCTGGTGGTACCCGCTCCGAAGATCAAGCTTTGAAAAGATCTGGGCACCTGACATGGTGTCAAGGAAGTCGTCGAGTCGTGGAATGGGGAACAGATACATAATTATGATTTTATTGATAGCACGACTATCTACTCACATACGCCACGTACCATCCTTCTTAGAGGTAAGAAGGGCAGGTACGGCACAAGTACTCAAGCTCTCTCTAATAAAATGCTTTTGCGGTAGGTTGGCAATCTGATCCCAGAGCTCTTCATGCTCATTGGGGTTTATAAGATAATGTGGAAGATTCGGCAGAGATGAACCCGAAATGAGATCGATCACGTGCAGTATATATCGTAATGGGGGTAGCTCCTCAAGGAGCTTCTCAGGCATAATGTCACTGTACTCATCTAGGAGGTGTCAAACATCTAGATGGGTGGCCACTAAGCCCACAATGCCCTCCGTAGTCAGTGAAGCACCAACGACATAAATGAGGCTTGTATTTAGACTCTCTCAAGTGAATCCACTATGACGTGAGATATGAACTGGTCTAGGAGAACTCGTCGTAGCTAAAGACTCAACCCTCCCCTTCGAGAGATCTCTGGATTGGATTGGGGATAATGTGATCTTGCAGCCCTTATCAAAGAAGACACAAGTATTGGATTGTCCATAACAAGTCACATCTCTATCATAAAGTCAGGTCCTGCCTAGTAAAACATGCACAACGTCCATGGAAATGACGTCACACCGGACTCTATCCTCAAAGGAGGCGAGCTGAATAGGAACCTAACATCTCTGGGTGACTTGGATGGCTATTATATCTACCCAAACAACTCGATACGGATGTGCATGAGATTCTGCCTTAATGTCCATACGCTCAAGCCCTTTTTAGGGTATAATATTCACACAACTGCCACTATCAATGGCGAGTTTGAAGGGCCACCTGAGCTCGGGAAATAAGTGTAAAAGATAGTGGTTTGCTTCCAATCCTCATCCGCACGGGAGGTGTGCAGTAAGCGTCGGATGACGCCCAACTCAATTGCTTGATCGGCCTCGTCCCCCCAACTTTCTTCTACAGACACAAAGACCTCCTCGGGTGGTTCTGCGGGATCAAATACAAGATCAGGATCCTCCTCAATAAGTAGATTCTATGTGGGGCACTTCACCGCAACATGGCCTCTACAGTCTACCCTGACATCGAAAACACTAGATCTGAGGCTTCGGGGGCCCGATGGCATTGGAGGTGGCCCACGTATCTGTGGGAGTACGGGGAGGCATGTAAGGGGCGGATCCCTGCTATGGTGGTCTCCTAAGGGTAGGGCTATCCGATTTTGAAGTAGGTCACCTCAGACCCGTAGTGCGCAAGTATTGCTCGTACTCTAATGCAAGCTGATATATCCGCTCGACTGTCTCTAAGAGAAGGGAAATGAGCTCTTTGCGGATGTATTCCCCCAGTCCAGCCCTGAAGAGGGAAGCCTTCATGATATGCTCCTCTGTGACAACACTCCTTACGACAAGCTCATCAAATCAAGTCATGTATTCGTCTACGGATATAGTGTCTTATCGTAGGGTCAGGAGCTGCTCTAAGAGCTAGCTACAATACGAAACGGGGAGGTTTTTTTTATGTTGTTGCTTCATATCGTCCCATTTGGGTAATGGGGTCAATACCCTCTCTATCTAGAGAGCGCTCCAAACTCGTCTGGTAAACTTTAGTCTACCCAACTAATTTCATTTTGGTGAACCTTACTTACCTTTCATTGCTCATCTCATACCCGTCAAAGTAATTGTCCATCCAATAACAAATCGTTAAACACCTTAAGATCTAACTGGTCGTCATAGGATGGGGCATCAATCTGAATTTGGAGGGTAATGTCATCCTCATAACCTCTAGGGGAATCAAAGAGGCCCACATAATCATCTCGATCATAATGGTATTGAGCGTCCTGACCGTAATAACCTCTACGTGGTGGGTACTAAGGCAGAAGTTGTTCCTCTAGGGGAGGAAGAGCATGGCTCCCATTGGTGTTCCAATAACGATCGTTGGATACCCCCGGAGCCCCCTGGGTTGGCTGAGGAGCCTATGCAATTAGGTTGTGGAATATAAGATCTGGGGTGTACGCAAAAGTTCTTCCTCTTTCACGACAACTTGTGGCCTAATGGACCTTACAGGACTGAGAGACCTACTGGACTCTAGATCTTTTACTCTAGTGGTGAAATTTAGAAATTGTTCTCTAATATCGTGTAATTTTGCGCCCACTTGATCGAATTGATCCTTCAAAATTTTTTGGAGATTGGGCATAAACATATCAGTGTTAGAACTGGTAGTAACCTGACTGTGTTGAGATGTTGACCTCGACATTGAATGCATACATGCCTTACTGTTACGTAACATGCAATGCAGCCCGACCGTACCTTTGATACCAAATTGACATAGGGTAAGGCTCTAATGAAACCTAGGGCTAGGTGCAAATGCAATAACTGAAGAATTTGAATTTGCAAAACAACATTAATAAATTATAAGACTTTGATTTCGCCACAATTGAAATAAAAGTATTTTAAAATAAGGGAACAAAGAGAAAAGTACGAACACGAGCAGTGGCGGACGCAGAAGTTTTATTCAGTGTGGGCAAAGTATAAATCATTCAAAAAAATTATTCAAAATCTATATTACTTAATAGTCATTTATAATAAATAAAATTATATACAACATAAAAATGTACTCCTTTATTAAAAAAAATTTAATAAGCAACATACTAATTAACTTGTTTATAAAAGTAAATTTTAAACAAAAATATAGTAATGAATTTGTTTATAAAACTAATGTTTTGAACAATGACATAATAATGATTTTATATATACAAAAATTAAACTTTAAAAAGAGCAACACATTTATTTACAAAAAAATAAACTTTAAATAAGACAGGATTGAGCTTTGAACCTACGACCATATAGATAACAAATAAGCACTTCACCAACTGAGCTACAAATGCAAATTTATTTTTATTTGTAAAATGTTTAATATTATATATTCGCTAATTCCTTATTTATCATGACAACTAACCTATTTACTATTATTAAAAAAAGAGTTTTTTAAAATCCAGTGTGGGCGGCCGCCTACACTCGGCCCTACGTAGGTCCACCCATGAACACGAGAGTACGCAAAAGTAAATACTATTTAAATAGGAAATTACAAAGATCGAAACGACTGCAACAAGATTTATAAACAACTATAACTTCAAGTAAAGAACACGCTAGATCCAAGTCAAAAATAAAAAAACAAACACACCTTGAATATCACAACTATAAAGAGGAGAGGACATAATGTACTTTTTGAGGGCTGTCAGGATTGTTTTTCAGCAATCAAGAACTGTACTTGGATGTCCAGGAACAGGGACAACAAATAGGGAGGTGCTGGGATAAAGTGGGATAGTGGGCTAACAATTAGGAGCAGTTTTAGGTGGATCCACGTGAAGGCTAAGAGAGATTTGTGGAGAGGGGTGGTTGCTATAATGAGGGGAACGTGGAGGGAGCTGAGGATTGAAGTTAAGATTTAACTTCTTTAATTTAGGAGGTGGGGATAATGGGTGGTTATGAGGTAGTGGGTAGTTATAAAGGAGGTTATGGTGGTAACAAATGGTGGAGGTGGTTGGTGGTTGGTGGAGGCCAGAGGTAGCTATCGGTGGGAGTAGTGGTTGTCGGAGACATTTCCCGGCAATCGCCAGAAAACTCTAAATGATGAAAATGGGTATGGGGATATAGGAGGACCATCGGAAGTGGCCGGAGATGAACTCTAATGATCACCGAAGATGTTTTTATGGGGTATGGGCCATGGGGGTTGTTATAGTGACTGAGAAAGGTAGGTTGAGGTAGCTCCACGACAATGGGGGTGGGGAAGGGAGATGGGTATGTGGATATAGGAGGACCACCGGAAGATTTAAATGTCCTTCCATTATTTATTTGATATTTCACGAACTCCGATGATCGCCAAGAAATCAAAGACCAAAAGACTTAAATGCCCTTCCATTGTTTATTTGATATTTCACGTGTTTCCCCGTCTCTTATGGTAACCACCATCTTGGAGTGCATGCTTAGCATTATGAGTCCAAACTCCGAACAAGGGTGATTGTTGTTATTTGGTGGTCCTGATCTGAACCGATTCATTTGAACCGGTCTAGGTTTTGCTTCTCCATATCCCGCAAGGAGTGGGGAGGGGGCGTTGACTCCATTCATTATTCTGACCCCTAGAACGGCTCGTGAGAGGAGAGGGGAGACTTGGAGGCGAAGCTAGATCGGGAGATAGGGAGTTCGGTGACGGGAGAAGTTAGGGCTTGTGGTCTCTGGTGATTGGGGAGAAGTCTACTCTGTCAACTGTGTTCGCGGAGGTCTTGCAGCGCTCGGCAATTGTGGAGTAGCCAACCAGGAAGGAGGTTCGAAGCTCCCAGGATCCAGAAGCTCTCCGTCTCTTTTGTCTCTTCTGAAGGAGGAGAGATCTTTCTCCTTGGTGTTCCTGCCCACTTCCAGCTACTATCGGTGGTAGCTGAGGTTTCGCACTATCTCAGAACCTACACCTCTTATGTACTTTCTTTGTATTCTATGGGAGCTTTGAGGTATTATTCAAGTATTGGCTAAACAAAGCTCGCTAGTCTCTGTGATGATTCTATGTAGGGGTGTTTCGTAGTATTGGCAGGAAGAGGGTCAAGCGAAACACGTAGTCCTCTCTTTATTGTTGCGCTGTATTATTGTGGTGACAGGTTATGCTTGGATTTTATTCCCCATGAGGGTTTCCCAAGCTTGTTAATATAAAGCAAATTGTGGGATTTGTGTTTGCCGTTGCGATTGATATTGCTTGAAATTTACCCGTGATCCTAACAGAGTGGTATCAGAGGTAGGTTCAGGACGAGCGATTGATTTATTCGGGTTTGTGGTCTAGTGCGGTAGGTGACGACCATCGGTCTGCTCCTAATCCTCAGTGATCACAATTTTTGAAACAATCAGCTCCAAGATCAGTGAAAGGATTCGCGGGTACTCAGCTTGAGTGAGAGCAGCCATGGAAGAGGGGAAAGTAAAAATTGACAAGTTTGACGGGAAGAACTTTGGATTTTAGAAAATGTAGATGGAAGAATATATGTATCATCGGGATCTCTACTTGTCCCTTGGCGAGAAGAAAGAATAGCTAGAAGACATGGACGACAAGAAGTGGGAGGTGTTGGATCGCAAAGTCCTTTGGGGCGATCAGACTCACTTTGTCTCATCTGTAGCCTTTAACATATCTAAAGAGAAGACAACAGAAGATGTTATGGCGGCCCTGATGCGGATGTATGAGAAGCCCTCTGCATCAAACAAGGTGTTTCTTATGAGGCATTTGCTAAACATGCAGAAGACTGAAGGAAAATCCATGACTGAGCAACTGAGGCTCTATTTGTTTGGGCGTTTCAGTGCTCCGTTTTGGGCAAACGCCGCCGGAAGGCGGGTAAACAAATGAACCTCCAGCGGCGTTTGCTCCGTTTCCACCCGCCCGCCTTGAGAAACGCCTCAAAAAGCTCCGTTTGGAGCAGCAACGTCCCCCCTCCGGTTCGAACTCTCCGTTTCCACCCGCCGGATCGACCCGCCACCGCTAAAACAAATGAAGCCTGAATGACTTTAATGCTATCACGAGCCAGTTAGAATCAGTTGGACTGACATTTGAGAATGAGATGTTAATTGTGTTGATTTTGTCAAGCCTACCTGATAGTTGGGATAATTTTGTTATGGCAGTTAGCAACTCACCAAGATCCAATCCCTTAAAATTTGAGGATGTGGTCGGTGTTCTCTTGAGTGAGAACACATGGAGGAAGAACAACTTAACTGGCAGCAGTTCTGGAGGTGTTATTAGTGTTGGAGGACGGGGAAGGTCTTCAAAAAGAGGCGATGCCAAATGGAAGGGACGATCCAAGTCCAAGAGAAGTCAATCTAGAGGTGCAATGGTATGTTGGAATTGCCAAAAGAAAGGTTATGTCAAGCGTGACTGCAAGGCGCTGAAGAAAGAAAAAGAGAAGGTTGACAAGCAATCAATAAATCCGACTATGCAGAATGAATCATCTGATGATACTCTAGTTCTTTCATGTGATACGAGATGTGACTCATGGGTACTTGACACAAGTGCATCGTTTCATGCCACCTCCAACCGCCGGTCTTTCTTAAGCTATGAGAAGGGAAATTTTGGCAAAGTCTATCTCGGTGATGACGAGCCATGTGATATTGTTGGAAGGGGGTGTGCACATATGCCTCGCTGATGGGTCTACCTTGAAATTAAAACAAGTGAAACATGTTCCCAAGTTGGCCAAAAATCTTGTATCTGTGAGTCAACTTTCTGATGAAGGATGCATCACTATGTTTGGTAGTGATTCATGGAAGATTAGCAAGGGATCCATGGTCATGGCAAAGGGAAAGAGAGAGGGCACTCTCTATCTGATATCTCCTGAAGGAAATATCAGTGTTGCTACATCAATGGTTGATGTCAATGTTTGGCACCAACACTTGGGAATATGAGTGAGAAGGACATGAAGGTGTGGGTTTCAAAAGAAAAGTTGGATGGAATATCCTCAGTCAACTTACCGTTTTGTGAAGGATGTGTCGTTGGAAAACATAAGAAAGTAAGTTTTTCAAAAGGGATGAGAACTCTGAAATCTGACAAGTTGGATCTTGTTCATACAAATGTGTGGGGGCCTTCAAAGGTGCACTCTATTAGTGGCTCTCAGTATTATGTCACCTTCATCGATGACTATACCAAGAAGCTTTAGGTTTACTTTCTGAAAAACAAATCTGACGTATTTGATGTTTTCAAGAAGTGAAAAAGCTTGGTAGAAACTAAAACTTGTTTAAAGTTGAGGTTTAAGAACCGAAAATAGTGGCGAGTACTGCAGCAAAGAGTTGAAGAATATTGTGCTATGAATGACATTAAAAGAGAGAAGACAATCACAGACACAACCGCAACAAAATGGTGTGGCAGAGCGTATAAACAAGACCATAACCGAGCGTGCCAGAAGCATGAGGTTGAATGAAGGCTTGCCAAAGAAGTTCTAAGCTGAAGTGGTTAATATAGCCGCTTAATTGATCAATAGAGGCCCATCAATGGTCGTTGATTGCAAGCTACCCAAAGAAGTTCAGTCCGGAAAGAAAGTGAATCTTTCACACTTGCGGATATTTGGGTACACCGCTTATGCTCATGTAGATGCTAAGAGCAGATCAAAGTTGGATCCAAAATCAAAGATCAGCACTCTCTTGGGGAATGGTGACCCTAGCTTTGGCTATAAGCTATGGAACCACGTGAGCTTGAAGGCTTTCAGGAGTAGGAATGTGATATTTAATGAAAATATGATGTATAAAGATCAGATCAAGGAACAAGATAAGCATGATGAGCCTATGTCTGATGATATTATGAGCGTGTCGACTGATCATCGATTTGAGCATGTTGGTGAAGACATTGAGCATGCTGACACTTCTGGAGAAATTGAAGTGGAGCCTATTGCTCCACCCATTGCATCCCAACGTCCTAGACGGACTATCACTGCTCCAGCACGTTACTCTCCGTCTCTTTACTATCTTCTTCCAACTGATAGTGACGAACTCAGTTGTTATGAAGAAGCTATACAAGTTGTTGAGAATGATGAGTGAAAGAGTGATATGGATGGTGAGATGGATTCCTTATCTATTAATCAAACTCGGGATTTGGTTAAGCTTCCAACCGGAAAGAAAGTCATTCAAAATAAATGGCTATACAGATTGAAGTATGAACAAGATGGGTCTTATAGGTATAAGGTCAGACTTGTTGTGAAGGGATTCCAACAGAAGACAGGAATCGACTTCACTGAGATTTTCTCTCCTGTGGTGAATCTATTTACTATTAGGACTGTTCTGAGTATTGTTGTTGTTGAGGATCTCCACTTAGAAATGTTGGATGTAAAAACTGCATTCCTTCATGATGACTTGGAGGAAGACATTTATATACTTCAACTGCAAGGCTATAAAAGCAAGAAAGGAAATTTGGTGTGCAAGTTGAAGTCTTGAAGAAGAGTCCTTATGGGCTCAAACAGGCACCAAGACAATGGTACATGAAGTTTGACAGGTTCATGCGGAAGAGCGATTACACTCGTTGTCATTCAGACCATTGTTGTTATTTTAGAAAGCTAAAGGGCTCTTATATCATACTGCTTTTATATGTTGATGACATGTTAGTAGCAAGCTCTAATATGGAGGAAATCAAGAATTTAAAGAGGAAAATGGCAAAAGAATTCTCCATGAAGGATTTGGGTCCTACAAAGCAAATCCTAGGACTGAGGATTGAAAGGGATAGGCTAAATAGAGTCCTAAAGTTTTGTCAAAGGGACTATATTCAGAAAGTGTTGAAAAGGTTTAACATGGAGAATCTCAAGTCTGTAGCCACCCCTTTAGCAGGTCACTTCAGGAGGCTCTTTAAAAGGGACAGTCCAAAGTCTCAGAGCGAGAGAGAAAAAATGGCAAAGGTTCCATATGCTGCCAATGCAATGGGAGTTGTGAGCAGGTATGTCTGATCCAGGACAAGATCATTGGAATGCCTTGAAGTGGATAATGAGATATCTTGCGGTCACTAAAGATATGGTGTTGTGCTACTCAGGAACAAAAGTACACTTCCAGGGATATGTTGATTCTGACTTAGCTGGGGAGGTCGATGACAATAAGAGTACCACAGGTTATGTGTTTACTCTTGGGAATGTTGTTATTACTTGGATGTCAAGGTTACAGAAAGTTGTTTCCATGTCAACAACGGAAGCTGGATATATTGTTGCATCTGAGGCTAGCAATGAGTTGATATGGCTGCAGGGTTTATTGAAGGAGCTCAGTTCTGAGCTAGTCGGTTGCAGTCTATTAAATGACAGTCAGAGTGTCATGTATAGATTCACTTGGCTAAAAATTCAGCTTTTCATTCTAGAACCAACATGTTTACAAAGATTATGCCTGGTGAGAAAATGGAATTTTGCTCAAACTCCATTGGGTTGATTGCTACTAGATAACTAGTATTGCCATCATGATTTGCAGTGCAAATGTGTTGTTTGTGAGAGGACCAGTCCCAAGTGGGAGATTGTTATTTGGTGGTCCTGATCTAGACCGGTTCATTTGAACCGGTTTAGGTTTTGCTTCTCCATATCCCGCAAGGAGTGGGGGGCCATTGACTCCATTCATTATTTCGATCCCGAGAGCAGCTCGTGATAGGAGAGGGGCGACTTGGAGGCAAAGCTAGATCGGGAGTTCGGCGATGGGAGGAGTTAGGGCTTGTGGTCTCCGGCGATCGGGGAGAAGTCTACTCCGACAACTGTGTTTGTGGAGGTCTTGCAGCGCTCGGCGATTGTGGAGTAGCCAACCGGGAAGGAGGTTCGAAGCTCACAGGATCCAGAATCTCTCTGTCTCTTCTGAAGGAGGAGAGATCTCTCTCTTTGGTGTTGCGCCCACTTCCAACTACTATCGGTATCTGAGATTTCGCACTATCTCAAACCCTACACCTCTTATGTACTTTCTTTGTATTCTAGAGGACCTTTGAGGAATTAGTCAAGTAGTGGCTAAGCAAAGCTCGCAAGTCTCTGTGATGATTGTATGTAGGGGTGTTTCGTAGTATTGGCTGATGGAGGGTCAAGCGGAGCACGTAGTCCTCTCTTTATTGTGTATTGTATTATTGTGATGACAGGTTATGCTTGGGTTTTATTCCTCGTGAGGGTTTCCCAAGCTTGTTAATATAAATCAAATTGTGGAATTTGTGTTTGCCGCTGCGACTGATATTGCTTGAAATTTATCCCCGATCCTAACAATTGCGGGCCCCACACTTGTAATGACACCTCCCTTTTGAAAATTGACCTTGTCTCAAGGTTAAGAGAAATTGTGCATGAGTGTTCATTCATGTGGCCTTTGAAGTATCCAACCTGTGTCAATGGAACAAACCTGGGAAACCAGATGACCATCCATGGTCACTTGATGAGAATTAGGGATGTAGGATCGGTCATTGGTGTAAGTGGCCTTGGTGGTGAGATCAGCTGGAAAAGAGCCCTCCACAAGGTGCAAGGTGATGACCCTCTTTAGTTGTGAAGCATGAAAGATTGGATGAATATGATTTTGACTCAGAAGCTAGAGACGAGTGATGTGCCAATCAACTACAAGACTGAAAGGATCCATAAAAATAGGAACTCAACTTGGCGAACAGTAACGTGGCCGCAAAGGATTGATGGTGGGGATGAAGTTTGACAAATACATTATCTACTAACGTAAAGATCGCGCCGTGATGATACCTTCTCGCATAGCAACTCAAGTGATGTTAGGCGTGCAGCAAGTGAAACACGAGCTTCGTCATCCCAAAATTTGAAATGGAGTCGTCGTGGTTCGCATATAATGAGCAAGTTGAGGTGGGGGCGACTAAAAACAATGTGAAATAGAGTTGTTGCAAGGGAACACCTAATGGAGCCATGGGGACAAGTGGCGTGGTTGATCGTGGGTAAAATAGAGCAGTTCTTGTCATTGCAGTTGAGCACCTCCGTATGGTCATCTGTCTAGGGGTTGTCACTGAGCTCAAACAAAAATTGGCACCCTAATTCTTGGAAAGCTAATGCCAACAAGAGTTTATGAGACTGACCTCACTGACAATAAACTGAGGAGACTCATCCAAACGAACAATCTAAGATCTAAAACAGCTTGCAATTGACAAGGTAGTGTAGGGGTCACAGAGGGAAACAAAGTAACATACTTTGACAACCGATCCACTTCCTCAAAAATGCAATAAAAAATCATAGGATTTTACAAAATCATGGAATGAGATCTATGGTAGTGTACTCCTGAATAGCCTCCAGTATATGCAAGAGTTGGAGAAAACATGTGAGAGCCACGTCCTCATATTTAGATTAATGGTAGCTAAGGAGCTCTACCACAGATGTTTGAACAACTTTTCTCATGTTGAGCCAATAAAATGTGACGGCCAAGCGGCCGTATATGTAGAGAGTGTCAATGTGACCTTCAGCAACAGTCGAATGTGACAAGTGAAAAGATGATATTAACATTTGTCGATGTTCTCCCAACGAGGGGGCAGTGTTCAATATGTTGACCCAGGAGGTAGGAGTGTAGGACCTCCAATGGTGAAAGATTAGAACTAAGGGATAGAGTTTCATGTAATCTGCAGATCTAATCAAGGTCTTGGTGACCTAAGCCTTGTGATAACAGGGTCGTACCCGTACCGGGTACGTTTCCGGTACGGATACGCGAACACACCCCGGTTCGATATAATCGCGGTTTTAGGTCATAAGGCTTCATTTGCTCCCGCTCCCGATCCCGTGACGCTCCCACTTATTCTTCTTCTTCTGTTTGCATAGGTATTTCTTCTGTTTGCATAGGTAGCTACTTAGACAAATGATATCCGTTTCATAGTGTTACTTAGACAAATTTTTGGACATAGGTAGCTACTTAGAATTTCTTAGAGAAATCTGGACAGATTTGAAATCTGTCCAGATCTCTTACTGAAATCTGGGCAGAAATTTGTCCAGATTTCTCTAATTCTTAGACAAATCTGGACAGAAATTCTGTGGACAAATTTCTGTCCAGATTTCTGTCTAGATTTCTCTAAGTTTCTCTAAGAAATCTGGACAGATTCGTGAAATCTGGACAGAAATCTATATGAAATCTGGACAGAAATCTGTCTAGAGAAATCTGTCTAGAGAAATCTGGATAGAATTTCAGTCCCAATTTCTCAAAGAAATCTATATGAAATCTATAATTTTTGTGCTTCAATTGATTATTTATGTGTCATGTTTTATTATTTTGAGAATTTATAATTATATTTGTGATATATACATATATATTTATTATATTTAATACAATGTATCACCACGTACCCGTATCCTTGTTTTTTAAATTTTGTCGTACCGGATGCGTATCGTGCCCGGTACCCGTACTGGTGCTTCATAGATCAAATTTGCCTCCAATCCACATCATAAATACTTTGCACTCAATCACAAAGAGTTAGTGAAATCCAACATAGCCAACATATAAACTGTAACGAGAGCTAACAAAAGAGACAGTGAAAGTGGCTTGGGCATCGGGCATCCATCAGAATGTGAAAACTGAGACTTCACAAAACAATGTGGGGAGAGGTATGCAAGATCATTAAGAATTGTGAATGAACCACCAATATCATTCAGTGAGGCTCAAAAAAATAACGCTGCACAAATAAAAGTGGGTTTCAACCACACAAAGACAGTCAAAGATGGCAGAATAAATTGCAACACTGTTTCAGGAAATGATGTGGTCCATATTAACATTTGGACAGCTATCCGCTCAATCTCATCCTCAAAAAAAAAATTTAACTGAAAAACATTAGATCTCATGCTTATGTGCATGGTCAAAGAGGTGTGGCGGGATGAAGACTCCACTAGTACTCAGAATGAGCTGAGTTCAATGGTCTGATGGATGACAGAAGGTTATGTGGTTCCCCAATGGCATACTTGTACTCTTGAGGCAGGTCGTGAGGTTGTGACTATTTGGGAAAATGGTGTCCGCTGGTGGGGGCAACTGCAATGGCTCAGAGGAGACTGGAGAAATCCAAGTTTGGCATGTGACTAATGGAGCACAATGTCATTGTTAACAGAAGAGAAAATATTCACCCACGAGGCTATGGAGAACGTCATGAACTTTAGCCCATAGTAAGGGTCATCCAATAGCCTTGTGTGTGGCCAAACTTTTGAAGTCAGGAGATGCCCAAAATGATATACACACCCCCTACATTGAAGATGTAAAAATTCATCATGAAGAGGGACCACAAGACCCAAAGTAGCAGAATCTGGTGAGAATCAATTCATTCTACTCCTTAAAAGATCACCTCCAAAGCAGAACAAAAGATGGAAATCGAAAGCCGCAAGAACGGATAAGTGACTAACTCGTGAGACATGAAATTATGGTCAATCATCACTACAACATTTTTGTCAAACAGGACTCCAAGGAGATTCATTATCGATTGGCCTGTAATTCCTCCTACAGAATAATGAGGTTCCTTCAAACGGCTAATTGATACATGTAATTTATATTGTGTTTTCCTGTTTTATGAATGGATTTTATCGTTATTCGTCTTGTTTCCTTTGCACTCCATTGTATGTTTCAACTTATCTTATAGTTGCTTGGATTCTAAACTTTATTGATGTTTATAGCATGTCAGCATGTGGAGACCATTTTTCATTTTGGGGGGAGGTTATATTCAATTTCTTTCACGCACGCCAGTGGGCCTTTATACGCACGGGCATGCGTGCTCTTAATTATCCGAATTTCCTGCTTCATTTTTGTAGCATAATTGGCGCGTGTGTGTTCCTTCACGCACATGTGAGCGCTTATTGTGTTGGTTGTGTGCGCGTTTAATGAATTAATTCTGACAAAAATGGAGCGGCATGCTTTTGCGAATGTGGGTCCTGTTCTGACGAGTGTGCAACGAATGCCTCCCTTCCAGGTTATGAACGGATTTTTCTTCATGCATGCACATGTGGTTTCATGTGCACGAACATGCGCATGCATTTTTTGGTGTCTATAAAAGATGATTTAGGACTTTTTCTGGTTATCGGTCAGTCACCCCCGCCGTTTGTTCTTCTCCAGCAGGTCGTCCAGCTCCTCCCATGGTGGAACTCCTTCCAAGCCATCTTATGCTTTATTGAAGGTGTCCTAAGGGAAAAGGATGTTGCTAGAGGATCCAGTGCTTGAGTCGTGGTGTTTGAAACGTTGTGAAAAGAAGACGGGCATTAGGAGGTTGGTGACAGCTCCTCTCGGACCTGCACGGTAGCCAAGTCTGAACTTCTCCCTCTACGACCGAGGAAAAGTCTCTTCGTTCTCGTTGTAGTTCTGGTGTTATCCTTGCCAAAGCCCTCTTCTACCCCTATTCTCCTATCTTGTAGATGTTTAGCTAAATTTTCATGCTTATTGATTGATAATCATGTCTGGTTATATGCACTTGTGTATGTAATTTGATATTGATGTCAATCTTACTTTTTAATATTGGCAGTGGATATTTACCAGGTGTTCTTATTTTGACCTTGTCACAATTGTGTAGTGCACGCCTTTATTGTGTTTTTTTGTGCACATTTTTAGCATATGTTGGTTTTGTATCGTGCAGGTTTGTGTCGTGCACGTTCATCTGGCTTATTGGCAAGACCAGCCAATAAAACCCTGAATGTAAAGGGCCGTCAAATTAGGTGTGGATTTAAGCAAGCAAGTGAGATATCGTAAAAATTAAGATATTATTATATTATTATTATTATTAAAAAAACAATTTCCTGAGATTATATCTGGGATTGAATATAATTTTAGAATTATTTAATCGAGGAGATACCTAAGAGTCTTATTAAGGGATATTGGGTAAAACCCTATTGATTTAACTTAACAAATTATTCATAAGTGATTTTACATCTTAGGATAATTACTCATGTTGTATAGTGAGGGTAATGTGATCATAAAAGTCCTAGAATGTCATTTAAGTCAAGGGTATATGAAAGGCAAACTGAAAATAGGAAGAAATTTAGTCAAGGCAAATATGTGTCGACTAGAAGTCGACACAATGGCGACTAAAAGTCGACGTGACTCTGACTAGATGTCGGCACATCCTCTAAAGTGAAGTTGACGACTCCTCAAGACAGAAGTCGACGCATACATCAACAAGATGTCGACGTAACGTCAAGTACTAAGTTAAATCGACAGATCCTTATTATGACGTAGATTTTGACGAACCTTCCGCCAAAACTCGAAGTAGCATCGACATATATCTCTAGAATGGAAATTTCAAAGGACTTTCAATCAGACTTATTGAAAGACAACAACTATGGAAGTTATTTGAATCTTAGAGAGAAGATTCAAGGAAAGATTTCTAACAAAATTTTCAAGAGAATATAAGGAAGAATTTTGAAGAGGTTCATGAAATTCTTGAAGACAGAGTCGAAGGATATAATCTTATTCCTTATGAAGATAATTTCTCAGAAGAAATTTGAATTGATTCAAGGATTGATATGCCAAGAATTCATATAGAAGAAAACACAGATCTGACCGAAAAAAAATACAGAATACAGCAAAAATCGTTTAGATAGAATACACAGCAGTTCTTCTTCTTCTTCACTGTTGCTGCAACAAAATATTTAGCAAATAATCTGAAAGATAGAGCATCAAAAAGCTTATAATTCTTGCACCTTCTTCTCAGCAAGGATTCATCCATCAGAATATCCAAAATACTTGGTGTCTGAACAGTCCTTAGATATTTGCTGAAAGAGGACTCATTCCAGAAGACAATTCTTCTTCACCTTCTCTCTAACTTCTTTTCATTATGTAACTGAGTAAAGAATTTTCAGAATCTCTATTCAAAGGATTCAGTCTGGTTTAAGATCTTCTTACCAAAAGATCTAGCAGTGTGGTTTAAGATCTTATCAAAAGATCTAGTTGGTTCTGAGATCACCTTGTCGAAAGACTCAATTCCTGGTTCTGAGAGTCTCCTTATCAAAAGACTCGGACAATGTGATAGTATATTCCTACCAAAGTGATAGAAGAGTAGAGGTACCCAAATTTTGAAAAACCACTATATTTTTTGTCTTTTGTGTTGTGTTTTGTTGTGTTATGTTGCTTGTGTATCTTTACTTTTTCTGTATTTATATTTTCTGGCTGTGATTCTATGGATGCTAACCTAAAATTGTTTAGGTCTAGAGAATAGTTTTAAAAAATATTTTTAAATCTGCATTCACCCCCTCTAGAGAATTCTCAGAGGCTTAAGTCATAATTGTTCCCCTTGACAATCTTACTTTTAATATTGGCAGTGGATATTTACCATGTGTTCTTATTTTTTTCAGTCGCAATTGTGTAGTGCACGCCTTTATTGCATTTGTTTTTTTCAGTGCACGTTATTATCATATGCTGGTTTTGTATCGCGCAGATTTGTGTCGTGCACGCTCATCCGGCTTATTTGTATGACTGACCAATAAGACACTGAATGTAAAGGTCCGTCAAATTAGGAGCAGTGTTGATTTAAGAAGGCAAGTGAGATGTCATAAAAATTAAGATATTATTATATTATAATTATTATTAAAAAATTATTTAATTGAGGAGATACCTAAGATAGTCTTATTAAGGGCATTTGGGAGTTAGCCTGAAAATCAAGAGTCAACATTAAACCTTTCTGTATTTTTATTAAATATATAGCCTCATATTTAACTGAAATCAAAACCCTACCGCTATTAAAATTGGTGCCCCCCTCTTCTCACAGCAGCTTGGGAAAAATGAAAAGGTGGAAATTAATCTTGTCTTTTCTAGCTCACAGTCATTGCATGGCTGCACCAATTTTTGTCGTTCGACGCCACCCTCCTTCTGCTTGCCAACCATCACTACCGTCGTCGGAGTACTTCCATGGCTTCGGTAAACAGTTCTTCTCCGACGGTTGTTGAAGTTTCGTCGCACAGAATCATTTCTTTCTAACGAGGTCGTCAACATCCCTCCTCCTACGCCGTTACCTGCTAGCCAAACCCCATCTCAGCCTCCTAAAAGTCCGGAGTCCTCTTGCGACCCTTCCCCAGGCTACTCTTGTCGGTGCAGATCCTCCAGTTTCAGATCAGCAAGCACACTTGTCCCTGAGCATCTCTTGGCAACCTCCCAAAAGCCTTCTTCACTTCTTGTTTGCCTCCCGAGTCACCTCCAGGCTCTGCCCTCCAAAACCCCAAGGTCATCTATTGTTGCTATCTATGGTATCCTCTCTTCCATGTCTTTCTCGTGATTTGCTAGTATAATAATACGCTTAGTTGTTTGTGAACATTAAAATCAGAGCTTGCTTGCCTAGATTAACCTTATTTCCTGTTTGTCAGCTAATTTATGTCCACGAATTGCATTTTTCTAATTTTTCACCTATGAATTGTTGACTCATGTACAACTTATGTTCAAATGGAAGCACTTTTTGCATGTCTGCCACCACTAGGTAATCATCATTTTAAATTATTCGCGAAAGTGTATAATTAGATACATAATTTTTAAAATGATTTTCAAATTTTATCATTTAAAAATCAATAACGAGATTTAGACGGTGTAAGGAACTCTCATTTTTTCATTCAACATGGGCGCAAGATTGTTCTTTTTCCCCGGAAGAATAGTCTTCTTCCTAGGGCACCTGCGAGGACCTAACCAACATCTGTCTTGCCTCCTTTAGATTCCCCTACCCCACTGTTATTCAGTGCCATACTTTTGTCTGGACGCAACTCAAGAAAGAAGCACCTGTCTCTAAAAAATCTTTCATCATAGATATTTTGGAAGCGCCACCATACATTGACTTTTTATTCGGCAATCACTCATTTAGTTCGCATCACTATCATGCGAGTATAGAAAAACACTTTAGTCCTTGTTGTCTGAATTCTGCATTATTTAGGCTTAGACGTATTAGAAGTATTAAAGCGGTTCATAGACTTTTCACTCCTACTAGGAGCAAGAGTTTTAAGGGATTTCTCTAGCTGATTTTAAATGGTAGATTTGTGTTCGATTTTAAAATTTGTTGTGCTCGTCAGACCCTCGCGGGTGATATAATCAGTGTTGTGGATATCGGCCGACATGAAGGTTTGGGAGCAAAAACGACACAAAACCGGTACAAATTATATGTGTGGCGTTTTGAAAATATCGGACCGACATGTCGGTTTTGACCGACATGTCGGCCCCAAAAAACGCACATATCGGGCGTTTTTTTAAGCTAATTTTTTTTATTTAATTATTAATTTTATATTTTAATTTTTATTAATGAAATGAGCGGGGTCAGGCTACTGTTTTAACACCCGCGACCCCGCTCATTTCATTTCATCCCATCGCTCTGCCCTAGCTCTCCCCGTCGCTCCTGCCCTAGCTCTCCCGCGCGCGCCTGTGACACTATCTCTCTGGTTCTTTCTTCTCCCTGCTCGTTGGTGCTCTCTGGTTCTCTGGTTCTCTGGTGCTCTCTAGCTCGTTGGTGCTCTCCCTCTCTCGCGCGCTGTCGGCACTCTATCTCTCTGGTTCTTTCTTCTCCCTACTCGCTGATGCTCTTTGGTTCTCTGGTTCTCTAGTTCTCTAGTTATATGGTGCTCTCTAGCTCGCTGGTGCTCTCCCTCTCTCGCGCGTTGTCGGCACTTTATCTCTCTGGTTCTTTCTTCTCCCTGCTCGTCGGTGCTCTGTGGTTCTCTGGTTTTCTGGTGCTCTCCCTCTCTCGCGTGTTGTCAGTACTTTATCTCAGTGGTTCTTTCTTCTCCCTGCTCGCTGGTGCTCACTCGGGTGGTTCATTCTTCTCCCTACCTCCCCCTCATTCTATCGCTTTGTATTTTTTTTGTGTGTTGGTTGTTGTGCTAGCTGTCGGCTGTAGCATGGTGGCTGCCTTGTAGGTTGTTACTGGTGGCTGCCGACCCATTTAGTTGTTGGTGGCTGTCTTGTTGCTTTATTTGTCTTATTAGTTGCTGTCGGAAGCTTTCATTGATTGCCCTGTGCAAACTCTCTGGGCTATAAGAAAGAACTAGAGACATGTTGTCGGACATGTCGGACATGTCGGTCCGCTATTTTATTTGTGGCTGCCTTGCTGGTTGTAGCATAGTGGCTGCGTTGTTGTTTTATTTGTCTTATTAGTTGCTGCTTTATTTTTATTTGACACATTTATTAATCAACAAATGATTTGAATACCCCTATTAATAGTTATTTATCCAACTTCATTTTGCAATCAATGATGCATGTATATTCAATCACATTTTTAGTTGTCCTGCTGCTTTGTGTCTTTTAATAAATAAAATGTGAGATGCTTTGAAAATTTGAATGATACTTGAATGCTTTGTTCATTTTGTTGGATACTTTAAAAGTTTGAATGATAGTTATAACTTTGTATGCTAGTATATTATTGAGAATGCAAAATTTTGTTGGATAAATAAAGTATTGCATGGATAATATAAAAGTTATCTGAAGATCTAACGATCTAATGAAGTTATAGGGCTTTTATGATGTTGATTTTTTTTCAATTAACAATTTTTCTCGTGATATAGTCATGTAAAATATTTTTTCATTTCATTTAACTAATATTATTTTCATTTTGTGTCCTATTAGAATGGCTTCTTCTGTTGGTTCTAGTGAGGCTCCCGTATCACTGGTACCAACCGGTAGAGATCTGTTCTGGGTATTTGTAAAGTTCAATGTTTTGCTAAAGTCGAAATATTCAGAGACATCTTGGGATCCATTGGCAGCTAAGAATGTTGATTCTGGAATGGTACAAGAGTGGATGGTGAATGTTGATCCTAAGGAGGATGAAGATGAAGATGACGATGATGAAGTCTTTCCTGGTGAGGGGCTGACATGGGCGCAAATTGGCAATATAGTCGACGCTGATCATGATGAAAGGAGATCTCAATGATTAGCTACAAGCAAAGAAGTGGCATATAGTTATCAAAGAAAGGGAAAGAGAAAAATATCTGAAGTGGATGAGGGAGATCTAGAGGGTTAATCGGATGAAGATCATATTTTATCTACCCTGCCGACTATAGATGAGTTTTCAGATGATGAAGAATGAGGTATGTTTGAGTTTTCATCTTTAAAGTGTTGTATGTTAAATACTACATATAGATTTTAATATTTAAAAGTTCAATAGATTGTAAAATAGGTAGTACTGTGATATGTATAAAAATTAAAAAATAACATTTAATTACATATATAATTAATTAAATATTAAAATCCGATATATGAAATATCTCCGATATATCCCCCGATATATAAAAAACCGACATGAAAACCCAAACCGACGTGTCCCCGACATCCGACATCTGCAACATTGGATATAATTGTGATGATTGATCTTAGTTTACGAGACGAACAAAGGTGTCGAGCAGACGAGCGTATGATGTCATATGATTTAATGATTTCGCATATATATCTTGCTTGCTTCCTATTTTGCTTCTCACCTCATTCTTTTGATCCACCCTCTTCTCAATTGTAAGTTATTCTCCGATTTGATGCTCTGATTTTGACTGATGGCTTACATCTTATGCATAAAATTATGAAAAACAATATGCGAGTATCTTTGTTAAACTATAACTCCATGGTTGATGTTATCATCGGGGTTATCTTTATCTAATGGAGATTGATTTATTGCATCTTTCAGAAAAGAGGGTGCACAATCGTTCATGCGCAGCAATGACGAGACCTTCCTTTCTTTCACTATCTACGACAGCGGGGCAGTGACAGTATTTTCTCGACTTAACACTTGAATGTTTCAATGGCATGTTTTAACATATTCTCACGGTGTCGAGCACTCTCAAGTCTCAACCCCGAGAGAATAGATGCAATCCGAGGTTGCTTATTTATTTTATTTTATTTTTATTTGTCACAACTGTATAGTGCACACCTTTATTGCGGATGTTTTTTTTATTTTTTGTATACGTTATTAGCATATGTTGGTTTTGTATCGCGCACATTCATCTGTCTTATTGTCATGACCGGCCAATAAGACCCTGAATGTAAAGGTCCATCAAATTAGGAGTAGTGTTGATTTAGGCAAGCAAGTGAGATGTCATAAAAATTAAGATATTATTATATTATTATAATTATAAAAAAACACATTTCTAAAATTATATTTGGGATTGAATATAATTTCAAATTTATTTAATCGAGTAGTTGCCTAAGATAGTCTCATTAAGGGCATTTGGGAGTTAGCCTGAGAATCAAGAGTCACCATTAAGCCGTTCATTATTTTCATTAAACATATAGCCTCCTATTTCCTATAACTGAAATCAAAACTACCCCAATTAAAATCGGGGGGCCGCTCTTTTCACAGCAGCTTGGGAAAAACAAAGTAGAGATTAATCCTCTGTCTTTTCAAGCTCCCAGCCATCGCACACCTACCACCATTTCCGACGTTCGACGCCACCCTCCCTGTGCTCGCCAGCCATCACCACCGTCGTCGGAGTCCTTCCATAGGCTCCGGCGAACAGTACTTCTCCAACGGCTACTGGAGTTTTGTAGCACAGGACCATTTCTACCCAACGAGGCCGTTGACATCCCCCTCCAGAGTCGTTACCTTCCTGTCAGACCCCGTCTCAAACTCTTAAGGGCCTCGAGTCCTCTGGCGAACCTTCCCCCAAGCTTCCGTCGGCGCAGATCCTCCGGTTTCAGATTGGCAAGCTCACTGGTCCCTGAGCATCTCTCGACAACCTCACAGCAGCCTTCTTCACTTCTTGTTTCCCACCAGAGTCACCTCCAGGCTCTGCCCTCAAAAATCCCAAGGCAGTTTCTTGTCGCTATCTATGGTATAACTCTCTTTCATGTCTTGCTCGTGATTTGCTAATATAATAATATGCTTAGTTGTTCGTTAACATTAAAGTCAGGGCTTGCTTGCATAAATTAACCCTATTTCCTGTTTGTCGACAATTTTATGTCTGCAATTGCATTCTTCTAATTTTTCGCCTGTGGAATTGTTGACTCATGTACAACTTATGTTCAAATGGAAGCACTTTATGCGTTACAGCCACCACTAAGTCATCATTGTTTTAAATTATTCATGAAAGTATAGAATGAGCCACATAATTTTTAAAATGATTTTCAAATTTTATCATTTAAAAATCAACTACGAGATTTAGTCTACCTTCAATGTTCTGACTGCAGCATAAATTAGTCGAGGTCACGTGGGCAAAACAAGGAGTTGATGAAAACAGAGAGAAAGAAAATTTTTTGTGGGAAAAAGTATCAAGAACTTGATAAGATGGATCGAGAAATTGATATATACAAAGAATTTTGTGTGTTGCAGGGGAAAGCATATTTTGAGCCCAATAAAATAGATCAATACATCGATATAAATTAAGTCTTAATCGTTCTCGAAAAATAAATCAGAAGTTGATAGGCCGAAAGGGTCCCAAAGCGAGGTTGCTTATGTGAGAGTGCAATCAAGCTCTCCTTGGTCGGTTAGAGAGTAGAATATTGTAGTAACAATCATCGATGACGATATTGCGAACATAGGTTGGCAACTGGAATGTGGATCTGCGCGATAGGGCCCAAAATGCAAGCAATGGTGGTGAAGACATGAATGAACGAGCGGCGTTACGGGCTCGTGATTGCGAGCGTGTGCGCGGGGGAAGAGGAGGGAAGTCCTCAAGAGAGGAGGAGAGAGTGGTTCGGCGAGCTATGGCGGTGGCGGCGGCGTGTGGTGTCGATCGGCGGAGCGGCGCTGGCGGGATCGCGCGGTATCGCGATGAGTAGCGGCGGGTTCGGCGTGCAAGTCGTGAGCGACTAGGGTTTTGGATGGGGTGGGTTTTTCGTGGAATTAGAGAACGATAAGAGAGAGAGAGAGAGAGAGAATCAAAGAGAGGATTAGACAAAAATAAAATGAAAATACTTCTTCTTGCTTGTCCCCTTGGCACACACCACACGCATATAAATAGTTCATAAAAGTGCCCCCTCCTTGGGCTTAGACACGGAGGATCAATTATGCATACGAAAAATATAAAATAAACTAGATACATAGTTCGCGACATGCGCGACCAAGGAGGGACCGTAACATCCCCACCGTGTCGGACGGCAAGCTTGCCCTCAAGCTTGGTCTGTAGTGACGGTCAGCGTCGGATTCCCATGTCAGTGTCAGCATCCCGTTCAGAAGCCGAGTCGTTTACCTCCAACCAGAAGAGGCGCTTGCAGTGATGTCCATGAAAAAATGGCTCGTCGTAGTTGTAACAGAGGCCCTTGGCGCGGCGGTCATTCATCTCCTGTGGCGACAGTCGATGAATGGTAGCAGGGCGATCGGCGTCGCGGTCCGGGGAGAGGAGACTGGTTGTGGTCGATGACAGAGGCCGCGGTGGACTCTTGCCCTCGGTGTCCTGGTGATGTAGATGAGGGCAGTCCAAAACCAGACGCTTCTCGCAAATGCGAGCCAAACTCATTGTAGTGGTCAGATCTTCGGGTGCCTGAAATTCTACGTCCATGCGGAGGCGCCCATGGAATCCCGCCGTGAAGATGGATATCTGTTGTGTCGGAAGAACGGAGGTAGTGCGGATCAGGTGGACTTGAAACTGTTTGAGGTACTCATCGATCAGACCAGTCTGCCGGAGGGAAATGAGATCCCCCAAGGGATTGTTGTGGAGGGGTGGGCCGAAGCGGAGGGTGCAGTTCACCTTAAAATCTTCCCAAGAGAGGAGTGGTTTCTCTCGTTGCAATTGGGAAAACCAAAGTTGCGCGGGGCCCATCAGGTGGAAGGCAGCAATGCTGAGCCACTCTTCCCAAGGGGTGCGCTGGTGGGTGAAAAATTGTTTGCAATGTGAGAGCCAAGCTAATGGGTCTTTGTGGTCGTCGAATATTGAAAAGTCCAGCCGCAAGTATCGTGGCACCACGTTGCCCTCGTACCGCGGGGGAAAAATTCTGGCAGGGTTGGCGGAATCGACGCTTCACTGGAGGAGCTCGTGGTCGGTTGGGTCGGGCGGTTCGCCGCTAGTTGGTTGGTGACGGCGGCAATGAGGGCGTTGTTGTTTTCTATGAGGAGCTTGGCGAGGGACTCGAAAATTTGCGAGATGGAGTGCTGGTCGGCCATTTCGTGCAGAAAATTTGGTGGGTGGTCGGCGCCAGAAGGGCTGGAGAAGGGACGGGCGGATGGCGGTAGCAGCCCGGTAGAGGACGCAAGGAGGGAACGCCCGTCGGTGGAGGATCCAAGGAGAATGGCAGCTGGAGGAGGATTTACGGCTAGCTGTCGAGGTGGGGACGGCTGGTCGGAACCGCTGGAGGGTCGGCGAACGTCGGGGCCGGCTGGTGCTGCCGGGACGGTGGCTGCCGTCAGCTGTACGGGCCGGATCGGCCCGTGCGGACGCGAAGGAGCGCGGTCGGAGCCACTGAGGGTGTTGCGGCCGGCGGGGTTGTCGTGGGCAGCCACGACGGGGAAAGAACTAGTCGGATCTGGAGTTTCGGCGGCGGGGAGTCATTCCCTCTGATACCAAGATGATACGAGCTCGTGATTGCGAGCGTGTGCGCGAGGGAAGAGGAGGGAAGTCCTCAAGAGAGGAGGAGAGAGTGGTTCGGCGAGCTATGGCGGCGGCGCCGGGGTGCGGTGTCGATTGGCGGAGCGGCGCTGGCGGGATCGCGCGGTATCGCGATGGGTAGCGGCGGGTTCGGCGTGCAGGTCGTGAGCGGATAGGGTTTTTGATGGGGTGGGTTTTTCGTGGACTTAGAGAACGGTAGAGAGAGAGAACTAGAGAGAGGATTATGCAAAAATAAAATGAAAATACTTCCTGCTTGTCCCCTTGGCACACACCACACACATAAATAGTTCATAAAAGTGTCCCCTCCTTGGGCTTAGACACGGAGGATCAATTACGCATAAGAAAAATATAAAATAAACTAGATAAATAGTTCGCGACAGGCACGACCAAGGCGGGACCAAAATGGGACCGTAACAAAAGGCCACGCATGAAGGGGGCGACGATGAGAGAAAACAATCGACTCGGACAAAATTGTTAGATTGTGTAATGAATGGAGGAGGAAAATGAAGATTACTCTTGAAAATGAAGTTAAATGGTCATAAAAAAGAGGAGCTCCTCACTCCAACCATACACCACTTGATGCATCCTTTCTCAATCCATAACTTTTCTACCACAAAACCGCACTCCCACCCCTTTTTATCCCCTCTCCCTATCCTTATAAACAAGATGCAGAGTGTTCATACCAGATAAAGTGCAAAAAACCTAAATACACTTTAATTGTTTATTCGGAATTACACGTGCTTTCTCGTGCCTTATGGCCTCCACATTCCTGGAGTACATGTGTAGCATCGGGCTAGAATGTGAGTTTCAAGCTTATACCCAAATCAAACTAGGACTTAAAGAGCATAAAGCCCATTCATATAGAAATTGTATTGAAATAAAATAGATACCTCCTAAAATTAAGGAATAACAAAAGTGATTGAGTAAAATCATCTCAACACCAAAATTCCTTATTTTAGATGAATAATGAATATATTTCTGGATTACATCATCAAACCTTCTTCCAATTACTAAGTTCGTACCATAGGTTTTTTATCCTTACAAGAGATTGATCCTAGTATTCATCATTTCTTCAAATTGATAAAACAATAATCTAAATGCCATATTTGTGTCTAACTTAGCCATGCATGGCAACAGATTTCTTCAACAACAAATAAATACCAACACATAGTTGGGAGAATATGGTGCACACCTTTGAAGCTTAATATACACAAAGAAGCCTGAATAAAAAGAAATGGGCTATAGATAACCATATAAATGAATTGTTATATATAATATTACTAGTTTTTGCCTCACCACATAACCATCATCAAGTCTAAATAGATAACTGCTTCCGATGCCCATATTTTCATACTGCAGTTCGCGTATGTCTGATATCTGAGAAAAAAATTATAAAATTGAAATTTGATAAGGACCAGTTTAAAAATATAATAAATTAAGTGCAAAATTTACCCGGCGGCGAATTAACTCTCCAACATACTCAATAACAAAATCTTCTGCATCAATTGGCTCAAGAGCAACAAGACCCCAATCATGTATCTTACTTCTTTGAAATCGCAAACCCTTCTTCCTTGCCTAAAAAAATGACAAGCAGATGAATAATTCAAAGAACTTACAAAAAAGGCAGTGGTCCATTGACTTAAAATTATTAAGCTACCTTTAACTGAGTGACTTTCAAAAGCTCGGTGCCTTCCGCAGCCGCTAAGAGGTTCCGTAACTTAACCCTGTTTGTTCTTGCAGAAGGTCCTTTAATATTAGAATGTTGATTTCCGATGGCATCAAAGCCAAAACCATGAAGTCCAACATCACGTTTTACTCTCAAACGAGCCCTTTCTGATGGAAGCGCGTTCCGTGACCACTGACGCCAATCCCATCCACTAATAGAAGATCGAGCGCAGCCGTCCGTCTTGGGGCATGGAATAACTAATTTTGAAGGTTTTAAGTCCTGCCTGGATGCTCCTTTCTTGTTAACCTTTTTAATCTTGGTCATCCTTGAAAGTTTTGATATACTATGAGGAATTGGTGGAATAGATGCTTTTCTTTTCAGACTTGATAAACTTATTGCTGCCAATATGCAAAGACATGCAAAGTGGACAAATTTATTGGTATAAACTGAGATAAGATTAGTTAATCAACAATGAACAAAATTTTTATGGAAAGAAGGTTTTTGTACTAACATTCGGAGATGCTGAGAGGGAGGGCTTTGGGCTCGTGAGAATCCATTATATAACTAGATGTCACAATCTTCTTGATTTTATCTGAACCATGATCAGAAACTGAAACTTCTTCCATTATGTGTCTTGTTTTATCAATAAAAACCTCATCGATTACATCATGTGAACATTTGCTATGAGTATGGCTGTCATCCTCAATGTACATTGTTTTAGCGTGGTTTAATATTTGAGAAACACTATTTGAGATTTCATGGTTAATCTTCCTTAATTTTCGTGAGTTATTTATAGGTGATGATGAAAGATCAACCTGGTCTGCAGCATCTAACTCTAACTTAGAATCCACATCATCTCGTCTTGGCCCAGGTGACCCAGATCCTACCAGCAGTACCTGATCTATGGAGATGTCCCCCACTTCTTTTATCAATTCAGAGTTTTTGAGCAATGCCCCGGAATTTTTGTTGCTAATTTTTTTCTTTCTAAAGTATGTCAAGTTTCCAAAGGAATTACCAGATGGCCATGAACTTTTCATATGCTGCAAATCTTCTCTCAGCTTCTCCACTACCTTAGATGACCCGGAGAGATCATGTAGCGCATCACTGACTTTATCATCCTGGATTAATGAACCCGTATTTAACAGGTAAGATTAAATCCATATTTTTATTCACACAAAAAGAAAAAACTATGTAGTATGAGCAAGATAATATGAAAAAAGAAACAAGAGGGCGCATAAGCAGACGAAAGAAGGATACCTTGAGTGAATAATCAGAGTTTTGTCTTTCGTGATTAACAGGTATAGCAGGATCCACTTCACGTTTTCTTATATAAGTGCATGAAATAAAAATATCATGCAGAAAACTAACTAGGTGGGAAGATCCCCACTCTTTAATGAATTCATCATGAAGCTTCTGCCGGCAAATAGCCAATGCAACATACTTTCCAATTATAGAGGTATTATCTTCAATGGCTCCTGAAGGCCGGATTTTATTCTTATCAAACACACTAAATAATGAATTAGTAGCACCAGCTTCCAGTTCTGGAGGTGGTAGCTCATCAACAATCTCGTCATTGAACAAACTAATCGAAGGAGGGCCCATTCTTTCAAAAGCTTTTGCAAATGGTGTAGACAGAGAATTGGGTGGTCCTGCTCAAGATGAAATGGTGAATGTCGGGAAGATTATCATCCAGAATAATCATATTCCATAAAGTAACTCAACAATAAAGTAAAATTTGCAACATGATAATACCAGGAGATTCTGCCAAACCAACAGCAACTTTAACAGAATCACACAAATCAAGCGGGAAATGAGATGTGCTTTGATCAGTAGTTGCCTGCCAACATTCAAAACATAATTCCATCACAAAGAACAACCAAAAAAGCACAAAACAACTACAATAATTTCATAAAACACTGATTCGGTGATGATATTTTTTGTTTGTTCGGCTGTGTCACAGTTCATCGCGCAATTCATGGCGATCACATCTTTAGCAACCGCATGATCTCCCCATTTTTAATTTAAATATCATTTTACTTTTTATCATAATACAACACTCAAGCCTTTATCCCACTATAGTGGGGTCGGATATTTTTTTATCATAATAATGGTTGAAAACTTAAATGCAAATATGAGGATTCCCTTACTATATAATATAGATAGATAATCGTTTACAAAATATTAATGAGCAAATTAAATGAGAAGTTATTACATATATTTCCAAAATAATTCTTGGTCTTCCAAATTCCACTGCTATACTATTTATTAACAGGTGTAGTAGCAACACATTCTACTTAGTATGAAATAAACCTAGGTATAATGCAAATGTTCGGTAACACTGCACATTTAAAGGTGATGGTAGAGGTGCGGGAGAAAATATAAATGGTCACTAAAGTATTATACAGTACCGCAATATCTTCCAAATGTTCAGCCTCCGCCTCTGCACGCTCCACCCCTGCAACAGTTGGCAATTCATACACTGAGACATCTATGACATCTTCCATCGGCGTTGCCTAATCAATATAACCAAACTATATTTTACAAATTTTAAGCAAATAACAAGTGGAGAGAACGAGTAAGCATATAGAAATAGCACACAAGATAAATATTACCATATTACGCAGTGAAAGTAACCCGGGAAATGAATAATTATTTTATTTTTTTGTATTTATATTTTAAACAAATAATTATCACTTCAAGTAACTATTAGGCCTACTTAGATAATTAATTATCCTTTTGGTTAATAATTTGAAGTATTATACAGTACCGCAAAATCTTTCAAATGTTCAACCTCCACCTCTGCGCACTCCACAATTGCAGCAGTTGGTAATTCATACACTGAGATACCCATGACATCTTCAGACACCGTTGCCTAATCAATTAAACAGGCTATATTTTACTAATTTAAAACAAATAACAAGTAAAGACAACGAGTAAGCATATAGAAATTGTACATGAGAAAAACAATCTACCATATTGCACAGTAAAAGTAATACAGGAAATGAATAATTATTTATTATTTGAATTTATTTTTTAAACAAACAAAAATCATTTCAAATAACTGAGGTCTACTTAGGTAAATAATTATCCGCTTTGTTAATTATTTGCATGATTTCAATATCTAAAGGAATAATATTTGACTATGTGTAGGATTAGAATTTAGATTGTAACCCTATTTTTACCAATAAGGGCTTATGAGTTGTAATGGAGAGATGCTATTGATTAATGAAATGAGTATTTTTTATACTCCATTATCTTCTCTTTCTCCCTCCAATCGGATCAAAATAAGTACCCTACTTCCCCACTAATTCTGCGCTGGCTTTGCATCTATTGGAATCAGGTAACCCTATTTTTACCAATAAGGGCTTATGAGTTGTAATGGGATATGCTATTGATTAATGAAATTGTTGAAAGTGGGCCCGCCGACCATAGAAAGGTCAAGACCGACCATATAAAGGTCAAGACCCGGGCCCACAGCCCGACTGCAGTCGGTGCACCCCAACCCGCTCTCCGCCTTGGATATAAACCGTGAGAGGAAAAGATAAAATACTCTTATAAAGGAGGTCCTGGGATCGATTCCCGGCCTCAACAACCCGCCGCACGGTTTATATCCAAGGCGGAGAGCGGGTTGGGGTGCACCGACTGCAGTCGGGCTGTGGGCCCGGGTCTTGACCTTTATATGGTCGGTCTTGACCTTTCTATGGTCGGCGGGCCCACTTTCAACAGACATGAGTAGATTTTATAACTCCATTATCTTCTCTTTTCCATCAAATCGGATCAAAATGAGTGCCCTACTTCCCAGCTAGTTCTGCACTGGCTTTGCATCTATTGGTATCAGAACAAAAGGATTTCCCAGATATGAGATGCACTCCATGGAAGTCAAAATTGTTGAACTGGGAACAAAAGGGGCTATACTTAAACTAACTGTAGAAAAAGCTCGAAAACTTGTATGTATTCTTATGTGTGTAAATACAAGGAGAGAATACAAATATATACGAGAGAAAAGGAGAGAGGAAATCCTATACAAGATGTGGGACTAATAAGAGAAGAGGGAAAAGAATAAAACATAGGCCCGATAATGGGCCCTTTACATGGGCTTTTCTAACACTCCCCCGCAAGCTGGAGCGTACAAATCGTATGCGCCAAGCTTGGACAAGCACTGATAGAAGAGGGTACTGGAAAGAGCCTTTGTGAGGACATCCGCAACTTGTTCTGTCCCTGGAACATGCTTCAGGTCGAGTTTCTTCATTTGAACCTTTTCCCGGATGAAGTGACAGACGACTTCAATATGTTTTGTTCTCTCGTGGAATACCGGGTTTTGGGCTATATGTATTGCAGCCTGGCTGTCACAGAGGAGGAGAGCTGGGGAAGGGAGCTTTACACTCAGATCGGTAAGAAGCCCTTTAAGCCAAGTTAGTTCAGAAACCACCGACGTCATTGCCCGGTATTCGGCCTCAGCTGATGATCGAGCAACGACCGTTTGTTTCTTGTTTCTCCAGGTAATCGAATGTCCTCCAAGATATGTGCAAAAGTCACTGGTTGACCGTCGATCATCAAGGGAACCAGCATAATCGGCATCGGAATAAACCACCAAAGTTAGAGCTGAAGATGAGGTTTTGTAAACCAGACCTTGACCAGGAGCCGTTTTGAGGTATCTGAGAATGCGTTCAACGGCCTGAAGATGAGATCTTCGAGGGGTATGCATGTGCCGACTGACAATACCAACAGCGAAGGAAATATCTAGTCTGGTTACCGTGAGCTAGATCAATTTTACAACGAGACGACGATAGTATTCTGGATTCTGGAGTAGGAGATCTGAGTCAAATGTCTGAGCGCGCACTTTGTGATTTGCATCCATTGGGGTGTCAATTAGCTTACAACCTGAATAGCCAGCATCCCGAAGGAGGTCGAGGCAATACTTCCGCTGAGAGAGGACGAGACCGTCTGGCCGTCTGGCAACCTCAAGACCCAAAAAGTACGGAAGGGGCCCCAGATCTTTTGTTTGAAAGACAGTGCCCCAGTGTAGTTTGACCTCTTGTATTCCTTTTGAGTCGTCTCCTGTAATTATGATATCGTCAACATAAACCAATAGAAGTACCGTTCCCGCTGTTCGGTGACGAGTGAATAGCGAGTAGTCTGCCGAGCTGCGAGTAAAACCAACCTCCCAAAGGGCCTTACTGAATTTGTCAAACCACGCCCGTGGGGATTGTTTGAGACCATGCAGAGCCTTCATAAGACGACAGACCTGAGACTCCCCCGTGATCTCAAACCTGGAAGGTTGTTGCATATACATCGCTTCTTGGAGATCGCCATTCAGAAAGGCATTCTTAATATCGAGTTGGAGTAAGGGTCACCGGCGATGGACAGCCAAGGAGATGAGAACTCGAACGGTGTTGAGTTTGGCAACCGGAGAAAAGGTTTCTTCATAGTCGAGCCCCTGTTGTTGGGTGAAGCCACGGGCCACTAGACGAGCTTTCAGGCGGTCAATCGTTCCGTCAGCAGCATGTTTGATAACATAGACCCATTTACACCCAACCGATGTCTGACCCGGAGGAAGGGGTACAAGAGTCCATGTCTGGTTGGCCCAGAGAGCAGTCATTTCCTCTTCCATGGCGGCCCGCCATCCAGGATGTTGTAGCGCCTCCTGCCCAGAGTTAGGAATCGAAATCGAGGAAAGAGCAGTAGCAAATGTGTGGAGGTGAGGGCAGAGGCGATGCAAGGAGACACAGTTTGCCAAAGGATGAGCAGTGGAGGCAGGTACCTGATCAGCAGGGCGCGGAGTAGCTGAGGTCGAGGCCGACTGCAGAGGGGCAACGGAGTCGGACGAGCGGCGAGAGTAGAAACGGATAACAGGTGGCCTGGAGGGGGCGGGAGTCGGAGCAGGTGGTACCAGTGGCAGAGGTGTAGTAACGGGGATAACCGATCTTGGGATAAGTGGTGGTAGAGGTTGCGGCGTGAAAGGAGTGGGTAAAGGAGCAGATAAGAACGGCTGATCTTCCCAGAAGGTAACATCGGCAGAAACGGAGACATTGCGGGTAGCGGGAGAGTAACATACATAGCCTTTCTGCGTACGTGAATAACCGACAAAGACATGTTTAGCTGCCCGGGGTTCTAACTTGTCCAAGGACGGACCCAGGCGGTGGACGTAGCAGGTGGAGCGAAAAACTCGAGGCAGGAGAGGGAAAGCCGGAGTAGAGGGAAATAGTAGGCTAAACGAAATAGCATATTGGAGGACGGAGGAAGGGAGACGATTGATCAGGAAGCATGCAGTAGAGACCGCAAAGTTCCAGTAACTTTTGGGAACATTCATTTGAAACATGAGAGAGCGGGCAACATCAAGCAAGTGTCGGTTCTTCCGTTCGGCAAAGCCGTTTTGCTGGGGTCTGTAAGCACATGATGTTTGATGAAGAATCCCGAATTCAGAGCACAAGGCCGCAAAGTCGTGGCTAGTGTATTCATGAGCATTATCGGTGCGTAATGTTTTGAGGGTGGTGTGGAATTGCGTACGAGTTTCAAGGACAAAAGCCCGAAAAATACGGGGAAGTTCGGTACGATCACGGAGTAAGTAAAGCCACGTTGTGCGAGAGTAGTCATCAATAAACGTGATAAAATAGAGATAACCAGAAATACTAGTAACCATTGTTGTGGATATCGGCCGACATGTCCGACATGTCGGCCGACATGAAGGATTGGGAGAAAAAACGACACAAAACCGGCACAGAATCTGGATGTGGCGGTTTGAAAAAAGCGGGCCGACATGTCGGTTTTAACCGACATGTCGGCCCCAAAAAAACGCCCGATTTCGGGCGTTTTTTAATTTTTTTTTTTTTAATTATTAATAATAATATGAAATGAGCGGGTCGGGTGCTGTTTTAACACCCCGACCCCGCTCATTTCATTCACGCTCTGCCCTAGCTCTCCCCGTCGCTCCTGCCCTAGCTCTCCCACGCGCGCCGGCGACACTATCTCTGGTTCTTTCTTCTCCCTGCTCGTTGGTGCCCTCTGGTTCTCTGGTTCTCTGGTTCTCTGGTGCTCTCTAGCCCGTTGGTGCTCTCCCTCTCTCGCGCGCTGTCGGCACTCTATCTCGCTGGTTCTTTCTTCTCCCTACTCGCTGGTGCTCTTTGGTGCTCTGGTTCTCTGGTTCTCTGGTTCTCTGGTGCTCTCTAGCTCGTTCGTGCTCTCCCTCTCTCGCGCGCTGTCGACACTCTATCTGGCTGATTCTTTCTTATCCCTACTCGCTGGTGCTCTGGTTCTCTCTAGCTCTTTGGTGCTCTGGTTCTCTGGTTCTCTGGTTCTCTCTAGCTCGCTGGTGCTCTTTCTTCTCCCTACTCGTTGGTGCTCTTTGGTGCTCTGGTTCTCTGGTTCTCTGGTTCTCTCTAGCTCGCTGGTGCTCTTTCTTCTCCCTACTCGCTGGTGCTCTTTGGTGCTCTGGTTCTCTGGTTCTTTGGTTCTCTCTAGCTCGCTGGTGCTCTTTCTTCTTCCTGCTCGCTGGTTCTCTCTCGGCTGGTTCATTCTTTTCCCTACCTCCCCCTCTCATTCTATCGCTCCGCATTTTTTTTGTTGGTTGTTGTGCTAGCTGTCGGCTGTAGCATGGTGGCTGCCTTGTGGGTTGTTACTGGTGGCTGCCGACCCATTTAGTTGTTGGTGGCTGCCTTGTTGCTTTATTTGTCTTATTAGTTGCTGCCGGAAGCTTTCATTGATTGTCCTGCTGCTTTTAATCAACAAATGATTTGAAATACCCCTAGTAATAGTTATTTATCCAACTTCATTTTGCAATCAATGATGCATGTATATCCAAGCACATTTTTAGTTGCCCTGCTGCTTTGTGTCTTTTAATAAATAAAGTGTGAGATGCTTTGAAAATTTGAATAAAGTGTTGGATACTTTAAAATTTTGAATGATAGTTATAACTTTGTATACTAGTATACTACTGAGAATGTAAAATTTTGTTGGATAAATAAAGTATTGCATGGATAATATAAAAGATATATGAAGATCTAACGATCTAATGAAGTTATGGGACTTTTATGATGTTGTTTTTTTTTCAACTAGCAATTTTTCTCGTGATATAGTTATGTTAAATATTTTTTCATTTCATTTAACTAATATTATTTTCATTTTGTGTCCTATTAGAATGGCTTCTTCTGCTGGTTCTAGTGAGGCTCCCGTATCTCTGGTACCAACCGGTAGAGATCCGTTCTGGGCATTTGGTGAGAAGTTGGTTGCAAACGACACAAACCGAATCAAATGCAACTACTGCAAGCAGACAGTGAATGGCGGAATTACACGTTTCAAGCATCACTTGGCTGGGTGGAAGGGTAATGTTAAGCCATGTCCTCAGGTTCCCGCCGACGTTAAGGCTAAAGCGGATTCGGCGCTGAACTCAAATTTACAGAGTAAGAGGGCTAAAAGTGCCAAGTTGGAAGCAATCTTAAATAAGGTGGTTGTTGGAGGAGTGCATGTTGATCAAGAAGAGGACACTAGCATATTTAGGAGCACAGGTTCAAAGGGTCCAATGGACCAGTTTGTTCATTCAGCTGCCGAGTCTACCAAGGGAAAAGATTCTCAACAAAGCACGATAGAGAGTAAGTACAAAAAGAAAGCCAGAGATGATGCTGTCGTGTACATAGGTAGATGGGCATATGAAAACGGGATCCCGTTTAACGCCATATGTAATTCATCCTTTCAGCAGATGGCTCATGTCATTGGTTTATGCGGACCTGGGATGAAGATCCCAACGTTTTATGAGTTGAGAGAGAAAATTTTACGAGGGGAGGTGGAGAGGACGAAGGAGATGTTGGGCATATTCACGCAGACATGCAAATTGAATGGTTGCAGTATCATGACCGATGCGTGGACAGATCGGAAGGGTAGGAGCGTGATGAATATCATGATACATTGTAGTTCTGGAGTAGCATTCTGGCTTTCGAAGAATGTCTCCTCCTCCACACACGATGGGAAGTTCATCTTTGACTTCTTGGATGAGGCGATTGATAGCCCTGAGAGCCCAGGAGAGCATAGTATCCTGCAGATTGTGACGGATAGCGCGTCCAATAATATGGCTGTTGCAAAGCTTATGACTTTGAAAAGACCTACGATTTTTTGGACTTGTTGTGCGGCTCACACTATTAATCTACTGTTACAAGATATAGGAAAATTGAAGGCAATAAAGAGTGCTATCTCCTTAGGCCGGCAACTCTCTATATTCATCTATGGTCACACCATCTCGCTCGACATGTTTAGAGAGTCAACAAAGGACTTGGACTCTCATGAGCTTATTCGACCAGGTGTGACGAGATTCGCTACAGCATTTCTATCTTTAGAGAGCATCTTAGAGAAGAAGAATCAATTGAGGGGTTTATTCACATCTGCAAAGTGGGCTGCAACAAAATTGGCCAGTAGTGCTGGGGGAAAGCAGGTAAAACTATTGCTTCTTTATTCCTTTCATTTAAAATATATGTTTTGAAAGTTGCCCTTTTATAGTATTTTCTTAATATTTTATTTTGCATATGGTAGGCTGCAATGATAGTGATGAGCGCTAGATTTTGGGCGAATGTCGAGCTGGCTGTTGGTATATTCACACCATTTGTGAGAGTTTTGAGAAGAGTCGACGGGGATACACCATCCATGGGGTGGTTATATGGTGATATCAAAAAAGCTAGGGAAGAGATTGCCGTAGTTCTCGATCACCAAGAGAACAAATATCTTCCTATATGGAAGTTGATTGATAGCAGATGGGAGAAAAAGATGAGCAGCCCTCTGCACCTTGCAGGTTATTACTTAAACCCAAATTTTTATTATTTTTGTCGAGTGGAGATTGAACAGTCCTATGCACTTTGCAGGGTATTACTTAAACCCATATTTTTATTATTCTCATCGAGTGGAGATTGAGGCTGACGGAAAGTTTATGAGTGGTTTTGTTGAGTGTCTCTCAAGGATATATAGGAAAGATCCTTCTACACAGGATCACATCAGCGCTGAGCTTGATGTTTACCAATACCAACAAGGGTTATTTGGTAAAGAAATGGCAAAGAGACAGCTACAAAATCCCAACTTAAATCCAGGTATATTTTAATATATATATTTATTAACAATAATGATGTATTTATGTATAATAAATGAATAATTAATAGTTTAATACATTGTGTTGTCAATTTAATTTTCACAGTACATTGGTGGCGGCTTAACGGTGCTGATACGCCGTACCTTAAAACTATGGCCATGAAAATTTTAAGTCTGACTACTTCATCTTCTGGCTGTGAGAGGAACTGGAGCACCTTCGAGATGGTAAACATTAATTTAGTTATGTAATTAACCATTTATATCTTATTATATGATTGTATGCATTATTTAACTTTTTTTTAAAATGTACAGATACATTCTAAAAAGAGAAATAAACTTGATAGCAAGAGATTGAACGATTTAGTATTTGTAAAGTTCAATGCTTTGCTAAAGTCGAAATATTCAGAGACATCTCGGGATCCATTGGCAGCTAAAAATGTTGATTCTGGAATGGTACAAGAGTGGATGGTAAATGTTGATGCTGAGGAGGATGAAGATGAAGATGACGATGATGAAGTCTTTCCTGGTGAGGGGCTGACATGGGCGCAAATTGGCAATATAGTCGACGCTGATCATGATGAAAGGAGACCTCAAAGATTAGCTACAAGCAAAGAAGTGGCAATTAGTTATCAAAGAAGGGGAAAGAGAAAAATATCTGAAGTGGACGAGGGAGATCTAGAGGGTTCATCGGATGAAGATCATATTCTATCTACTCTGCCAACTATAGATGAGTTTTCAGGTGATGAAGAATGAGGTATGTTTGAGTTTTCATATTTAAAGTGTTGTATGTTAAATGCTACATATAGATTTTAATATTTAAAAGTTCAATAGGTTGTAAAATAGGTAGTACTGTGATATGTATAAAAATTAAAAAATAACATGTAATTACATATATAATTAATTAAATATTAAAATCCGATATATGAAATATCTCCGATATATCCCCCGATATATAAAAAACCGACATGAAAACTCAAACCGACGTGTCCCCGACATCCGACATCTGCAACATTGCTAGTAACGTTATAAGGTCCACAAATGTATGAATGCACTAAATCAAAAGGAGCAGTGCTCCGGATACAATGTGCAGGAAAAGAAGAACGCGGCTACTTGCCGAAGATACAAGACTCGCACTGAAAAGGATGAAGGGATACATCAGGAAGAGCCCGCTGGAGCACCGGGAGAGGAGCGGGGCCAAGACGTCGATGTCACTCACTGGAGGAGACAGGAGATAGGACAGTGGGATAGTCATCGAGAAGCAATGTTGTCAGGATCGCGATCCGGATCGTAGGATTGGACGATCCTACGATCCTGATTCTACATTTCGATCCGGATCGAAATCATGTTAAGCTCACGCAGGATCGCGATCCGGATCGTGGAATCGTTGGGATCGCGATCCCTAACCACGATTCCACGATCCGGCGGAATGCTTAAAAGCAGCGGATCCCGACCCGCTTCCTAAACCCTATTTCTCCTCTCCCGACCCTTTCCCCTCCCTGACCCCGACGCTCCCTGGTGCTCCCCCGACGCTCCAGGCCCGACGGATCAGGTCAGTCAGTTCTTCTTCTTCTTCTTCTTCAGTCAGTATATATTTATTTAGATGTTTCTGGGCAGAAACTTTTTGATTTCTGCCCAGAATTCTGGATTTCTGCCCAGAAATCAGTCCAGATTTCTGGGCAGAAATACATGAAATGTGACTGAAATTTGATGATTTCTGCCCAGAAATCAGTCCAGATTTCTGGGCAGAAATACATGAAATGTGATTTAAATGTGATGATTTCTGCCCAGAAATCAGTCCAGATTTTTGGGCGGAATTCTGAACTGATTTCTACCCAGAAATCTGTCCACATTTTTGGGCAGAAATCTGGACTGATTTCTGCCCAGAAATCTGGATTTCTGCCCAGATTTCTGGGCAGAATTCTGGACTGAATTATGTTTATGTATGCCCAGAATTATGTCCAGATTTCTGCCCAGAATTATGTTTATGCTTATTTGGATTATGTTTATGTATGCTTATATTTTTAAAATGCTTACTTGGCTTTGTAGATGTCTGCATCTGGGTCCGGTTCAAAACCAGTTGGAAAAAAGTCCCGAAAGAATGCATCAGATTCGAGAGGTGATCCGGGTTGGGAGCATGGGATTAAAAAATAGTACAAACAAAAAAGTGCAATGTAAGTACTGTTTAGTGATTAGATCCGGTGGGATTTATAGATTGAAACATCACCTAGCCGGAACTAAATTTAACGTAGAACCTTGCACTAAAGTACCTGAAAATGTTAGAATACAATTTTTGAATATTCTTCAAGCTCATGGGGAAGAGATTGTTAAAAAGAAAAGAAATATTGAGGAGGCTATTCATTATGATGAAGAAATAGAAGTGAATATAGGAACCAAGCAAAAAGGAAAAGAAACAATGGATCTTTTTGTTAGAAAATCAAGTCAAGCAACTATTAGTCATATTTTCAAAAAAGATGCACGTGAAAAAGTCTGTCAACAAATTGCTCGATTTTTTTATACAAGCACAATTCCATTCAATTGTGTTAAGAACCCAGAATTTGTAAGCATGATTGAAGCAATCGGACAACACGGCCCCGGAATGAAACCACCATCTTACAATGATATTAGGGTAAAATATCTAAAGCAAGAGGTGAGCAGAACTCTTGAGTTGCTAGAGGATTACAAGTTGTAATGAAAGAAAGTTGGTTGTACTATTATGTCAGACGGATGGTCAGACAGAAAAAGAAGATTCATATGTAACTTCTTGGTAAATAGCCCGAAAGGTACCGTGTTTTTATCATCAATAGATACATCGGATTTCTCCAAAACTGCAGATAAGGTTTTTCAAATGCTAGATGAAGTTGTGGAGAAAATTGGAGAAGAGAATGTAGTGCAAGTGGTAACCGATAATGCCTCAAACTACAAGGCGGCCGGACAAATGTTAATGGAGAAGAGAAAACATCTATATTGGACACCCTGTGCTGCGCATTGCATTGACTTAATTTTAGAAGATTTTGAAAAAAAAATTGAATTGCGTAAATTAACAATAGCAAAAAGTAGAAAGATAACATCATACATCTACTTCAGAACTTTGCTACATACTTGGCTGCTTGATTTTACAAAGGGTAGAGAGTTGATCCGCCCTGCAGTTACACGATTTGTCACAGCTTACTTGACATTGGGATGTCTTTCTGAGAATAAGGGTGGTTTGATGACGATATTTACGACTGCCAAATGGAAGTCTAGTAGGTTTGTCGGTTCAAAGGAGGGGAAATCAATTCAAAAAATTATTTTAAATACAACTAAATTTTGGTCTCATGTCACTTCATGTTTAAAAGCAGCATTTTCACTCATCAAGGTGCTTAGAATGGTTGATTCAGAGGCCCCTATGATGGGATTTATATATGAGCAGATGGATCGAGCTAAGGAGAAAATTCAAAATAATTTTGAAAACATCAAGAGAAAGTAAGTAGCTATAGCTTACTTATTATTTTAAGTTTCATTGTGTTTGGATTTATATCATAACATGGAATTATTATTTTATGTGTTATGTTGTAGATATGAACCAATATGGGTCATCATTGATGAGAGATGGGCAAGCCAACTTCATAGGCTCTTACATGCTGCAGCTTATTATTTGAATCCTCATTACCACTTTAGCTCATCATTTAGGGCAGATGCTAAAGTAAAATTAGGATTCTATAGTTGTCTCCAACGGATGATTCCACATGAAGAGGAGAGAACGAAAATAGATATTCAAATGTATGATTTTAAACATGCAAAAGGGTTATTTGGGTTAGAGTCTGCAAAAGCCACTAGGAAAAAAAGATCTCCAGGTGAGACAAATTATGTTTATAATATTTAAAATTATTAATCAATAAGCATGTAATGTACTTTTTTGTTTAAGTATTTGTAAAATTTTCAAATTTACAGCTGATTGGTGGGATTCATACGGTGACAATTGTCCCGAATTGCAAATATTTGCAATTCGGTTTTTAAGTCTAACATGCAGCACTTCCGGATGTGAACGTAACTGAAGTGCATTTGAGATGGTGAGCTCAATGCCTCAATTATTGTTTTATGTTTAAAAGCATAAACTCAGGTGATTTTTTATTGTCATTAACGCATTATAATTCTTATTTCAAAGGTTCATGCAAAAAAAAGAAATCGGCTACATCAAAAGAAGATGAATGATCTAGTGTTTGTGATGTATAACAAAAAGTTGATGAAAAGACAAGATAAAAGGGATATGCAGTTAAAGGAAAAGTTTTTTAATTTTGAGAATATCCCTTCTGATGATGAATGGATCACAGAGATGGAAGATCCAGTTCTTCCCCGCAAGGGCAACTGGTTGAGGATTATTCAACAAAAAGATACTCAGGAAACATATAGTGATGGTAGCATTGAAAAGAATGTTGAACAAACTACTACGGAAATGAATGAACAAGGTAAGTTTCATATTAAATTTAAAATAGATCTGATAGGCTCTCTTTTCTTAATAGATCTTGCATCGTGCTCTCTTTTCTTAATTAAATCCTTTTTTTGTAGGTGGAGTTGAAGATCTCACCATAAGGGGCAGTGATCACGATGCTATCGAATATATTAGTGAGGGTGAATGGGATGATGACGAGAATGTCAGTGGTGATGATGAGGAAAATGTGACACTTGATGATGAGGACATGGTCGACATACCTATTAAGGATTTGTTCTGATTTTTGATGGTTTTCATTGACCATTAGATGAACCATGAAGCTACTCTTCGATTTGTTATTTTGTTTTAGACATTATTTCTGTATTTTGTATTTGATATGCTGGAGGACTTATATTTGAAGTGTTTGTTAATGATTTATTATTTTTTTTAGATTTTACACTTCAAATTTAACGATCTGATAGGCTGATAGCATTGTTAATTACTTAATTTGTCATTGTTATAATTTACAAAAGGGTTATTTGGGTTGATTGTCTCTGTGATTTATGTTTTCTCATTTATAGGTTCATCTTCATAATTTGGTTACTGATGATAGTTTGACGAAAATGGGACAGGCGGACAGCTAAGACAAAAATGCTTACTCATCTTGACTTTAGAGTTGCTAACGTAGAGTCCGAAGTTACACTACTCAGGTACATTTACAATCATAATTGTTTCTTTATGCATGTTCTTATTTTGTCTTAGACTTAGGATCTATTCTAGATTTCTCGTAATAATAGTTTTATTACTCTTATAGTAAACAAATGTAAATGATTAATTATAAGATTCTTGGTATAGAATATTTGTGTAATTGTATGCTATGAATGATATCAAATTCAATTTCCTCATTTAAGTCTTGTTTTAAGAATATAGTGGGATCTTACGATCCACGATCCGATCCTACGATCCGATCCAATCCAACCCCTTAAACGATCCCACCTAGGATCTCGATCCTGACAACCTTGTCGAGAAGGTAGAGCCCGCTCTGCAGTATGTCTTTACCAATGGTAGTCCGCGTCTGCTGATCCTGTATGAGAAAGGAAGGGGGTGAATATGACAGATCAATTTAGATCATTAGTAGGCGACCAACAAAGAATAAATTGAATGGGGAGCTCGGAACATGAAGAGTCGAGCGAAGAGAGATCGATGGATTGAGTAAAAGGTCATCTGAGCCGGAGACTAGAACCGTCTCCCCATTTGCCACGGTGATACACTTCGAATGAGGAGAATTCGTGTACTTGAGTGGTCGTTGCGAGGTAATATGATGAGTGGCACTCGAGTCCATGATCCATTGCGGACAGGTGGATAAACAAGCAGTACCTGCGTTGGAGGCGGTGGCGATGGAGGCTGAGGGTGGGTTGAGCAGCCCTTGGAGTTGCTGGAGCTGGAGACGAACAGCCTCAAGATTAGAAGGAGCTGGAGAGGATGTGTCTGCGGCAACCGAGGCTGTCGGACGAGGAGGATAACCAATCTTCTTGTAGCAGGTCGCTGCATAGTGGAAGTCCTTTCCGCAATAGGACCAAGTCGGTCGACCCCGACCACCATGCCAGCGGCCCCGAAATCCCGAACGTCCACCACGAACGAAAGTAGGTAGGGGCAGTAAGGGAGGAATGGTCTGCTGAAGAAGGGCCGAAGGCGGAGGCGCAGTAGTGTCCGGAGGAGATGAAACACAAATGAGCATGGAGCATACATCAGATAAGGAGGGTATAGTGGAGGAAGCCAGAATCTGGGTGCGAATATTCTGAAGGTGAGGCGGGAGATGAGCCATCATGATGGAAATGCAGACGGCCTCCTTCTGAGCACGCTGAGTAGCATGGTCATTGGTAGATGGTTGATGTTGTATGAGAGTCTTTGCACGAGTGACAAAAAAGGTCATGTTTGAAGCCCCCTCATGTCGCGAGCCAGAAGATCGGTAAGGATGTCATAGAGATGCTGGAGACTGTCTTTACCCGAGTACAGGGAATTCAGTTCATCCCGCATAGCTTTGGCCGTATCGTGATACATGGCCATCTGATAAGGTTCGTCATCGAGGGAATTGAGGAGTCATGTCTGAACACGGCCATCATTGTGGAGCCAGTCGTCGGTAGACGGAGAAGGAGGAGCCTGAGTGAGGTGAGGCAAAAGGCCCTTGGCCTGAAGACCGAGCGAACAGAATGAACCCAATGGATAAAATTCTTCTTCCCAGAGAGGGAAATTGTTGTGATCCGCAGCTCATCACGGATTTCAGGAACAGGTGTCGGGCGGTCTGTAAAGGTGCTAGCCGCAGTTGAGTCGCTGGAAGCCATTGCGGGGAGAGGAAGCAGAACAGGCGGCCAGCAGCAGCGGACTGAAGCAGGAGCCCGTTGGGAAGAGGGCGAGCAAGAACCCCGAAGGGCAGGTCGCAAGGCGCGATTTGAGATAGTTCGCAAGAAGGGACTAGAGCAGGCCGCGGCGGACTGGAGCAGTCCGCAAGAAGGGAAATCGCAGCCCGCGAGAAGAGAGCCCGCAGCGGTTAGGAGCAGTCCGCGGCGGGATATACCAAGAGACTGCAAGCGAGAAGAAATCTCGGTCTGGACTGGTGTAGAAGCTCGCAAGGTAGGAGAGAAGCAGAGCAGGGGAAGGGCAGGCCGCAGCGGACTGGAGGAGCTCGCAGCGGACTGAATTAGAACAGCAGGGAGAAGTGGACCCCACGGGACAGAGAGAGGAGGCTATAAGAAGCCCGAGGAGGAGGGTGGAACCACGGAGATGACGAAAAAGCGGATGCAGAAATAGAGGTCGCAGATAGCTAAGCGGCTAAGGGAGAAGCGGAAAGAGAGACCACAGTTAGCTAATCGGAGAAGAGCGGATAGACTAAGCAGGCCGCAAGAGATCGCAGGCCGCAGGAGATCAGAGAAAGGCGGATAGAGGTTGGAGTCCGCATGTAGCTAGGCGGATAGAAGTTGGAGTCTGCGGGAGGCAACGAGTCCCTCTGATGCCATGTAGAAAGAGCTCGAAAACTTGTATGTATTTCTTATGTGTGTAAATACAAGGAGAGAAAAGGAGAGAGAAAATCCTATACAAGATGTGGGACTAATAACAGAAGAGGGAAAAGAATAAAACATAAACCCAATAATGGGCCCTTACATGGGCTTTTCTAACACTAACAAATAGCTAAGGAAATCTTCAATGTTTGAAAATCACTTGTTGACATTTTTAAGAAGATGGAGATGTGATCCTCTAAGGAATCGTTACAAGATGTGAACCTCGATGGAATCTTTAGATGAAAATGTGAGCCTTTATGGAATCAGTAGTGATGGGATGGAAATAAATTTGTGATGATGAAAGCAATGAAACGGTAACCAACCAAAGAAACTCTTTGATTATTATATCAAATGATGCAAAGCTAGGCAGCAGAAATAGAAAGTATATCGGGCAATCAAAAAGGGAGCCAATTGACAAGAGAATACAAAAAGAAATATGAAATCAACTCATTTGGTATCTTAGCACAATTCCATTACGATACATAAGGCCCTCTTATAAATCCATAAGGCCCCCTCTTATAAAAATAAGGTTGGTAAGCTCAGCTTTATTCCCATCCAATTCAAATCTAGGAAGGCCAAGAATATTAGATTCAACTAATGATCATCTTGAAGGATATTAACTCCATTACACAAACTTAAGAGTTAAGTAAATTGAAAAGCACTTAGATAAAATAAAATAAATCTGAACTTTTCAAATAAAAATTAAAATATTGAAACAATGCATCAAAAAGCCAAAAAAGCTTTACATCGTTAGTTTTATCTTCTGCTTCCACCCATAGTAACTTTGTTATTTCCTCCTTCAAAACATCTTCAAAATACTCAAACAAGGATTTCTTTGCTGATAGATAGAGCTCACTCTCAAGGTTACCATAAAGATCTGTTTTCATCATCTCCAAATCTTTGGAAGGTGAACTTTCAGATGAAAAGCATGCTGAAACACCAACATCCCTAGCTTCAGGCCCAAACCCTGGTGGAAATTCCAATTCAAGGATGGAGGCTTGTGATATAGAGAGATCCTAAATTAATTTATGAGTTAAACAAATGCCTAACCAATATGTAAGTGTAGCAAAATTGTTATCAAAAAAATAAACATACAATATTAGCTACTTCACTTCTCTGCTGCACCTCATCCATGTTTTTGACATCAGCAACCATGGAAATAGAGCAAGTAGATAACGTGGGAGGATCATACCAGTGTTTCCTTTTAAGCCACTTATTAATGTAGTCAGAAACAGAATCAAACAAGACACAGCTCCATAGAACTTTCATGCTATCATAGTAAAGTGTTTTATAAACCTCTAATAGTAACTCGGAAAATTTATTAATGGTGCCTAAAGGGTAATCGTCAGCTGAACGATCTACAGAAGTAATGGAATGCATTTTTGGTTCACTCTTCACTTGAAAGGAAGCAGATGGCCTGCCACTACTTACAGATGGCCTGCGACTACCTACAGATGGCCTGCCACTACCTATAGATGGCCTGCCACTACCTACAGATGGCCTGCCACTACCTACAGATGGCCTGCCACTACCTATAGAAGCCTTCCACTTTTCATTCACCATTTTGGGCTGTAAAAAACAAAAAAATAATCATTTTAGAATATACATACGAGAGAAAAAAATTGGCTCTAAGCACATTAGCAGATATATTACCTCCTTCTTAGAGAGAGTAGAATGCTTTGCATCCTTGCTTTTTGATTCTAGTTTAAGATGTCTCATAGCCTTCCTGCGAGCAGAGAACTCGGGGATGATGGTGCTAATTATTTCATCCAGGAAAATACGTCGAGCTGCTTTCAAAATCACAGAATGCAGCTGAACAGATATATCTTCCACTATCTCAGATATGAAGCTACTGAATGAGCCAAAACAATCGCTATTAGCATATACATCAGGAGTATTCTGAATTCTGCAACACTCCTCAACTAAAGTTAAAAGTGTAAATGGACCACACTTGCCATCTACATGGTGTATCTGCAAGATATAAATGCATAACTGATCTTTCCCAGGAACAATTGCAAGAAATAACAAAACAAACTTGCTGATGATATCTTACCATAGATGAGTCCTGTAGATAGCTACTGCTATGCCAATAATAAAGTTCTGCAAAAGAATGAGGGCCATGTTTTCTACCTTCCTCATCCTCAAACATCCAATATGACTCCTCACTTGTAATAAGCTAATTAGAGATCATCAAAAGCAGCAAGAACAATGAGTGGATATATATCCTTTCAAATAAAGCAGTACAGCATTTTGAAATTAAAGATTGTCATGTTGAAAACAGACAAAGAATGATGATTAGTAGTGAAAATATCCATACCGCTGAAAGCCTTGTAGCAGCATGGTCTGCAACTCCACTATCAGGATTCTGTGATCCAGAAAATTGAGCAGCGTGCATGACAATTGGCTGGGCAGTAGAATGCTGCACATGCTCATCAAATTCTGAATACAAACAGGACAAACTAGAGGAGGCCGCACATCCATAAGATGCAGGCACAGAGGCTACAAGACCTAAGGAAGTACTGGGAGTTGTCGTTAGAGAATTGACATGCCAACATGAATTTGATATGTACTTTATGTACTTCAAGTACATGGGATTGCTCAGTGTACCATTTACAACTGGATAAACCAAAAGTTCCTCAGGTAGAAATCCTGTAGACAGCCCCTCATCCAGCTGTTGTTGAGCATAAGGGCCGCAGAGTTGCCCATTTTCATTCACATACATCCAGCCACTCAGACAGGCTGGGTAAGTATATCCAACATGACTGTTATCATAACCTGCTATCGTGCCCCCACCATAAGCCCAGGGAACATCACTACTATTATTTGTGGAAAAAGTACCTCCCTCCATTTGAACAGATGAGTCAAACTTATGAAGAAGATAGCTACTACTTGAGGAACCACCATGCCAATATGAGCACCTAAGCATTGAAATAATGCAGAAAATACGAAGAAAAATATAGTGGTAAGAAACAAGGTTTACAAAAACTTACTGGAGCAAAAGGCAGCCGATATACCAACTTGAAGAACTAAATTCACTGTTACGGTGCAAATCAATATCATCAATAACACCAATACATGTATTGGCTTCAGATTGAGATAATTCAGCAGGCGACAACTTGAGCTTGGACAAACTTAGCACTACAATCATGTATTTGGGTTCCTAAAGAACAGCTCTCCTTATTGGTGCAACCACCATGGAATACACTGATTTCTTCAACAGAATCGATGCATTCCACCTAAAAAGCAAAAATTAAAACAAATAAAAGAACTATCAGTTGAGGGATCAAAAAGCCTTGTTAGCAAGAATGACATGTCAAGATATTTCTATAAGACAATGCTATTACTCTATTAGCATGCCTATTCTTGCTATTCGCAATCCAGTGATATTCGCAGCCTGAAAAACTATAACCGCAGACAATTTTGTTATCCGCACACCCAAAAAAATTGTGTGCATTTCTCGTGTGTTCTGAAACAAAATATTAGTGAAAGTAAAAAAATAAAATTGAAGTTCACAGTACCTATTGCAAATTTTGATTAAAATTGGACCACTACAAAAGCAATTGCAAGAAAATTTGAGCACCCTCTACAGCCAAAAAAGGTTCTGAATAAAATATAAGCTTGGGCAAACCAAACACAGGGCATTCAAAGGAATACAGCTAACACAAATCTATCAAAACTAATTGGAGACTGTCACTATAGCTGCAAGGCAGTCTAAAATTTCTCATGAGGCTAATTTAATACATGCTGCTTATCTGCTAACTGGTTTGGGGACGAAATTACTATATCAAATGGCAAAGAATGACAAAGAGATGGTGATGTCACAAATCTGAAAAATAAAAAAGATCAAGCAATAATGGCACACAAGCTCCCACCACTACAATAATCAGCTTGTCCAGCGGATTTCGCTCAGGCAGGTTTCAAGGAGTAACCGTGGCATGGGGTGCAATTACAGGATTTAGGAGGAAAAAATTAGAACACTTCCCATAAATCGGGTCTTTTCTTGCGTGTGAATAACGCTTTTAGGGGTGCTAATAACATCACCCTTTATTAACAACAAAGAAAATAGTAAGTTGAATGGTAATTTCCTAAAATATTAGCATTGTGCTTCCCCGGCCATGGAGAGACAACAATGACATGTGATGGAGGTGAAGCAGAAACTTAGTAGGTGTCAACCATGAAGCACTGGAATGAACTGTGCGGTAAAAGCTAAACTAAATTAGTACAAACATTTCTATCAACTAACAGCCATTTTGTAGTAACAATGTGATGTAAACCGAAGTTCTTGGTTTAATTTTAAATAAATAGATCCGTTGGCGATTAGGATAAATCAACTCAGAGTTAGTTGCGCTCTCAATCTCAGAGCTGTTAAATTTTTTATTAAGATTATTAATCAAAATTTGAGAGGAAAAATTCCCTTGTGTTTGTGGTTTGAATCTTACACGGATCGATAGCTCCATAGACAGAGTTCCATAAAATAATTTATGGAAGATAACAGTAATTTTGAATAACTAGGGAGATTTAGGCAAACTCAATATTATTTACGGAATGGAATAAAAATATTGTGATGAATTTTAAGCATTTGAGATGGAGGACTTTTACCGAACACGCACGCACAGGCAGCAGCAAAGGAGTCCAGTTCGTTAAGCCGGGAGATTCATCGTAAGGGTCCGACTAGATCTGGAGCCACTGGATGAGAAAACTGGGGTCGACAAAATCTCTGGGGACAGAGCAGCGAACAAGTCTGGAGTGGTGTCGAAGTCAACTGGGCTTTATAGGGTTCGCAGAGCGCCGATTGCAGGAGAAGCAGCACCGCGGGAAACATTCTGGTGAAGGAGTGGTCCAATTGGGATGGTCATCGTGGTCGATGACGGCGGTTTAACTCGCTCGAGAGGTTGCCAACCGGAGCCGTTGGTCGAATGCCCGAGAGAACAATTGTAGTCTTCGTGGCTAGATTGTTGGCCCACAAAGTAGAAACGAGACAGGTTCTCATTTCCTCTGAAAAATGGCATGCCTAGCTTTCGATTTTGAGGGATTTTAAATCAAATTGCTGAGTGTTCAATTCTTTGGCATTTTGTCAATCTTCCAAATTTATTTCTTCCACATTTGCCTCTTTTAATCATTTTCCTTTTAATCAAGTTGCCCTCCAAGAGTAATATTTCCTAGATTGCTGTTATATTTATATGTTTCTTAAATAATTAGAGATTGACTTTATCTCTCTAACCATCCTAAATTATAGAACATTTTTATTCATGATCTTTTGGGACGATCAACCCAATAAACCGCCTTCAAACAGAAAATTTGTGTGCGTGTGCGAAAACAATATAATAATGTAATGCAGACAATAACTAACATGAATATGAAAATACTAAGTTTTTTTGTGGGATGGGACCTAGGTTGCATCAATTCTCTTAGGGTTGAAAGAGTTTGACCCTGTCAAGAACTAACAAAACTAGTAGTAGTTGGTGTCGTCGGTGACTCGAGATCGGGTGGTAACTGTGGGAGTGTTGCAGGCTGGCTATGACTTACACTGAGTGAATCTCCATCAAATGGTATAAGGCTAGCTTCATCGAGTATCGAGAAGATTTCGAATCCAACAAGTAGATCTGGTAGCAAAGTGTCCTCATCGATTCGTCTTCGAGCTTCCTTTGTTGTAACTTATGATAAGTGTCAATAGTAAGTCGTTGCTTCCTAAGATAAGCAAACACTCAATCTCCCTCTGAAAGGTACAGCTCACGGCGATAACGAATGACCACGAATGGATAATTTTCAAAGGTTGCTGGCAAATCATTAGTTCTCTTAAATAATTAATCTGTAACTCAGCGTCAAAAGAAATGTGATCACGAAAGAAAGAAAAATGACGATTACATATATATGATATAAAAAGGTCATAAACAATGTTAGATGGGATTTTAGTGGTAGCTCAAGTTTTAGAATTATTAAATGCAAGTTCATCCTGTGGAAACACAAGATTCCATGTTTTTGGAATCTCCCTGGTCATACACATGAGAAACTATCCTGAAGTTTGATTAATAATTTTAGATTGCTCTTCTGTCTGAGAATGAAACACGGTACTAAACTCGAGTGATACTCCAAATCGTCCCCAAAAAGTTTTCCAGAGGAATATTATTAAAACTTTAATATTTTGATGGCATTCAACATGTTCCCTTATACCCAACTGATAGTGTGGTGAAATAAAAGCGCGATCTTCAAATATGAAATTGATACAGTGAGGCGTGGGGAATAAGTGATCAACAGATATAGTATAAAAAACTGAGAAATACCAGGTGGTGCGTCAAAACCCGAAAAATGTGGGATGGATCCTAGTTCGTGTGAGGTGAGTGGCATATTTGGATCGCGACTTACTTCATGGGGTGGGGGTTCAGGTCGGAATGCGATTAGTAAAGTGTAGTCAACAAAAGTAACTAGAAGACGTAGAGATCCTTTTGTGTGTCCTTAGAATAAGACAATTCGTCTAGGCCTAGGGAACAAAAACAATCTTGTGGCCACTGTGCTCGAAGGAATGAGAGTTCCTCGTAACATGTCGGTAGTACTGCCAAGATCTCCCTAATAGGATGTTAGGGACATCTATGGCGGCGACATGACAGAACACTATATCTAAATATGTGCTCCCTATAGAAAACTCTACTAGAAAATAGTGGATAACGGGCATAGTCAAATGACTATTGACTCCGGACAAGTTGTAGGGTTGTTTTAACGAGTGCGTCTCAAGCCCTAATATGTCAACCATGCGTTGAAAAAAGAAGTTCTCCATGCTACCATTATCGATGATAATGGAACAAAATTATTCTTGAATACGTATGGTGTGAAAAATTTTGTGCCACCTATGGTCATCCTCAGTAGACTCGTCAAGGGTAACCATACTATAACGTAAGACACAGACAAAGTGTTCAGCGCGTTCGCTCTCTACTTCTATTACATCTCCAGACTCAGACTCAGGCTCAGGCTCGGAATTGGAGTCATTAATGTAAATTTCATACCCAGGCTCTCGTCCAACAGTAGAATCAATAATAGCGACGAAGTGGCATCGCGGGCACTCGGGGATTTGTGCCCCAGTTCCATGCACTTGAAGCATCAAAATACTCCAGTGTTGGGCTTAACCCCAATAATATCCTTACCCAGGAGGGGTTAGTAGGTGGAGACGAAGCTCCAGCAATGATAGGAGGGTGAGGCGAGTCAAAGATCCTAGTAGTGGGGGCATTGTGGACGCTTAGTGAGGGTGTATTAATAGACCTAAGTAGAGATGTTCGTTTCTTTAAGGACTCTACTCTACGAAATTTTTTGAAACCAGAGCCCGTTTCCAAATCTCTGTCTGAGTTGCGTATTACTTTGCCGCGTAGAGGAAGTAAAGGTGGGGATCAAATCATAAGGAAGGTATATTTTGATTTCCTAGGAGAGATCATATTTGATCTCCTAGGAGATTATATTTGATTTCCTAGGGGATCATTTTTTATCTCTCATATTTGATCTCCTGGGAGATAAGAAAAGAAGGTATATTTGATATCCTAGGAGATCAAATTTGATTTCCTAGGAGATCAAATTTGATCACCCGGAGTCCGGAGCCCGGACAGAATAATTACGCCTACTCTACGAGCACGACTCGAGATCTCTCCTAAGTTCTTATAATCATATAGCTCTAATTGGTCTCTAATCGTATAGCATAACTTATTCAAATAACAGGATACAGTCATATCATCATCCTCTAGGAGGTCAAGGCGAGACTGAAATACTAAGATCTCATTTGAATATTCATCCACAGATAATTTATCATGTCGTATATTGTCGAATCTACAGCCGAGGGTCTGCAAATAATCGGGTGGCGCGTACCTCTTGCGCAGTTGTGTCTTAAACTTAATTCATGTGGTGATCGGTGGTATGCCTAAATTAAATCTTGAATGCTATAGCAAACCCCACCAAACCAAAGCAGGGCCCTTTAAACTAAGGGTAGCGTACTCAACTTGCCTAGCTTGGCGCAATTACTTCCAAGTCATAAAACGATTCATCTTATCGCAACAATCTAGACATCCCTCGGGTTCTAAACACCCTTCGAAATCACCAACTTCAAACTTGACTCCAAAATCCCAGTGGGGTTGATCCCTTACATTTTGGTGTCCTTGTTCAAGTTGTCGTGGATTAGAGTTTTCGACTTCAGGTTGCCTAGGGTTAGAATAATCTTCGATTTGGTGTGGTGTAATCTCTAACTGTTGGTTGGCCTCTAGTGTGTTAACACGCGTGTATAATATATTTCTCACGTCCCACATCTCGCATATTCGGGGTAACATTCGTACTCAATGTCTCAATGGTTTTAATCAAAATTTGTGCGTTCAAATTGGCGACGGCATTTTATAAATTACCCGCATGATTTTCCATTTAAATTAATCGTTTTAAATTATCATAAATTTTAAAATATTGTAATTGATATATATATATATATTATAATTAATTTGAAATTCCTTTTTTTAAACAATAAAACCCCTTTATGATTAAAAAAAACTAACGCTAAATCTTAAAAGGTTTTTATTTTATTTTAAATGCGAGATTTGAGGTGCGTCAGAGATCTAATATGATCGTAAAGTACAATTAAAACTTAGAGGCAAGTTTTATGGTATTGCAATTAGACCAACAATGCTCTACGATTCTGAGTTTTAGGCAGTGAATTGTGTACATCAGCAAAAAATGGGAGTTGCAAACTAAGATGTTAAAGGCGCGTCTCAGGCACGCTTAAGGCTCCAAGCTCCTGGGCTCAAATGATTACGCCTTAGAAGCATAAAAGGCGGACTTGAGTAAAATTTATGATATAATTTTTTAAAAATGACTAAAAAAATAATATAAAAATTCAATATTTTTGCATGATGTAGTATTCATAATCGAGCGTCGAGGCTTAAATATGATTCTAGTGACCACATGGATTTTATTTTTAAGAGATAAATGATAGTAATGAATGATTAATGAGTAGAATAGATGAAAAATCTAATCAAAAAGATGAAATGATGTTTAATGATAATTATTTAAAATGGATGTGGTTGCGTCTTGCCTTCGTCAGGCGCGCTCCTTCGCCTTGAGTCTTGCTCCTAGGCTCTAAGGCCCTTTTGCGCCTTGGTGTGCCTTGCGCATTTTAATAACTAAGGTTGCATAGATGAGAATGATTAGGTGGATGTGTGGACACACAGCACTGGATAAAATTAAGAATGAATGTATCAAGGATAAGACAGAAGTGACACCAATTGTGAAGATGTGAGAAGCTCGACTAAGATGGTTCGGTCAAGTACAAAGTAGACCATTAAAGACACTTGTTAGGCGTTGTGATATTTTAGTCACTAGGGATGTTAAACGGAGGAGGGGTAGACTAATAAAGACTTAGAATGAAACTATGAGGAAAGACAAGATGAACTTAGGCATTAGTGCGATTATATCTAAAGATAAGGAACGATAGCGACATTGGATCCATATAGCCGACCCCACTATAATGGGATAAAGGCTTGAATGTTGTTTGTTGTTGTTAAATGCGAGATTACCTGAGCAGGTATACATACAAGGGATTGTGCACGGGGGCCCCTCGTGCACACGCGATGACAGTACCTAGGCGCCCCCGGAGGGCTCCGTCTGACCCCTGAGGCGGGATATTTATGTTTATTTATTATAGTATTTATTTATTTATTATTTGTATTTTTCAATTATATCATTTTAAAATTATTATATATTTTTAATATTTTCTTTAAAAATAAAAACAACTTTAAAAAGGAAAAATTGCATAATTAGAAGAGAGATTCTAATTGACAGAATCACAAAAGCAAAAGAACAACACATAAATAACACCATTATCTAGGAAAGATGATGTAAATTCATTGCAAAGATAACAAAAATGGATATATCAAAATTCTGTACATGCGAATAGCAACAATTGTAGGTGAATGCTAGGAAAAAACATTATTTACCACAACTGTTGAACATGTTAGATATGTGCGACCAAAACTCTTAGCTTCTGAAATCAAAGAAGGAATCCGCTTCTATGGAAAAAAGCAGACTGATTCAGTATTCCTGTGGAGGGAAAAGGAAATGGCAAATCTATAGGTGAACTGATGCAACCCCATCCAAAATCTAATTCTAACTTATCAATCAACTCACACTTTCCTTTGCATAACAACTATAGAAAAACAAATAACTCGATCATGCAACAGAATTCAAGACAATATTTAGCAGACATTCGTAAGGGTTCTCCCAGTCATGCTCCAACAATTCCACAAGGAGAATTCAGGCATACAGCTTAGGTAAAAAAAGATAACGACAACAATAGTGAATTAGGATTAAGCAAGCTCAGTAAATGTGATCTAAAAAAACAGTGCAAGAAAATTAGCTAATAAACATGAGAAATAGGAGAGAGTCCACGAGAATAATACCATGGGTAAGAATATTGAGATGGGCTTCGGGCAGCAGTCAGTGTGGTGCTGGTCAGATGGAATTCAGGTACGAGTGGTAATGGATCTCGGCTGTCAATGGAATAGCGCAGAAAAACAAAAAAGACTAGGATGGTGGCAGGATCTCGGGATCTATAAGGGGATACTGGGTTTTCGATGGCTGGATGCGGCACGGATTTTCGATTTTGGGGGAAGGTTGTGACTGGTAGGAAGCGTGTAGATGGAGAGGGGAGAAGGGAGTTTGGGAGGCGGTTGGAGTAGCTGGGAGGATTAGATGGTGGATCGGAGGCGGAGATGTCAACAGTACTGGGGGATGTGGAATATCGTCGGTTGGAAAAGCAGAGGAGATGTCGTCTGCCGGAGGAGTGGTCGCCGACGAGACTGGAAGAGGCCCAGAGGGCCGCGAATGACCGGGCAGTCGAAGGTCGGCGCGTGAGGCGAACAGAGATCTGTTAGTCCTAAGCCAGACGCCCTACCCGAACCTTTATGATACTGCTCATGCTCTCGTGACAGCCAGCACTACAATTTGGGTGCTCATATTTTTACATCTTAAATAATTATTTATAAGATTTCATTTTGGCTTCGTTTGTTTCGGCGGCCGGAGGGTCATTTGTTTACCCGTCTTCCAGCGGCGTTTGCCCAAAACGGGGCACCGAAACACCCAAACAAATAGAGGCCTAGTTTAGCGGTGGCCGGATGAGCAAGCGGGTCTAAACGGGGGGGGGGGGGGGGGGGGGGGAGGTGAGGTCAAAAAAGAGCGGTAGGGGGTGTTTCCTCCTTGTTGCGGGTTCAAACGGAGCAAACGGAGACGGAGTTTTGTTTGGTTACACTCTGTCCGGTGGCGTTTGGTCCAAACGCTGGCTGAATACGCAAAACAAATGAAGCATAAATTATGAATGCTGGTACATTTCAAAATTAAATTTGTACCACGAGAAATCATTTATAACCTAATTTTTGAAAATTTTAAAAATAATATTTAAAAAACGATTGAAAGAACAATAACAACATCGTTCTCAAAATATATTGTTACATGAATCTAATCATAGGTAAAAAAACATATTTTTCTCCAAAATTCAGTTATCATCCGTAAGATTCCACTCAAAATATGTCAAACACAAGACATGACATAAACAAAACAGTATTTTAAGAAACTTAAAAATTAAATTAAACATTATATTTAATTTTAAATTGATATAATGTTATCTTTCACAATATCAATAAATAACAAGCAGTTTTTATAATTTTTGATATATATAATATTTTGAAAAATACAAAACTATAAGCATACATAATGTAACGCCCCGAATATTGTGTGCGAGTCGGTCGCGGAAAAAGGGTTTTTGGTGCTTGTAGGGGTACACGGCCTAGGACACGGGCGTGTCCAAGGCCGTGTCTGGCTGGTGATTTTTGGTCGTTTTCAACCCGAGAAGGACACGGCCAGGAACACGGCCGGATGACACGGGCGTGTCCTCCGACACGGGCGTGTCCTCCCGTGTCCCAACCCGTGTGCAGTTGGGTCGTGTCCGTTGTCGTGGCGGTTATGCGTGACACGCCCACGAACACGGGCGTGTCGAGGAACCCGACACGGGCGTGTCAGGTGAGACAGGGGCGTGTCGTAGCCCGTGTGTCGTTTCTCAGTTCGACGATCGTGCCTGAATCGAGGCACACGGCCTGGGACACGGCTGTGTGCCGAGCCGTGTTCGGCCCAGGTCTGGAGAATTTTGTGCAGATCTGAGCCGTTCGTTTTCTTTAATTAGGATCCGACGGCCCAGATGAAATCCTGCTCTGTTAAGGCCGGGAATAGGGGGTTAATTCCTCATTTTCTCTCCAAAGCTTTCTCCTTCCAAAGTGAGAGAGAAGAGGAAGAAGAAGGAGGTTTCCGGCCGCCGACAGAGCATCGGAGCACCATTTCGAAGTCTGAGAGCGGATCCGTGGAGGGAAGGTCATTGTGAAGAGTTCTAACCGCGTAGTTTTTCCATGACGTCAAAACGGACTACAAGGGTAACGATTCTCAACTTGAGCGTTTGAAGCTCTTTCTTTCTGCATAGGGAATCCCGCTCCCGCGAGTGTGCGGTGAGTGCGTGGTGTTCCTTGGGGTTGATGTGTATAGTCCCCCTCTTGTGTTGCATATAGAGCCCGCAATCGTAAGTACGGGCATAGGCATTGTGTGTGAAGCCTACCCGGACGTGTTTTGTCTGGATCGGCGATGTTGCATTTGATGTGGTTTTGCTGGAGAAGACTCCGTGCTTTGGCTTTTTCGGGTTTCTACGCGGTAGATTGCAGCAGGGATCCTTGGAGGTTAGCTTCAAGGCGCACCCGGAAAATTGAGCGGAAACGTGTTCGGCTAACTTGGCGGTCCGGGAACCGGCCTTGATCATAACTGGGTTATGAGATTGTTTTGGAAAATTTGGGATCCGAGAGAAGCTTGGCCCGCGCAAAGGACTTAAATTGGACATGCGGCGTGAACAACGGGCAAGTGGAATTGGACCTATGCTATGTGGTTCGGTGCGAGAGACCCGAACACGGGGACTGGCCGTTGGCATAGTCGGAGCCTTAGACGGTGGTCAGAAAGGCTAAATGCTCACATGTTGTTGTCATCCTGGGGGTGGTGGTGAATGCACTGATGGGTCAGGGTTCACCATGAATGTGCCCTGAGTGCACGGGGTGTTTGGCCGTGCGAGCCTACACCTGTGGCGAAATATAATTGCGCTATATATATTGTTGGGCTAATGTTATGCAGGGAAAGAGCACCGCCGTCCCGAGTAAGGGGCGGGGTCGTTATAATTTGGTCGGCTTTTAGCTGACCGTTGCTTTATTTGCCACCGTGCGGTGGTATGTGCTTGCAGGTGCTGCGGAGCCGAGCGCCAAATAGCGGGCTGGTGCCCATGTTGCTGTGCTGGCCCTAGAAGGCCGTAGTGTTGGGTTTCTCTATAAGGATGGCACAACGTTTATGCACGCAGCGGAAAAGAAAAACATCAAGAAAAACCCAAAGAGATGTGGATCGGGCCATGAACATTGAATCAAGAAGTTAGCAAAAACTAGGCAAAAATTACCTCGGTGGCGTTGAGTAACAACTCAACGGAGATGCTCCAAACTTTGTCTTCTTGCTAGTGGCGAGTTCTACGTGGAATAATATCCACGTTTCTGCAGAAGTCCACACGAGCGGGAGAACACCGAGCTTTCCGTCGCACGGAAGATCGGGAAGAACGATGACCGCACCTTGCTGTTCCACGGACTGCTAGGTCCGCGCCAGGAAGAGCAACACCAGCGACGATCGCCGGAGATGAGGAGGTCAACGGAGCGAACACGGCGGCGGCGGAACCCTTCCGTCGGCGGCGGGATTCTGGATCGGCGGAACGATCGCGGAATGGCGGAACGCTTCCGTCGATTTCGATCGGCTGCCAAAAGCTAAAAGCATAAAGCCCGAAAACCCTAAGTGTTCTATTTATACTCAAAGTATAAAATAAACTTAGGAAAATCGCTATCCGCAGACCACCCCGAAAATAGGGTACCAGAATCGGTGAGTATCAGTCGGTGAGAATCGGCGAGAATCGGCGAGAATCGATCAGCGAGCATCACCATGGATCGGCGAGAATCAGAGTACAATACTCGACGATTCTCGCCGATCATCGAGCCGCACTTGATGATACACGTCGAATCTCGTCGATCGTCGAGCCGCGGTCGACGATACTTGTCGAACTCGCCGATCGTCGAGAATCAACATATTGATTCTCGACGATTCTCGTCGATCGGCGAGAATCAGAGAGACGATTCTCGTCGATCGGCGGGAATCAGAGAGACGATTCTCGACGATAGTTATCGACCCTCGGACGACAGTTCTTACCATCCCTCCAAGGCAACATTTGCCCAACCCGACGATTCTTCAAGGCAACACTTTGCCCACAACCCCATTCAGGTCGGTGATTGGCAACCTTTACCAACACAGTCAATCATCCAACTTCTCCACATCTCTTTTGTGCGAGCCTGCAGACTCATATCGCGTTGGCAGTGAGATTACATGTTTGATCACTTCCAGATCACAATGGTAACTCCAACAGACTCCCACTTGATCTCGAAAGTATCAAAGTAAAAATCTCACAAACAATGAGCGGCATCTAGCAATGCATCATTGCTCCCCAAGTAATAAGAGTTTATAACTCATAAGCCTTTATGACCAATGTATCAGCGTTGTCTTTGTCCCTTTGTCCCTTATATCCGGAAAGAACTAGAGGCATGGACCGTGTCACCCTCGTAATAGCTCAATCCAAGTTTCTTGATCCAGGACGGACTTCCAGAGAATGGTGAGTCCAATATCACATATTGACTCAACCAAGCATGGTCATGCATTTCTCAGTCCAGTTCCATCAAGGGGCCTATGGATGCAACTCCTGTCATACAGGAGGACAAATCTCATATCTGCTCACACACAAACACCCAAATGATTCGTAACATGCCCAACAACCACCCTTATCATCAACCTTTTTCAAGGAAGACTTTAGATGGCATCAAAGCACGCTCTTCCTCACTTGATGAATGCTGTGACTTCAGGTCAAAGGATCATAACACCATTGTCAATTGAGACCTACTCGTGACACGATTGGATGACAATCCACAGAGTAGTCTCAGGTTGGGTCTGTCCAGTACAACTTGTTCACTAACAAGTACCCACGTGATGACTTGATATCACAATATCATGACCTGTGAGAACCGGTCATCAGTCAACACACGTGCTAGTCTTCATGTACCATCATCACCCTTAGCTTCTATGATGATACTCGACTAGGGACCTTTAAGAATGAAGCTTCAAATAAATCATGGGCTCTCACATTCAAGTCACGTACTTGATGTCCCATGGAAGCGAACATTCTAAGGGTATCTATTATGTTAACATTTAACTATCATATAGAAAAAGACACAATAAAAGAACTTGTCATTAATTATAAGAGAAAAACTAGGTACAATGTTCATCATATGAATAAAAAGCCAACAAAATACAAGATTACATGCAACCTACAAGATTCTCGCTAGAGTTGATCATTTAGGTATCGTATACCCATCGATCTAGTATGACCATCATGCTTTCTCTGCGCGAGAGGCTTTGTCAGCGGATCCGCAATATTTTCCTCAGTCGGCACTCTGCAAATGTTTACATCTCCTCGTTCGACAATCTCACGAATAAGATGAAACCGCCGAAGTATGTGCTTGGAGCGCTGATGAGATCTAGGTTCCTTAGATTGTGCAATTGCACCATTGTTATCACAGTAGACAACTACGGGACCAACAATGCTAGGAACTACATCAAGCTCGCCGATGAATTTCCTAATCCATACAGCCTCCTTCGCCGCATTAGCTGCTGCGATATACTCGGTCTCTGTTGTAGAATCAGCAACTGTCTCTTGCTTGGAACTCTTCCAGCTCACAGCTCCTCCATTCAGGCAAAACACAAAACCTGACTGAGACTTGGGGTCGTCTCTATCAGTTTGGAAGCTAGCATCTGTGTAACCACTAACAACGAGCTCTTCCTCTCCACCATACACCAAGAACACATCCTTAGTCCTTCTCAAGTACTTCAGAATATTCTTGACTGCAATCCAGTGACACTCACCGGGGTCTGACTGATACCTGCTAGTTATGCTCAAAGCAAAGGAGACATCGGGCCGAGTACATAACATCGCGTACATGATTGATCCAATTGCCGAAGCATATGGAATCAACTTCATGCGGTCCTTATCTTCACAAGATTTTGTACACTGGTCCTTAGAGAGATTCACACCATGAGACATGGGCAAAAATCCTTTCTTGGACTCAAGCATGTTGAAACGCTTCAACACCTTTTCGATGTACGTACTCTGGGTCAAACCCAACAACTTCTTCGATCTATCTCTATAGATCTTAATACCGAGTATATAAGTCGCTTCACCCAAATCCTTCATTGAAAAGCAGTTCCCTAGGTTGTTCTTAACAACTTTCAGGGTAGGAATGCCATTCCCAATCAACAGTATGTCATCTACATACAATATCAGGAAGACAACAATGCTCCCACTGATTCGCTTGTAAACACAAGGCTCATCTTCATTCTTGATGAAACCAAACTCTTTGATTTTCTCATCAAAATGAAGATTCCAACTTCGAGAGGCCTGTTTCAGTCCATAAATGGACTTATTCAGTTTGCATATTTTAGTGGCTTCATCTGGGGATACAAAACCCTCGGGTTGTGTCATATACACTTCCTCAAGGAGGTTTCCATTAAGGAAAGCCGTTTTGACATCCATCTGCCAGATCTCGTAGTCATAATACGCAGCAATAGCAAGCAATATCCTAATGGACTTCACCATAGCAACAGGGGAAAAGGTCTCATCATAGTCAATACCATGAATTTGCTTGAAACCCTTAGCCACCAGTCGCCCTTTGAATGTCTGTACATTCCCATCTATGTCGGTCTTCTTCTTGAAGACCCACTTGCACCCTATGGGTCGTACCCCTTCAGGTGGTTCCACCAAGTTCCAAAATTGGTTTGCATACATGGAGTCCATTTCGGATTTCATAGCCTCAAGCCATTTGTCGGAGTCTGGTCCATTCATAGCCTCTTGGTAGGTTGCTGGTTCATCATCATGATCCATAAGCAACACATTACCTATTTGAGACACGAGAAATCCATATCTCTCAGGCTCAAACCTCGGTCTACTAGATCTACGTAGGACTTGTGTTCCCTGAGCAGGTTCTCTGGCTACAACATCTTGTAGTCCTAGCTCAGAATTCAATTCCGGTTCATTCACTACATATGGTTCTTGAACTTCTTCAAGCTCTACCTTTTCAGTCTTTCTTGATAAGAACTCTTTCTCCAAGAAGACAACAGTCCTTGCGACAAACACTTTGCCCTCAGACGGTAGGTAAAAGTAATACCCTTTCGTTTCCTTAGGATATCCCACCAGATAACATTTATCCGATTTGGGTTCCAGCTTGTCAGGCATTTGACGTCTCACGTATGCCTCACAGCCCCAAATTTTAATGAACGACATACTAGGACGCTTCCCAGTCCATATCTTATATGGTGTCTTCAGAACCGTTTTCGTTGGAGCGCGATTCAATGTCATTGCAGCAGTCTCTAAAGCAAAACCCCAAAAGGAAACAGACAAGTCTGCATGACTCATCATCGAACGTACCATGTCTAACAGAGTACGATTTCTCCTCTCAGACACACCATTATGTTGTGGTGTTCTAGGTGGAGTGAGCTGTGATACAATACCACACTCTTTCAGATGATCACAGAACTTATGACTCATGTATTCGCCACCTCGATCAGATCGGAGTGCTTTAACTCTTTTACCCAACTGGTTTTCTACTTCATTCTTGAACTCTTTGAACTTTTCAAAGGTCTCGGATTTGCACTTCATAAGATACACATATCCGTATCTACTGAAATCATCAGTAAATGTAACAAAGTAGAAATACCCACCTCTAGCCATGGAACTCATGGGTCCGCATACATCACTATGTACAACACCCAAGAGATCCTCAGCCCTCTCAGTATAACCAGTGAAAGGAGCTTTAGTCATCTTGCCTAACAAACAAGATTCGCATCGCTCAAATGATTCATAATCAAATGAGTCCAAGAGTCCATCTCTATGGAGCTTGGATATGCGCTTCTCGTTGATATGACCCAAACGACAATGCCAGAGAAAAGTAGGGTTCGAGTCATTTGTTCTTAGTCTTTTATTATTTTCTACATTATAGATCAGATGGTCCAAGTTCAAAACATAAAGACCATTAAACAATTGGGCTACAACATAACAAACATCATTCTTAAATATAGAACAACAATTGTTCTTAATTATAAAAGAAAATCCAATCATGTCCAAACATGAAATAGATATAATGTTTCTAGTTATGGCCGGAACAAAATAACAATTATCAAGTTCTATTACAAGCCCACTGGGCAAAGAAAGACGATAAACCCCTACGGCTACAGCAGCAACTCTTACTCCATTGCCGACGCGGAGGTCCACCTCCCCTTTACTCAGCAATCTTCTCCTTCCCAGTTCCTGCACATTTGTACAAATGTGAGAACCACATCCGGTATCCAATACCCAAGATGAAGGAGCAGAAAGGTTTATCTCTATAACGTAAACGTTTGAAGCGGAAGTCATACCTCCCCTCAATTTCTGCAGACCCTCAATGTACGAAGGACAGTTCCTCCTCCAATGACCAGCCTTGCCACAGTGGTGGCATTTCCCTTCCTTCACCGTGCTTTTCTTTTTCATCAGTGCTGAAGACTTGGGCTCAAGGTATGACTTAGGTCCCACCTTCGTCTTCTTAGAGCCCTTGACCTTACCCTTGCCCTTATGCACCATCAGTATGGGGCTGGCAGGCTTGGCCTTCTTCATATTGATTTCGGCAGTTCTCAACATGCCTAGGAGTTCGGGCAGTGTCTTGTCTATTTCATTCATGTTGTAGTTCAAGACGAACTGCTCATAACTGTTCGACAACGATTGCAGGATCAGATCCGTGGCCAACTCTTGACCAAGAGGAAAACCCAGCCTTTCAAGGTTCTCTATATACCCAATCATCTTGAGTACGTGAGTCCCTACTGAGTCTCGAACTCCCATCTTGCACTGAAACAACGCTTTTGTGATGTCGAACCTCTCTTGACAAGCCTGCCATTGAAACATTTTCTTGAGATGCTCGTCAATCTCCTTGCACCCCATGTTCTCATGTTGCTTCTGAAGCTCAGAGTTCATAGTGGCAAGCATAAGGCATTCAACATTTAAAGCATCGTCAGTATACTTCTTATAAGTATCTTTCTCAGCACGGGAAGAGTTCCCGGTCGGCACCTCGGGGGCTTCTTCTTCCAAGACATAGAGCTTTTGCTCTTGCCTGAGAACAATTCTCAGGTTCCTGTACCAATCCATGTAATTTGTCCCACTGAGCTTATCCTTCTCAAGGATGGCTCTCAGAGACAATGTGGAGTGTGAAACACTTGCCATGGAATTCTACAAGAATTTATGCAGAATAAAATCAGTACCAAAATTTCAAATACAATTTATTTTAATTTGGACTTCAATTAAAATACTCCCACTATTTTGTTCGAAATGATAGCCCTCACTAACAATTCAGAGAGTTCATGCGAGCTACTCTCTTCCTCATGCAATTCTTGTATGGTTGGTGAATAACTCCTTATTCGCATCCATCATATGGTGCATGCCAACCCTATGCCTCTAGGCACTCAACCTTTGAGGTCACCTAGTTAAGTATGACCCGATGTCGACAGTGGGATATCACAATTATCCGCTCGCACCCTTACCAAGATAGATTAATGCACCTTGCTTTGGCAAGCCCACACTTCATCGATCGAGGCAGGAAGAGTGTCATCCATCGGAAGGCATCAGAACACTTAATATTTGATGAAGAGATTTTGATTATATGTTAACAATTAACCATGATCAACATTTGACCAATGTGCACATCCAAAGAAAAACAATTCTAAACCACATGCATCCTTTATGTGCACATCCTAACACCATCAACAATTGATAGAAGGAAGGGCTAAATCTGAACATCCGGAAACTTTCAAATCCTCAGATTTACATGCATTGGACAAAGGCAAAGACAACTCAACTTAAAGCAGTAGACAAGCTCATCTCTCTTTGTTGGATTCAAAATCCAAAACAAAATCGAGGGATGGTTACTGCTAAGGAGATCATAATTTCTAACAATTAGAAATTCCACGCAATTCCAGAGGTTCTTGGCGGGGAACCAAGACTAAATCTAGACATTTAGAACACTTCTAAATCCCTAGGTTTACACGCACTGGAATAACAAACTTCCAATACAACGATCATGGCCGAACCTCCCTCTGATACCACTGTTGGGTTTCTCTATAAGGATGGCACAATGCTTGTACACGCAGCGGAAAAGAAAAACATCAAGAAAAACCCAAAGAGATGTGCATCGGGCCATGAACGTTGAATCAAGAAGTTAGCAAAAACTAGGCAAAAATTACCTCGGTGGCGTTGAGTCACAACTCAACGGAGATGCTCCAAACTTTGTCTTCTTGCTAGTGGCGAGTTCTACGTGGAATAATATCCACGTTTCTGCAGAAGTCCACACGAGCAGGAGAACACCGAGCTTTCCGTCGCACGGAAGATCGGGAAGAACGATGACCGCACCTTGCTGTTCCACGGACTGCTAGGTCCGCGCCAGGAAGAGCAACACCAGCGACGATCGCCGGAGATGAGGAGGTCAACGGAGCGAACACGGCGGCGGCGGAACCCTTCCGTCGGCGGCGGGATTCGGGATCGGCGGAACGATCGCGGAATGGCGGAACGCTTCCGTCGATTTCGATCGGCTGCCAAAAGCTAAAAGCATAAAGCCCGAAAACCCTAAGTGTTCTATTTATACTCAAAGTATAAAATAAACTTAGGAAAATCGCTATCCGCAGACCACCCCGAAAATAGGGTACCAGAATCAGTGAGTATCAGTCAGTGAGAATCGGCGAGAATCGGCGAGAATCGATCAGCGAGCATCACCATGGATCGGCGAGAATCAGAGTACAATACTCGACGATTCTCGCCGATCGTCGAGCCGCACTTGATGATACACGTCGAATCTCGTCGATCGTCGAGCCGCGGTCGACGATACTTGTCTAACTCGCCGATCGTCGAGAATCAGCATATTGATTCTCGACGATTCTCGTCGATCGGCGAGAATCAGAGAGACGATTCTCGTCGATCGGCGGGAATCAGAGAGACGATTCTCGACGATAGTTATCGACCCTCGGACGACAGTTCTTACCAGCCCTCCAAGGCAACATTTGCCCAACCCGACGATTCTTCAAGGCAACACTTTGCCCCTAACCCCATTCAGGTCGGTGATTGGCAACCTTTACCAACACAGTCAATCATCCAACTTCTCCACATCTCTTATGTGCGACCTTGCATGCCCATATCGCGTTGGCAGTGAGATTACATGTTTGATCACTTCCAGATCACAATGGTAACTCCAACACGTAGAATAGCTGTTTTTTTTTATATTTATCATGTGTGGCCGACCTGCGAGCCGATGTATGTAAAACGCTCTTTATTAAGTGAACATTTGTAAGGCCATAAGGCCATGTACCCGTTTCTGTGTATTTGGGGTTTCATTCCTGTTGTTGTAGCTGTGGACATTAATATTGATGGATTTAATTTTGGGTTCTTTCAACTTTAAAATCTTCCGCTAGAATGCTCTGTGATTAGGACGAGTAGTCTTAATTGGTTGGTTTGATTATTCATTTAGTATCCCTTCCGACTGTCTGTGGTATATGGCGTCGGGTTCCAGCTGAACCTTCTGTTATATGTCATGCGACAGATGGGGGTGTTACAATTTGGTATCAGACTTCTGGTTACGGTCAGGCTTAAATGAATTCGTGGGCGAATTCTTTTAAGGGGTGGTGAGCACATGTGTGCGTCATCGTTATAACATCAAAAGAACCCATGAATGTCCACTTAGGAATGAAAAATACACTTGTTTTGTGGAACCTGAGTGTTCCAATGATTGCTTTTAGCAATTTGTATGTTGTCTAATCGTGTGTCTTTGCTAATTTAGGCAGATAGGAGCGGTGCTGGTCAGTCAGAGCGTCCGCAATCAGCGGAAAGTAGTGCACCAAGGGACGTGCCTGCTACACCTCTTTCAGCGGAAACCATCAGGATGGTGGCTGAAGCTGTGTTCGCAATGATAAATGCCCAACCTGTAGGGCAAATGCATCGCGCACCTCCTGTGAATGAGCAAGAACCGGTTAGGGTGGCAGAGCCGAGAGTGGTGGAACGCGCAACAGTGGAGTTGGTAGAGCCGAGAAGAACTATGGAGAGGCAGTTAAAGCATGTGATGGGCTTTAATCCTCCGAAGTTTAATGGGGTTGGAACGCCAACTCAAGCTGAGGTATGACTCTCTTCCATAAAGAGGGTCTTGACGGCCACAATGACTGAGGAGTGACAGAAGACCACCATAGCGACTTTTCTTTTGGAAGGTGAAGCGAGGTTGTGGTAGGACGAGTTGGAGTTTCATCTTCTAGTGGGAAGGCAACTTGCGGATGTGCCGATGGAGGAATTTTCAAGATTGTTCCTAGCCAGATTTGTACCTTCTACTCAGAAGTTGGAGATGGAGAATCAATTTCTTGGGTTGTCTCAGGGATCCAAAAGCGTGGACGAATATCTACATGAGTTCACACGGTTGGGTCGTTATGCTGGTGCTATGTTTTCAGAAGAAGAAAGGAAGACCAACCGATTCTATGAGGGTATTCGCGGCGATTTATAGTTACTCCTTGCTGGGCCTAAGGCGCAGGGCTTCCTAGCCTTGGTCAATTCGGCCCGATCGTTGGAAAAGGTTGCGAAGAAAGTTCAAGAGAAGAAGGACCCAGGAGAAAGGAAGACCGAGTTCAAGGTGCCAAGTAACAAGACAGGTTTCCGCAGATGGAACAAGAAGCGGAGGACTTCGAACTCAGCCCCTTCGGCTAATGCATCGGGGGCAACTACAAGTCGAGTCCCCAGAGCTTGCTACAACTGCGGGAAGACGGGGAATTTTGCTCGGGAGTGTTGGAGCGGACGTTCAAAGTCCGAGAGGAGACCTGGAGCGACTTATGAGGAGAAAGGGAAGGCGGTGGAGTCAACCGCGTCCCATCATGCTCCAGCCCAGCCTAGAGTCTACAACCTTGGTCTGCAGGAGGCCATAAAGCAAGCGGACGTGGTGACAGGTATGAGTTAAATTACAGTGGTTTAACTTTTATAGTTGTTACCTTTGTATTTGTTAGCTTACGTTTATCAGTGCTCGGCTTTGTGTTAATCTTTGGGTTTTCCGGCGAGAGCCCTTTTTGATACGGGAGCATCACATTCCTTCTTGTCCGAAAAACTTATATCGCGCATCGGAGTTCCGTTATCGATGGCAGAAAACAAGTTGGATGTGTTGTTGCCTAATGGGTGCTCAATGCGTGCGGATAGGGTTTGTGTTGCGAAGATTCAGATTGGAGACCGGGAGTTTGATTTGCGGGCGTTGGTTCTACCGTTAGTGGAGTTCGACGTAATTTTCGGTATGGATTGGCTCTCGGAGCAAAGTGCATATATTGATTGCAGCCGTAAAGAAGTTAAGTTGGGTCTGGACACTGATCGTGAGACTACTTTTGCGGGCATGAAGGGGTCAGGGAAAGTTCTGATATCGGCCTTTCAGGTGTTTAAGGCAGTTCGGTCTGGGGCAGAACTGTATGTCACTCTAGTGCAGACTTCGACGCCTAAGCCTAGTTTGGATAACATCTCAGTTGTGTTCGAGTATCCTGATGTATTTCCAGATGATCTCCTAGGAGCCCCTCCTCAGCGGGAGATAGACTTTATTATAGAGCTGGTACCGGGTGTCAAACCGGTGTCACGCTCCCCCTATCGGATAGCCCCAAGAGAAATGGCAGAGTTAAAGGTGCAACTGCAAGAGTTGCTAGAGCAAGGTTACGTGCGTCCAAGTTCGTCGCCTTGGAGCGCACCAGTTCTCTTTGTTAAGAAGAAAGATGGGAGCTTGCGGCTTTGTATCGATTATCGGGAATTGAACAAACTTACGGAGAAGAACAAACATCCAATCCCGAGGATTGACGATCTATTTGATCAGCTGGTTGGATCAACTGTATATTCGAAGTTAGATTTGAAGTCCGGTTACTATCAGTTGAGGATAAGGGAGAGCGACATCCCAAAGACAGTATTCAGTACGCGGTTTGGGCACTATGAGTTCACGATTATGCCGTTTGGGTTGACGAATGCGCCATCCGTGTTTATGGATCTGATGAATAGGACGTTCAGAGAATATCTGGATCAGTTTGTGATAGTATTTATCGATGATATCCTGGTGTATTCGCGGTGCGAGGAGGATCACTACAAGCATTTACACATGGTGTTGGAGACATTGAGGAAAAGTCAGTTGTATGCAAAGTTCTTCAAGTGTGAATTCTGGTTATCCTCGATAGCGTTCCTTGGTCATGTTGTCAGTGGAGAAGGAATAGCTGTGGATCCGGCAAAGATAGTGGCGATATGGGAGTGGCCTACTTTGACTACGGTGGCAGAAGCCCAGAGTTTTCTGGGGCTTGCTGGCTACTACAGGCGCTTCGTAGAGAACTTCTCGCGGAGAGCACTACCACTCACGACGTTGACAAGAAAGGATCAGAAGTTTGTGTGGTCTTCAGAGTGCGAACAGGCGTTTGAAGAATTGAAGAGGCGGTTGACCACGACGCCCATTTTATGTTCGCCAAGTGGAACCGAAGGGTTCGAGATCTATAATGATGCTTCGAGCAGTGGTTTGGGTTGTGTCCTGCTACAGCATGTGAGAGTGATAGCTTATGGTTCACGACAACTGAAGGTTCACGAGAGGAATTATCCGGTCCACGACTTAGAGTTAGCGGCCGTGATATTTGCTCTTAAGCTTTGGAGGCACTATCTGTACGGTGTGAAGGTCGATATTTACACCGATCATAAGAGTTTGAAGTACCTATTGGACCAAAAGGATCTGAACATGAGGCAGAGGAGGTGGATGGAGTTCTTAGGGGACTACACCTTCAAGATACACTATGTGCCTGGGAAGGGAAATGCAGTGGCGGATGCGTTGAGTCGTAAGATTCCCGCACAAGCCAACAGGTTATCCGTACATGATGAGAGATTGGTCCAAGAGTTGGAGGCATTGGAGATATCTTGCGTCGATAAGCAGTCTAGTGCCGAGGCAAAACTGTTTTGGACAGAGGTGCAGTGTGACCTAGCGGATAGAGTTCGGCGGGCTTTGGTTCAGGATAGCAGCATGAAGCAGATCTTGGATGAAGCTTTGGATGGATCAAATTCCCAATTTGTGGTTGAAGATGGGTTGCTAAGGAAGGACAGTCGTCTATGCGTTCCTAGTGCGGATAATATTCGGGAGGAGTTGATGTATGAGGCTCATCATACCAAGTACTCAATCCACCCGGGAAGCACAAAAATGTATAGAGACATGAAGAAATTATTCTGGTGGCCGGGTTTGAAGAAGGATGTGGCACTTTATATGGCCAAGTGTCGTACTTGTGCATTAGTGAAGGCGGAATGCCAGAAGCCCGGAGGTTTCTTGAAATCCCTTCCTATCCCAGAATGGAAGTTTGACGACATATCTATGGATTTTGTGCACGGTTTGCCGGAGTCGCAGAAGGGAAACGACGCCATTTGGGTGGTCGTAGATAGGTTGACAAAGGTGTCGCACTTTATCCCAGTCAGAATGGAGGATCCGATGGAAAAGTTAGCCAAACTCTACGTGGATAATATTGTACGATTGCATGGTGTGCCTCGCAGTATTGTTAGTGATCGTGATGGACGCTTCACGCCAAATGACTGGAGGTTGGTGCATGGTCTGTTGGGTACTAAGCTAAAGTTCAGCACAACCTTTCACCCGCAGACAGATGGCCAAACCGAGAGAGTCAACAGGACTATGGAGGACATGCTTCGCATGTGCGTCCTAGATTTTAGGAAGAATTGGGAGGATCACTTGTACATGGTGGAGTTTGCATACAACAATAGTTTTCAGGCAAGTATTGGAATGACACCTTTCGAAGCCTTGTACGGGAGGAAGTGTCGTACGCTGTTGTCTTGGTTGGAGGCAGGCGAATCAAAGTTGTATAAACATCAAGCGGTGGAAGATGCCACTTCAATGATACGGACAATTCAGGAAAGGCTGAAGATTGCTCAGGATAGACAGTCAAAGTATTACAATGCCAAACATAGAAAAGTGGAGTTCAACGTTGGTGACATGGTATATTTAAAGATCAAGCCGTTCAAGGGAGTATCGCGGGTTCGACGCTTGAAGAAGCTGAGTCCGAGATACCTTGGACCATTTGAAATCCTGGAGCGTGTTGGCGAGGCGGCGTATAGGTTGAAGCTGTCGACGGAGTTGAGTGGGCTGCATGACGTGTTCCACGTATCGGTGTTGCGTAAGGCAGTGCAAGAGCCTTCGCAGATCGTTACGGACAATCAGGTACCGGTTGATTATGAGTTAACAACAAGGGTCAAGCCAGTGCGAATTGAAGATGTTGCAGTCAAACGACTCCGCAACAAGGAGATCCGAATGGTAAAAGTCTGTTGGGATAATTGCGGACGTGAGGAGCTTTCTTGGGAGCGAGAGCAAGCTATGTTGGAGGAATACCCCGAGTTATTCCACTCAGGTATCATTTAGCTTTTGTGTACCATTGCTTAATTTCGGGACAAAATTTCTTAAGTGGGGGAGATTTGTAACACCCCGAATACTGTGTGCGAGTCGGTCGCGGAAAAAGGGTTTTTGGTGCCTGTAGGGGTACACGGCCTAGGACACGGGCGTGTCCAAGGCCGTGTCTGGCTGGTGATTTTTGGCCGTTTTCAACCCGAGAAGGACACGACCAGGAACACGGCCGGATGACATGGGCGTGTCCTCCGACACGGGCATGTGCCTACCCGTGTCCCAACCCGTGTGCAGTTGGGTCGTGTCCGTTGCCGTGGCGGTTATGCGTGACACGCCCACGAACACGAGCATGTCGAGGAACCCGACACGGGCGTGTCAGGTGAGACACGGGCGTGTCGTATCCCGTGTGTCGTTTCTCAGTTCGATGATCGTGCCTGGATCGAGGCACACGGCCTGGGACACGGCCGTGTGCCGAGCCGTGTTCGGCCCAGGTCTGGAGAATTTTGTGCAGATCTGAGCCGTTCGTTTTTTAATTAGGATCGGACGGCCCAGATGAAATCATGCTCTGTTAAGGCCGAGAATAGGGGGTTAATTCCTCATTTTCTCTCCAAAGCTTTCTCCTTCCAAAGTGAGAGAGAAGAGGAAGAAGAAGGAGGTTTCCGGCCGTCGGCGGAGCATCGGAGCACCATTTCGAATTCTGAGAGCGGATCCGTGGAGGGAAGGTCATTGCGAAGAGTTCTAACCGCGTAGTTTTTCCATGGCGCCAAAACAGACTACAAGGGTAACGATTCTCAACTTGAGCGTTTGAAGCTCTTTCTTTCTGCATAGGGAATCCCGCTCCCGCGAGTGTGCAGTGAGTGCGTGGTGTTCCTTGGGGTTGATGTGAATAGTCTCCCCTTGTGTTGCATATAGAGCCTGTAATCGTAAGTACGGGCATAGGCATTGTGTGTGAAGCTTACCCGGACGTGTTTTGTCTGGATCAGTGATGTTGCATTTGATGTGGTTTTGCCGGAGAAGACTCCGTGCTTTGGGTTTTTCGGGTTTCTACGCGGTAGATTGTAGTAGGGATCCTTGGAGGTTAGCTTCAAGGCGCACCCGGAAAATTGAGCGGAAACGTGTTCTGCTAACTTGGCGGTCTGGGAACCGGCCTTGATCATAACTGGGTTATGAGATTGTTTTGGAAAATTTGGGATCCGAGAGAAGCTTGACCCGCGCAAAGGACTTAAATTGGACATGCGGCGTGAGCAACGGGCAAGTGAAATTGGACCTAGGCTATGTGGTTCGGTGCGAGAGACCCGAAGACGGGGACTGGTCGTTGGCATAGTCGGAGCCTTAGACGGTGGTCAGAAAGGCTAAATGATCACATGTTGTTGCCATCTTGGGGGTGGTGGTGAATGCACTGATGGGTCAGGGTTCACCATGAATGTGCCCTGAGTGCACGGGGTGTTTGGCCGTGCGAGCCTACACCTGTGGCGAAATATAATTGCGCTATATATATTGTTGGGCTAATGTTATGCAGGGAAAGAGCACCGCCGTCCCGAGTAAGGGGCGGAGTCGTTATAATTTGGTCGGCTTTTAGCTGACCGTTGCTTTATTTGCCACCGTGCGGTGGTATGTGCTTGCAGGTGCTGCGGAGCCGAGCGCCAAATAGCGGGCTGGTGCCCATGTTGATGTGCTGGCCCTAGAAGGTCGTAGAATAGCTGTTTTTTATATTTATCATGTGTGGCCGGCCTGCGAGCCGATGTATGTAAAACGCTCTTTATTAAGTGAACATTTGTAAGACCATAAGGCCATGTACCCGTTTTTGTGTATTTGGGGTTTCATTCCTATTGTTGTAGCTGTGGACATTAATATTGATGGATTTAATTTTGGGTTCTTTCAACTTTAAAATCTTCCGCTAGAATGCTCTGTGATTAGGACGAGTAGTCTTAATTGGTTGGTTTGATTATTCATTTAGTATCCCTTCCGACTGTCTGTGGTATATGACGTCGGGTTCCAGCTGGACCTTCTGTTATATGTCATGCGACAGATGAGGGTGTTACACATAAGGAAACAATAATAAAAGCATATTTTTTGTTCAGGACTTCTGAGAGCACCAGGGCCGTAACAGCCGCTCCACCTCCAGAAGACGTTCCTTCCTCCACCAACATTCTTTCTCCTTCTCAACCTCAACAACAACATCTACTCACACTAGTTCCTTCACCAGCTCAATCTTCAGAGCATACCACACCACCTCCATCTTCACCTTCACATTCATCTCAAATTCATATTTCTAACATACCATCTACCTCTATTCAGGAACAATCCTTCAACCTACTGTCTCATCAACAATCTCCACATCATTCTCCAATCCAGGAACCCGGCCACTTCCTCCCGCACAACCATAGTCTAACCTTCTACCACTGCAAGTCCCTCAACTATTATTCCTCCACTCACCCACACTGACATACCATCTACTGCTTCAGACTCCACACATACAGATATTTCAAATCTATTCTCTGTATGTTCAAATTGTGCCCATCACACTCCTTACTCCTCCACTGCTCCAGAATCCCTCTATCTCAATTTTTCTGATATAGCTAAAGTCCTCCTAGCATTCATTTCTCCCACTCTTAACAAACTTATAAGTGATGTTATATCTCCACTTTTTGCTTCCATCACTACTCTTTCTTCCAGAATTGCTTCTTTGTCCCTTGTCCCTCCTTCTAGAGGACTGGCTTCAGGACCCCCTGAACCCAGTCAGGGGAAGATGGTCTGTGATGAAGAAGTTCCAGTCTTGACAGCAGCAGCAAAAGAAGTAGCAGATTCTAAAATATCAGATGATTAAGAAGAAGCAGCCATTCCTACTGAAATAATTGAGTTATATACAAATTCTGATATGGATGACACAATTTTGACAGGAATAATAACTGTTAGTGATTGCATCATTAATCCCACAGTTGAATTATTCAGTTTACTAAATTCTTTTGATATAATTCATTTAAATTATCTTCCATTTGTCTGCCCAAAGCCTTCTATGACTTTAATTCCATATACTGCTCCAATAAGCCTCACAGTTGCTAAGCAACTTAATGCTAGTTTTGCAGTAGCAGAGCTTCCCAAAGTATCAGCTCCCATAGTCAGTTCTTCTCCAAAGGTCATCTCACCTCCCTCATACAAGATGGATGACAGCCTCCTGCCAGATTTAGATGAAATTCTTATGGCTGACATTGAAGAAGAAAACAAGTTAATTGCTGAAAGTATTTCTGAAACCATTGTTGTTCAACCAGCTCTTCCAGAACCTCCAGTGCAGCCTCAAGCAGAAAAGTAAATATCAAAAGATCTTCTGAAAGCACTTGATGATCTATATGACAATCCTCAGGGATCTTCTGATGAAGAAGAGGATGATGATGATTCTGATGATGATACTGCTGCCAAGAAGAAGGTTTCTGAGAAAATAAAGGTTATTCTCATTGCTGCTCCCAAACCAAATCCCACTCATGATACTCCATATTATATTCTATAGAATATCACTCCATATCCTGGGATGTCAGCATGGATGTGCCTTTCAAAGAATGAACAAAAAGCCAGAAAGAAAAGTAGGAGGTACTCTCCTCCTCCTCCTTAAAGGAACTGGAGAGGTCCTCCTCCTCCTGCTGGTGCTTCATAAAGCAGTTCTCAGAGGTCTACTCCATCTGCTAGAACATATCAAAGATAAACTGATAGATCCTCAAGATCACAAGGAAGCAGCCAACAAAGATATTCAAGTAGTAGCAGACAACACCAACAACAACATCAACAAGACATTCAACAACAAGCGTCTAAAACTGAAAAGGCAGAAAGTCCAAAAAGGCTTGCATCACCACCTATTTCATTTGTGGATCCTGAAACAGAAACAGCTTCAAGTATGGCCAGATTCCCGGAGCTTGTTGGATTATCAATGTTCAACAAAGCTAAAGCTAAAGGGAGAGATCTTTCTCAGTACTCAACCATGTTATCATACAGAAAGGAAGAATTGAAAAGATATGAAATGGCTAATAAATTTTTCAATGTAGATGCATACATGAACTTACATCCAGAGGCTGTGGTACCCAGAGCAACTTCTCTTAATATAATTGGTGCTGCTGATATGACCATGTCCAAAAGAGAAACAACAAATCTAATAGAGAAATCAAATTCACCCAGCCTTCTGAGAAAGACAAAGCTGATAATTAAAAGAAGAAGAAGAAATGATATATTCTGTTTAGTTTTGATTTTCTGAACTTTATTTATTTTTTGTCATAAAGCTACTATCTATGTAAATATCTGCTGAATGTTTCAATTTTTTGTCAGATATATTTATCCTACTTTATGAATGTTTTTCTTTCAGTTGTATTAGTGACCTCACCCAAATAGGGGGAGATTGTTGGATCCCTAGTTGGATTTAGGCTAGGTTCACTAACTAGGATGTCTGACCCATAATGCATAGCCAAGGTCATGTGTTTTGAGTCCTAGAGTTTAAGCTAAGTCTTTAGGTTAAACTATACATGGACCTGCCAGCAGAAGACCTCAGATGACTCAAGACTTAGAGAAAATCAAGTTTAGTATATAAGTTCGACGTTCGTCGAACTCAACTCAACGATCGTCAATCGCTGATCGACGAACTCAGAGTTAATTCTCTGAGTTGAGCTTGACGATATTTGATCCTAGGTCGACGAAGTCTGGATTTCAACTTCAACACATTCTTTCCAGAATACTTTCTCTGAACTCATCTCGACGAAGACAAAATTTGTGCTCGACGAACTTGGACCACAGAATTGGCAAGTTATTCACAAAATGCAGGTCGCTGAGCTCAGGTCGACGAACTTGGATCTCAGGTCGACGAACAAGTTTTCTCAGGTCGACGAACATGATTTCTCAGGTCGACGAACTTGGATCTCGGGTCGACGAAATCTGTTCTATGGTCGACGATTTCTGTTGTAGTTCCAGGCTTAGAATTCACCTTATTTTCTGTCCTTTATTCAATATTATTTAACAGTAATTTTCTGAAGTAATCAATGCTTATATTCTCTGAATATAGCCGTTACTAGCAGCATTGATTATGATCTTCATCAGAATAATTACTTGCTTAATTAATTGGGACAGTTGGGGAAACTCATCAATGCAAATATTCTCCAGCCAATTTTCGTTCTCCAGGCCATCAGTAATTAATGCTTGAGAATTTAAAATTCAAAGGAGAAATTCGACAAAGAATATAAAAAAGATTTTCTTTTTCAGAAGAAAACACGACAGAGAGTGATACAGAACCAGAGAATATACAGAAAATCACTCAGACATTCTCTGTGCAGAAAACACTTTGTTTTCACCTTGATTTTTCTGAAGAAGAAGAAGAACAACAAACACAAAATCAAGAGTTTTCTTCAACTTCAACTCCAGGAGCTTTCAAGGACAACAATCACTATCAGTCAGAAGTTCCTGGATTACAACAAGTCAAGCCTGAAGACCTACTACACCATGTGCAAGGTTTCAAGTGATTTCTAGAGAAGCTTTGACAACAACAATTCACTTGTCTTCTCAGTTGTTTGAGAAAAAGAAGACACCATCAATCTCTCCCCCCTCCTGTATAAAGGGTTTATTAACTCCCTTCAAAAATTTATTTTGGTTTTTTGGCACCTGATCAAAAACTCAAAGGTGTCAGTCACCTGATCAAAATTTGCTAGTGGATTCCTACCAGGGTGGTAGAAGAGTGGATGTACCCAGGTTGGGGAACCACTATAAAATTTCTTGTGTTGTTTGGTTGCCCTTTTTCTTGTTGTTCTTACTATGGCTGTGATAGGCTAGTAGTGCTGTGATATATTTTTATGCTGTGTTAGATTAGGTCATCTTAGACAGGTTTACGTTACTGTTAATATTGGTATCAATTATTCATAACTCTGATATAAAAATCTTAAACAGCCAAAAAGTTTTAAATACTCTATTCACCCCCCTCCCTCTAGAGTAATCAGATCTAACCCCTATCTTTCATGCCCAATAGAAAGCTCGACTAAAAGGCGTGCGAGAGAGGGGGATATCGAGAGCGAAAGCGACAGAGGGGGAGATAGACCGTGCCTTGTCGTGCTTTTAGGTTTCAGGCAATAGGATATGCCTTTCGTGATAGATCGTGCCTTGTCGTGCTTTTAGGTTTCAAATGAGTAGACTGTAACTACTGAAAAGAAGAAAACTCTCCCAAAATCACTCCCGACCATGTGTCCTTGTATATCTCCACAGATCTGCCCATGGGCAGCAACCTCGACGATGCTGCGATGCTTTGGATAGTCGAGGGTTCGAGAGTGGCTGTTGGATGGAGGTTGCGTTGGCTGGAACTGAATTGAGGTAGCACAACTTGCTTCAACATTGTGTAGTGAACGCAAACACGTTTTTGAAAGAGGAGTGAGTTGTCAAGGAAGACGTTGCTGAGGATGACAGTGGTGACAGGTGAAGCTTCAACAATGGTTCTTGTACAAGTGGGGAGGAGGAATGTGGTGTCGGGGGAAGGAATTCTCTGATACAAATTGGTTATGGTCTTCTCCTGTAACAACAGTAGCTTCGTCAAAAGATGGCCAGTTGCGGCGATGACGATGGAGAGGGATACATTGGAGACGGAACTACGACCTCCTAAGCGGGGTGTTCTTGGGAGGAGAGAGCTATCACAATCTCATTGAGGGGCCGATGCATAGAAAACTTCTTGCTTGCTTTCATTCTATATAGTCCATGCCTTTAAATAAAGTTACAAGGCACAAGACCTATACATAATAACTCCTAACATGTAATCCCAACTACTAAATAAAGACAACAGTAAAAGACAAGACAACAATAATAAAAGACAATACAAAAAACAATGATAAACCACTAATAAAAGACTACAATAAAGATAACTAGGTCTGCTGCCCGAGACCCATGACAGACTCAAACTAACCAAACTGTCCCTACACAACATGAGAAGTAGTTAAGCTATATCATGTTAGTGTCAACACGACACAAAATAAGCAAGACGACACAATTTCGACCCTCCAACTTAGAAAAATTTAAAATTGCTATTGTTGATGCAGCCTTAGGAGAAGAGAAAAATTTACACATTAAATGTGTTGTATTTGGATTTCTTGGTTGACCTAAACTTGACCCAAACTTGATCTAATTTATACTGTTAGTGTTATCTTATGATTTACCCAAACTTTAAGCAAATCCTACATAGGTTGACCAATCCCAATGTAGACCCAATTCTCGCATTGAGTCAAATTTTGGCACCCATAATTGAAGGATTTAGCATTGCTAATTGGACCCTGATCAAGTTCTTGAAGCTGGCTAGACTAATTCTCATTAAATTTTGGTGTTGGTCGACTTATTTTGACTCTTCGCAAATTGATCAAACCAATTAATCTTGATTTTGGTGGTAAGCTCTCCATCTCTTCCTTAACGACAAACTTCTGTTGGTTGACCCATCATGAATTTCAGGGGGTGTTAAGTAATATTTGTATTCATAGTCATGTGTTGCATATTGCTTTTGATATTTTTTTGCCCATATCCATTTTCTCTTTCTTTGAAGCTAGCATTAGCCTATATATATATATATATATATATATATATATATATATATATATATATATATATATATATATATATATATATATATATATATATATATATATATATATATATATCAAAATAATAAAACGATTACATGGGGACGCCATCATTCGACAAGATGAAAGAAAGGGCTTGGCCGGTTAGGGGCATTCCCCTTTCCCACAAAAAATCTGAACCGCAAGCTATATTCGCCACACAGTTAGCAACTGAGTTGGCCCTTCGATCAATATGTGAAATCATAATCCTTGGGCAATCCTTCATTAGGCGCACAAGCTTTTCCTCAACTTCCCCATCCCAAAGTCCCGATAGAATGCAATTCAACGTGGCGCATGCAAAGGCCGAGTCTCCTTCTAGAATTAAGCCAAGTGTTGTGCTCATAAAATCTTTTGCAAGAGTGATGCCCAGAAGGGCACTTCTGGCCTCTATCATGTTAACCGATCGGCTGTGAATGCGGACCCACTTAGCAAAATAAGGACCTCATCATGGTCCAGGATTGAGCAACCCAGCCCGACGAGGTTGTTCGGCAGAACAGACCCATCGAAATTTAATTTCAACCATCCCAATGGCGGGGGCGACCAAATAGGCTCGAGGTTTACACGGGCAGCCCAGTTACCATTGGATGCCTCCATAATTGCATTTAGGCCAATGGACGAGGGTTTCGAGAAAGGCTCACAATGTACACGTTGGTTCCTTGCTTTCCAAACACCGTAAATTACAGCCGTTAGCACCTTAGTTTCCTTGGATCGGGTGCTGATGTCCATCTCTTCCAGCAGCGCCTCCAGTAGAAATAAATTGCTTGAGTTCAAATGAAATTCCATTCTTGTCAATGCCGCACGAATGCGCACCATAAAGGTGCAGCTCCCATATATATGATTGACACTTTTTCGCCTGGCTGCAACCCCACGGACAAGCAGCGTCGACCCTGAGACGGTGCTGGTACAGCTAGTCGTTGGTTGGCAACATGTCATTCACAGCTCTCCAGATCATGGCTAAAAATCGTGGCTGCGACTTGATTTTCCAAATATCGCTGCCCCCAAGCAGCCCCTGCTGGCTCTCCATGTAACACCCCAGTTTTTGCTTCAGGGTCAGTCTGCAGTTCTGGAAAATTTTTGGATTTCTGGAAGGAGGCACACGGCCTGCGACACGGGCGTGTCGCAGGGCGTGTCGAGGCCGTGTCGACACTCGGTCCAAGTGTCGACACTTTCGCTCGACAAAGTGTCGAGAGTGAGGCACACGGCCTGCGACACGGGCGTGTCGCAGGGCGTGTCGAGGCCGTGTCGACACTCGGCCCAAGTGTCGACACTTTGTGCTCGACAGAGTGTCGAGAGTGGGGCACACGGCCTGCGACACGGGCGTGTCGCAGGGCGTGTCGAGGCCGTGTCGACACTTGGCCCAAGTGTCGACACTTTGTGCTCGACAGAGTGTCGAGACTGGGGCACACGGCCTGTGACACGGGCGTGTCACAGGGCGTGTCCCGCTTGGTCGACGATCTTCGCTCGACGTTTTTCCGCGGTGTCGACACAAAGCCTGTCGACGGGTGTCGAGACTTGGCACACGGCTTGGGACACAGGCGTGTCCCAGGCCGTGTCACCTCTCGGGTTGGTGTTGGGGCCGTGTCGTTGGAGACACACGGCAGGCCACACGGCCGTGTCGCTGGGGACACGGGCGTGTTGGATTGAACACGGGCGTGTCGAATGCCCGTGTCTGATTCCAGGCGCGTCGATTTGAGACGGCGAATGAGGCACACGGCCCTGGACACGGGCGTGTGCCAGGCCGTGTTCGGCCCAGGTCTTCTGTTTTCCAGGCGAATCGCAGCCATTCTTTTTCTGGTTTTGGGATCTAGCGGTTCAGGCCATCTCCTGGGGATTTAAGTCCGAAGTTAGGGTTGCAGATCCTCACTTTTTTCCAAGTCCTCTCTTTCTTAGTTCTTGAGAGAAACTAGAGCAAGGAGGAAGAAGAAGAACTCTTGGGCTGTAGGAAGGGTTTCGGAGCTCCGAATCGCGAGCCGAGTCCGGATCCGTGAAGCTTGGAGCATTGCGAAGTGTTCCATCCGGCTATTTTGCCATGGCAAGGAAGAGGAGTCGGAAGGTAACGACATCTCTCCTCTCGGTCTTTAGGATGCACGTTTTAGCATCATCTAGTTTCCTTTTCTCTAATTTTTGGGCACCAAACTCTCAAATGAGAGGGGTTTTGGCTTGCCAAGTTTCAAGAGAAACTTCCGGGTCGATTGAGTCCGTCCCCGGCATATCTTTGCATTAGAGATCCGCTTCGCTAGTGGATTAGGCATGGTGGGTGAAGCCGTAGTCGCGACCGTTAGTCCGACTCGGTGATGTTGCATACGAACTAGGGATTCGTAGAGATTTCCGTTGCGGCAAGATGCCGTTTGTGTTGTGGTGGTGATTGTCCCGTTTGCTTGAAAAGAGTACATGTAGTCGAACCCGGACAAGGTTAGCTCCTCGTGGTGGTAGATGGTTTCCTTGACAAGGTTAGCTCCGTATGAGAATGGAGATGGTTTCCTTGGTGGACAAGGTTAGCTCCGCACGAGTTGGAGATGTTTTCCTTGGTGCGCGGGAACGCTGCGGTACAAAGAGGGATTGCGATGTGTTTAGTCTTGGTTGTGTTGTGCCAAGGCGTGGCTATGTCTCCGTGGTCGGCTGGCTATCCCGTGACATGTGCGTCATGTGTGGAGAGTGTCCCGGCGAGACTAGTCCCCTTTTGTGAGACTGAAGAGAATGCCAAGCGTGGGGCAAGCCCGGGCAAAGAGGCCATGAGCGGGTGGGGTCCAGCAAGGCTTCTTAGAATCGGTCAGTCTGTGGTTGTTGGAATCCTGACATGAGACGTCAGAGCTTGCAGGCAAGCCCGGGGCTAAGCCCACGAGCGGGTGGGGCCTTGGCAAGAATTCCATGTGGCGGCCTGTGCGCCGTGTGAGGGAGTTGTGTCTCCCTCAATGTTTGAGGCTTTATGCCAATTGGGGAAATGTGAGTACCCAACTGATGTGATGTTGTGCTAGATGCATACGGTGTAGGGTACCTTGGGTGAAGCCCGGGTGTTGCATTCATGTTGCATAGTAGGCCCTTTCTTTATATGCTCAACCAGTAGAGAACATGTTTGTTGATTGAGACATCCAAGCCTGTTTTAATGTTTTTCTATTTATAGAAATCTATATTGCATATGAAGTGCTGACTTGCAGGTTGGAGGGTTCCCCGGGGTCCGTTAGGGGCGGCCGGGAGGAGATGTGTTGTTACACAGTTTGAGGTCAGCCTTTGCTGACCCACGTTACTAATAATTTTTACAGGGCAAGGATCGCACGCAGGAGCTAGCACGCCGGCCAAAAAGGCCTAAGCCCATGAAGTGTTTTCTCTTTTGTAGCACTACTTTCTGATGATGTATGTTTGAGACTATTTTGTCCGGCTTGCATACCGAGGTAGACTAGGAGTGCTGAGCACATTCATGTTTGATTGTACTGTTTACCCTTTTGGACAGTTGATGTAATGCTTTAAGGCCATTTGTTTGCTCTTTTGGGTTAGTGGATAACTTCTAGTTGTGCTTGGTTTTCCGCTGTGTTGTGCAAGTGTTTTGAGTTTGGGTAGCTATATCAACTTTTAATACTAAAGCTGTGGCGTTCGTATGTTGTGGGGCCCCGGCCGGACCCATATTATACGTCCATTACAGGGGAGGTGTTACAATTTGGTATCAGAGCGAGGTTAGATTCAAGGTCAGTGCGTAGAGAAGTTATCCACATAAGAGTAACGCGGGACCATGAGTGTCCTTATGTTTTAGTCTTGAGATTGGAGACTAATCCCTTATTTCTTGTCTTCCTGAAGAGTGCAAGCAACGAGGCGGGCACTTCAAGAGCAAGGGATGATCTCTCAGCGAGCAGTGCTACTGCTCCAGGTCTTTTGGGCACGGGTGTAGACCCGGCCGACTTCTGCCGCATGCTTGCAGAAGCGATGGTGGCAGCTCAAGCTGCAGCAGCGGCTCAGGTGGCAGCCCCTGCCACACCAGATACGGCAACGGCCGTGCCAGGAGCAGAAGCCAGGCGAGTGGAGCCTTTGGCGGAGAGGGTAGTTGTCGGACATGGAGACCGACACATGAAGTATTTCCTGAGTTTCCATCCCCCGTCTTTCAAGGGTGTTGGAACGCCAACGGATGCGGAGGACTGGTGGGTTCGCATTCAAGAACTGTTGAGGGCGGCAGAGACGCCAGAGGAAAAGAAAGCTGAGTATGCGGCGTTCATGTTGGAAGGAGACGCCAAGTTGTGGTGGGTGAGCCATAGCGGCCGCCAGTTTCCGGGACGCACCCCGTCAGTGGAAGAGTTCGGGAACGCTTTTCTTAAGAGGTATATCCCAGTTTCAACTCGGTTGGCCCTGCAGAGGCAGTTTCTGCATCTAATGCAGCGAGACAAGACAGTGGATGAGTACGTGCAAGAGTTCACCCGTTTGGGTCGTTATGCAGGAACGACAATGGCGGATGATGTAGAGAGGGATAACCTCTTCTACCAAGGGTTGAGGGAAAATCTGAGACAACCCCTCATCTCCATGAAGAGGGCGGGTTTTAATGAGCTAGTTGAAGCCGCCAGGAGTTTGGAGAATGATTTGGAGCGAACCCAACGCCGTAAGGGTTTTACTCCCCAGCAAGGGGAAGGGAAGCCTTCCCAATCTCATGGAAAGTCTGATGGGAGCAGGTGGAGGAAGAAGCCTTACACTTCCAGATCTGGTGAGAGGAGCAACTGGACGCCTGGGGGTTCCTACTCTAGGGGACCGCCGACGTGCTACAACTGCGGGAAGGTTGGGCACATAGCCCGTGCTTGTCAGCAAGGGGGAGCGGGGCAAGAGTCAAAGCAGGAGCAGTCTGTGCGCTCGGGCCCCAGTGCTGCAGAGAAAGGAAAGATGGCGGAGTCGAGCGCTTCTCGGTTCCAACCGGTGCAACCAAGGGCTTACAACCTTGGACAGCAAGAAGCGATCCGCCAAACTGATGTGGTGACAGGTATGAAGAGAATTTAAGTTTAAATTTTATGCTTCATCCTTTTAGACTTTTGTGTAATGTCTATGTTGTAGGCTTCGTGTTAGTTTCCGGATACCCCGCTAGGGTGTTGTTTGATACGGGAGCATCGCACTCCTTTCTTGCGGAGAGCTTCATCCGAAGAATAGGAGTTGAGTCTTTCTCGTCGGGAGCAGAGCTGAAAGTGCGCATGCCCAATGGGTCATCTATGACCACCGGGGCTAAAGGGCGCATTTGTTGGGAGCTAGACGGAGTTGTCTTCGCTCTGGAAGCGGCAGTGTTACCATTAGTAGAGTTCGATGTCATTTTGGGTATGGACTGGCTTGCAGAGCAGCGCGCCAGTATTGATTGCCTTTCTAAGGTGGTGACCTTAAGGAGTAAAGGGCAATTAGAAGTCAAGTTTGAGGGCCTTGGTGGAGTGGCCCATTCCCTGATATCGGCCATGCAGCTGGTGCGGGCGGTTAACCAGGGTGGGGTAGCGCTTGTAGCGTTATTGGAGGTTCGTCTCTCCCAACTGTCGATTGAGGAAGTGCCTGTGGTGGCAGAGTTCAAGGATGTGTTCCCGGATGAACTTCCTGGAGCGCCTCCTCGGCGGGAGATCGACTTCTCGATCGAGTTAATGCCGAAGGCTAGACCGGTGTCACGTCCCCCTTTTAGGATGGCACCAAAGGAGTTAGCGGAACTTAAGGTTCAGTTACAGGAACTGTTGGAGCAAGGGTATATCAGACCCAGTTCTTCACCGTGGAGCGCACCGGTGTTGTTTGTTAAGAAGAAAGACGGTAGCATGCGCCTGTGCATAGACTACCGAGAGCTTAATAAGTTGACCGTTAAGAATAAGTATCCGATCCCTCGGATAGATGACCTGTTTGACCAATTGGTGGGGTCAGTGGTATATTCGAAGTTGGACTTGAAGTCGGGATACTATCAGCTACGAATTCGGGATGAGGACATACCCAAAACTGCCTTTGGTACAAGGTATGGGCACTTTGAGTTTACGGTGATGCCGTTCGGGCTGACGAACGCACCATCGGTGTTCATGGATCTGATGAATCGGGTATTCCGGGAATACTTGGATTCTTTTGTGGTTGTTTTCATTGATGATATTTTGGTGTATTCCAAATCGGAAGTGGAGCATGAGACCCACTTGAGAATAGTTTTGCAAGTGTTGAGGGAGAACGAGTTGTATGCAAAATTCTCCAAATGCGAGTTTTGGTTGGAGAAGGTGGCATTTTTGGGCAACCTGATTAGTGGTGATGGGGTGGCAGTGGATCCAGCGAAGGTGGAGGCCATCAGAGATTGGCCGGTGTTGAGGACCGTGGCGGAAGTCCGAAGTTTTCTTGGACTAGCCGGGTATTATAGGAGATTCGTGGAGAATTTCTCGAAGATAGCTCTACCCCTCACCTCTCTCACTCGCAAAGACCATAAATTTGTGTGGACCCAAGAGTGCGGTCAAGCATTTGAGGCCCTGAAGGAGAGGCTTATGATGGCTCCGATCCTGAGTTTACCGCAAGGGACCGATGGATTTCAAATTTTCAGTGACGCATCGGGATGCGGTTTGGGTTGCGTGTTAGTGCAGCATGGTAAGGTGATAGCTTTTGGGTCTAGACAGCTGAAGCCTCATGAGAGGAATTACCCCGTCCATGACTTGGAGTTGGCGGCGGTAATCTTCGCGCTGAAAATTTGGCGGCATTATGTTTATGGCGCAAGAGTGGAGATCTTCACGGACCATAAAAGCCTGAAGTATCTCTTGGATCAAAAGGACTTGAATATGCGGCAACGCAGATGGGTTGAGTTTCTTGGAGACTACGAAGTGGCGATCCAGTATACGCCGGGTAAAGCCAATGTGGTGGCGGATGCGCTGAGTAGAAAGTACTCGGGGCAAGGAAATTGGATCGAAGCTCATGATGAGCGGTTGGTTCGGGAATGGGAGTCCCTTGGGTTGGAATGTGTTGCGAAAGGCGAGTCTAGCGTGGCTCGGTTGAACTGGATTGAAGTGCAAAACGACTTGTCCGATCGTATTCGGGAAGCGACTCGATTAGATGTGGAGTTTCAACCTTTTGTGTTGGAGGCTCAAACGGGTGAGAGCAGCACCTGGGAGATGATCGGGGGAATCTTGAGAAAGGATGGACGGGTTTGTGTACCGCAGTTTGGCAAGCTCCGTGAGGAGTTGATGTTTGAGGCTCACTTCTCAAAGTACTCCATTCAGCCGGGCAGTACAAAGATGTACTTGGATATGAAGAAATCCTTTTGGTGGCCAGGGTTGAAGCGAGATGTGGCTTTGTATGTGAGTCGTTGCCAAACATGTGCCTTGGTGAAGGCCGAATGTCAGAAACCGGGCGGGCTCCTGAAGCCCCTTCCAATTCCTGAATGGAAATTTGAGGACATCTCCATGGACTTCGTGCATGGGTTGCCTAGATCGCAGCATGGGAATGATGCTATTTGGGTGATCGTGGATCGCCTAACCAAGGTGGCTCACTTCATCCCAAACCGTAAAGAGGACAGCGTGGAGAAGCTGGTGGAGTTGTATGTTCGCAACATTGTGCGACTGCACGGAATTCCGAAGAGCATAGTCAGTGATCGCGATGGACGGTTTACGTCCAAGGACTGGAGACTTGTTCAGAAGAGCTTGGGCACGAAGCTAAAGTTCAGTACGACGTTCCACCCTCAAACCGATGGGCAAACGGAGAGGACGAACCGTACTATGGAGGATATGTTGAGGATGTGCGTTCTTGATTTTGGCAAGAGGTGGGAGGATCACCTCTTCATGGTAGAATTTGCGTACAACAACAGTTTTCAAGCTAGTATAAAGATGGCGCCTTACGAAGCTTTGTATGGGAGGCGGTGTCGAACGCCAATGTCTTGGGCAGAGGCGGGAGACACCAAACTTTTGGGAAAGGATGCGGTAGTTGACGCTTGTGAGATGGTACGGACCATCCAAGAGCGTATGAAGGTGGCTCAAGACAGGCAAGCGAAATATTTTAATGCTCGTCACCGGAAGTTGGAATTTGCAGTTGGTGATTGGGTTTATCTGAAGGTCAAGCCGTTCAAAGGCGTCTCACGGGTTCGCCGACTCAAGAAGTTGAGTCCAAGGTTTTTGGGGCCTTTTGAAATTGTTGAGCGGGTAGGAGAAGCAGCCTATCGTCTGGCATTGTCCGCAGAATTGAGTGGATTACATGACGTCTTCCACGTCTCCGTGTTGAGGAAAGCCTTGGTGGAGGCTAGCGTGGTGATGGAGCCGACATCGGTGCCGATTGACGAAGACTTGAGGACGCGAGTCCTTCCAATCGCTATAGAAGATTCGGAGACTCGGCAGTTGCGGAATAAAGAAGTCAAGCTCGTGAAAGTTCGTTGGGACAACTGCGGTCGTGAGGAGTTCTCGTGGGAGCGAGAACAGGCCATGCTAGAAGACTATCCAGAACTATTTTTGTCAGGTACAATTTAAGTTTTGTACCCTTTCGTTTTGAAAATTTCGGGACGAAATTCTGTTAAGTGGGGGAGAGTTGTAACACCCCAGTTTTTGCTTCAGGGTCAGTCTGCAGTTCTGGAAAATTTTTGGATTTCTGGAAGGAGGCACACGGCCTGCGACACGGGCGTGTCGTAGGGCGTGTCGAGGCCGTGTCGACACTCGGTCCAAGTGTCGACACTTTCGCTCGACAAAGTGTCGAGAGTGAGGCACACGGCCTGCGACACGGGCGTGTCGCAGGGCGTGTCGAGGCCGTGTCGACACTCGGCCCAAGTGTCGACACTTTGTGCTCGACAGAGTGTCGAGAGTGGGGCACACGGCCTGCGACACGGGCGTGTCGCAGGGCGTGTCGAGGCCGTGTCGACACTTGGCCCAAGTGTCGACACTTTGTGCTCGACAGAGTGTCGAGACTGGGGCACACGGCCTGTGACACGGGCGTGTCACAGGGCGTGTCCCGCTTGGTCGACGATCTTCGCTCGATGTTTTTCCGCGGTGTCGACACAAAGCCTGTCGACGGGTGTCGAGACTTGGCACACGGCTTGGGACACGGGCGTGTCCCAGGCCGTGTCACCTCTCGGGTTGGTGTTGGGGCCGTGTCGTTGGAGATACACGGCAGGCCACACGGCCGTGTCGCTGGGGACACGGGCGTGTCGGATTGAACACGGGCGTGTCGAATGCCCGTGTCTGATTCCAGGCGCGTCAATTTGAGACGGCGAATGAGGCACACGGCCCTGGACACGGGCGTGTGCCAGGCCGTGTTCGGCCCAGGTCTTCTGTTTTCCAGGCGAATCGCAGCCATTCTTTTTCTGGTTTTGGGATCTAGCGGTTCAGGCCATCTCCTGGGGATTTAAGTCCGAAGTTAGGGTTGCAGATCCTCACTTTTTTCCAAGTCCTCTCTTTCTTAGTTCTTGAGAGAAACTAGAGCAAGGAGGAAGAAGAAGAACTCTTGGGCTGTAGGAAGGGTTTCGGAGCTCCGAATCGCGAGCCGAGTCCGGATCCGTGAAGCTTGGAGCATTGCGAAGTGTTCCATCCGGCTATTTTGCCATGGCAAGGAAGAGGAGTCGGAAGGTAACGACATCTCTCCTCTCGGTCTTTAGGATGCACGTTTTAGCATCATCTAGTTTCCTTTTCTCTAATTTTTGGGCACCAAACTCTCAAATGAGAGGGGTTTTGGCTTGCCAAGTTTCAAGAGAAACTTCCGGGTCGATTGAGTCCGTCCCCGGCATATCTTTGCATTAGAGATCCGCTTCGCTAGTGGATTATGCATGGTGGGTGAAGCCGTAGTCGCGACCGTTAGTCCGACTCGGTGATGTTGCATACGAACTAGGGATTCGTAGAGATTTCCGTTGCGGCAAGATGCCGTTTGTGTTGTGGTGGTGATTGTCCCGTTTGCTTGAAAAGAGTACATGTAGTCGAACCCGGACAAGGTTAGCTCCTCGTGGTGGTAGATGGTTTCCTTGACAAGGTTAGCTCCGTATGAGAATGGAGATGGTTTCCTTGGTGGACAAGGTTAGCTCCGCACGAGTTGGAGATGTTTTCCTTGGTGCGCGGGAACGCTGCGGTACAAAGAGGGATTGCGATGTGTTTAGTCTTGGTTGTGTTGTGCCAAGGCGTGGCTATGTCTCCGTGGTCGGCTGGCTATCCCGTGACATGTGCGTCATGTGTGGAGAGTGTCCCGGCGAGACTAGTCCCCTTCTGTGAGACTGACGAGAATGCCAAGCGTGGGGCAAGCCCGGGCAAAGAGGCCATGAGCGGGTGGGGTCCAGCAAGGCTTCTTAGAATCGGTCAGTCTGTGGTTGTTGGAATCCTGACATGAGACGTCAGAGCTTGCAGGCAAGCCCGGGGCTAAGCCCACGAGCGGGTGGGGCCTTGGCAAGAATTCCATGTGGCGGCCTGTGCGCCGTGTGAGGGAGTTGTGTCTCCCTCAATGTTTGAGGCTTTATGCCAATTGGGGAAATGTGAGTACCCAACTGATGTGATGTTGTGCTAGATGCATACGGTGTAGGGTACCTTGGGTGAAGCCCGGGTGTTGCATTCATGTTGCATAGTAGGCCCTTTCTTTATATACTCAACCAGTAGAGAACATGTTTGTTGATTGAGACATCCAAGTCTGTTTTAATGTTTTCTATTTATAGAAATCTATATTGCATATGAAGTGCTGACTTGCAGGTTGGAGGGTTCCCCGGGGTCCGTTAGGGGCGGCTGGGAGGAGATGTGTTGTTACACAGTTTGAGGTCAGCCTTTGCTGACCCACGTTACTAATAATTTTTACAGGGCAAGGATCGCACGCAGGAGCTAGCATGCCGGCCAAAAAGGCCTAAGCCCATGAAGTGTTTTCTCTTTTGTAGCACTACTTTCTGATGATGTATGTTTGAGACTATTTTGTCCGGCTTGCATGCCGAGGTAGACTAGGAGTGTTGAGCACATTCATGTTTGATTGTACTGTTTACCCTTTTGGACAGTTGATGTAATGCCTTAAGGCCATTTGTTTGCTCTTTTGGGTTAGTGGATAACTTCTAGTTGTGCTTGGTTTTCCGCTGTGTTGTGCAAGTGTTTTGAGTTTGGGTAGCTATATCAACTTTTAATACTAAAGCTGTGGCGTTCGTATGTTGTGGGGCCCCGGCCGGACCCATATTATACGTCCATTACAGGGGAGGTGTTACACTCCATGTCGTATAGCACACTTGCATCCATCCGTGACTTTTCGGAATGGGCCCAAACAAGTTTGTCCTTTCCACCAACATCATACCTTGGTAGCCGAGAAATAATATCAATAAGGGGGCGACTAAGCCCACTCATCCTCTCATCCAGCCAGTGTGAGTTTGAGTCAAGGAATCCAACAACATGATCGGGCAAGGTGTCAATGTTTATAAAAGTTGGCCATCGGCTGAGAGGAAGCACACCGAGCCAGTTATCCTCCATGGTTGAGATATCCTTGCCATCTCCCACCATCCAGAATGTTTGCCTCCACACGAGCTTGCCGCCGAGAGAGATGCATCTCCAGATTTTTGAGTGGTTGCGGTTGGGCTTGAATCTGTTTCTTCCAGCATACTTGGCCCCAAAAACTTTTGCCAATAAAGTTCCATCTGAACATGCCACCCTAGCCGCAAAGCTGCCCATCAGGATGCGCCGCCAGAGATTTAAATTTTTGAAGCCTAGTCCGCCCTTGTCCCTTGGCAAACATATTTCCGTCCATTTCGTATAATGCAGAGAGTGTTTGTTATGCGACCCGCTCCAAAAAAAAAGCTGACAGTAGACTTGATTTTGTTTATTGTAGAAATTGGCATTGGAGAATGAGCAAGAGCATGTAGAGGGATCGCAGACAGTGTGCTCTTAATAAGGGCAGCTCTGCCCGCCAAAGATAAATGCCAAATGCCGCATGATCTGATTTTGCATGTAATTTTATCCAGTAAATGGTCAAAGTCGGCGGTTTTTATCTTGTCCGGCCGCAGCATGATTCTCAGATAATTGATAGCATTGGAGGGGCCATGCCCCAACAACTGCAATATGTCCCTTTTTGAATCGAGTGGGACCTTGGGGACAAAGAAAATGTTTGACTTTGATGTGTTGACCGCTGCCCGTGAGAGTGCACAGTACCGCTTTAAGATTCCCGCGATTTCTTTCGCCGTTCCAGCCGTTGCCGAGCCAAATATGAGTGTGTCGTCTGCGAATAGGAGGTGCAATAATTTTGGGGCAGTTAGGCTGATTTTTATTCCAATGCCCGGGTGGTTGCTTTGTTGGCGAAGTATGTTTTTGATCAAAGTCAATGTGGAGTTTTATATAAATATATATATATCTTTATCATATAATACAATATGCATATCTCAATCACACCATAAATCTCATCTGGACCGTCCGATCAAGCTCCATCAAATACGGGCCGTTGGATTCAAAGCAAGAGATCTACAAATAACCAAATACCTAAATCTGCTACTGTTCATTCTACAAAAAAAACCCGATAACCTGCATTCCCTCTCCCTCCCCTCACGACTCACCCCTGCCGCCGCCGGCGGAGCCGCCGGCGGCCTGCCCGGCGCCCACCGGCGGGTTCGCCGGCATCCGGCGAACCCGCCAGCGGTTGTCCGGCGGAGAGCGGGCAGGGCCACCGCCGGCGGTGGCCCTGCCCGCTCGCCGCCGGACAACCGCGGGCGGGTTCGCCGGATGCCGGCGAACCCGCCGGTGGGCGCCGCGCAGGCCCGGCGGTGGCCCTGCCCGCTCACCGCCGGACAACCGCTGGCGGGTTCGCCGGATGCCGGTGAACCCGCCGGTGGGCGCCGGGCAGGCCGCCGGCGGCGGCGGGGGTGAGCCGTGAGGGGCGCAGGTTTAAAATTTGTTTTTTCCGATTTTTTGATTTTTCTATTTATTTAAATAATTTATATTATTAATAAATAATTAAATAATTATTAAATAATTATTTAAAAATCAGAAAATTAAAATTGAAAATTAATAAATAACTTTAAAATTTTAAAATTGTATGCCGGTCGAGCGGGCGAAGCCCGCCGGGGGGCGGGTGAAGCCCGCTGGAAGTCAAGTGGGCGAAGCCCGCTTGGTTGCGGGCGAAGCCCGCAGCGTCGCATCGAGAACGGGCGGAGCCCGTTCGAAGATGCTAGTATATATATATATATATATATATATATATATATATATATATATATATATATATATATATATATATATATATATATATATATATAATAGTAAACAATGAGTCAGAGCATTGATGGCGGAAGAAAGAGAAAGCCCAAAAGGTAATATGAAACAGAGCATTTAAGAGGCGTGAATGGTGATGTGAAAAGGTGGACATGTGGCTGCCATGTATTGGCACTACACTCCTATAAATATGGTGCTCCTCTCATTTCTAAATGTGTGTTGGAAGCTTTGTAAAGAACAACGAAAGCGTGCCAAGTAGAGCCAGAATATTAAATGTTGCGGTCTCCTTTTGCGAGCAGTAAATAGATAGCTGTGAACAACTTTTGCGGACTGCACCTATTTTTATTCCCTCTTGCGAACTCCCACTGGCCAGTGAGAAAGTTGGCGGACTGCAACTCGATATTGCGGACAACAAACTTTGCGAACAGAGGAAGTGAACAGCTCTGGCGTACTGCTTTTGCGGACTTACTTTGAGAACTGCGGACAGCTCTTGGCGGACAGTTTTCTTTTTGCGGGCAGCAGCTCTGTAGATGCAATTAGAAGTCGTGTAATACCTTTGGGTAGTGTGTTTGTAGTGTTTGAGTTGTAACTTGTGAATCAAGTTTTATATTTTCTTTGTAATCCCTTGTTGTTATAATTAAAGAAGTTATTTGCTCCAATTCTTGTGTCGTTGTGCCCACTGTTAATTGCTTCCAACAGTGGTATCAGAGAAGGTTGCGAACCTTGATAGTAACTCAGAAGTGTTGAAGAGATCGTAACATTGGAGATGGTAAATGCTATGCCGGGTCAAGTTCTCAAGTTGACGAAGACGAACTATGGGAACTGGAGCATCCAGATGAGAGTGCTGCTAGCATCAAAGGAGCTGTGAGAGATAGTTGATGATGGGTATGAAGAGCAGACTACTGAGCAAGAGGCGGCGTTAACTAACGCACAAAGAACGGCACTGAGAGAGACAAGGAAGAGAGACAAGAAGGCTTTTTTCTTACTATACCAAGGGGTTGATGAAACAACTTTTGAGAAGATCTCAGATGCTAGAAGTTCTAAGGAGGCATGAGAAACCTTGCAACACTCCTTGCAAGGAGTTGACAAGGCAAAGAAGGTGAAACTGCAATCTCTCCGTGCAGAGTATGAAGTTATGAAGATGCAAAACTCTGAGAAACTTGGTGACTATGTGACTCGTCTGCGGACGCTTGCAAACGAAATGAAGCGCAACAGAGAGACAATTGATGATGTGAGTTTCATGGAGAAACTTCTGCGATCGATGTCAAAGAAGTTCAACTATATAGTAGTAGCGAAAGAAGAGTCGAAGGATCTCACTCAGATATCTGTTGATGAACTCATAGGCTCTCTGCAAGCCCATGAATACCGCATGATACAAGATGAAGAGTCAGATGGCTTAGAGAAAGCACTTCAGACTCAGCTAAACTTTGGAGAGAGTTCAGGAAGAGGAGGTGGCCAGCGAGGTCGAGGCTACCAAGGCAGAGGCAGAGGAAGAAGAGGAGGAAGACATCAGAACTACCAGAGAGAGACAGAGCACCCTCAAGGTAGAGAGCAAGAAGGAAGAGGAAGAGGTCGTGGAAGAGGTCGAGGCAGAGGCCGAGGTGGAATGACCCAAGTCCAATGTTACAACTGTAATAGGTTTGGGCACATGAGTTATGACTGCAGACTTCCAAGGAGGAATGAGGAAACCAACCACTATGCTGAAACAAGAAATACTGGTGGTGATCCAATGATGTTCTTAACTTACAGAGGAGCTGAAGGTGGTAGAAATGAAGTCAGGTACTTGGACACAGGAGCGAGCAACCATATGTGTGGTGAGAAGTAGTTGTTCACGAACCTTGAACCAAGTGCTGGTGAGGTTAGCTTTGGAGATGCTTCAAAAATCTTGGTAGAAGGCAAAGGGTTGATAGTGGTCACCCTAAATGGTGAGAAGGTGCATCTTAATGAACGCAGCTTGCTCCTCCGAGATTAGCCTCCGCAACAGAGGCTTCATGCGATTGGCGATGATCTTTGCCGCAACTTTATAAATCGTTGAGCAAAGACTGATTAGCCGGTAATGCTCCGGCAAGCTTGGGCTACTACACTTTGGGATAAGGACAACCAAAGTGTCCTTCCATTTTGCCTCCATATTTTCAAAATGAAAATATTCATTTTCTCTTTCTACATATATTATAAATACTGGCCTATTATGTCCAATGGAAATACCTTTTTTCCATCCGGCATACTATATGTAATGATATCCATATAATAGAATTTTATTGAATATATCTTGGATCCACTTTTCATGTGCTAATAGTGGATATACTTCGAGCAAGAAATAGAAAAAGTTGAGTAATTTATGTAAAGAACGTAGAGAAACTGTTAGCAGCATTGAGAAATGTAGATATGTCAGTAAACTGGAAGTATGAATTGAACTGCTAATCCTAAAAGAAACCCAAATGTAATGGGTTTATTTTCTGGTTAACGCCAACTTTGAATAGCTAAAAAACTATGCAGGTAATTCTTTTGCTTATTCAATCTACAATTTTGAATTATAAACATAAAAATAGTTCTTAAATGCTATCTACAATACTTCCATTTATCTATATCGGCAGTCACAATTATTGTTATTTTTATAGGATGGCCCCAAATTTATGGCAGAAGAACCAAAATTGTTTGGCTATCCTTTTCCATATCTTTTTGACGAGGTTTGAAATTTCTTATTAGTATCTTAAAAATAATTTCTATAACAATGCCATTATTGTTCTGATATGCATGCTGAAACTTAGCTTTGGTGTAGTTCCACTCATCTAATAGTTCAATATTTTATCTATAATCAATAGAAAATAAAGTATGACTAGTGAAACGTGCACAGTCCCTCATGCACTGCACGTTGCTGAAACTGCTCTCCAATTGTTGCTCACCACTTGTTTAGTTTGCAGTAAAAAAATAATTTTACATACGGGCACTGAACAACCACTGGGAGTGCTACCGCCGCTACATATTGCACACGTTGGGAGATACTTTGGGTTACGAATGCACAAACCAGAGAAGTGTGTTGATGACGATGAGCTTAGGTGTCGCACAACGAGGACTGTTAGTGGGCAAGAAATAGATTTAGCCTTCCCTGGATCCTGGCCCCACGGGCGACTTAATTTTCTTTGTCGTGAAGGCTAAATCTCTGGTAGAAGCCTAGATACAACATCAGCCCCCCTCCACCGATCTTGCTATTCAGCGGGCACAAAATGAAGTTGTTGGGATCGCGATGATGATGGTCCGGGTTCCCAGTCATCTTCACAGTATCAGGGCTCAAATCCTTTCCTCTTCCGTTACGCCCTCCTTATGTGATGTTTGCTCCATGGTGCTCAACGTCACACTACCATCCGAGGCCCCCACCAGTTTTTCTCCGGCTCTACTCCAGCAGCCCCTCTAACCTACTCCGGCTCCTCCGACTCGAAACTCTTCTACTCGGGGCGGTCGCTTCACGTCTCGAGGATGTGGCTGTGTCAGACGCTCTACCCTCAAGTGTACCTACTGTGGTCGGGATGTCATCTTGAAACCACCTGCTACCACAAGCATGGACTGACTTCTCATCTTACTGCTACACCACCCCCCACAGGCCCTACAAACCAAGATATCAACGACCTTCGCCTACAGCTTCAGCAGCTCGAAGGCATTGTTAATCGCTCCTCTGGTTCGGTTGCTTCTTTCTCTACCGAAGGTATATCCTGTCTCTCTCATAGCTCTCACTGGATTGTCGACTCGGGTGCTACTCACCACATTATCTCCCAGAAGCCACCTCAGTACATGCACTCTGAATATCCCAAGTTCATCACTGTGGCAAATGGCGACACAACTTCGGTGTCTGGAGCTGCTGACATGCGCCTCACTCCTACTCTCTCATTATCCTCGGTCCTTCATGTTCCGAGATCCCCCTTCAATCTACTCTCTGTTAGTAGGCTTACGCAGGACCTTGATTGTTACCTAATCATCTCTCCTTCCTCTTTTGTTGTGTAGGATCGTCGAACGCGGACTATCATTGGTAAAGGACGGCTGTCAAATGGCTTTATGTAATAACCCCATCCGTTCATATAATATATACTAGAATGTCCGGCCGGGGCCCCACAACATATACCACAAAACAGACGATGAAGCTACATAGTGATACCAGAGTATGCGCAGCGCACCTAACACATTGCATTCTAGCGGAAGCCTATACACTTGAACTCCTCTCTTGAATGTCCAACATATAAAACTCCACATTTTATAGATGATAGGAATGTCTTACAACATGTAACAGCGTTGGCCTTATGACCTTACATGGCTTTCAAACAGTGGCCCAAACATTGGCACGTAGGTCGGCCACATCAAAGAAAACATAACATGTACATTCACAATAGCCTTCGAGGGCTAGGAGCGGCAGCAACAAAAGCAGTAGGGACTTCAAACCTTATGCGTCCCGCTCGGTTCTCCAGCACCTGCACCGGGACATTTCACCCAAGGGTGGCAAACAGAGGCAACGGTCAGCATTCAGCTTACTAAATTATAACGACCCTACCCCTTTTCTCGGGGCAGTAGTAATCTTCCCTGCAGGCATATCATATCACAAGCATGACAATAAATCTCATATAATGTGCTTTCACGCACACATGTCATCACAACCGTCAGCCACCCGGCCCAACGGTCCGTGCACTCAGGGCACATTCTTGGTGTACTGACAAATCAGTTGCCCACCACCGTATCAGGGTCACAGCCCAACGGCAACTCACTTGAGCATTTACTCCATGACGTGCAGCCAGAGTTTTATAGCCTTAGTGAACCGGGATGGGCCCGTAGCCCCCCATTGTATCACGACGCGTAGGCCTACGACTCTTGCTATGCGCTCCAAAAGACCGCACCTTCTGATCTCACGTCGGACGAACATAACGCAGGTCGGATCCTCCACCCCCCGTTGCTCAAATCGCCTTGCATCACCGAGTACGGCGTACTCGCGGCTAAATAAAGGCGCGGGTAGGTCTCACCGATCCTGTTCTGGCATTCAAGCCTGGGTATTTCTATTACACTCATTCATCTCACAACATTAGCGGGTCTTTCCTGGGCACACCAGTACTTCCTGCTACTCTCTTCGCAGGTGGACGCCGCAAGTATTACAAATGTCAGGGGTCTTTCCTGGCTATCATGCAAATACTTCCTGTTACTCGCTTCTCAGGTACCACCTATGACATCAATCATCACAAAGGGTCTTTCCTGGTCACACCAGTACTTCCTGTTACTCATTCACAGGTACGACCCAATAACACAAGCAACACAATCATTATACGGGTATTTTCCTGGACTACCACTCCAGTATTTCCTGCTACTTTCTTTCACAGGTCCAACCCGTCGACTCCTAAACTACACGTTTATCACGGAGTCTTCTCCGGTTCGTATGCAACATCACCAATCCAGACCAACCTGTCCAGATGAGCTTCACACAACATGCCTATTTCGTACTCCATTTTCGGATCTATATACCAACAAAGGGGATTCCATGAATCAACCCAAAGACTCCCAAAATCAGCCACCTTTTGGTGGGGGAATCATAAACATATGCAAAAAGGAAGCCTTCACATGACTAGGAAGAAAAGTCGTTACCCTTGAAGACCTCTTTGGTACCATGAGCTATAAGCTGGTTCGAACGACTCACAAGAGCTTTTCCTCCGCAACGTCGGCCTCAGATCTCTCGTCGGTAAATCGCAGCAGCACCGGTGACCAGCCCCTTTCCTCCTCCTCCTTCTTCCTCTCCCTTTCTCTCACTAGAAATGAAGAAAGAGAAGACCAAATGAGAAATGAGATTTCTCTTCTCATTCACGGCCTTAAGGAAACAGGGAGGCAGCTCAGCCATTGGACCCCAGCTGAAAGAACGGACGACCACGATTTTGCTACAAAAGTACAACTTTTGCCTGACACGGCCTGTGACACGCCCGTGTCCCAGGCCGTGTGCCTCAAGCGGTGCTCAACCGACTTATCCAATCCAGTGACACGCCCATGTGACACGCCCGTGTCATGGGCCGTGTCACCCGACACGCCTTCAGACACGCCCGTGTCTGTGGCCGTGTTCGTCAGGCTGAAAAAATTCCCAAAATCACCCGAGACTCACACGGCCTGTGACACGCCCGTATCCCAGGCCGTATGCCCAGACACGGCACTAGACACACCCCAACTCCAATTCGTCAGGCTGAGTTCGTCGACCGCGCTAACACGCCCTGTGACACGCCCGTGTCATAGGTCTGCGCTCGACGATCTGCGTTCGACGATCAGGCAGCGATCGTCGAGCTTGCCAGCGATCGTCGATCTCACCAGCGATCATCAAACAGCGCGTTCGACGATTTGCCAGTGCTCGTCGAGTTGGCCAGCGCTCGACGATTTCCGTTCGACGATTTTCGCGTTCGACGATTCCGCATTCGACGATTTTGACAGCCCGCGAAGCCTTTGTTAAATCGTCGACCTAACGCCGGGACACGCCCTGGGACACGCCCGTGTCCCAGGCCGTGTCGCCCAAAATTTTGCCTGCTGAAAATTGGGCTGTTAAACTTTATCTCTTGGATGTCTCCCTTACTATCCTCTCTGCAGTCCACTCCGTCAATTGACAACGTCATCTTGGCCATGCTCCCCTCCCGATTCTCAAGAAGGCTGTTCCGGATGTCTCCCTGCATGAGTTTTTTTGTGAATCATGTATTTTTGGCAAACAATATCGTGTTTCTTTTTCGCCTACTTGTACTCGAAGTTCTTTTTCGTCTTCTATAGTACATTCTGATATATGAGGCTCCTATAAAGTCCACAATGTTTTTGATTATCAGTACTTTGTTATCTTTATTGATGATTATTCGCGTCTTACATGACTGTATCTACTTCGTGATCGTATTGAACTAACATTTGTTTTCCGCACTTTTATTACTGAGACGCTCACGCAATTCTTTGTTACCTTAAAAATAATCCGCACTGATAGTGCTCGGGAATATACTAGTTGTAGGAAACGTGGATGGGCACCCACACTACCTCAACTCCACAAAATATAACCTGCGAGACCACCCTCTCAAGCGGCCTACCCGCGCGGTTTGTTGCTCGGCGAGACCGCCAAAGTTGCGCGGTTAGCCTCCCAACGCGCAGCCCTCTCGCATGGCGAGCTCCACCCTCCTGCCGGCAAGCTCAATCCCTCTCTAACGCCGAGACCGCCCGACGAGATGGCTCCTTGCTGCAAGATATGCAACCACCCGCGAGCGCACCACTACCGCGAGCTCGCACCGGCGAGATCAACTCCCAAACCGTGAGATCCCCCTTGCGAGAACTCAAACCGCCCGACCACCACCTCTGGCCGCTCGGCTAGAAAAAACACACCCCTGCTAGCGCTGCAGCGCTCCTCCTTTCTCAAACCGAAAAACTGTGAATGTGAAGGGGAAAAACTTCTATTCAGCAACTCCAAAAGTAATACATACATGCCTATTTATAGGCAAGAACAACCAACCAGAAAACGCCAAGTGGCACTACATTAAATGCCACACCTAACTACTAACTCCTAACATTAAAATTACAACAACATATAATAATAACTTAAAAAAACAAATTCTGACTAGTTTGCAGCACATGCCGAGTTTGCCCTTCAACTTCAAGAACGTCACCACCTTCAATGCTTTGGTGAAGATATCTGCAACCTGCTCTCCGGTAGGACAATACACCACTTCAACGGTCTTCAGCTCCACCTGCTCATGAAGGAATTGGTACCTCGTCTCGATATGTTTGCTACGTTCGTGTAGCACTGGGTTCTTTGCGAGCTGGATGACCAACATGTTGCCCATAAACATGGTCATAGGCCCATCCACTCCATGATACAACTCATGCAGGAGGTTCCTTAGCCAAATAGCCTGACAGGTACAAGCCGCCGCCGCGATGTACTCTGCTTCACAAGATGATAAAGTAATCGTTGCCTGCTTCTTCGAACTCCATGAGAACACCCCTATTCCCATATTGAAAGCGTACCCGGAAGTGCTCTTCCGGTCATTCACATCTCCACCATAATCACTATCTGAGTACCCCACCAGTTTTAGCTCCTTGCCTGTAGAGTACTTCAGTCCATGACCCCTTGTCTCGTTTACATATCTCAGGATCCTCTTCACAGCTGTGAAGTGATCCTCCTTTGGTTCCTCCATATGCCTGCTTATCACCCCGACTGCATACATGATGTCAGGTCGGGTGAAGGTCAAGCAGCATAGATTCCCCACCAAGCTTTTGAATAAAGTGGAGCCTACCGCTCCTCCCTTCGACTCCTTGATCAACTTCAGTCTTGGGTCGGCAGGAGTAGATATAGGCTTACTGTTATCCATCCTGAGCTTCTTTAGGATCTCTTCCGCATACTTCTTCTATGAGATGAAGATCCCGTCTTAACTCTACTTCACCTCCACGCCCAAGAAGTAGTTGAGCTCTCCCAGGTCCGTCATCTCGAACTCCTTCTTCATCATTCTCTTGAATTCCTCGCACATCGAAAGGTTGTTGCCTGTGAAGATCATATCATCTACGTATAGACATACGATCATCATATCGCCATTCTTTTCAACCTTCGTGTAGAGGGCATATTCATGAGGGTTCTTCCTGTAGCCATGCTTTTGCAGGTAAGCATCTATTCTCCCATTCTAGGCTCGAGCTCCTTACTTCAGCCCATACAAAGCCTTATCCAGCTTGCATACTTTCCTATCCTGCCCCTTCACCACATAACCTGGAGGACGCTCGATGTACACATCCTCCTCCAGGTAGCCATTCAGGTAGGCGGATACCACATCCATCTGCATGATCTTCCATCCATGATGAGCAACCAGAGCAATGATCAATCGGATGGTGTCTATCCGCGCCACTGGGGCGAAGACTTCATCATACTCCACTCCTTGGACTTGTCGGTAGCCCTTCACGACTAGCCGCGCCTTATGCTTCTCCACGCCACCATCTTTGTTCTTTTTCACCTTATAGACCCACTTCAACCCGAGGGGTTTGTGCCCAGCAGGTGGATCCACCAAACTCCAGGTGTCATTCTTCTTTATGGATGCTATCTCCACATCCATAGCATTCCTCCAAGCTTTTTCTTTTGCAGCTTCCTCATAAGAGTATGGCTCAACATCTGCTAAGAGACAATATAAAGAAAAATTGTTAACAGTTGGTGCCGTCTCCCCATAGATCTCCTCCAACCTCCTCATCCTAGGTTGAGGACGATTGTCTTTGCTTCCGCTGGTGCTAGCTCCACCATATCTGCCTCCACTAGTACTTGCTCCACTTGAGTAGGGGTTGAGAGCTCCCCCTGACTCTCCGCCAGGTGGTGATGATGGCTCAGCTCCACCCATCTCAGCTTCGGCTTCCTGACCACCCTCCTCTTCATCATCATCAAAAAACATCCCCTTGATGCCCCTCACCGCTTTATCCCAGCTCCAGCTGCTATCTTCCTCAAACACTACATCCCTTGAGATGATAGCTCTCTCCGTCACCGGGTTATACAGCTTGTAAGCCTTGGTCATCGGAGTGTAGCCTACAAAGATGCACTTCTCGCTTCTGTCATCCAGCTTCTTCCTCCTCTGGTCCGGGACGTGAGCATAAGACACACACCAAATACCCTTAGGTGCTTCACACTTGGCTTCCACCCACTCCAGGCTTCAAACGGAGTCATAAACTTCACATTCTTTATTGGGCATCAGTTTAGTAAGTAAACAGCCACCTGTACTGCCTCCGACCAATACTTCTTTGGAAACCCTTTGCCCTTCACCATGCTCCTTGCCATGTTCATTATGGTCAAGTTCTTCCTCTCTGCCACTCCGTTCTGCTGAGGTGAGTACGCTGTCGTCAGCTAGTAAGAGATCCCGTACTCCTTACAGAAGTCATCAAACAACCTAGAGGTGTACTCCCCACCCCCATCTGTCCTCAACACCTTCAGTGGTTGCCCACTCTCCTTCTCTACAATCGCCTTGAACTCCTTGAACTTGTCAAGAGCCTCAGCCTTCTCTTTCAGGAAATTCACCCAACACTTCTGACTGAAGTCATCAGTGAAGGTGATATAATATTTGCTCCCACCTACCGAGGTATTCTCAAATAGACCAGCTATGTCCGAGTGAACTAGTTCTAGTTGCCTCTTTGCTCTTTGGGACTTGCCAGCCTCAAACGTCTGCCTCTTTTACTTTCCCTTGGTACATGCCTCATAGACCTTCAATTCTGTGGAGGCGAGATCATAGGCAGTCCTTCTACCATCTTGGAATGAGATAGTAGTTTCAGGCATGTGAACCCCAGATGGCCCATCCAGTGGTGCCACAGCCATGCTTCCTCGTCTTCCTTTGTCCTTGCGAGACACACCGTCTCCTTGACATCCATCCTCAGTGTGAAGAGATGATTCGTTGTCATCTTCACTCGCACTACTTCCCTTCCTTCATGGTCCTTAATGGCCAAGGACCCATCCTTCATCTGAACGCAGTAACCCTTCTTGACCAACAACCCAAGGCTTAAGATGTTACTCTTCAAGCCCAGCACATAGAAAACGTCATTAAGGTGCACCTCCTTCCCATTCAAGGTGACCACTATGACTCCTCTTCCTTCCACTGATATCTTCGAGGCGTCTCCAAAACTGACCTCACCACCATTTGGCTCTAGCCTGGTGAAGAGTTCCTTCTCTCCACACATGTGGTTACTAGCTCCTGTATCCAGGTACCACACTTCATTCCTCCCACCTTCAGCACCCCTGTAGGTTAGGAACATCATCGGGTCACCACCCGTGTTTCTTGCTTCAACATAATGGTTGGCTTCTTCTCCCTTCCTTGGAGCCCAACAATCATAGCTCATATGCCCAAACTTGTTACAACAGTAACATTGTATTTGGGACATATCGCCTCTACCTCTTCCTTGACCTCTTCCTTGGCCTCTACCTTGGCCTCTTTCTCTTCCTCCTGCGTCTTGCCTCCAACCTTGAGGTTGCTCTGCCTCTCTCTGGTTGTACTGGTTCCTTCCTTGATCTCTACCTCCTCTTCTTCCTCTACCTCTTCCTTGGTAGCCTCGGCCATGCTGGCCTCCTCCTCTTCCTGAGCTCTCTCCAAAATTTAACTGAGTCTGGAGTGCTTTACCCAAACCACTCGACTCCTCCTCGTCTCGCAACATGCGGTACTCGTGGGCTTGTAGCGAGCCAACAAGTTCATTTATCGCCATCATGGTGAGATCTTTCGACTCCTCAATCGCCACTACCACATGCCGGAACTTCTTAGACATAGATCACAAGAGATTCTCCATGAAGCTTACATCATCTGTCACCTCTCCATTCCTCTTCATCTCATTTGTGAGCGTCCGCAGACGAGTCACATAGTCACCAATCTTCTCTGCACTCTACATCTTCGTTACTTCATATTGAGCTCGAAGGGATTGCAGCTTCACCTTATTTGCCTTATCAACTCCCTGCATGGAGCGTTGCAAAATTTCCCATGCCTCCTTTGATGTCTCCGCATCTGAGATCTTCTCGAAGGTCGCCTCATCCACACCTTGATATAATAGGAACAATGCCTTCTTATCTCTTTTCCTCGACTCTCTTAACGCCGCCTTCTATGCGTTAGTCAATGCCGCCTCTGCTTCAGTAGTAAGCACCTCAACACCTTCTTCTACTATCTTCCACAACTCCTTTGAGGCGAGTAGCACTCACATCTGAATGCTCTAGTTCCCGTAGTTGGTTTTTGTCAACTTGTGGACTTGCCCCGGCATGACGCTTCCAATCTCCATTTCTCCTTGTCACTTGACCTTCCGAGCAAACTTCCAGGGGGTCGGAACCTGGCTCTGATACCACTTGTAGGAAACGTGGATGGGCACCCGCACTACCTCAACTCCACAAAATGCAACCTACGAGACCACCCACTCAAGCCGCCTACCCGCGCAGTTTGTAGCTCGGCGAGACTGCCAAAGTTGCGCGGTTAGCCTCCCGACACGCAGCCCTCTCGCACGACGAGCTCCACCCTCATGCTGGCGAGCTCAATCCCTCTCTAACGCCGAGACCGCTCGGCGAGATGGCTCCTTGCTGCGGGCTATGCAACCACCCGCGAGCGCACCACTACCGCAAGCTCGCGCCGGCGAGATCAACTCCCAAACCGCGAGATCCCCCTTGCTAGAACTCAAACCGCCCGACCACCACCTCTGGCCGCTCGGCTAGAAAAAACACACCCCTGCTAGCGCTGCAGCGCTCCTCCTTTCTCAAACCGAAAAACTGTGAATGTAGAGGGGAAAAACTTCTATTCAGCAACTCCAAAAGTAATACATACATGCCTATTTATAGGCAAGAGCAACCAACCAGAAAACGCCAAGTGACACTACATTAAATGCCACACCTAACTACTAACTCCTAATATTAAAATTACAACAATATATAATAATAACTTAAAACAAATTCTGACTAGTTGACCCAATCAACATAATCAAACTCCAACACTAGTCGCCCCTTCTGAAATCTATGCAACGAGTTTGGGAATATTCATTAGACATCCCATGCTTATACCCCCCTAGTAGAACAGTGAGGTCGAGCGGAAAAATCAACATCTTCTTGATGTCATTCGGTCCCTCATGCTTCAAATGCAGGTACCTACGAAATATTGGAACCTGCCATCTCTACTGCTTGTCATCTCATCAATCGCATGCCCTCCTCCGTGCTTGACTTCGCCTCTCCGTTTGGCCTCCTTTTTCCTACCAAGTCTCCATTCTCTCTCACGCCCCATGTCTTTGGTTGTACCTGCTATGTCCACTCTCTTGGCCCGCCGAACGACAAACTTGCCCCTTGGGCCACGAAATGTATGTTTGTTGGCTACTCCCGCACTCAGAAAGGATATGTTTGCTACTCTCCTGAAAATGAAAAATGGTGTTTGTCTCTGCTAATGTCAACTTTCTTGAAGATCAACCCTTCTACCCCACCTCTTCCGTACCGCCTCCAACTTCCACTATTGCACGTCTGGCTGTTCCCGTCACAACGTTGCCCCACACCTCACCTCCTCCTACTCCACTCCCAGTGCCAGCATTCCCTCAACCCCCTCCTCATCCTCTTCTCCGTGTCTATACCAGTCGCTCATCCCGGATAAATGCCCACCAACAACTCCCTTCTAATAATGCTATCCTGCAGATTGATGATAAAACAACATCATCTACGACTCATCTAATGGTGAATTATGTCTCATTGCATTGTCTTTCTCCGCCTCTTCTCCAATTTGCCCTCTCTCTCCACTATCTCCATTCCTAACTCCTTGCAGGAAGCTCTCCAACACCCGGGGTGGCATGCAGCCATGGACGAAGAAATGAAAGCTCTAAGTGCTAACCAGACTTGGAACCTTATTCCTCTACCTCCCGGCCAGTCTTGTGTTAGCTGCAAATGGGTCTTTGTTATCAAGCATGCTCTGGATGACACTGTTGACCGTCTCATAGCCTGTCTTGTGGTCAGGCGCTTCACCCAGCAACATGACATTGATTACAATGAAACGTTCTCTCTGGTCGCCAAGCTGAACACTGTTCGAGTCTTGATATCCCTTACTGTGCATCGATAGTGACTTCTACATCAGCTAGACACCAAAAAATGCCTTTCTCAATGGCAATCTCCAAGAGACTGTGTATATACACCAACCGCCCGAGTTTGAGACCACGGAGGAGTGTCGTGTATGCCATCTGCAGAAGTCTTTATATGGTCTCAAACAGTCCTATCGCAGTTGGTTTGACAAATTCAGCAAAGTAGTTCGGGAGGTGGGTTTCACACGTTGCTCTGCTGATTTCTCTCTTTACACGTCATCAATCAACATGCACTGTGATTCTTCTGGTATATGTTGATGATATCCTAATAACTGGCGACGACATTTCCGAGATCCAAAATATCAAGAAACATTTAAACTCAGCATTTCTAACAAAAGACCTGGGCAATCTTCGATACTTCCTAGGGCTCGAGGTTGCATGGAGACCTTATGGTCTTGTTCTGTCCTAATGGAAGTACTGTATTGATCTTCTGCAGGATGCAGGCTACTCAGGATGCAAACCTGCTGTAACAGTCCAAATTTCGGAAACATGAATTTTTGGGTGACACGGCCTGGGACACGGGCGTGTCCCAGGGCGTGTCAGCTGACACGGCCTGCGACACGGGCGTGTCGCAGGGCGTGTAGAGGTGTGTCGACGATCGGGCTTTGTATCGACGATTTTTCACTCGACGATGTGTTGAGAGGGGGCACACGGCCCAGGACACGGGCGTGTCCAAGGCCGTGTCGTATGCTCGACGACTGTTACTCGACGATCGTCGAGTGTCGAGACGTGAGTGTCGAGTATCGAGATGTTGAACACGGCCTGTGATACGGGCGTGTCACAGGGCGTGTCAAATCGGGTCGACGAACTCAGCCCGCCGAAGGATTTCGACAGGGCGTGTCTTTGTGCCGTGTTTGGGCACACGGCCTGGGACACGGGCGTGTCACAGGCCGTGTGAAGTCTCGGGATGATTTGGGATTTTTTTCGCCCAGGCACACGGCCACATACACGGGCGTGTTCGAAAGCGTGCTGATGACACGGCCCATGACACGGGCGTGTCCCATGGGCGTGTCACTGGTTTGGATAAGTCGGTTGACCACCGCTTGAGGCACACGGCCTGGCACACGACCGTGTCCGAGGCCGTGTTGGGTCAAAATCTGTGTTTTTGGCAAAATCGTGGCCGTCCATTCCTTCAGCTGGGATCCAAGGGCTGAAGCCTCTTCCTCTTTTTCCTAAAGGCCGAAAACTGAGAAGTGCTTCTCATTTGTTTTGGCCTTAAGCTTTCTTCAAGATAAGAGAAAGAGAGAGAGAAAGGAGGAGGAAGAAGGAAAGGGGGCTGCTGTTGGTGGTGTTGCTGGTTACCGACGAGAAATCCGAAGCCAGCGTTGCGGAGGAAACGCTCTTGCGAGTCTTGCAAGCAAGATTTGTGGTCATGGCACCGAAGCGGTCGTCAAGGGTAACAACTCTTCTTCCTAGCCATGTGAAGGCTTCTTTTTGGCATAGCTTTGTGATTTCCCCCACCAAGAGGTGGCTGATTTTGGAAATCCTTGGGTGGATGCTTGAAATCCCCTTTGTTAGCATATAGATCCGGAAATGGAGTACGGAATAGGCATGCTGTGTGAAGCCCATCTGGACAGGTTGGTCTGGATTGGTGATGTTGCATACGAACCGGAAAAGACTCCGTGATAACGTGTAGGTTAAGGAGTCTACGGGTTATGCCTGCGAAAAGGAGTAGCAAGAAGTACTGGGGTGGTAGCCCAGGAAAAATAGCCATGTGATGTGTTTGGGTCTAACCTGTGGATGTGGCACAGGAAGTACTGGTGTGACCAGGAAATGCCCTTTGTGATGCTTGATGTCGTAGGGTGTCCACCTGTGAAGCGAGTAACAGGAAGTACTGGCATGATAGCCAGGAAAGACCCCTGACATTTGTGCTTGTGCGGTGTCCACCTGTGAAGAGAGTCACAGGAAGTACTGGGAGGCCCAGGAAAGACCCGCTGTTGTGCTAAGGAAATGGGTATCAAGATATGCCCAGGCTTGAATACCAGGAACAGGATTGGTGAGACCAACCCGCGCCTTTGATATAGCCATGAGTACGCTGTACTCGGAGAAGGCAAGGCGATTTGAGCAACGGGGGGTGGAGGATCCGACCTGCGCTATGTCCGTCCGACGTGAGACCAAAATGTGCGGTATGTTGGAGCGCATAGCAAGAGTCTTCGGCCTGCGCGCCATGACACAATGGGGGGCTACGGGCCATCCCGGTGGAGGAAGACTAACTCCGGCTGCACGCCATGGAGTAAATGCTCAAGAGATTTACCGTTGGGTTGTGACCCGCAGACAGTGGTGGGCAAGAGCTTTGCCAGAACACCAAGAATGTGCCCTGAGTGCACGGACTGTTGGGCCGGGTGGCGAACGGTTGTGATGGCTTGTGTGCGTGAAAGCACATTTTGATGATATATATATTGCCATCCTTGTGATTTGCTATGCTTGCAGGGAAGTACCGCTGCCCCGAGAGAAGGGGTAGGGTCGTTATAATTTGGTCAGCTGAATGCTGACCGTTGCTTTTGTTTGCCACCGTTGGGTGGATTGTCCCTGTACAGGTGCTGGAGAGCCGGGCGGGACTCATAGAGGTTGATGTTCCTGCTGCTGTTGCTGCTGCAGCTAGCCCTCGAAGGCTATCTATGTTCTGTTGTGTGTTTTCTTTTCGTGTGGCCGGCCTGCGCGCCAATTGTTTTAGGCCACTGTGTGAGAGCCATGTAAGGACATAAGGCCAACTCTTTTGACGTGTTGTAAGACATTCCTATATTGTATAAAATGTGGAGTTTTATGTTTGGACATTCATGAGGAGTTCAAGTTGTAGTCTAGGCTTCCGCTAGAATGAATTGTGATAGGTGCGATGCGCTACTCTGGTATCATCCTGTACCTTCACCGCCTGTTTTGTGATATATACTGTGGGGCCCCGGCCGGACCTTCTAGAATATACCATATGAACGGATGGGGTTGTTACATTTTTGGTATCGGTTGTCTTGGTCTTTCCCTCTCGAAGTTGTGGCCGACTTCTTTTGTGGGGTGGCGAGCACGTGTTTGTGCAAACCAAAGTCTACGAATGAACTCCGGAATGTCCATGATAGGAATGCATATTTGTGTGTTTGAGGAACCTGCATGTTCTTATTTTGTGTTGTTTGCTTGGGTATGACCGCTAATGTGTGTGTCTTGTCCACCTTAGGTGACACGAAGTGGAGCTGGGCCGTCTGCGTCCCAGCATTCTGATGAAAGTACGGCACCAGCCGCGGTGCCTACTCCTCCACCGTCTGCGGAACATGTGCGTTTAGTTGCGGAGGCCTTATTTACCATGATCCAAGGCCAGCCCCTAGGCAGGAGCAAGCGGCTGTGAGGCCAGAACAGGTGGCGGCGAGGCCTGAACCTGTCGTGGATTTGGCTCCTCGAGCGGCTGAGAAGCAACTAACGCGGTTTATGAGTTTCCATCCGCCTACGTTCTCGGGAGTGGGAACGCCGACGCAGGCTGAGGATTGGCTATCGCGCGTCAAGCGAGTGATGACGGCGATAGGAACGGCGGAGCATCAGAAAGTTACGTTAGTTACCTTCTTGCTTGAAGGAGAAGCTCGATTGTGGTGGGATGAGATGGAGTTGCATCATTTGGCGGGTCGTCCGTTAACCCAAGTCTCAATGGAAGAATTCTCCCGGCTCTTCCTCGCGAAGCACCTTCCTGCGGCTCAGCGGATAGCCATGGAAAATGAGTTCCAAAGGTTAACCCAAGGTGATGGCAGTGTTGACGCCTATTTGCATGAATTTACTCGCTTAGGGCGGTATGCGGGTTCTATCTTTGCTGATGAGCAGCGGAAGACTAATCGGTTCTATGAAGGACCGAGGGACGAGCTGAGGTTCCTTGTGTCAAGTTCTGTGAATCAAGGTTTCCAAGCGTTGGTTGACACCGCGACCGCGTTGGAAAAGGATATGAAAAGGGTGCAAGGGAAGAGAGCTTTGGCTGTGTCGCAACAGGAGTGGAAGGCGCCCCGATCGGGGAAACCATTCTATAAAAAGAGATGGGGCAAGAAGTCCAAGCCTAGTGGACAAGCTCCTTCATCCGTTGCAACGGGAGCAACGTCAGGGGCTACCTCCAAGCCAGATACTCGGGTCTGCTTCAATTGTGGCCGCATGGGGCATATTGCGCGAGATTGTCGGATGCCGCCAAAGAGTGAAAAGAAGGCAGGAGCATCTTATGCGGAAAAAGGAAAGGCGGTGGTGGATTCCTCTGCCTCACAGGCGCAACCCCGGGTCTACAATCTTGGCCTGCAAGAGGCCATCAAGCAGAGTGACGTGGTCACAGGTATGCATTTAGTTTTGCATATGCTTTTGGTTGTATGCTTTGCTTAGGACCCCTATGTTTGTGGTTTGTATGTGTGACATGTTTGTCATAGGCTTTGTTATGATTCGGGACACGCTGGCGCGAGCACTGTTTGATACAGGTGCATCGCATTCTTTTCTGTCTCGTGAGTTTATGACGCGGCTTGGGATACCCAGTCGTGCAAAGACAGATAACGTCAGAGTGGTGTTGCCGAATGGCTGTTGGATGCTTGCGGATCAAGCTTGCGATGTGGCAGTTCAATTAGGAAGTCGGGATTTTTGTTTAACTGCATTTATTTTGCCAATATCGGAATTCGACGTGATTTTTGGGATGGATTGGCTTGCGGAGCAACATGCTATGATTGATTGCCAGTCCAAAGAAATCACGTTGGGCCAGAATACCGAACATGAGACAAAGTTCGCGGGTATGCGAGGAGTGGGCGGGACATTGATGTCTGCACTCCAGGTAGTCAAGGCTGTTCGGAAGGGTGCGGAGTGTTACTTTGCACTAATTCAGGCTGTTGAGCCTAAGGCCAGTTTGTGCGAGGTTCCGATTGTGGCAGAATTTACAGATGTATTTCCCACGGATCTCCCTGAGCTACCACCCCAGCGGGAGATTGACTTCACGATCGAGTTGGTGCCAGGTGCGAAACCTGTGGCCTGCTCGCCATATCGCGTTGCGCCAAAAGAGATGGCTGAATTGAAGGTTCAACTCCAAGAAATGTTGGAGCAAGGTTATATACGTCCAAGTATGTCACCTTGGAGCGCGCCTGTGCTTTTTGTAAAGAAGAAAGACGGTGGGTTGCGGTTGTGTATCGATTACCGTGAACTGAATAAGCTGACCGAGAAGAATAAGTATCCGATACCCCGGATTGATGAGTTGTTCGATCAGCTGGTGGGATCGACCGTCTATTCGAAGTTGGACCTGAAGTCTGGTTACTACCAGTTAAGAATTCGGGAAGGTGACATTCCCAAAACCGCATTTAGAACGCGTTATGGGCACTATGAGTTCACAGTCATGCCATTTGGACTGTGCAGTGCGCCCTCGGTGTTTATGGATTTGATGCACCGTATTTTTCGCGAGTACCTGGATCTGTTTGTGATAGTGTTCATTGATGACATCTTGGTGTACTCGAAGTCCAAAGCTGAACATGAAATTCACTTGCGGTTAGTGTTGAACACGTTGAGGCAAAATAAGCTCTATGCCAAGTTCTCGAAGTGCGAGTTTTGACTATCGTCAGTGGCATTTTTAGGCCATGTGGTGAGTGGAGCGGGCATTGCAGTGGATCCAGCGAAGATAAGGGCCATACAAGAGTGGCCAATGTTGTCTTCCGTGGCCGAGGTCAGGAGTTTCCTTGGACTTGCGGGCTACTGTAGAAGATTTGTGAAAAACTTTTCGCGGATCGCTTTGCCGCTAACCACATTGACGCGAAAAGATCAGAAGTTCGTTTGGACGCCAGAGTGCGCACGAGCTTTTGAAGAGCTGAAGGTTCGGTTAACCACGATGCCAGTGTTGTCTTCGCCACGTGGAACCGATGGATTTGTGATTTTTAGTGATGCCTCAGGGAGCGGCTTAGGCTACGTTCTTCTGCAGAGCGGAAAGGTTATTGCTTATGGCTCACGCCAGCTGAAGGTGCACGAGCGAAATTATCCCGTCCATGATTTGGAACTCGCGGCGGTGATTTTTGCACTCAAGTTGTGGCGACACTACCTTTATGGAGTGAAGGTGGAGATCTATACCGATCATAAGAGCCTAAAGTATCTTTTGGAGCAGAAAGACTTGAACATGCGACAACGAAGGTGGTTGGAGTTCCTTGGGGACTACACTTTCGAGATTCATTATACGCCCGGGAAGGGGAATGTTGTCGCGGATGCCTTGAGTCGACGGATTCCGGCTAGAGCGAATTGGTTACAAAGACATGATAAACGTCTTATCCAGGAGTTGGAGGCGTTAGAGATCTATTGTGTTGACAAGAATTCCACTGCCATTGCATGTTTGAACTGGGTCGAGGTGCAATGTGACCTTGCGGACCGAGTTCGACGGGCAACGGAGTTGGATGACGATCTCTTACGCTATGCGAATGAAGGGCCAGAGGGCAAATTCACCTGGATTGACGGTCTTTTGCGAAAAGAGGGCCGTTTGTGCATCCCGAATGTGGGGAAAGTGAGGGAAGAACTCATGTATGAAGCGCATTATACAAAGTATTCCATTCACCCCGAGAGCACAAAGATGTTCAACGATATGAAGAAGCTATTCTGGTGGCCAGGGCTCAAGAAAGATGTTGCCCTTTATGTAGCCAAATGTCAAACATGTGCGTTGGTGAAGGCGGAATGCCAAAAACCGGGCGGTTATTTGAAGTCACTGCCAATCCCAGAGTGGAAATTTGATGATATTTCCATGGATTTTGTGCACGGGTTGCCAAGATCGCAGCGAGGAAATGATTCCATTTGGGTGATTGTTGACCGGCTAACTAAAGTGGCACATTTTATCCCGAACAGGCGGGATGATTCAGTTGAAAGTTTGGCCAAGTTATATGTTGACCAGATTGTACGGCTTCACGGTGTTCCTCGAAGCATCGTAAGTGATCGAGATGGGCGATTCACGTCAAATGATTGGAGGCTAGTTCACCGACTGTTGGGCACGAAGTTGACTTTCAGTACGGCCTTTCATCCCCAAACGGATGGCCAAACTGAACGTACCAACAGAACAATGGAGGACATGCTCCGAATGTGCGCCCTTGACTTCGGGAAAAGATGGGAAGATCATCTCTATATGCTAGAGTTTGCATATAATAACAGCTACCAGGCGAGCATTGGGATGGCACCATATGAAGCTCTATATGGAAGGAAGTGTCGTACTCCCTTGGCTTGGATAGAAGCGGGCGAAGCTCGGGTTGTGAAACCAAATGAGGTTGAGGAAGCAAACTCAACCATACGGACGATTCGAGAGCGATTGCTTATTGCTCAAGATCGACAAGCGAAGTACTACAATGCCAAGCACCGGAACGTGGAATTTGCGGTTGGCGATTGGGTCTACTTGAAGATCAAGCCATTCAAAGGTGTCTCCAGGATTCGACGATTGAAAAAGTTGAGTCCAAGATATTTGGGTCCTTTTGAAGTGGTTGAGCGAGTTGGCGAAGCGGCTTATCGGCTAGCTCTGTCGGCGGACTTGGGTGGGTTACATGATGTCTTTCACATCTCGGTGCTTCGGAAGGCCGTGAAAGATCCAGCTCAAGTGATCGCGAATGATCGTGCGCCAGTGGAGTATGGGCTAACAACGAGAGTTAGACCCATTCAGATCGAAGATCGAGCCGAGAAACAATTGCGGAACAAGACGGTCGGCATGGTGAAAGTCCGGTGGGACAATTGTGGCCGTGAAGAACTGTCATGGGAGCGAGAACAAACCATGCGCGAAGAGTTCCCTGAGCTGTTTGTGTAATATAGAAAGAGGATGTTGTAACATAATATTTTGTATGTTGTAACATATTTCTTGCTGTTTCCTGTTGCCTTCCTGTGTCTGAATTTCGAGGACGAAATTTCCTGTAGGAGGGGAGGATTGTAACAGTCCAAATTTCGGAAACAGGAATTTTTGGGTGACACGGCCTGGGACACGGGCGTGTCCCAGGGCGTGTCAGCTGACACGGCCTGCGACACGGGCATGTCGCAGGGCGTGTAGAGGTGTGTCGACGATCGGGCTTTGTCTCGACGATTTTTTGCTCGACGATGTGTCGAGAGGGGCACACGGCCCAGGACACGGGCGTGTCCAAGGCCGTGTCGTATGCTCGACGACTGTTACTCGACGATTGTCGAGTGTCGAGACGTGAGTGTCGAGTATCGAGATGTTGAACACGGCCTGTGACACGGGCGTGTCACAGGGCGTGTCAAATCGGGTCGACGAACTCAGCCCGCCGAAGGATTTCGACAGGACGTGTCTTTGTGCCGTGTCTGGGCACACAGCCTGGGACACGGGCGTGTCACAGGCCGTGTGAAGTCTCGAGATGATTTGGGATTTTTTTCGCCCAGGCACACGGCCACAGACACGGGCGTGTTCGAAGGCGTGTTGATGACACGGCCCATGACACGGGCGTTTCCCATGGGCGTGTCACTGGTTTGGATAAGTCGGTTGACCACCGCTTGAGGCACACAGCCTGGCACACGGCCGTGTCCGAGGCCGTGTCGGGTCAAAATCTGTGTTTTTGGCAAAATCGTGGCCGTCCATTCCTTCAGCTGGGATCCAAGGGCTGAAGCCTCTTCCTCTTTTTCCTAAAGGCCGAAAACTGAGAAGTGCTTCTCATTTGTTTTGGCCTTAAGCTTTCTTCAAGATAAGAGAAAGAGAGAGAGAAAGGAGGAGGAAGAAGGAAAGGGGGCTGCTGGTGGTGGTGCTGCTGGTTACCGACGAGAAATCCGAAGCCAGCGTTGCGGAGGAAACGCTCTTGCGAGTCTTGCAAGCAAGCTTTGTGGTCATGGCACCAAAGCGGTCGTCAAGGGTAACGACTCTTATTCCTAGCCATGTGAAGGCTTCTTTTTGGCATAGCTTTGTGATTTCCCCCACCAAGAGGTGACTGATTTTGGAAATCCTTGGGTGGATGCTTGAAATCCCCTTTGTTAGCATATAGATCCGGAAATGGAGTACGGAATAGGCATGCTGTGTGAAGCCCATCTGGACAGGTTGGTCTGGATTGGTGATGTTGCATACGAACCGGAAAAGACTCCGTGATAACGTGTAGGTTAAGGAGTCTACGGGTTATGCCTGCGAAAAGGAGTAGCAGGAAGTACTGGGGTGGTAGCCCAGGAAAAATAGCCATGTGATGTGTTTGGGTCTAACCTGTGGATGTGGCACAGGAAGTACTGGTGTGACCAGGAAATGCCCTTTGTGATGCTTGATGTCGTAGGGTGTCCACCTGTGAAGCGAGTAACAGGAAGTACTGACATGATAGCCAGAAAAGACCCCTGACATTTGTGCTTGTGCGGTGTCCACCTGTGAAGAGAGTCACAGGAAGTACTGGGAGGCCCAGGAAAGACCCGCTGTTGTGCTAAGGAAATGGGTATCGAGATATGCCCAGGCTTGAATGCCAGGAACAGGATTGGTGAGACCGACCCGCGCCTTTGATATAACCATGAGTACGCTGTACTCGGAGAAGGCAAGGCGATTTGAGCAACGGGGGGTGGAGGATCCGACCTGCGCTATGTCCGTCCGACGTGAGACCAAAAGGTGCGGTCTGTTGGAGCACATAGCAAGAGTCTTCGGCCTGCGCGCCATGACACAATGGGGGGATACGGGCCATCCCGGTGTAGGAAGACTAACTCCGGCTGCACGCCATGGAGTAAATGCTCAAGAGATTTACCGTTGGGTTGTGACCCGCAGACGGTGGTGGGCAAGAGCTTTGCCAGAACACCAAGAATGTGCCCTGAGTGCACGGACCGTTGGGCCGGGTGGCGAACGGTTATGATGGCTTGTGTGCGTGAAAGCACATTTTGATGATATATATATTGCCATCCTTGTGATTTGCTATGCTTGCAGGGAAGTATTGCTGCCCCGAGAGAAGGGGTAGGGTCGTTATAATTTGGTCAGCTGAACGCTGACCGTTGCTTTTGTTTGCCACCGTTGGGTGGATTGTCCCTGTACAGGTGCTGGAGAGCCGAGCGGGACTCATAGAGGTTGATGTTCCTGCTGCTGTTGCTGCTGCTGCTGCTGCTAGCCCTCGAAGGCTATCTATGTTCTGTTGTGTGTTTTCTTTTCGTGTGGCCGGCCTGCGCGCCAATTGTTTTAGGCCACTGTGTGAGAGCCATGTAAGGCCATAAGGCCAACTCTTTTGACGTGTTGTAAGACATTCCTATATTGTATAAAATGTGGAGTTTTATGTTTGGACATTCATGAGGAGTTCAAGTTGTAGTCTAGGCTTCCGCTAGAATGAATTGTGATAGGTGCGATGCGCTACTCTGGTATCATCCTGTACCTTCACCGCCTGTTTTGTGATATATACTGTGGGGCCCCGGCCAGACCTTCTAGAATATACCATATGAACGGATGGGGTTGTTACACCTGCGAACACTCAGATGGATGCAAATCACATATTGTCTTCACATGACTTTGGAACTGATCCTGTCTTAGAAATCCAGAGTACTGCAACCAATTGGTAGGGAAACAAATCTATCTCACGGTTATACGACCCGATATTTCATTTGTTGTTGGGGTTATAAGCCGATTTATGCATGCTCCTCGGACGTCCCATCTCCAAGCGGTCGAACGGATTCTCAGATACTTGAAGACTGCTTCAGGAAAATGACTCGTTTATAAACCATCCTCCTCTCTGTCTCTTATTGCATATTCTGATGCTGACTACGCAGGTTCCCTTGATGATAGTTGTTCCACGACTGGTTTTGGCACCTACCTTGGTGATTACCTTATTACCTGGTGTAGCAAGAAACAGTCGGTTGTGGCTCGCTCATCTGGTGAGGCTGAGTACCGTGTCATGGCTGTAGTTGTATCTGAGCTCACCTAGCTGGAGAGTCTATTCGGTGATTTGAGCCTCAAACTCTCTTCTCCGGCAACCCTGTTCTGTGACAGTCAAGCCGCCATACATATCGCCGGGAATCCTGTATTTCATGAGCGGACAAAGCATATTGAAGTTGACTGTCACTTCATTCGGGAAAAAGTTCAATCAAAGAAGTTGGAGTTAGAACATGTCTCTGCTTCAGGACAAGTTGCTGATATATTTACCAAAGCTCTCTCTCGGACATTATATCATCAGTTCTCATCCAACCTTGGTGCCTACGACTTGTACGCTCCAGCTTGCGGGGGAGTGTTAAGATATAATGGAAAAAGCCCATTAAAAGAAGCCCATGTACAAGCCCGTGTATAGTCTATTTAGTCTCACATTGTATATGTAAAAGACTCTCCCTCTATTCCTCTCTATATAAGTGTATGTACTCATGTATTTGATAATTAATAAAATTATGGGTGATTTTCTCTCACTTACATCTATCTCTACAAAAAAAGTCCTTGATTATTTAGTTCAAAATTGAACAAATTTATTCTTCTTTTTCGCACTCTCATTCAAGCTCGTTTGGAGAAATTTTTCATGGAAAGCTTGCTTATGAATTTCTCAAACTAATTCTTGTACAAACCCTTTACGAGAATGTTAGCAACTCGATCAATATTTGAATGCATATAAAATATTTAATTATAAAAAAATCCTGATGAAATGATTGAGATCACAAGATTATTATCACTGTATACTTTTACTAGTGAATGATTTAAAATCTTTAATTTTGTGAGTGACCATTTTGTCCAAATTACTTCACAAATTTTGTGGGCTTTTGAATGCTTCAGCATTGATTTTGGGAACTATGTTATGTTTCTTACTCTGTATTAATGGTAATTTCACATGTTTTATTTTGGAGAATACACAATATGAGACAAATCTATATAATAGAATAAAACATTAGTGAGCCTTCAGGATGTGCCTTCTTCATTGGGCTTCAACTCTCTTCAACAAGCTAGAGCATAGATATTTATCATGCCTAGCTGGGATGTAAAACATATGAAGTGACTTCATGGAAGCGACTTTGTAAGATTGTCTACGAGTTGTTTTGTAGATGGTACATGTTAGAGGAGCACTTTCTTTTGTTTTACTTTGTCCCTAATGAATTGACAATCAAGTTCAATATGTTGCCCTTCCATGAAAGACTGGATTTCCAGCTATATGAATTACAACCTTGTTGCCGCAGTAAAGAGTAATTTGAGGTGTCCCAACTCTCAGTTTCATAAGGAGAGAGCTAAGCCATACCAACTCAGGGATGGTTTATGTCATGGCTCTTTATTCAGTTTCAGCAGAGGAGCAGGCTATAACGTTTTGGTTTCTTACTGCACAAGATCATTCGATTATTCCCCAAGAATATCATGTAGTTGCTCGTAGATCTTCGATCATTAATCAACCCAACAAAATTTACATAACCGTGACGACAAATTTAGCGATGATTTATAAAAAAGTTTTTGCCCAGTAGTTCCTTTTAGGTAACATAGGATTCTGTTTAAAACATTCATATGAGAGGTCAAAGGAGTTTGGATTTGTTGAATCACACTTTTGACTTCAAATACTGTATTAGGTCAAGTAATAGTGAGATAGATGAGTTTCTCAACTAATCATCTATACTGTCCTGGATCAGATATAGGTGAATCAGAAGAGGATTCTTGTCGAAAAAGCTTGATGTTAGAATCCATTGGTGTATTCATAGGTTTGCACCTAAGATGGTCTGTTTCGATAAACAGATCATGGGTGTACTTTCCCTGAGATAATTGTAATTGTTCATGGTTTCCTAGTACTTCAATACTTAATAAATAGTGGAGATGCCCTAGGTTCTTTATATGAATCATATGACATGTTTTAACCTTGGAGATGTCTGCAGTATCTTCTCCAGTGATGATGATGATGTCATCCACATAAATAAGTAAAATGACAATCCCTTGAGATATCTTAAGAATGAAGAGGGATGTGTCTAAGCCACTTCTGACAAAGCCAATTTGTTGTTGCACAATACTGAATTTGTCAAACCATGCACAATGATTGTTTCAGAGAACAAAGGGGCTTCTTTAGTAGATAGAGTGGATACTCTTTCTGATGTTCAAAGCCAGGAGGTTACTGCATGTAAACGGTTTCAAATAGATCACCATGTAGAAATGCATTTTCATTTTCTTGCAGATAGCCCGCCATCTCTACCTTCCCCTCCAGCGACAGGGATCCTCCAATCTTCAACAGTCCCGACTCTCCTTCCATAGAGATCACCTCCACTTCCTCTAGGTCCTCCTTAGGTTTCAGTCCATCTTCCCTTTCCAGGATTCTTCTGCCTCTTTGCGTCCTCCATCCAGCTGATGCTACTAACGATACTAAGATAACACTCCCGAGCAGCTTTGGATCTCCTTTGACCCTTACTTGGACATCACCCCTGCAATACTTCACGCACTAATGGTATGATGATGAAACCGCCTTGAAGTAGTTGATGAGGGGTCTTCCGAAGATCGCGTTATAGTAGCTTGACGCATCTACGATAACGAACCTACATTGGATCGAGATACCGCCAAGGGTCACCAAAAGGTCTGCTCCTCCTTCCACTTCTTTTTCTCCCCGGAGAAACCAAAGAGGGGTACGTCAGCAGCCAGGACTCTGGATGCCTCCACCTGCAGCCTGACGAAGGTTCTCTTGAAGATGACATTCACCAAGCTCCCATTGTCTGCCAAGATTCGGTCGACGGTGAAGTCCTCGATGGCGGCTTGGATGACGAGGGCATCATGAAAGGGTTTTCATTCCCTAGCATGTCCTCCTCCGAAAAAGTGATCTCCAACGGAGGCGGTGCTTGAGAGATCGAGGCGACGCTCTTGCAGTAGATCTGATGGAGACTTCCCTTGCGAGATGCTCCAAGATCGGCTCTTCTATTGACGACTCCCACTTGCCCTCCACCTGGGCCTTGGACCACCTCCCCGCGACTACCTTGGACGACCCGATCCTCGTTCCTCCTCCCTGTGACTTGGAACACCATCGGTCCTACGGGGGCCTTTTGCCTTGGCTGCTCCCTCTCCACCGCTCCTGCTTCTAGCCTCCTCATTGCTTCCTAAAACTTTGGGCAAGCCAAGGTTCCGCGCCCCTTTACTCTATGTAGTTCGCAATGTTGAAGTATTAGACCGGGCGGCCTGGCGGTATAGTCTGGCGGGTTGTTGACCGCGCGGTCTAGCGGTTCCTTTCCAGCAGGTTCGTGTTCAGACTGTTTCTGTTTGTAGTCCGAGCAGTCTGGCAGTCTCTCTTAGAAGCTTGGAGACCGGGCGGTCTAGCGGTCTCCTATTGCGGCATGTTCTCTTCCTGCTGGAGTTGCCGATCGGTTAGCCCATTTGTCTAACCGCGCGGCCTGTGCGGTCTCTTTAATTTCTAGCCGCCCAACCCTGTAATTTTTAGTCCCACATTATTTGTTTGTACTCTCTCCTTTCTCCTCCATTTTATAAAAGGGAGGTCATACCTTTGTAAATGATATCTCTTTGGATAATAAAACTTTCAATTATTCAAATTTCTGCCTATTTGTTAGCTCCTTGTTAGCTACGTGTTTGCTACTTTTACATGTTATCAGAGCCAACGATCGATTCGACCGGATTCTGTCTTTGGCTCTTCTGTCCGCACGGCTTGTCCAAGCGGCTTCTTTGCCTTGTCGCTTCCCTGTTCGCGCGACCTCCTTCGGTTTTTCTCGACCTGTTCTCACGGGTCCTTTGCTTCCTCTTCTCTGTGTTCGCTCGGCCTCTTTTAGTTTGCGCGACCTCTTTCCCTGTGCCTTGGTCTGCTTCCTGGCCACTGGTGTTCTGCCACCGTGCTGTTGCAGCTTCTTCTCTTTAGCCCGCTGCAGTTTCATCCTTGTTCGCTGTGGTCTCCTTCTCGTGTCGCGGCCTCCTCCTTAGGTCGTGCGACTTTCTCTCTTTTTTTCTCTCCCCGCGGCTTCTCTTCTTTTTGCGCGGTTTCCTGCCTTCTCTATGGACAATTCCGGTCTCTCCGCCCCCGTTATCTCTACCTCCACCACCCCTGCAACTCCTCCTCCTCCTACTCCTTCTGGAAACTTTGGCACGCTTTCTAAACTTGTTGGCTCCAACTATACGAATTAGAGCGTTTCTTTCACCTTTCTTCTATGCTCTCAGCGCAAGCGTCATCACCTCACCGATGACCCTCCTCCTCTTAACTCTACTCAATTTGATGACTGAGATGCGAGTGATGCGCTTGTCCGCACTTGGTTGGCCAACAGCCTTTCTGATGAGTGCCTTCCCGTCATTCGCCATGATGAGACGGTCAAGGCTGCTTGGCTTCACCTAGCTGCTCTCTATTCGAAGGGGGGACAGACCTCCCACATTTATACTCTCTATGAGGACCTCTTCGCCCGCCCTTCCATGTCTCCTGCTGTGGCTTATCAGCAGGTTCAGGCTCTTGGCGCAGAGATCCTCCAGAATCGCCCCTTCTCCGCGGACTTGGCCGAACAACACAAACACTTCCAGGAACTCCTGGTTGTTTATTATCTTCTCCGCCTTCCCGAATCCTTTGATATGATCAGCCAATAGATCTTGGGTGAGGCAGAGTCTCCCACTTTGGATGCCACTGCGGCTCGCATTGACGCTGTTACTTCGCTGCTCCAGCGTCCTCTATTGTCCTCCCCTCCTTCCCAGGACTCCTACGCTCACCAAGCTCAGCGGGGGGGGGGGGGGGGGGGGGGGGGGGGGGGGGGGGGGGGGGCGCAACCACTCAGGCGGGTGCAGTTCGTCCAGGTTCCTCTGCTCTCACTGTGCTCGTACTGGCCATTCTGTTGACCATTATTGGCATAAACATCCTCATCTTCGCCCTTCCAGTGATGCATCTTCCTCAGCCCCCGCCTCCTCTCGACCGTCTGCCTCTGTGTCCACAACTTTAGGTAGTGCCCACGTCGTTACCCAAGGTAAATGGCTGATTGACTCTGGTACTACCAATCACATGACCGTCAACCCTCATTGCTTCTCTCTCCTTGAAATACATGACCGATTGCCCCCGGTTCCTGTGGCGGATGGTTCACCCTCCCCGGTTCATGGGATGGACATGGTTCAAGTCACCCCGTCGTTTCGCTTGGAGGACACTCTCTATGTCCCGAAGTTCCCGTGCAATTTATTATCTGTTACTACTTTATGCAGGCAACTTCAGTGCTCCGTATTATTCACTCCCACTTCTTGTTCTTTCCAGGACCTGAGGACCCAGCAGACGATTGCTACTAGGACTGAGAGCGACGGCCTCTACTTCCTCGATAATATTTCCGCTCTGTCCGCCCACTCCTCCTCCTCTACAGATCTGCTTCAATGACATCTTCGCCTTGGACATCCTCCTCCTCGAATTCTTCGACAGCTTCTGCCCCACTTACCTCCGACCAGTCCTCCGCTCAACTGTGATGCATGTCAGTTTGGCAAACATCATCGCTCCTTCTTCCCGCCGAAGCAAGGCCGTGGCTCCTCTCGCCTGTTTGATCTCATTCATTCTGATGTCTGAGGTCCTGCTCCTACCCTCACCATTGGTAGGAGTAGTTCCTACTTTGTAACTTTTATTGATGATTTTTCTAGATGTACCTGGGTGTATCTATTAAAAGATCACTCTGAACTCTTTTTTGTCAGACAATCTTTTTATTATATGATTAAAACTCAATTTGGCATTTCTATTAAAGTCTTTCGCTCTGATAATGCTAAGGAATATCTTAGTCATGAGTTTTCCTCTTTCTTTCTGCAACATGGTCTTGTTCATTAGACCACCTGTGTTTACACCTCCCAGCAAAATGGGGTGGCGGAGCATAAAAACTGTCACCTCCTTGATATCACTCGCACTCTCATGACGCAGATGCAAGTGCCCCGCTCCTACTGGGGCTACGCTGTGCTCCTCGCCTGCTATCTCATCAATTGCCTTCCCTCCACGGTTCTCCACGGCCAGACCCCCTTCTCCATTCTATATCCCAGCAAGGAACCATTTCCTCTCCCTCTCCGTGTCTTTGGGTGTATGGCTTTTGTACATGCTCCGTCCGCTACCCGCGATAAGCTTTCCCCCTGTTCCACCAAGTGTGTCTTTTTGGGGTACTCTACTACTCAAAAAGGCTATTGTTGTTTTGACCCCGTTCTGCGCAAACAATTTGTGTCCGCAGACGTGACCTTCTTCGAGAATGCATCCTACTTCTCTCTTGAATCCCCTCTTTCTCTTGATGTCTCTGCTTCTCCACCATCTCTCTCCATTCCTTCCATGCCTATCGACGTCTCCCCTCTTACCTCATCTCCTCCTCCGTCTCCTCCTCTATCCGTCCTACCCCCTCCACCTTCTCCCTCTTCTCCGCAGCCGTCTCTCTAGTCCCGAGGCGGCCTTCTCCACCATGGATGCTCCGATCACTGAGGCACGCGTCGACCTAGATCTTCCCATTGCTCTTCGCAAAGGGGTACGGGCGTGTACTCAACACCCACTTGCGACAGTTGTTTCCTATGATTAGCTTTCTCCTTTTCGCAGGTGTTTTGCGTTGGCTATCTCAGCTACTGCCACTCCCCGCACCTACCATGAGGCTCTTGCTATTCCTCATTGGAAATCTGCCATGGATGAAGAGATGACTATTCTTACTGAAAGGGGTACCTGGACCCTTGTTCCTCCACCATGGGTACTGATGTGGTTGGATGTTGCAGGGTGTTTGTTGTGAAATTTCGCCCCAATGACACTGTGGATCGCTACAAGGCCCGACTGGTGGCCAAAGGCTTCACTCAGACTTATAGCGTTGATTACTTTGATACTTTCTCTCCGGTTGCTCGCCTCAGCACCATCCGAGTTCTTCTCTCTGTGGCTATCAACAGGGATGGGGATATTTCCCAGCTTGATGTCAAGAATGCCTTTCTCTATGGGGATCTTCAGGAGGGCGTCTACATGGAGCAACCTCCTGGGTATGTTGCTCAGGGGGAGACAAGAGTATGCAGTTTGAAGAAGGCCATTTATGGCCTAAAGTAGAGCCCTCGAACATGGTTCGACAAGTTCAATGGCATTGTGGCTACCATCGGCTTTGTAAGGAGTTCGGCCGATCACTCCTTATTTATTCGCAAAACCGCCTCGGGACTGGTGGTTTTGGCCGTGTATGTGGATGATATTCTTCTTACTGGCGATGACCAAGCTGGGGTGGACTTGACGAAGAAACACCTCCGTTAACACCTGGTCACGAAGGATATGGTCTCCCCGAAATACTTTTTGGGGATAGAAATCTCTTGGAAGCTTGACTCGTTGGTTCTCTCCCAACGGAAGTATGCTCTTGATCTTCTACAAGAGGCAGGATTGACAGGTGCCAAACCGGCCCAGTTTCCCATGGCTATTGGAGAAGACAAAACATGGACAGATGACTCGCCTCTTCTATCTGATGTCACAAGGTACAGACGTTTGGTGGGCAAACTCATCTATCTCACGGTGACCAGACCCGACATCTCCTATGCTGTAGGCAAGGCTAGTCAGTTTATGCAAGCTCCCAGGGAGTGACATCTTCAGTCTGCCTTGAAGAGTTTAGAGTATGTCAAAGTAGCACCGGGCAAAGGGCTAATCTTTTAGAGGAATGATCATCTGAGGGTTGAAGCCTACTCAGACTCAAGCTATGCGGATGAAAAAGGCGATTGTAAATCTACATCAGATTTTGTACTTTTATTGGAGGAAATATTATGAGTTGGAAGAGCAAGAAATAGTCTGTTGTCTCCAGATCCAGTGCAGAAGCTGAATACCGGAGTATGACGTTAACCACATGTGAGTTAAAATGGTTGCGGGCTCTCATGCTTGACCTAGGAGAGGTCTACGACTATCCTCTTCCTATGTTCTGTGACAACAAGGCTGCTATATACATATCCAAAAATCCGGTCTTCCATGAGAGAACAAAATATATAGAAGTCGACTGCCATTTCATTCAGGAAGAGGTTTTGAAGAAACAGATTTGTACTCCGTTTGTCACCTCCGACAAAGAATTGGCGGATATCTTCACAAAACCAATTTCTACTTCCTTCTTCCACATTTGTGACAAGCTGGGCATGATTAATATCTATGCTCCAGCTTGAGGGTGAGTGTTGAAGTATTAGACCGGTCGGCCTAGTGGTCTAGTCTGGCAGGTTGTTGACCGTGCGGTCTAGCGGTTCCTTTCCAGCAGGTTCGTGTTCAGACTGTTGCTATTTGTAGTCCGAGCGGTCTGGCTGTCTCTCTCAGAAGCTTGCAGACCGGGCGGTCTGGCGGTCTCCTATTATAGCATGTTCTCTTCCTGCTGGAGTTGCCGAGCGGTTAGCCCATTTGTCTAACCGCGCGGCCTGTGCGGTCTCTTTAATTTCTAGCCGCTCAGCCCTGTAATTTTTAGTCCCACATTGTTTGTTTGTACTCACTCCTTTCTCCTCCATTCTATAAAAGGGAGGTCATACCTTTGTAAATGATATCTTTTTGGATAATAAAACTTTCAATTATTCAAATTTCTGCCTGTTTGTTAGCTGCTTATTAGCTACGTGTTTGCTACTTTTACACACAGTAAAGGAGAATCTCCTCCGCCTGATTCCTCACCGGCTGGATCCTCCTGCGACACTTGTTCCCTTACTGGCCAATGATCATCGCCTCCTCCTGATCTCTTCCCTGCCTCCTCTCCGGCTAGTTGCCATTATTTCTCTCCTGGTTCTGGTACTGTGGTATTCCTGGTGGCCTCCACTTGGGCCAGTTCATGGGATATTGGAATTACCGTGCCTCCTCCCTTCTCTCGAAGCCGATACGGGCCTCCACTCCTCTTGCCTGTGAGACCTCTCCTGCCTCCTCTGCTCCTCCACCCTCCTGGGCTCTTCTCTTCTCTTCGGATCCTCTCTCCTTAGCTCTTCTTACCTTCCCGACACTACTCTGATTCTCACTCCCGAAGGTCCTCCTCTCTCATTGCTTCCTAGGTTCTCCCCATCCATCCTTGCCAAGAAGTCGAGATTATTTTCCTCCCCTTACACGAATTTGTTCGCCCATTTGATCATCTACTCAAAAGATATTGGGGGCCTGAAGACGATCTCCAGGCTAAAGAGACCCGGCTTTCGGCCGAATTTCAGGGCCAACATCAGGGTGAAGCCATCAACTTCCTCCACTCCCAAAACCTTCTCCTGGAAATGGATGATGTAGTGGCCAAGGCACTCGTGCTTCCCTTGCATGATCTTGAAGAGAGTGGTAGCCTCCTTCTTCCATTTTTTTGACATTGCGAGCCTTGCCATCAGGCCCCGACGCAAGTCTTCGAAGTAGTAGATAGAGCTTTTGGGCAACTGGTGAAAACAGTCTCTTATCTTCCCTTTGATGGTGATTGAGAAAACCTGCACTTGAATGCATCAGTCATGTTATGGATTGACACCACGTCCTCGAACCATTGGAGATGCCTGATCGGATCATCTCTACCGGAGTAGTAGTTTAGGATGGGCTCTCTGAAGCCTTCGAGGACTGAAGCAGCTAGGACTTCGTCACTGAAGGGGCTACTCCCTCCTTGGCAATAATGGGCTTCGAACTCGCGAGTATCTTCTTCATACTTGCTACCCAGCCGAGTTTCATGGAACCTCGCCGGCTGCTCCGCGTCTCTGAACCTGATTCCCTGGTTGCTCACCAGATGGTACTGTGACTGCATTGGTCGCTCTTGCTCCCCACTTGCTCGCTCCTTCTCTGGTCTCCTAGGCGGCGCCCCTTCCTTCGACAGTGTCACACAATGAGGTGAGGTATTCGTGACATCGGGGCGAGGGAACCCCACTAGGATGCTCCTCTCTATCCTCCTCGCGAATTCTTCAAACACTGTCATAGTCATAAAGTCACCTCCTCTCGCCGAGTTGCTGATTCCTGCCGAGTTGCCAGCTATCTCCTCATTCTCGCCTTCATTCACCATCTCGGCTACTCACAAAACTTTCCTCCTCGGCTACGATCCATGCTCACCGCACCAAAGTGTTTAAGTCGGGAAAATCCCTACTCCAAAATTCGGCTCAAGACAGACTAAGGTTACAAATCCAGCGGCCGGGCTCAACGGCTTAGCGGGCTAGAATGCAAAAACAGGGACAACAAAAAGGACTCCAGGTGCTGCGGTAGGGAGGTTCCACCACATACCCGGATGCTTAAAAGAAGCTTCCCCTCCACAACTAAAGATGACTGAGCGAGGTATAAGGGGGGCACTAGCTGGGAACTCGACTCTTCATAGAAAGTATCCAAAGGCTCAACTAGAAGTCCAGGGAATAAAGTGGTCAAAATCTTTTTTAAGATTTCAAATTCCATATTCTTGTACTCCTGTGATCCTATTTATAGGCCAATCCAAAGGGCGGGGGGGGGGGGGGGGGGGGGTCTCTAGACGAGAAGACCCAATCTTGCGATCATCGACTGCTGCCTTCTGGCGACCTGACTCGGCTACTGTCGATATTGGTTGGCGATTATTTGCAATGTTGGTCGGAAGTCGACTGCTAGGCGAGTATTGTTGTTCCTTGCCACTACTACTGCTCGGAGCTCGTCTATACAAAAAAGGTTTCTGAAGCTCGCCCACGCTGCTGGGTGGTCACACGGTCTGACAAGTATGATCCTCGCTTGCGTCTAAAGATCTCCTTGCCTCTTTTGCTGGCCATTGAATACCAATCGGATCTTTATGTATTGGTGCTGCTCGTTGACTGTTGACTTATTGACTGTTGATCGTTGATCGTTGACCTTTGATGAATAGAGGTTGTACAAGTCTCATCAAAAATCTGTTTAATGACAAGCACCCATTTACAATTAACACCTCACTGGTCAGGGGTAAGGGAACGAAAGTCCACGTATGATTTGAGATCAATGCATTTAATTTCTATAATATAGCAGCATGCTACTCGAGGTGAGAAAAAGCATTCGAAACCGAATTAGGAGAAAAGTGTTCAAAGACGTAACAAGCTTCCAAGCAAAGAGGTTAAGCCAATGCTAAGAAACAAAGAAAGAGATCAGATAAGGTGTATGAGAGGGTATGTGAGGATGTTTCCCTTAGAGTTAGAGATAGATATGTATTCTATAACATAACTGATGGGTTGGGTGGCTAAGACATTTGCGTAGGTGGACTTGCAGTTAAGGATAAAAGCTGTGGATGGTGCAAAAGGAATGGAGATAGTTGTTGACGATGAATTTAATGAAGATATGTGAGAGGGGATCTGTGTTGAGTGTGGCGTAGAGGGTGGAGTCTCAGAGTTAGTATCTAGGGTAATGGGGAGAGGTATTTGTAGGGTTGTGGATGAACGTATGAAGGGGAAAGAGTTTGCGTGTTCAAAGGTCACATTAAATGAAACAATGTTATCATGAGTGTTAGCTTCAAAGCAAATATGACCCCGCTGAGTCCGAGAGTAGCCGACAAATAACATATGTTGGGCCTGAGAATCGAGTTGATCATGAGTGAGGGTTAGGATGTGAGAATAACAAAGACACCCAATGAGTTTAGAAGGGAGAGGGATGGGCCCAATTTGTGGAAATAGGATGTTGATCAGTGTTTAATAATGGGGGATACGGAAGACGTGTGTTTAATGTAAAATCATGCAGTTAACAAAGTGAGGTTTTGGCAGTGTTTCATGACATTCACGCGGAGCATTAAGAAGCAAGTAGAAGAATTGAGTAAACCTTGTATATACTTCTTGAATACCAAATTACAAGTATAAGTACAAATATATTGGGAGAGGAGAGAGAGAGAGAGAGTAATCTCTTTTTTATGATGTGGGACTATTATATGAGGAAGAAGAAAGGCCTATAATGGGCCACTAAATGGGTCTTTACAAGATTGTTTTCTAACACTCCCTCGCAAGCTGGAGCGTACAAGTCATAGGCACCAAGCTTGGATAAGAACTGATAGTATAATGACCGAGAGAGATCTTTAATCAGGATGTCAGTAACTTGTCCTATTGCGGGAACATACTCCAATTCTATCTTCTTTGATTAAACTTTTTCTCGAATGAAGTGACAGTCAACTTCAATATGCTTTGTTCGTTCATGGAAGACGGAATTCTTGGCATGTATCGATGCTTGACTGTCACAAAATAAGATTTTCGGTGTTGAGAGTTTGAGTTTCAAATCTTTAAGAAGACTTTCAAGATATGTTAACTCGGATACAACAACATCCATAACCTGGTACTCAGCCTCAGCAGACGAGCGAGCAACATCGGTCTATTTTTTGCTACGCCAGATAATAAGTTGTCCACCAATGTATGTACAAAAACCAGTTGTGGAACTCCTTTCTTCAAGAGAACCTGCGTAGTCAGCGTCAGAATACATAACAAGAGATAGAGAGGTAGATGTTTTATAAACGAGTCCTTGTCTCGGAGCAGTCTTTAAATATTTGAGAATGCGCTCAATAGCTTGGAGATGAGAGGTCCGAGGAGTATGCAAAAAATAGCTCACAACCCCCACAACAAATGAGATATCAGGCCGAGTAACCGTAAGATAAATCAGCTTCCTCACTAGGCGTCGATAGTATTCTAGATTTGTAAGAAGTGGGCCGGAATCAGAACCATGCACAAAAAACTTGTGATTTACATCTATAGGGGTGTCCACAGGTTTGCACCCTAAGTAACCAGTATCTTGAAGAAGGTCAATACAGTATTTCTGTTGGGATAAGACGAGACCATCAGGTCGTCTTGCGACCTCAAGCCCAAGGAAGTATCAAAGATTTCTCAGGTCTTTCGTCTGAAATCCTGAGTTCAAATGTTGCTTGATTTGTTGTCCCTATAGAGTCGTCGTCAGCAATTAGGATGTCATCAACATACATAAGAAGAATCACAACTCTCGTTGGCTAATGACGGGTGAAGAGGGAGAAGTCAACCAAGATTCGTGTTAAACCAAGGTCACGATCCACTTTAATGAATTTTTCAAACCAAGCACGCGAGGACTGTTTGAGACCTTATATAAACTTCCAGATATGACATATATGAGACTCCCTCGTGGTATCAGACTCGGGAGGTTGGTTCATCTAAACAGTTTCCTGGAGATCGCCATTGAGAAAGACATTTTTAATATCTAACTGATGGAGGGGCCACTAACGGAGGACAACCAAGTAGATTAGGACCCGAATGGTATTCAACTTGGCAACCAGAGACAAAGTTTCATCATAATCAAGACCTGGCTACTGAGTAAAACTCCGGGCCACGAGGCGAGCTTTTAGGTGGTCAACAGTCCCATCCGCAACATGTTTGATAACAAATACCCACTTGCGACTGACATTGGACTGGCCAAGAGGAAGAGTAACCAGATCCCAGGTCTGGTTAGCCCAAAGGGCAGTCATTTCATCATCTATGTCCACCCGCTACTCAGGGTGCTGAAGCGCTTCCTTCACAGAGTTAGGAATAGAAATGGAGGAAAGTGAAACAACAAATTTTTGGAGTGGTGGAGAGAGGCGATGTAGAGACATATAATTTGCCAAAGGATGAGCTGTAGAGGTTGATGCTAGATCAGCGGGCCGCAGGATGTCATCGGTAGAAGGCAGCTGTTGTAGGGAAGCATTCTTGGAGTTACGACGAGTATAGACACGGAGAGGTGGTGGAGGTAGAGAAGGTACCGAGAGTGGTGAGAGAAGAGGTGGGAGAGACAGAGTCGTGACCGGGATGACAGGACAAGTGGTAGTGGAAGGTGGAGACGGGGTGGAAGGAGAGGAGTGGAATGGTTGATCCTCAAAAAAGGTTACATCAGCTGAAACAATCAGCTTGCCGTTGGTAGAAGAAAAATAAACATAATGTTTTTGAGTGCGGGAGTAGGCAACAAACATATATTTTGTGGCATGAGCAACTAGCTTATTAGTAGGTGGACGAAGAAGATGAATATAATATATGTTGAAACCGATAATTCGGTCTCTGTGGAGTTCACCCTTGGGGAATGGGTGTTCGTGCACCTATTTCTCTCCTACAAGCCAAATAACAAAGGAAAAGAGAAGGGAACTGACCCAAGGGATCGACGTGGAGGTCCCACCACACACCTGGAAGATCTTAGAATGCTTCCTCTCCTTAGCCAAGTGCCGAGCTAAGGTAACCTCAGAAAACGCTACAAGACTGGGGAGTAAGTAAGCATGCCTTCTGAGGTGCTCCCTTGGGTCTATTTATATATTTCTAAAAACGACCTGTGAATAGCCAACCTTCGCTGTTTTGAACTGCTATGTGCAGCGAAAAGTGGGTCTGCCAACAGTGTAACTCCGCTTTTCTAATAGGCTATTTGCACCCCCAGCAAGGGCATCCAGGTAATTTTGCCTCTGGACCCCACAGGGCGTGTTTTCCAAACATGGGGTCCGCTCACCCCAACTCGCCACCCTGCTGGGGCGGACACGTCCTGGCTCCCGCACCTCGCCTTCCCTCCTTAGGCGAGCGCGAGCTAGGCCGCTGCAGTCCGCGAGCCCATTGTCCTGAGGCGGGTTGGCTACCCGGCCGCCTATGGGAGAGAGGGTTGTATCGACCGGCTAACGCAGTTCGCCCGCCTAGCTTTGGCAAAAGCGAGCTGGCCGTTCTAGGGTTGTTACTACAGAAGGAAATCCAGAGAAATTGAGTTCGACGAATGCTGAGCTTAGTTCGATGAACTTAGGTTTCTAACTCCTGAGTTTAGCTCGACGAACGCCGAGCTCCGTTCGACGAACTCCGAGCACCGTTCGCTGAACTCTGATCTCAACTCAGAAGCTTAGTTCGACGAAAGCCAAGCTCAGTTTGACAAACTCCGGCGGGCGCGGGCTGGGTGTGCCAGCTCGCGCAGCTCGCCCTCCTAGCTTTGGCGAGAGCGAGATGGCCGTTCTGAGTTCGCCTGCATGCTGTTTTGGCGCGGGCAGGTTGCCCTGGTCCGCTCGCCTGGCCTGACAGACCTACTCGATGAACACGGGGTTGTACAATATACACATCCAAATACACGAGGTGCAAGAGAAAAGGAAGACTTGGAAGGAAAGAGTAGACTTAAGGGAGAGGCGAAGTCATGTACAGAGGAAGACATGTGGTTGATGAGATGACAAATAGTAGAAACCGCAAAGTTCCAGTATTCTGTGGGCACCTGCATTTTAAACATGAGTGACCGGGTGACATCGAAAAGGTGACAATTTTTTCGCTCGGTCGTACCATTTTGTTGGGGGGTATAAGCACACGAGGTTTAATGTATGATGTCAAACTCAGTGCTTAATTTTTAGAAGATGTGACCGATATACTCACGAGCATTGTCAGCACAAATGATTTTTAACTTAGTGGAGAACTGCGTACGCGTCTTAGTAAAAAAAGTACAAAAAACAGATGTCAGTTCAGTACAATCTTGAAGTAGATATAGCCAAGTGTGATGAGTAATCATCAAAAAAGGTGACAAAATATCAATATCCAAAAACACTAGGGACTTTATTGGGTCCTCAGACATCAGAATAAACTAAAGAGAACAGAGCATCACTCAAGGTTCATGTAGCAGGGAAAAAAGTACGATGTTTGTCGTAGATACATGATTCACAAGTAAACTCTCGCAATGAGACATCAAGAATAACCTTTTTGAGAATCGGGAGGGGCATGCCCAAGATGGCGATGCCAATCAACAGTGGATACAACAGAGAGAATGGTGGGTGAAACATCCAAGAGATACAGCCCATTCAACAACCGCCCTTTACCAATGGTACTCCGTGTGCGGCGATCCTGCATAATAAAAGAGGAAAGAGAAAATGTTATACAACAGTCAAATTCCTGAGTAAGACGACTAACTGATAGCAGATTGAAGGGGAATCCCGTAACATGAAGAACCTAGGAAAGAAGGAAAGTGGGAGTAAGTCGAAGCTCGGCCGCCCCAGAGACCGGAGTGGTGTCGACATTTGCGACAACGATGAACTTGAGATAAACATACTGTATATACTGCGGTGGTCTTTGGGCTGTAATGTGGTGAGTAACACCCGAGTCCACGGTCCAGTTGGGGCTATGGGAGAGACATGATATACCTTCAGTGGAGAAAGATGCAACCGTGCCAGACGTGTGACTGATAACACATTAGAGCTGTTGAAGTTGGGTGGGGAGAGCATTGATATCTTGCCGGGTAAAAGAATCAGAATCCTGTGGAGTAGCACCAGTAGGTGTAGGAGCAACTGTAGTAGAGGCAGTAAGGTGTTGAGCCGACCATGCTTGTGGTTGCATGTAGCTTCAAGCTGACCCTCTCGAACACGGTAAGTTCATTTGAAGGCAGAGCTCAAAGCACGTCCTCATACCCGAGACGTGTGGCGACCTCCCCTAGTTGAAGAGCCACTAGCTGGAGCAGGAGTAGGTAGGAGTGGCTGCTGAAGGAGAGTTGGAGAAAAATTTGTTGGGACCTCAGATGGAGGTGTAACCATGAGTATCATAGAACATATGTCAGAGAGTGAGTGCATTGTAGAGGAGAAAAGAATCTGAGCCCGGACACTATGAAGGTAGGGAGGAACACGAACCATCATCATTGCAATCACAACAGCTTCCTTTTGCGCCTGTTGTGTAGCAAGATCCGTGGAGGGAGGCTGATGTTGTATCCAGACCTCCACCAGAGTTTTGGCCTTTGCAACGAAAGAGGTCAAATCACCCGTTGTTCCAGGATCCAAAGTTTGAAGTAAAGAGATGATATTAAATAGATGTCGCAAGCTATTTTTGCCAGAGTATAGAGAATGAAGCTCCTCCTACATCGCTTTAGCAGTCTCATGATATATGGCCATGTGTTATGGCTCAGTGGCCATGGAATTGAGAATCCAAGATTGGACCCGACGGTCATCAAAGATCCATTCATCAATGGGAACAACGTGAGTGTCCCGAGTAAGGTGATGAAGATGACCCGTAGTCTGTAGAACACGACGAACAAGATGCACCCATTCCACAAAGTTATGCTTCCCACTAAGAGAGATGGTGGTGATCCGAAGCTCATCACGAACTTCAGGAAATGGAGCAGCGACATGAGCGGGAAGAGAGGATGCCGCCGTGGAGTCCATTGTAGCAAGAGAAGAGGGCGGCTTGACAACGAAGTTGTGGTTAGAATAAAGAGTGGAGGGCAGAATAACGGGCAGAACAGCGGGTAGAGGATCAATTCCACAGTGGCTAGAAAAGGGGAAAGTGCACAGCGGGTAGAGGAGCAAGTCCGCAACAGGTAGAATAGGAGCATGCCCGCAGTGGGTAGACGAGCAAGCCCCAACAGCTAGAATAGGGGCATGCCCGCAGCAGGTAGAGGAGTAAGCCCGCAGCGGGTAGAGGAGCAAGTCCGCAATGGGTAGAAGCGAGGCAAGCCCGCATCAGCTAGAAGAGACGCACAACGTGTAGAGGAGCAGTAGACCAGTCTGCGCGACAGTAGTGAGTTAGCAGAGAGCGATCAACGACGGTTAGAGGAGAACCAGCCCACACAAGATCAGTTTGCGCAACAAACAGTCCACGCGAGAAAAGGGGCTCGTGATATGCTGAAGAAGACTGCGCGAGTCCACAGGAGTTCGCAGCGGGTAGAAGAGAAACCGTTAGTCCGCGGTGAACAGTAGAGAGGAGGAAAGCAACTGGTAGACCACGCGTCAAGATCATGCCTACAAGATTAGTCCACGAGATAAGCAAAAGAAGAACGCGGGGCAGCTTTGTTATCAGCAAACCAAAGGAGACTGCTATGAAGCAGCGAACACGGGCAGTTCGCGAGGAGCAGTGGAACGAGACCGAGGCAGTCTGAAATGGTGTGGGGCCCAGAGAAATCCCTATAAAAGGGAGAGGTGGGGATGAGACAGGAGGGAGGGAGGTGAGAAAAACGTAACCACACAAGGGTTCCGATTTAAGAAAAAGTATCCTCACAATGGACTGCGGTTAGGAAAGCTGGAAAACTGCACACAGAGTTGTGGTTAAGAAATGGAAGATCACACAAGGAGATTGCAGATCAGAACCTGCTCTGATACCATGTAGAAGAATGAAGTAAACCTTATATATACTTCTTGAATACCAAATTAGAAGTATGAGTACAAATATATAGGGAGAAGAGAGAGAGAGAGCAATCCCTTTTTCAAGATATAAGACTATTATATGAGGAAGAAGAAGGCCTATAATGGGCCACTAAATGGGCCTTTATAAGATTGTTTTCTAACAGAGTAGACAACCTCCACGCGATAATGGTTTTTGTGCTCGACAATTCCATTTTGTCGAGGGGTATATGCGCATGTAGTTTGGTGAAGAATGTCGTGAGAGTGAAAGAACTCTTGAAATTGTAAGAGCGAAAAGCTTTTACCGATATATTAAATTGAGTGAGAATTCTGGCATAAAACATTTTAAGGGCGGAGAGGAGCTTAGTGCATGGGCCTAATAGATATAACCAAGTCGTGTGAGAGCGATCATAATAATTGTAATAGAGTAATTATAACCACCCACACTTGTAAATTTAAATGGTCTTCATGAACTTTATCAAAATGTGTTTACAACGATTTGAGGATCTAATGTAGGGCGGGGTGTGGGATGTTTGACTACAAAGCAATCCTAGTGGGTGGTGAAATGTTTACTTACGCGTTTAACACTAAATGAAATGTGATAATGCAAAACAAAACAAAAATAATCAGAATTGAGCAATAAATGTTAAACCCACACAAGAATAAATAAACAAGCGATAAGAAATATTCTTTTGGTATAGCAAGCAAAGGTTTTCCCTCCGCGTGGAGGTACAAAGCAAAGTGGCAAATGATTACTTCCGGTAAATCACAGGCGCATCTAGAGCAAACTTTCACAATAATAAATATCTATGTAAATAAGACTTTACAACACTATATTTAATTTAGACAAACAATATTCATACAACAAATAACAACTCACAAATCATGGGGGCTGCCATACAGGGTAGATTCGACAAAGTTCGATGATGTGGCGACTGAAACTTGAATATATGGGGTTGGATCTAGAGGTAGGGTTGTATCTGAGTGGGGGTGGCTGGATTTGAAAGGTGGGGGATGGATCTGGGAAGAGGGCTGGGTAAGGGTGGAATGTAAAAAAGGGAAAGGGAGAAGTGGGTCGAATGTAGAAAAGGGAAAGATGAGTTCATGAGTTTGTTGGAAAATTTGAGATTATGACTGATGTCGGGACCATTAAGATATTATGTAAATTAGTGTGGGAGAGAGATATAAATGTTGATCCCAAAACAGGTATTTTAGAACCATTAAGAACAGTGATAAGGTTATGGTACATAGGAGGGAGATTAGGGGGACCGCCTCTAGACATATGATTGGAAGCGCCCAAGTCAGCAATCCAAGAATTTGAGTGAGATAGAAGTGATATACCTGAGGGAAGTGAATGATTAGAGGGTGTTGCTTTTGAGAGGAGAAGATGTAACTAAGTCAATTCAGCTTCAGAGTGGTGATCTTGGTCAGCCATGGAGTCAGTGAGAATTAGAGTTTTAACAGATGGGGAAAATGAATGACGAGGTGTTGGGATGTCTTTTGGATAGCCATGTTTCTCCCATTTTTTCTCATGATGATTGGTGCTGCCACACAAACCACAATATAATCCTCCTCGTCCAGATCGATCATGACCATGGTCCTGAAGGGACCGAGAGGTTTCACGTCCTACTAGTTGAGCATGGACCAGTAGAAGCATTATCACCTCTCGAGAAATCAAAGTGTCCCTAACCACGTGCAAAAATAATATAAGATGTCGCGTTAGTCAAAGTAACTGGTGGTGTAAACCGATATATGGAGGCCAAAGTGGTCGTCAATAGGGGCGAGCTGTGCTGGGAGGATCAGGGAATGGGGGGGGGGGGCATCATAGGGCTGGGCAGGTGTGCAAGGAGTCAAGTACCAATGAGAGCTTCTCGCCGGAGTTAGGAGATTAGGATCTGTATAAATGGGTTGGAAGGCATTACATTGTTCAAGGAGTCCACTAAAGAGAGCACCAAAATTATGAGTATCCATACTTGGGGAGGCAGAAGCCAGTTGTGGAAAGATATCATATAATTTTTGTAAGTTGTCCTTAAAAGAGTATAATGTCCTGAGATGTGTCCATACGACCTTGGCAGTTCGGTGGAACATGACATATATATAACATTTGGTACCTATAGAGTTTGAGAACCCCCACGATCAACTTATTGTCATTTTTGAACCATGTTTCATATGTGGCATCTTTAGTCCTACAAAGGCATATCTGTCAAGTGGCGGTGAAAATATTTATTGTTGAGAACTTTCTCAACAACATTAGACCAAGGAAAATACTTGGCGGCCCTAGTGAGAGAAATATTAATGAGACGTAAGCCGGTCCAATGTCCTCATGAGGAGTTGATTTAGAGGTGTCTGTCATGCGTTAGGTTGAGAGTTCGAGAGATCGCGTGGCATTAGATTAAGAGAGTACAAGAATTAGAGTGAGAACTGGATTGAGCGCTGGATCGAAAGATGAAAATAATGAATAACTTAGGTAAGTGGATCAAGGGAGGACCTCACTAAGGAAATCAAGCGAGTGAGTAGAGTTCTCTATATGTGGTTTAGCGGGAGATAGAATGTGACTTAATTTTTACAATAATTTCTTATCTAAAAATAATCCCTTAATGTTAATTTATCTCGATAATAGTGTTATAACATTATATATTGATATAAATTTATAAAAAATTTTATTTTAAAATTTAGAAAATATTTGCTAATTTTTATAAAGTTTAATTCATAAATAAAATTATTCTATGAATAAAATGTGATAAAATGAATTATTTAATATAAAACAATTTATGAAATACTTTTCTTCCACCTAAAATATTTTTCTAAGGTTTATTACAAAAAATTTCAAGTTTCTAGTTAGGTATTTAGCCTAGGAAACATTTAAAATTAAATTTTATCATTTCTCCTTTTTAATACTAAAAGTAGGCTCCACCTTTTAATAAGAGGATATTCTAGCAATCCATGAACACCCCCTCAAACCAGTGGCTATGATAAGATGAAACATAGTGAGCCTTTACAACCCTTATTTCTAAGAACCGGTCCACATAAAACCTTCAAATTGAGCCCCAACATGCGGTTCACATACGGGATAGCAGCCAAATACCCCTTTCTTTCTCGACGCTAGCGTGGAATGCCTTCTTCACACATTCCGTTGCTTGTAGCCTCGTGGAGCTCATCCCTCATGAAGATTGACGCTCCTTGTCATGTGGAGTCCCTACTATGGAAGATAGCAAGCCTTCTCAAGTTATCCCCTCTCTATTTATGCTCTTTTTTTCATTCCCATAGATTTCTTTGCTCAAATCCGGGAGAAATATTCCTATCATAGCTTCCATTCTAGGGTTTTGTGTTCCGCCGAACTCCAAAGATTATCTCATTACTCCCTAGTGTTATTTGAGGACAGGGAAGATTCTTCTTGCCAATGAAGTGATTTTTCTCTATTGTTCCCCCTAAGGAATGCATCATATGGTTCGAATGCAGCGTCTTGGCATGTACCGCTATATCTCCAGGACTTAGATGTAGTCTTAAATATGCATAAGTACTCGTCGTTTGGTCCGAATGCGGTGTCTTGGCAAAAATCGATGCATCTTCAAGAGGACTTGTGTGTAGTGTTTAATTGAAAAAAATCCTCACATATTAGACGGCCTAGAAAAGTATATTGTAGGATTTGTGACCGACTTAGGTCTAAATGTTGAAATTTAAGTACGTCAATGAGGAAAATGTTGGAAGTAATGGATATCATGATTAGGAGAAGAATACATAGTTTATATGTACAAGAGACTAGATTAGTGTCCGAGAAATCTTAAATTTTAGACAATTTAGGTTTTAAATTATAGTACACATGAAAAAGTAAATAAGAAATGGAGTAGATATTATTATGAATACTACTTGGAGGGATAGACTTAGGGTAAGTAGAAAAGGTGATAAAATCTTAATTCCTAAATTGGTTATATGAAAGAAACTATTAATGTGATCAATGTTTATGCATCATAAGTACAATTAAGTGAAGCTATTAAAGTGTAATTTTGGGAAGACATGAATAATTTAGTTAGGAAAATTGCACAAAAAGTGAAAAGTTTCATAGCAGAAGACTTAAATAGACATATAAAGAAGAAAAATACAGATTATACATTCGTTCATGGAAAAGGGTATGAAGAAAGAAATGAAGAAGGAAGAAATATTTAGATTTTGCCATAACACATGAGCTAATTATATAATTACGATTTTCATGAAGAGAGAAGAACATTGAGTTACGTTTAAAATCAGATCAAGTAAGTTAAAAATTGATTATTTTATGACTCGCAAAATGAAAAAAATAATTTGTAATGATTGCAAAATCATACCAAGAGAAATCTTGACATTATAACATAAATTTGTGGTGTTGGACGTGCAAATTAAATATAATAAATTTAAGATAAGGATAATGTGTTGCCAAAAATTCAGTGGCGAAATTTAAAGATTGAAAAACAGACTGTTTTCAAGACAACAGTTATGAAACAACTAGTTGATAACCTTTATGTTGATCTTAATGTCTCATGAAAAGTTTTGTTTTAACATTTAAGGATAAGTTGAAAGAATGTACTTAGAGAATCAAAAGTCGTGCGCCCACCAAAAAGAAACTTCGTGGTGGAAATAGGAAGTGTTAGACAAATTGAGGGAAAATATGGTCAGCTTTAAAACACTGTACACTTATAGGAATGGTGAAAACTTGGCAAGTTATAAAGTCATCAAAAAAGAAACTAAACATACAATATATAAAACAAGAAGTCAAGCTTATGAAAAATTTTATAAGCGACTAGGTATCAAAGATGAAGAACGTAATATATATAAAATTGCTCGAGATACAGAGATGAAGACCAGATATTTAAACCAAGTTTAATGCGTAAAGTATGAAACATATGCAATTTTGACTGATGATGTAGCTATTAAAGAGCGTTGAAAAAGATACTTTTATTAACTTTATAATGAAACGAAATACAATGAGCTGAACTTAGAAAATTTAAGTAATTAGGAGCATTATAGGAACATAATATTTTATCATAAAATATTAGTATCAGAAGTAAATTATGCTCTAAAAAGATGAAAAATGCAAGACAGTTGAGTCAGACGATATACCCATCGAAGTATGAAAATGTATAGAAAAAGATGGAATTTTATGTTTTACATGTTTCTTAATAACATTTTAAAGGCAAAGAGAATGTCAAATCAATAAAGAGAAAGTATCATGATATCTTTGTATAAGAACAAAAGAGATATACAAAATTATGTTAATTATAGAGAAATTAAATTATTGAGTCATGCTATGAAACTATGAGAATGTGATAGAATGAATAGTAAGACGAGAGACTAGCATCTCGAAGAATTAATTTAAATTTATGTTAGGGCGGTCGACCATAGAAGTTATGCTTCTCTTGAAGAGACATATTGATAACTATCGAGAATGAAAATAAGATTTGCATATACTGTTTATCAATTTTGAGAGGACTTATGATAGGGTTCTAAGAGAGATCTTATTGGAGAGTCTTAGAAAAAAGATGTAAATGTATCATACATTGACATAATCAAAGATATTTATACAAATTCGATGACGAGGGTGAGGACATCTGGAGGATTAACATAGAAATTCTCTATCACTGTTGGCTTACATCAAGGTTCAACTTTAAGCCCTTATCTTTTTACCCTTATCTTAGATAAGCTCATCAGACATATCCAACAAGTAATGCCTTGGTGTTTATTGTTTGCGAATGATATCATTTTGATCGATGAGACGCGCGAGGGTGTAAACGTGAAACTTGATTATTGACGAGACATTTTAGAAAAAAAGTGTTTTAGGTTGAGCAGGGCAAATACAGAGTATATGAAGCATAAATTTAGTAGTGCAGGAAGGACAAACTACTTTGTTATTAAGTTGGGTGATCAAGATATTTCCCGCAGTGAGTGCTTTAAATATTTTGAATCGATAGTTCAAAAAGATGTAGGTGTTGATAAAGATTTGATACATAGAATCCAAGTAGGTTGGTTGAAGTGGAGAGGAATGTCAAGGATCTTATGTGATCGTAAAGTTTTATTGCACTGCAATTTGACCATTAAAACTTAAAGGCAAGTTTTACCGCAGTGCAATTAGAACGGCGATGCTCTATGGTTATGAGCCAAAAATGGGAGTTGTGGAGATGAGAATGCTTAGGTGGATGTGTGGACATACGAGATTGGATAAAATTAGGAATGAATGCATCAAGGATAAGGCGAGAGTGACACCAATTACAGAGAAGATGCGCGAAGCTCGATTAAGATGTTTTGTACACGTAGAAAGGAAACTATTAGAGGCACCTGTTAGGCGTTGTGAGAGTTTAGTCACTAGGCGTGTTAAACGGGGGAGTGATGGAACAATATAGACTTGGAATGGAACTATAAGGAAAGACATGATGTACTTAGGCATTAGTGAGATTATGAATAAAGATGGGGCACAATGGAGACAAAAGATCCATATAGTTGACCCCACTAGAGTGGTATAACGACTTGAGTGTTGTTTTCCTAATTTTCTAGATGTTTAGAAGGTTACAAATTGTTTGTTAATGCTTAAAAAGTGAAATCGATGCTTTAAATGCTCTTAAATTTAGTATTTTAATTCAAGAGAAACAATTTTGTTAAATTAATTTCTTACCCTAGTTTCTACCTACTTTTACAAGTTTTACCTTCAATTTTCAATGGAAATAATGAGTTGTTCTTTTTGAAATATCTTGTGAGAATACAAATAATTACCCTTCATGAATTTAATTTTGTCTCTAAAATTTTTAGTATGTAAATTAATGACATGATTTTTGAAACCCCCCAATTTTTGGAATAGTGAAAATGGATTTAGTTATGATATCTTGATTATGAGTTAAATTTAGCTCTAGCTTTACCTCTTTAATGTGATATAATTTTCTTTTGGCGAATGACACACGATTTCAATATATGAAATTTGTAGAATAATATGAAGTAATCCAGAGATTTGTCAAAGATCCTTGCATGCAAGTTACTTTACTTCTTATTTTTGATCTATGAAATTATGCAAAAGTTAAAGCATGATTAGAGATTTAGTAAGAGGTAAGTATTTTGCACATGAAATTCTTTACCCTCAGATGTGGATATAATTGAAAATATAAATCACATGTTAGACCTTTTGTTACGACCCGTCTAATAACAAATATCAGAGTGCTCTATGGGCCGGTCGAGATGCTATCGACATGGGCAAAAGGAATTCCATGTATGTTAGGCACGAACTGATTTAAAGTTATTAGATTTAAAATAATTAATTTTAAGAAAAATAGTTTTTTTGTGTGGAAGTTTTAGATTGTAATAGTGAAAAGTTAGATGCACATGTATTTTAATAAAAATCATTACATAAAGCGATGTTACAAATTTTATGCAATAAAATCCTAAAAAAATGATCATGCACTAATACCAAATTTCAGTACATAATTTATAGTCTAGTAGTTGTCCATGATACAAAGAAAATGACTGATCATAACTATTACGTAATAAGAAAAATCTGACTGTAAAGGAAATACAAAATCAAATAAGATAAACTTCCAGAAACACATGAACTTGACGCAGATCAGGCTCGGGTAGCAGGCGGCGCAATTACTGGCGCTAAGACAAATTCCAAACAAGAAGAAAAAAATCTTTAGAACATTGAAATAAAAGGTGAGCAAAGTAAAATACAATATGAGCAAGGGGAATCAGAAATGTACATGTCCCAATTTTTATTAGGCAAAGCTAGTAAGACAGACAAGTAAATTAGTCAAGCATGAATAACTAGAATTATTACCCTACTTTGGAGTATTGGATATATTCGTTCAAGTAATGAGATAAGTTGTAACCAATGAAATGTGTAGGTGTTTTTATTTGATGCACATGATTCATATTCAAGTTCAGATGTAAGGCTTATCAAAATTTTGTGCTTGCTATGACCATTCATTTGTCCCACTGTGGAGTCAAGCGGGAGCTCAAGTCAAGGAGTTACATCAATTAAAACTACTTTTCAATGATTGCTTATGATATTAATTAATTAAATGATTCATAGTTTAGTGATTTCTAGCGTATCAGGACATGCTATACTAATTTAACGATTCATGTATTCAAGAGTAGAATTCATGAGTATTAGAAGAGGTACATGAAATTAATTTCAATATTTGAAAAAGATAAAAAATTCTTTACTGGCCTTAAGTAAAGTTGAAACTGATGGTGACTGCTAAGCAACGCAAGAAAAATTTAGAAACCCTATTTTCCTGTTCAAGAACAACGTAATTGATATTTGACATAACAAAAATTCATACGCTAGCACCAACAATTTATTTTACATAATCTAAATATGAGGGGGTTTAAGAATTTAACATCCTCAAAGGTGAGGGGTGAGGAGATTGTCACACAGAAATCAAAATTGGAGGCGCTTTGGCTGGATAAACCCTAAATCAGAGAGAGTTTTGAGCGATCCCGCCAGTTAGTTCGATGGCCGACGTAGGAAATCACAAATACCATGGTGTAAACGATTACAAGAGGGGCACAAACTTGGATAAAAAATAAACATAACTTGAAGTGCAAAATTTGCAAAAAAAAATAATTTCAAGGTAGTTTAAATAAATGAGATTGAAAGGCGAATCTTATCAAGGAAACCAAATTCGAGCCCAAAAATCCAAGTAGAGGGGGATTTGAGCAAACCTTAGGTGACCATCTTGCAATCCACCAACCAAATCGAAGAGGAATATGGATGGAGGGGCTGCCGACACTTGGAGAAGGAAATGGGGTTTCTGCTGCCGGCCCTTGAAGGAGTTGTCGGCCTCAGGAAAGGAGATTGCTGGCCCATGGAACACCGGTTCTTGGAGCTGCCGACCAGAGGAAGTGAAGTGGAGGATAAGGAGGAGGCATGGAAGCAAGAGGAGATGCTAACTTGTGGGGGGTGTGTGTGGAAGCAACTTGTGGAAATCAGGAGGCACGAAAGCGGCGATCGGGAGTGGGGCTTTGTGCGACTTGCAAGATCGAGATAGGTGTGGAATCAGGAGAGCTGGGCCGAGAATAATTAGTTAACTGGAGGGGGGGGGGGCTAGGCTTAAGAGGGAAAACTTAATTAGTTTTTATTATTATTACAAAATTGCCCTTAGATTAAAGATCTTTCTTTTTTTTAAGTATATATATAAGTTGTTACATTCTCCCCTACTTAGAAAGTTTCATCCCAAAACTTTCTAGGATTCCCTCGATGGGAACTCTTTTGATGAAGGTTCAGATGTCATTTATTTCATCAAGGATTGCAATTCAAGACATGGAAGCTAACTTTGAATGTAATGAACTAGAAAGTATAACAAATACAGAGACTTAGCAAGATCAAGAGAAAAGTTGTGGATACTTGCTACACATCTCATATTCAAGTTCCCAAGTGTACTCCTCAGAATTGTCATGCATCCAAAGCACTCTGTCCATATGAATGGTTTTCTTTCGAAGCTTGCATCCCTAATACTCCATGATCTTAGTGAGCTTGACTTATAAATTGGCTTCAGGAACCATAGGAATTTCTTCAATGTCGTGGTTAGGATCACAGATATACTTCCGAAGTTGACTAACATGGAAGACATTGTAAACACCGGTCAATGTAGCAAGTAAATCAAGACGATATGCAAATCTTCTAACACGCTCTGAAATGGAATATGGTCCTACAGACCTCGGACTGAGCTTATGATGCCGTCCAAACCGTTTCACCCCAGGAGAAATCTTCAAGAACACTTGATCATCCACAACAAATTTTAAGAGATGGTGACACTGAGTTGCATAATTTCTCTGTCTCTCGATGACACGACCGAGCTGAAGTTGAATCTTCCTTATTGCTTCTTTCATTTCCTAAAGTAACTCATGCCCCAAAATAATCTTTTTACCAACTTCCGACCAATAGAGCGGGGTCCTACAATGACGCCCGTACAATGCTTCGAAGGGGACATTTTAATGCTCTCTTGATAGCTATTGTTATACCCGAATTCAACCAAAGGTAGGTGCTCATCTCAAACTCCTTTGTAATCCAGAATGTAACACCGAAGCATGTCTTCAAGTATCTGATTTACCCTTTCACTTTGACCATCGGCCATTAGATGATAAGCGATGCTCAGGTTGAGTTTGGTGCCTAGAGCTTGCTGAAAGCCCTTTCAAAAATACAATACAAACCTTGAGTCGCGATCTGATACAATCTGCAAGAGAATCTCATGGAGTCTAACAATCTCTGATATATAGATCTAAGTCATCTTCTCGGTAGATTGACCTTTCTTGTATGGGATGAAGTGAGTCACTTTAGTCATACGATCCACTTGACTCAAATCACATCATGCCCCCTCAGAGTGCGGGGCAAACTTGTGATGAAGACCATAGAGATGTCTTCCCACCATTCCGAGATAGATAGAGACTCCAAAAGACCAGCAGGACGCTGGTGCTGAGCTTTTACCTTTTGGTATGCGAAACATTAAAAGATGACGCGAGATATGTAATTTTTCATATCAGGCCACCACACAATCTGCATTAAGTCATGATACATCTTATTGTTGCCCAGATGACCAGATGTGTGAGATTCATCAACTTCATGAAATATACGATCAAGTAATTCAGGAACATCTGGGATGCAGAGGTGACCTAGGAAACGCGGAACATCGTCAAAGATAGAGAAATCCGGAAGAGTCTCAAGTTCAATCTTTTGGCAAATGAGCTGGAGTTCGGGATCAAATGACTATAAATATTTTGCCTGTTCTACCAATAACAGACCAAAAACTTCTTCTTGACCCTCGGATGATATAGATATGTCCATCCATTTGAGATCATCAATCAAAGCTGCAAGAGTAGCTAACATGAGTGCACAATAGGAAATAAAAGTCTGTCGACTCAGTGCATTTGCTATCAAATTAGTTTTACCAGGAACATACGCGAGCTGCAAGTCATAATCTGCTATGAATTCGATTTATCACCTCTAACGAAGATTGAGATCCTTATGAACAAAGATATACTTCAAACTCTGATGGTCGGTGTAGACGTGACACTTTATGCCATAGAGATAATATCGCCAAAGCTTCAATGAAAACACTATCGTAGCGAATTCTAGATCATGAGTGGAGTAGTTGAGTTCATGAACTTTCAACTGCTCGATCCATAAGCGATAATACGATAATCCTGCATCAAGACACAACCCAATCCAACTCCAGAAGCGTCAGTGTAATCTGAAAAGTTTGTCCCCTCTGAAGGGAGAGCTAAAACTAACGCTGAATACAAGCATTACTTCAATTTGAAGAAGGCTTGCTCATACTTATCTGACCACTCGAGTCTAACATGCTTTTGAGTTAGCTGTGTCAGAGGAGCAGCAAGAGAGGAAAAACCCTTGATGAAACGTCAGTAATACCAACCAATCCAAGAAAACTGCGAATTTCAGTAGGGCAAGAAGGTCACTTGTAGTGCATAACTATAAAAATTTTGACAGGATCAACTAAAAGTCCATGTCCTGAAATAACATGCCCCTAGAAGGCAACACGATCCAACCAGAACTCACATTTCGCCAAGTTGACATAGAGTTGACGTTGACAAAAAGTTGAGAGAGTGAGCCTAAGATTTGTAGCATGCTCCTCACTATTCTCGGAAAAGAACAGAATATCATTCATGAAAATGATGATGAACTTATCCAGATATACACGGAAGACACATTTCATCATATGCATAAAAAAGAAGAAGTGTTAGTCAAACCAAAGGACATCACTAAGAATTCAAAATTCTCGTACCAAGTTCTGAAGGCCATTCAGGGAATATTAGATTCCTTGATCTTCAGCTGATGGTAACCAGATATGAGATCTATCTTGGAAAATATGGTACTACCCTTGAGCTGATCAAAAAGATCATCCACGCGCGAAAGAGGATACTTATTCTTGATTATTACGTTATTCAGATCCCAATAATTGATGCCCAGGCTCATGGAGCCATTCTTCTTTTTCACGAACAGAACAAGGGCTCCCCGAGGTTAAGAGATAAGACGTATGTATCCACGCTTAAGCAGTTCATCCAGTTGCGATCTAAGCTCCTCTAGTTCACATGGGGCCATACAATATAGAGCTTTAGATATGGGACGCGTTCCAGGCTCTATGTCAATGAAGAACTCCACATCTCGATCAGGAGACATTCCAGGCAATTCAGCAGGAAAAACGTCAGGAAACTCAAAAATAATCAGAATAGATTCAAGTTGTGAAGGGGCAGAATCCGTAAGCGAAGCATATACAAAACAAGCAGAACATCCTTGACTAAGAAGGTGTGTGACGCGCACTGCCGAAATTACCTTCATGTGACTGTGGTTCTTAATATGAACGCTAAAGTCCATGCCATCGATGCTGAGATTGATCCTCTTTATTACACAGTTTAGTTTTGCACTATACAAAACAACCAATTCATGCCCAAGATTATATCAAACTCTGTCATATCTAAAACTATAAGATCGGTTGAAACTCGCAATTTACCAAACATGACCAGACAATTGAGAATTCCCCTATTCAAAAGATGCAGATGAACATGTACAAAGATCTCATATGGGACCTCAAGTGGCGAAGTAGTCCAACAATGAAGATCCACAATCTGACGCGCAATGAATGAATGAGATGCGCTAGAATCAAAGAGAATCTACATGTACTTATTTTTGACCATAGATCTCCCTATGAATAAAAATTATAGACGCAATTCATGATTGTTCGATAATATGACACATAAATTAAAATGCAAAAATTTAAACTATATATTACATACCAGAGATGACATCGGTAGAAGCGAGCACCTTGCCCTGAGTGATGACATTCAACACAACTTTGCCCTTCTCTTGAGCTCTAGAAACATCTTGCAGAGGCTGAGCGGGAATTGGGCTTTCCTTCATAGGACAATCTTACATATGATGCTAAACTTACCCATATCTATAATAGCCATTCTGCTTACGGCGATAGTCCTTTAGCAGGTGACCTGCCTTCTTGTAGTAAGAACAAATGGTGGAGGCAGAGACAAGCATTAACTGAGGTTTTTGTGCAGGAACAACCATATTTTGCTTCTTCAGGAGGGTACAACAGACTTGGGCGATGTAAGACCCCTCCTCCCCGATCCCAAAACACGGCACGAAGGGGGAGTTTTATGCCCGGAACAGCCGCCTTGCGGTAGCATTAGCACACGGGCTAACCTGTACACAAGACGCCTATTCCGCCGGCTACAACAATATCAATAAATCATGCCAACCCAACCAAAATAAATAAGCAAAAGAAGTCAAATCCACACTAAGTTATAATGTCCAAATACATCAATAAAGAGAAGCTAAAACATGCTTCTACCATATATCAGAGTACAGCTAAACATTGCCCAAACGGGCTACATCAGAGTAATCAAAACTAACATCAGTAACTGACGGTATCGCGGCACCGTCCCTCAGGCCCTGTCGTCCTGGCCTGGCTGTCCTGCTGCGTAGTCTGGCGGCTGCTCCACCTGCGGCGTGACCTCCTAAAAAGGAAGACGTATCAACCGTTAGTCGAAACGACTAAGTGGGTTCACATCCGCTCCCCCGGCGACTCCTCGGCACCGGGCGGAGAAAAGGAACAAGAGTATAGTATATAACAAGTAAGCAAGTAAAGGAGTACAAGCAAGTGGCAGTAGTGTAAGAGTAACAGCATCATAGTCAGCATATATGAAAGAACTACACTAAACTAGCAAGTATAAGTAACAGCAGGAAAGTAACTTAACTTATAAGAATGCCCATACAAACTTATAAGTTAAGGATCGGGTTACATAAAAGTAACTCATCATATAAGAGTGCCCATACAAACTTATACGATGAGGATCTTGTTGTGCAATGTTATGAAATGCTATGAATGCTATGCAATGACTCACCCATGCACACCCATGCAATTGCTATGTCGACACAGACTATAGTTCCCACTTTCGAGGCAGGTAGCTAACCTCTCAGGCATCAGCCGCCGTGGCCAGGCGGTGACAGTAAACGGGCACTTCTACTACTAGGCGGGTATCACACTACTTCACCCAGGCCTCCGTACGCCTCAACACTAAGAACACAACAGCGGAGCCCATGCGTACTATGGCCCAGCGGGGTCTTGGGTAGATGTGCACCAAGAACACAGCCCGAACTGGCCTTGCGTGACCCGGAAGGGGCCTCGGAAGAAAGCACGAGGACACAGCCCAACCGTTCACATGGCCGGAGGGCCTCAGGACGTGAACACCGAGGACACAGCCCAAACCGACCAAGTCTAACTGCCAACTCCCGTCTGGTGTGACGACTGGCGAGCCCGTAGACCTGCCACACTATCCTTAACCCAGGATTACGACACCGCGTGTCGACTCACACCACATGCACATACCACATCAACGTATCATGGAAGGGGCCTCGGAAATAAACACGAGGACACAGCCCAACATCCATCCACACCTTATCTCAAAACAACCAAAACAAGTGACGGTCAACACCGCACTTACATCCCTTCACAATACTACCCGTAGGGAGACGACTCTCTAAGTATTGGACTACTAGACTCATTTCATTAATCAAATACGTCCATGATCGTAATCTATTCATCTATATGACTTTCCAAATGATGGCAATGTAATATAAACATGATGCGCATATAAAGATCTATCACACTTTTCATTTGATAATGTCATAAAATAAACATGAAGTGCACAATCATCAATCCTTCAACTCCTACCAATTCGATTCGTTTTAAATAAGATTGTTTCACAATTGATAATATGAAATCTGATTAATAAGCAACTTCAATAATGCAACAACTGATTAATCATAAGGGTTCATCCAAGGCAAGTATCGTGCATTAATAATTCCACCGAATCAAACTTCATCTTTCATTAAGCCCAGAATTTAGGCGCAGGTTGAATCTGGACAGCAACTTCGACCGGAGATTCCCGAGGCTACATGAATCCGGTGAAGTCATGTAACCCCTCGATGAAAGCTATTTCCATGGACTACATCTTTCATATTCAGAGCTCAACCCAGATTTGACATTATCCTATTGGAAATCGGACTTGAAGTCCGCTGCGTACAGAACACAGTTTCTGCATACAGGATTTATTGAACATTTTCGTTTAGACTTTCCTGTGGCTACAGACTTCGCCAGAAGTCGTGCAACCATTCGTTGGAAAAGGTATTTTCAAGGGCTTCAACTTCGTGTTAAGCCGAAAGCCCAGATCTGGCCATAGCATACTTAAAAATGGCCACGAAGTTTGCTGCGCGCAGAATACAGATTCTGCACGCATCTTAAGGCGGGATGAACGGCATCGGTTCATCTTCCTCCTCAAGGCGATTCTTCCAAATCATTCCAGAAAACCTCCTCCCTTATTCACCCTCAAGAGGCCAAAACCCTTCACGAAACCATCCCTTATCATCACATTGAAGAAGGGCGTGGTTGAAGAGATCTAAACCTAAGACACAAGTCTTAGCATGACCTTTCCTAGAAAAACTCCTCCTCACCATCAAGACTCTCTTGAGTCGATGTCTCTCCTAGGAAAATAACTATAGATCTAGCACCAAGGGAGAGGTAGGAAACTCACATTGGCTCCAGCGGTACCACCATTTCTAGCCATGGATCTCGTAGTTCTCCTTGGCGGCATCTTCTCTTTCACGGCGATGGCGGATCTCCTTCAATAGGACTTGCTCCTGCAGTTTTCCCTCTCACAGGAGTTCTTACTGGAAATAGGGGAAGAAAAGAGAATGAAAACGGCTAGGTTTTCTCTCCCCTATATATATAAAATGTGACACGGGTATGGACACGACCGTGTCCTTACCCGTGTCCTGCCTGGCGAAGCGGCAACGACAGTTTCCATGTCGGTTCAATACTTGACACGGGTAGGGACACGCCCGTGTCCCGACCCGTGTCCACATGACACGGCCGTGTACTTGGCCGTGTCCTTGGCCGTGTACTTCTCGGGTTGCATCTTGACACTTCTCGTCGAGCTCAACTCGACGCACACGGGTAGGGACACGGCCGTGTCACTACCCGTGTCACTTGGTGTCGACACAGCTCGACGATCTCGACACGGGTCGTCGAGCTCAACTCGACGCACACGGGTAGGCACACGGCCGTGTCCCTACCCGTGTTCCTTGGTGTCGACACAGCTCGACGATCTCGACACGGGTCGTCGAGCTCAACTCGACGCACACGGGTAGGCACACGGCCGTGTCCCTACCCGTGTCCCTTGGTGTCGACACAGCTCGACGATCTCGACACAGCTCGTCGAGCTCAACTCGACGCACACGGGTAGGCACACGGCCGTGTCCCTACCCGTGTTACTTCCTTTTTACACTGATTCTCCATTTCCCCACAAAGTGCAGTCCAATTCCCTGCACTCTCAGGACTCAAGTCAGCACTCCTGACTCAAAACACACACACTAGGGGCCTAGAGCGATTCGGGACGTTTTGTAACGGTCCAGGCCCATCCCATGGGAACCCGCTGGACCGCCGGCCTACCAGAGTCCAGACCCGGGCCCACTCCGGGTAGTCAGCCTATCACATTCAAGCCTGCAGGCCATGCACCCCAACCCCTCTCCGGCCTGTTTATCAGCACGGTAGGTTGTTGTGTGCCACTAGGTCTCGAACCCAGGACCTTGATAAGAGAGCTTTCCACCACTCCTCATCACCAACTGAGCTGCAGCTCAGTTGGTGATGAGGGAGTGGTGGAAAGCTCTCTTATCAAGGTCCTGGGTTCGAGACCTAGTGGCAACAACCTACCGTGCTGATAAACAGGCCGGAGAGGGGTTGGGGTGCATGGCCTGCAGGCTTGAATGTGATAGGCTGACTACCAGGAGTGGGCCCGGGTCTGGACTCTGGTAGGCCGGCGGTCCAGCGGGTTCCCATGGGATGGGCCTGGACCGTTACAAAAAGTGCACTTTTTGTAACGGTCCAGGCCCATCCCATGGGAACCCGCTGGACCGCCGGCCTACCAGAGTCCAGACCCGGGCCCACTCCTGGTAGTCAGCCTATCACATTCAAGCCTGCAGGCCATGCACCCCAACCCCTCTCCGGCCTGTTTATCAACACGGTAGGTTGTTGCCACTAGGTCTCGAACCCAGGACCTTGATAAGAGAGCTTTCCACCACTCCCTCATCACCAACTGAGCTGCAGCTCAGTTGGTGATGAGGGAGTGGTGGAAAGCTCTCTTATCAAGGTCCTGGGTTCGAGACCTAGTGGCAACAACCTACCGTGCTGATAAACAGGCCGGAGAGGGGTTGGGGTGCATGGCCTGCAGGCTTGAATGTGATAGGCTGACTACCAGGAGTGGGCCCGGGTCTGGACTCTGGTAGGCCGGCGGTCCAGCGGGTTCCCATGGGATGGGCTGGACCGTTACAGGCGACATAGCCGAGCTTGTAGCAAAAGGCGTACACCTATTTGGACTTGAGGTCTTGCTTCTGAGTTGGAGTACCCTTGCATTTGTGTCCGGAGGTGGCATTTCTTGTACAATGCTAGACCTTCTTGGCAGTATGGTCCAAGTCAATAACTTCCACTTGCAAGACGGCTTCCACAATCACGTCATAGGTGGTGGCGCAATGAACTACCACATGCTGACAGAAATCATGACGAAGTCCCTTCACGAAACAGCCGATCTTCTTGGTGTTGGGTACATTGGAAAATGTGTACCAGATTTGGAGAAGCCTCACCTAACTCAATGATATGAATCAAGTTATATTTGATGTTGTGTTGAGTTATCATGTGCAGGTTAAGTAAATGGAAAGAAAAATTTTCTAAGTACAAGTGTCGACACTTGGGAATGGCTGTGTCGACACCAAGGGCTAGATTGTGTCGACATCCAGAATTTGTGTCGACATATAGAAATTCTGTCGACAATGCTGTGTCGACACCAAGGGCCAGACTGTGTCGACATCCAGAATTTGTGTCGACACACAGAAAATCTGTCGACAATGCTGTGTCGACACTAAGGGCCAGACTTGTGTCGACATTATCAGAAGGTGTGTAGACACACAGAGAAGCTGTCGACACATTCCAGAATTCTATCGACAACGACTGTGTCGACACACAGAACTTATGTCGACATACACCAGAATTCTGTCGACACCAACTTTGTCAAGACAAGGAGTGTTTGTGTCGACACACAGGACTTGTGTCGACACATTCCACAGAAGCTGTGTCGACAACAACAAGACTTGTGTCGACACATGGACTATGTGTGTCGACACATATGAAGTATTTAGTCGACATTCTCTACTGCTGAGTCAGAGTCCAATGAAGGCTAAAGTAATACAACTGAAGACTTGACAACTGTCATTACTGACATTGCTGTCACAACTGTCAGAGTTCTCAGATGACTGTTTGAAACCAGAATAGCCAGTTATCATGAATGAAGCCTATATATAGATATGCTCTCTCATCAATCAAGAGACAACAACTACAAGAACAACAAATATAGAATAGAGAGAAGTTATTCAAGCCAATCAATTATTATCTCTGAAGGATTGAGAATCCAGAAGAAGAGAAAGAAATAGTCAATATATTGTAGAGAGAGAAAACTAAGAGGGAGAGAAGTTCTCATCCAGTGAAGGCAGATTCTGAACAGTCTGCCTGAAGAATTCAGATCAAGTCTGATGAAGAATTCAGATTAATTTTTGAAGGAAGCTGATTGAAGATCAACTCCAACATCAAGAAGATCAACCCTACTGTGTTCAGATTCAAGAAGCTTTGAAGAAAGCTAAGTCAGGTTGATCCTTAAGAAGTCAGTTCTATCAAGAACTGATCAAGAAGACTTCAACCAATTCTTTCTCCATCTGGTTGAAGATATCAACAACTTTTCATCATTAATTCTTGTAGGATCTATAATAGATCTGAGTGTAGGAGATTTACATCTCTGAGTTGTAAGCCAAAATTATAAAGGCTGAGGTAGGGCCGAGTGCCTGAGGTAGGGGAATCTGTTCCCTGAGTTGTAGGCCTGTGAAAGAGGCTGAGGTGGGGATGTTGCATGAGTTGTAGGAGTGGGGTGTCACTTTGAGTTGTAGGCCTGTGGAAGATGCTAAGGTAGGGCTTGTGCCTGAGTTGTAGGAGTGTGGATTCACTCTGAGTTGTAGGAACCAGTCTTGGTTCCGAGCTGTAAGATCTGCGGATCTGAGAAGAAGGAAGTTAGGCCGAATCTAGTACACTGCTAGATAAGCGAAGGGGGAAAGTGGATGTACCCATCATTTGGGGAACCACTATAAAACTGATGTGCAATCTGTGGATGCTGTGTATGTGAATGCTGTGTTGTACTTCCTGCTGAATACATTGTTGTACTAGATAGAATTATCTGCCTAAGTTAGAAAAAGAATTGTACCTATTCACCCCCTCTAGGTGTTTAGAACATCATGAAACTAATTCTTTCAAGTGGTATCAGAGGGAGGTTGCTCCAAGAATAGACCTAACAGTCTGAGTAGATCTCCAAGGCAGAAATCTATAAGGCAAAATGGGTTCCATTGAGAATCATAAGGAGTTTGGTTCTATGAAGTTACCTATATGCAGAAAAGAGATTTTTGGCATATGGAAATAAAGAGTTAGATTGTTTATGGAAGCTTCAGATCCAAGAATCTACATGACAGTCAAAGAAGGGCCATTCATCCCAATGAAAGTCTCAGTTCTTGATGCAAATCTCAGGACACCAAAGGAATATTCTGAAATGACAAAGGATGAGATCATCTTGGCTACTATGGATAATAAAGCAGAGAATATAATAGTCAGTGCCATAGATGATTCAACATTCCAAAATTTGATTCACTACAAGACCTCCAAAGAAATGTGGGACACCCTTATTGTCTACATGGAGGGTTTAGAAGAGGTGAGAGAAGACAAAAAGTCTATGCTGAATCAGGAGTATGAAAGTTTTAGACAATCTAAAACAGACAGTATAACTGAATGTTACAAGAAATTCTTCAGAATAGTTAATGAATTGATGTCATATGGAAAAGTATTCAGTACATATGAGTTGAATGATAAGTTTTTAAGATCATTAACTAAGGCCTGGGACACCAAGATATGTGTCATTAGGGAAGTGGCCAGACTAGCAGAAATTTCACCTCCAACATTATTTTGCAAACTGCTTTCATATGAAATGCAGCCGATGGTCAGAAAGGAGGAGGAGAAAAGTAATAAAGTTGAATACAGAGATAAGTCAATGGATTTCAAAACTGAAGCCATAAGAAAGGATAGGAGGATGTCTCCATCACCTCCTAGGAAAGTTGCAGAAGTTGCTTCAGAAAGTTCAGACAGTCACACATCAGATAGTCCAAATTCTGATGAAGACTTAGCAGCTTTCTCAAAACAATTTCAAAGGTTTTTGAAGAAGAAACAGTGAATATCCAAGACATCATCCTCACAATCCAAGGATGATTACTATCAGAAAAAGAAATCCTCTAGGAAGGACAGGTATAACTCCAAACCTAGTAAATTATCTTCAACTAAGATTGTTTGCTATTGCTGTAGTAGGCCAGGACATATGGTAGCTGATTGTCCTGACAAAAGGAAAGAATCTAATGATAAGAAGAAACTAAAAAACAAGGGCAAGAAGGAAAAATCTCTTGTTACAAAGAAGCAAAAAAGTTGGTCAGATTCTTCATCATCAGATTCCGAGGCTGAAGCTGAAGCTGAAGCATATATAGGACTGTTGGCAACTGAAGAGGATGTAGAAGAGGCTGAATTCTTGAAGTGACTAGATTCAGTAAATGAAATTGAAGAACATTGTTATAAAGGGCTGATGGCCTTGATAGAAGAAGATCAGTGCCAGGATCAGCCTGGACCTAGTAAGGTAAATAATTCTTCAATAGATTCTGATTACTATACTGGTTCAGAATCAGAAGCATCTGCATCAAGAGATGTAGATGAATCTGAATCTGAAGGAGATGTTCATCAACTTATTGATGAATATGGTGACCTGTTGCAAGCACTTAAGAAAAGCAGAATCCTTATGTAACACCCCCTATCCGTCGCATAGCATATAGCAGTAGGTCCGGCCGGGGCCCGACGCCATATACCACAGACAGACCGGGTGGTTACTTATGGAAACCATACAACCAATCTCAACGTCCTACACAGAGCATTCTAGCGGAAGCAATTTATATAAGTTGCAAAACAAGAACCCAACAACGAGCATGAATGTCCACTAACCAGATAATAGGAATGTTATTACAAAATACTCAAAAGTCGGCCTTAAGGCCTTACAAAAAGTTTCACTTGTCTTTTACATGTTTTCCAAACTTCGGCACGCAGGCCGGCCATACATGAATAAAACATAAAACATTTCCACTTGGGCCTTCGAGGGCCAGCTTCGCAAAAAGGGCTTTAGCCCGCTATTGACCGCTTGGTCCAGCTGCACCTGCAAGCAAACAAACCACCGCACGGTGGCAAACAAGGCAACGGTCAGCAATGCTGACCAAATTATAACGATCCCCGCCCCCAACTCGGGGCGGCGATGCTCCTTTCCCTGCATTTCATTAAGCGAGCAATATAACCATATAAACATAGCCATTTCATCACAGACGTTGGCTCGTACGGCCACACGTCCCGTGCACTCAGGGCACATTCTCGGTGAACCGGTCGATGTTACGTCAATAAAGCCATGAACATTCCGGACTCACCACCGCCTCTTGGACGGCCATTCCTATGAGCAATTTGTCTTCATGGTATTGGTCACGTCAAATTAAGCCATGGACCACCGAAGACCCCCATTTATGCCAACGGCGAGTGCCATGTAACTTTAGGTCGCTCTAACCGGACGACATAAAGCGGGTACGGCTCCATCTAACCCGTGCTCACATCGCAACGACAATTTAAGCCATATGCGCGGGTCAAACTTTCACCGAGTCCCATTCTACCGCAAGTCACATAACCTCGTTATGTTCAAGTTGGCTTCCAAGCCACCAAGTTGGCAAGACCTCGTGTCCGCCCAGTTTTCCGGGTGCACCTTTGGGTTAGTCCCCAAGGCTCCCTGCTGCAATCTACCGCGTAGAAAACCCGAAAACACCAAATAGCACGGAGTCTTCTCCGGCCTTATGCAATGCAACATCACCGATCCGAACTACATGTCCGGGTAGGCTTCAACCAAAATGCCTATGTCCGTTCTCGCATACGGACGCTAAACAACGGGGACTTCACATATCTACCCGAAGGAACGCCTCCAACTCTCCGCAAACTCGCGAGAGCGGGCTTCCTATGCAAAGAAAAGAGCGACTCATGCTCAAGATGAGGATCGTTACCCTTGCGGTCCTCTTTGGCGCCATCGAAAAGTAATCGGATGGAAATCACCGCACTTGCGTTGCCTCCGTGGATCCGGAGTCGGCTTGCGATTCGGAGCTCCGAAGCTCCTCCAATGGCGGATCTAGCTCCTCTTCTTCTTGCCTTAGCTTTTCTTTCTCCAAGGGTTTGGAGAGATAACAAGTGGAAAAAGTGAGGGTTTTCTAAGTCAAAACCCGGGTATATCCCTTCAGGAACAACCCCCAGCCATTGGATCCTCAGTCAAAGAAATGAACGGCTTCGATTCGGGACTGAAATGCCCAATCTGGGCCGAACACGGCCTGGCACACGCCCGTGTCCAGGGCCGTGTGCCTCATTCGCCGTCAAAATCGAATCACCTGGAACCTCACACGGGTATCGAACACGCCCGTGTTCGAGCTGACACGCCCGTGTTCCAACTGACACGGCCGTGTAGCTGGCCGTGTACCCCATGATTTTCTCCCGTTTTCAACCCGAGCACTGACACGGGTTCGGACACGCCCGTGTCCTTGCCCGTGTCACCTTGACACGCCTGGGCTCCAGGCCGTGTACAAGGTCTCGGCACTTCACGGCTAAGTGTCGACACGGGTCGACACGCCCTGCGACACGCCCGTGTCGCAGGCCGTGTGCCATGTCTCGACACACTGTCGACACCAAAGTGTCGACTTCGCGGGACGAGTGTCGACACGGGTTGACACGCCCTGCGACACGCCCGTGTCGCAGGCCGTGTGCCGTGTCTCGACACAACGTCGAAGCACTGTGTCGACTTCACGGCTAAGTGTCGACACGGGTCGACACGCCCTGCGACACGCCCGTGTCGCAGGCCGTGTGCCCAGTCTCGACACAATGTCGAGACCAAAGTGTCGACTTCACGCCTTAGTGTCGACACAGGCTTGACACGCCCTGGGACACGCCCGTGTCCCAGGCCGTGTGCCTGCAGCCAGAACTCAAACTGGCCCAAATTATTCCCCTTTGCTCCTTTGAGTTTCGGGGCGTTACAACTCTACCCCTCTTAAAAGAATTTCGCCCACGAAATTACATAAAGGGAAAAACATGTACAAAACTAAAATTTGTACCTGAGCGGAACAACTCCGGATATTCGTCAAGCATCGTCTGCTCTCGCTCCCAAGAGAGCTCCTCACGACCGCAATTGTCCCACCGGACTTTGACCATCCTGATCTCTTTATTGCGTAGCCGCTTGACCTCCGAGTCCTCAATCCGCACGGGCTTGACTTTTGTCGTTAGCCCACTATCCACCGGCACTTGATTGGCCGCGATCACTTGCGTAGGCTCTTGCACCGCCTTCCGAAGCACCGAAATATGGAATACATCATGTAAACCACTTAGCTCCACTGAAAGCTTCAACCTATAGGCCGCTTCTCCTACTCGCTCCAGAACCTCGAACGGTCCAAGGTACCTCGGGCTTAGCTTTTTCAACCGCCGCACCCGCGAGACACCCTTGAACGGCTTGATCTTCAAGTATACATAATCGCCCACAGCGAACTCCACGTTCCTGTGCTTGGCATTATAGTACTTTGCTTGCCGGTCCTGAGCGATAAGCAACCTCTCCCGAATGGTTCTCACCAAAGAAGTAGCATCCTCCACTTCCGATCGCTTATACAACTTTGACTCGCCCGTTTCTAACCAAGACAACGGCGTGCGACATCTTCTACCATAAAGGGCCTCGAAAGGCGCCATCTGAATACTTGCTTGGTAGCTGTTGTTGTATGCGAACTCCACCAAATAAAGGTGGTCCTCCCATTGCTTTCCAAAGTCCAAGACACACATGCGAAGCATGTCTTCCATGGTTCTATTGACCCTCTCGGTCTGCCCATCCGTTTGCGGATGGAAGGCTGTGCTAAACTTCAGCTTTGTTCCCAACATTTGCTGCACCAGCCTCCAATCATTGGACGTGAACCGCCCATCTCGGTCACTCACGATGCTGCGGGGCACACCATGAAGCCGCACTATGTTATCCACATAAAGCTTCGCCAGCTTCTCCACCGGATCATCCTTCCTATGCGGAATAAAATGCGACACCTTTGTTAATCGATCGACCACCACCCAAATGGCGTCGTTCCCCTTCTGCGACCTTGGCAAACCATGCACAAAGTCCATAGAGATGTCGTCGAATTTCCACTCCGGAATAGGCAAGGACTTAAGAAATCCTCCCGGCTTTTGGCACTCCGCCTTTACCAAGGCGCAGGTTTGGCACTTCGCTACATATAGCGCCACATCCTTTTTCAAACCCGGCCACCAAAATAGCTTCTTTACATCGCGGTACATCTTCGTGCTCCCCGGGTGAATCGAGTACTTGGTATGGTGCGCCTCGTACAACAACTCCACCCGTAAATTGCCCACACTTGGGACGCACAAACGACCGTCTTTCCACAGCAATCCGTCCTCCACAACGAATTGGGAATTTGACCCATCCAGAGCCTCTATCATGAACTGCTTCATATGAGCATCCATATCCAAAGCCTGCCGAATCCGATCAGCCAGGTCATATTGGACTTCAGTCCAATTCAGCACTGCTTCAGCACTAGATTGTCTATCCACACAAACAATCTCCAACGCCTCCAGCTCCTGCACCAACCGCTCATCATGCACTGATAGCCAATTCGCTTGAGCTGGGGCTCGGCGACTCAACGCGTCCGCAACCGCATTCCCTTTGCCAGGCACGTAGTGGATCTTGAAAGTATAGTCCCCCAGGAACTCCATCCACCTACGCTGCCGCATATTCAGATCTTTCTGATCAATCAAATACTTTAGGCTCTTGTGATCGGTGTAGATATCAATCTTCACACCGTACAAATAGTGTCTCCACAGCTTCAAGGCAAAAATCACGGCCGCCAACTCCAAGTCGTGGACCGGATAATTCCTCTCGTGCACTTTTAGCTGTCTCGAGCCATAAGCTATCACGCTGCCGTGCTGCAGTAGCACGCAACCCAAACCGCTGCCTGAAGCATCGCTATATATCTCATAGCCTTCGGTCCCAACCGGCGAACTCAGCACAGGCGCCGTGGTCAACCGACACTTCAATTCCTCAAAAGCTCGCGCGCACTCCGGCGTCCAAACGAACTTATGCTCCTTCCTCGTCAAAGTAGTGAGAGGTAGCGCTATCCGCGAGAAGTTCTCTACGAAGCGCCTATAATAACCGGCAAGCCCCAAAAAGCTCCGGACTTCTGCTACCGTAGCAAGCTCAGGCCACTCCCGTATCGCAACAATCTTCGCCGGATCCACCGCAATACCCTCTCCACTCACTATATGCCCGAGGAACGCCACTGAGGATAGCCAAAACTCGCACTTCGAGAACTTGGCATACAACTGGTTTCTCCTGAGTGTCTCCAACACCAAATGGAGATGCTTGAAGTGATCCTCCTCACTTTGCGAGTACACCAAAATATCGTCGATGAAGACGATCACAAAATGGTCTAGGTACTCCCTGAACGTCCTGTTCATCAAATCCATAAATACTGACGGCGCATTAGTCAGCCCAAACGGCATGACCGTAAACTCATAATGCCCGTATCTCGTACTAAACGCTGTCTTCGGGATATCACTCTCCCTTATCCGCAGCTGATAGTACCCAGACTTGAGATCTAACTTCGAGTACACCGTCGACCCGACTAACTGATCAAAGAGATCATCAATCCGGGGGATCGGGTACTTGTTCTTCTCAGTCAGCTTGTTTAGCTCCCGATAATCAATACACAACCTCAAGCTTCCGTCCTTCTTCTTAACAAAGAGGACCGGTGCGCTCCAAGGCGAAGAACTCGGGCGCACATACCCTTGCTCCAACAACTCTTGCAGTTGAACTTTCAGCTCCGCCATTTCCTTAGGCGCTAGCCGATACGGAGATCGTGACACAGGCTTTGCACCTGGCACTAGCTCGATCGTAAAATCTATCTCCCGTTGAGGCGGGGCTCCAGGAAGATCTGCGGGGAACACATCAGGGTATTCCGATACCACTGAAATACAATCCATCGCGGGCTTCGGCTTTGCAACCTCCACTAGTGTAAAGAACAGTTCTGCTCCAGCACGAACCGCCTTCACCACCTGAAGAGCAGACATCAACGTCTTGCTCGACCCCTTTAAGCCCGTAAAAGTCGTCTCACGACTTGCTCCCAGCTTTACTTCCTTGCTACCGCAATCTATATGGGCCTGCTGCTCCGAGAGCCAGTCCATGCCAAATATGACGTCGAACTCCACCAACGGAAGTAAAGACGCCCGCAGGTCGAACTCCTGCTCCCAATACGAACTTTAACGTCGCAGATCCTAACCGCTCGCATCGAACACCCATTGGGCAACAACACATCCAACTTATCCTTCGCCATCGAAGAAGGGACTCCGATGCGTGATATAAATCCTTCGGACAAGAAGGAGTGTGAAGCTCCCGTATCAAAGAGTGCTCGTGCCGGGTTTTCACAAATCAACACAAATCCTAAACAAGCAGTGGTAAGGTAACATATACATAACAAGCATATAAAGGAATTGACTTGCTATAAATTAAACCGTACCTGTCACCACGTCAGCTTGTTTAATGGCCTCCTGTTGGCCAAGATTGTAGACCCTTGGTTGGGCCGGAGCATAGTGGGATGCGGTCGACTCCACCGCCTTACCCTTCTCTTCATAAGTAGCTCCCGGCCTCCTCTCGGACTTAGGACGTCCGCTCCAACAATCACGGGCGAAATGCCCCGTCTTGCCACAAGTAAAGCACGCGCCCGGGGTCCGACTCGTAGTCGCCCCAGAAGCGCCAGAAGGAGCTGGACCCGAAGTCCTATGCTTCTTGAAAGCCCTTCGATAGCCGGACTTTGAAGTAGTCGGCACTCTGAACTCAGATTTCTTTTCACCCAAGCCTTTCTTCGCTTGTACATTCTTCATGTCCTTCTCCAAGGACCGGGCAGTATTGACCAAGGTTAAGAAACCCTGCGTCATTGGCCCCGACAGTAACAATCTCAGCTCATCCCTCAAGCCTTCATAAAAACGATTAGTCTTGCGCTCCTCATCCATGATGGTGGAGCTAGCATAACGACTCAACCGCGTAAACTCGTGGAGATATTCATCCACGTTCCTCTCACCCTGCACCAACTTCAGGAACTCATTCTCCATTGAAATCCTCTGAGTAGAAGGGAGGTATCTTGCTAAGAACAATTCCGAGAACTCTTCCATCGGAACGTCTATCAGTTGTCTACCTCTCAGATGATGCAGCTCCAAACCTTCCCACCACATCCTCGCTTCACCGTCCAGCAGGAACGTAGCAATGGTGGTCATCTGCCACTCCTCCGTCTCCGTCGCTGTCATGACTCTCTTCACCCTAGAGAGCCAGTCTTCAGCCTGAGATGGGGTTCCCAACCCCGAGAATAACGGAGGGTTAAAGCTCATTACATGCTTCAACTGCCTCTCAGTCGCCCTCCTTGGCACTATTGGTTCTACAACCACTTGCTCCATCCTCCTCGGCTCAGCCTCTTGAAGAGGTACTTGCTCCATCACAGGAGCGGGCTGCTGCGCTTGCCTCCCAGGCTGCGCATTTATCACGGCCAACACCGCTTCAGCCACCAATCGTATATTTTCAGCCGACAAAGGTGTTGCGGGAGCAACTTCTGGTGCACTACTAGCCTCAGAACCTCGGCGTTCTGACGGCCCAACACCACTTCGGGTCACCTATAGTGGTACAAAACACCGTTAAGCGACCAAATAACATTGCAAACAGCAATTATAGGAACACGCAGGTTCCTCAAACACGAGTATTTTCATTCCTAAGTGGACATTCATGGGTTCTTTTTACTGTTATAACGATGACGCACACAATGTGCTCACCACCCCTTAAAAAGAATTCGCCCACGAATTCACTTTAAGCCCGACCAAAACCAGTAGTCTGATACCAAATTGTAACACCCCCTATCCGTCGCATAGCATATAGCAGTAGGTCCGGCCGGGGCCCGACGCCATATACCACAGACAGACCGGGTGGTTACTTATGGAAACCATCCAACCAATCTCAACGTCCTACACAGAGCATTCTAGCGGAAGCAATTTATATAAGTTGCAAAACAAGAACCCAGCAACAAGCATGAATGTCCACTAACCAGATAATAGGAATGTTATTACAAAATACTCAAAAGTCGGCCTTAAGGCCTTACAAAAGTTTCACTTGTCTTTTACATGATTTCCAAACCTCGGCACGCAGGCCGGCCATACATGAATAAAACATAAAACATTTCCACTTGGGCCTTCGAGGGCCAGCTTCGCAAAAAGGGCTTTAGCCCGCTATTGACCGCTTGGTCCAGCTGCACCTGCAAGCAAACAAACCACCGCACGGTGGCAAACAAGGCAACGGTCAGCAATGCTGACCAAATTATAACGATCCCGCCCCCAACTCGGGGCGGCGATGCTCCTTCCCTGCATTTCATTAGCGAGCAATATAACCATATAAACATATAGCCATTTCATCACAGACGTTGGCTCGTACGGCCACACGTCCCGTGCACTCAGGGCACATTCTCGGTGAACCGGTCGATGTTACGTCAAATAAAGCCATTAACATTCCGGACTCACCACCGCCACTTAGACGGCCATTCCTATGAGCAATTTGTCTTCATGGTATTGGTCACGTCAAATTAAGCCATGGACCACCGAAGACCCCCATCTATGCCAACGGCGAGTGCCATGTAACCTTAGGTCTCTCTAACCGAACGACATAAAGCGGGTACGGCTCCATCTAACCCGTGCTCACATCGCAACGACAATTTAAGCCATATGCGCGGGTCAAACTTTCACCGAGTCCCATTCTACCGCAAGTCACATAACCCCGTTATGTTCAAGTTGGCTTCCAAGCCACCAAGTTGGCAAGACCTCGTGTCCGCCCAGTTTTCCGGGTGCACCTTTGGGTTAGTCCCCAAGGCTCCCTGCTGCAATCTACCGCGTAGAAAACCCGAAAACACCAAATAGCACGGAGTCTTCTCCGGCCTTATGCAATGCAACATCACCGATCCGAACTACATGTCCGGGTAGGCTTCAACCAAAATGCCTATGTCCGTTCTCGCATACGGACGCTAAACAACGGGGACTTCACATATCTACCCGAAGGAACGCCTCCAACTCTCCGCAAACTCGCGAGAGCGGGCTTCCTATGCAAAGAAAAGAGCGACTCATGCTCAAGATGAGGATCGTTACCCTTGCGGTCCTCTTTGGCGCCATCGAAAAGTAATCGGATGGAAATCACCGCACTTGCGTTGCCTCCGTGGATCCGGAGTCGGCTTGCGATTCGGAGCTCCGAAGCTCCTCCAATGGCGGATCTAGCTCCTCTTCTTCTTGCCTTAGCTTTTCTTTCTCCAAGGGTTTGGAGAGATAACAAGTGGAAAAAGTGAGGGTTTTCTAAGTCAAAACCCGGGTATATCCCTTCAGGAACAACCCCCAGCCATTGGATCCTCAGTCAAAGAAATGAACGGCTTCGATTCGGGACTGAAATGCCCAATCTGGGCCGAACACGGCCTGGCACACGCCCGTGTCCAGGGCCGTGTGCCTCATTCGCCGTCAAAATCGAATCACCTGGAACCTCACACGGGCATCGAACACGCCCGTGTTCGATCTGACACGCCCGTGTTCCAACTGACACGGCCGTGTAGCTGGCCGTGTACCCCATGATTTTCTCCCGTTTTCAACCCGAGCGCTGACACGGGTTCTAGGACACGCCCGTGTCCTTGCCCGTGTCACCTTGACACGCCTGGGCTCCAGGCCGTGTACAAGGTCTCGGCACTTCACGGCTAAGTGTCGACACGGGTCGACACGCCCTGCGACACGCCCGTGTCGCAGGCCGTGTGCCATGTCTCGACACACTGTCGACACCAAAGTGTCGACTTCGCGGGACGAGTGTCGACACGGGTTGACACGCCCTGCGACACGCCCGTGTCGCAGGCCGTGTGCCGTGTCTCGACACAACGTCGAAGCACTGTGTCGACTTCACGGCTAAGTGTCGACACGGGTCGACACGCCCTGCGACACGCCCGTGTCGCAGGCCGTGTGCCCAGTCTCGACACAATGTCGAGACCAAAGTGTCGACTTCACGCCTTAGTGTCGACACAGGCTTGACACGCCCTGGGACACGCCCGTGTCCCAGGCCGTGTGCCTGCAGCCAGAACTCAAACTGGCCCAAATTATTCCCCTTTGCTTCTTTGAGTTTCGGGGCGTTACACCTTAATAAAGCACAGACCAAGGAAATTGCTGATCTTAAGCTGGCTGCATTAGATTCAGAAAAATTGCTGGATCTAAAGATGAATGAAGTAGCCAAACTGAAAAACATAACTGTTATTCAGATGAGTACTATTACATTCAAGAATGATCAAATCAAAAGTTTGGAAGTCAAACTTCAGAAGGAAAAGGATCTGATGGCTAAGTTCTCTATGCCAAAATCAGTCTTACCTTTAATTGATGACTTTATTCCCAAAATGGTAAGACATGATTGGGCTTTGAGGGAAATGCAAGGGCTGCCAATTCCAAAAGAAAAGGCAAAGCCCCAGTACAACCTATAGCCTTCAAACTCCCCATTTCCTTCAAAAAAGTATGGCAGCCAACTAATAGATATGATCATGATATCATACATGGTTTTGGTAAGCCTGAAATTCTGAATGACAAGGGTGTAGCTCCAACACTCAATCAAAGAACTACTATACCAACAGTGTTAAGAATAGCTGACAACAATGCTGTTAAAACTGTACCTAGAAAGAGGTATAATAGATGTGAGTGTTGGTGCTGTGGTAAGATAGGGTATTATGCCATGGATTGCTGGCACAACACCAGTGTCAGGAAGAATGCCAGCTTACCTATGAGGAAGGCTGCTGGTAAGAATATCAAATTTCATTCTAACATGAACTAGAACCCAATAAAAGTTGGGGTTCTAAGGTAAATTAATTTTATTTGCCGCAGGTGGGTCTAAGTTGCCATGCCCCTATATGGTACTTGGACAATGGATGTTCCAGGCACATGATTGGAACAAGGAGAATGTTAAAGGACTATACTCCCATAGAGAATGGACCTAAAGTGATCTTTGGTGGATCAGAAAAAGGGGTCATAAAAGGGTTTGGTAATATTTCTTCTAGTTCTATAACAATCACTCAAATAGCTTATATAAAAAGGTTTGAAACATAACTTGATAAGCATAAGTCAGCTGAGTGATCTTGGGTATGACATTTCATTTATTAAGAATGATTGTCAGATCAAAAGGACAAGTGATCAGAAGGTGATCTTGTCTGGTTATAGAAAAGGGAATGTTTATTGTTTAAATTTTGATTATGAAAACATGAACTATCCTGTATGTTTAGTTGCAGATGAGAAAGCATCTCAGTGTGTCTAATGGTACATGAGACTAGCTCATCTGAACTATAAGACTATAGGCCAGCTCTATAGTTTAGAGTTAGTGAGGAATGATCCTCAATTTAAGTACATAAAAGAGGGTATATGTTCAGCTTGTCAAAAAGGCAAACAGACCAAATTCTCTTTTCATACTCTTGATACCAAAGACTCTGTGAGGTGTTTGTACCTCTTGCATATGGATCTATTTGGTCCTATGCCAGTTCATAGTCTAGGTAGGAAAGTCTATACTTTTGTGGTAGTAGATGACTATTCTAGATATACATGGGTTTTCTTTTTGAGGCAGAAATCTGAAACCCCTACTGTCTTTCATAACTTTGTTAAACAAATTCAGAATGAATTTAATAATTCAGTGGTCAAAATTAGAAGTGATCATGGAACTGAGTTTTAGTTTGAGTGTATGACAAGGTTTTGTGAAGAGCTAGGGATTTATCAGGAATTCTCCTCACCTAGAACACCTCAGCAAAATGGTATTGCTGAAAGAAAGAATAGAACTCTCATTAAGGCTGGTAGAACTCTACTCAGTGACACTTCACTCCAAGAATATTTCTGGGTTGAGGCAGTAAATACTGCTTGTCATGTTCTCAATAGAGCATCTATAACTAAGAACCACAAAAAGACTCCCTATGAGATTATGAAGGGCAGAAAACCAAACATATCCTACTTTAGGATCTTTGGTAGCAGGTGTTATGTGCTTAACACTGGCAAGTCTCACCTAACTAAGTTTGCTGCCAAATCCCAAGATAAGATATTTGTTGGGTACTGCAACAATAGTAAGGCATATAGGGTCTATAACTTGACTACATAAGTTGTAGAAGTATCAATTCATGTAGTGTTTGATGAATCTGAGCTAATTAACTGTGAGTTGTCTAGCAATCCTTGTAGCTCAACAAGTTAAAAAGAAAAGTTGGACATGCTGACCATTAATGAAGACCAAACTGCAAGGCAGGATGTGGAAAATGATGGTTGCTATCCAGGGGAGTACAAGATCCACAAGCTGACATTGAAGACAATGAAGTTCAGCATGGTGAAGAAATTGAAGAAGTTCAAATTGCTGATAGAATGCCTCCAGTAATAAAGAATCTAAAGGATCATCCTGCACACCAAATCATTGGTGATCCCAGACATGGTGTGCAAACCAGAAGCAAACACATGAACACAGTGCTTTGCTCAAGTTTCCTGTAACAGTTGGAACCAAAAAGATTTGAAGAAGCCATACAAGGCTCCATCTGGATTGATGTAATACATGAGGAGCTGAATCAATTCATAAGGTGTAAAGTATGGGAGCTGGTTCCAAAACTAAAGGATCATAACATAATTGAGACAAAGTGGATCTATAGGAACAAACTGGATGAAAATGGCATAATAGTGAAGAACAAAGCAAGACTAGTTGCCAAAGGTTATAGATATGAAGAGGGCATTGACTTTGATCAGACTTTTGCCCCAGTGGGAAGGTTGGAAGCAATAAGGCTATTCCTTGCCTTTGCTGCTTTCTAAGGTTTCAAAGTGTACCAAATGGATGTCAAGTCAGCTTTCCTAAATGGTAATTTGAAAGAAGAAGTCTATGTTCATCAGCCCTCAGGTTTTGTTGATCCACTTCATCCTGATTTTGTTTATAGACTTAAGAAAGCCTTATATGGTTTGAAACAATCCCATAGGGCTTGGTATGAAACATTGTCTACTTTCCTCATTGAAAATAAATTTTCAAGGGGGAAAATAGACAAGACTCTATTCCTTAGGGAGTTAAAGGACAAGATGATCCTAGTACAGATTTATGTTGATGACATAATCTTTGGATCTACAGAAAACAACCTTTGTAGGAAGTTTGCAAAACTTATGCAAGGAAAGTTTGAGATGAGCAGTATGAGTGAGCTCAAATTCTTCTTGGGACTCCAAGTAAGACAGACTGATGAGAGCTTGTCCATATCACAGTCTAAGTTCACCAAAGAGTTAATTAAGAAATATGGTATAGAGTCATCCACTACCATGAGAACTCCAATGGGGACAAGTATTCCTTTAGGCAAAGATGATGCAGGAAAACCTGTAGATGAGTCTTTGTATAGAGGTATAATTGGCTCCCTCCTATACTTAACTGCTAGTAGACCAGACATTATGTATGCTACATGTGTCTGTGCTAGGTACCAAGCAAGCCCTAAAGAATCTCATTATACTGCTGTTAAAAGAATATTGAGATATCTTAAGGGCACACCTAATCTTGGTCTTTGGTACCCTAAGAATAGAGACTTTCTACTGACTGGTTTTTCAGATGCAGACTTTGCAGGTTGCAAAGAAGATAGAAAGAGTACTACTGGCACATGTCAGTTTCTAGGTGGTAGACTAGTATCATGGAGCAGTAAGAAGCAGACTAGTGTGGCAATTTCCACTACAGAGTATGAGTATATTGCTGCAGGCAGCTGCTGTGCTCAGCTTTTATGGATTCAACATCAACTTGAAGACTATGGTCTCAAGGTAAGTAGAACTCCACTATTTTGTGATTCTACAAGTGTTATTTCTATTGCTAAAAACTCTGTATCACATAGTAGAACAAAGCATATAGAAATTAGATTTCACTTCATTAGAGAGCATGTTGAAAAAAAGATATTTGTTTGGAATTTGTCACCACAAATAATCAAATTGCTGACATGTTTACAAAACCACTAGATGAAACTAAGTTCAATTATTTCAAAATTGAATTAGGCATGTTAAACCTAGAATAACTTGGTAAGTCTGACTAAGTAAATCAATGTTGACATATAGAAGTTTATGTCGACACAAAAGGAAATCTGTGTCGACATATAGTAGTTTGTGTCGACACTTTAGGTAAGTTGTGTCGACACAACAAAATAGTGTTGAGATAGTGGTGTCGACACTCAGAGTTATGTGTCGACACATAGAAGTTCTATCATTTAGATAGTTGTGTCGACACATACAGAAGTCTGTGTCGACACACATGTATTAGAGTCGACTATTAAGAAGTCTATGTCGACACATCACAAACTGTGTCGACACATAGTGTTGTCTGACTCTGTCGAGACATTAGAAGTCTGTGTCGACACAATCTCTACAGTGTCGACACATTAAGTATCTATTATCCCGCCTTTGGCCTTCTGTGTTGACAAACATATAAATAGGTCACAAAACAATTTTGTCGACTAAGCTCTCAACATTTTTCGAGACCCAAACCTTGAGTCGACAAACCTTCATCTCTCTTCTCCTCAAATTTCTCGTCGTCAATGGCGCCAAAGTTGGAGACCAACATCAACGAAGGCTATGAGTTAGTTCGCAATACTTTTGAGAGTACGACGACTGAGATTTGAGATCTATACAAAAGAAACCTACCAAGATCTGGAAGACAGAAATTCTTGAATTCTATACAAAAGAAACCTTGGATTCAACTGGATTGAAGATTAGGTCATCAATTCAAGGTAGCAAGGTGAAACTTACCCAAAAGCGTCTGAGGAAAACAGCTCAATTGCCCAGGACTCAGGAAGATGATGAAGTTACATCTTCAATGACCAAAGAAGCTCTTCAATGGTGTAGCCTGGATCGCACCACTAAGATTGAATCATCCATGCAAAGGAAAGGAATGAACTCACAAGGAAAGTTTCTCTCAGAGATAATGGGCAAAGTAATTCTCTGCAAACTATGTGGAGATGATAGGATCTCAGCCTATATGTTCATCTTGATGACCAGAGTCATTTTCAGAATAAAAACTAACTAGTCTGCAGTGATCTTTGACAAGATCAAGGAAAGCCTGAAGAAACCTAATCTAAGTAGGATACTAAGTTTGTATCTAGCAATAAATATTCCTGAAGTGCTAAACCACACAAGTGGATCTAGAATAAATCACATGAGAAGAATGTATATGAAAATACTGTCAAGGTGGGAAAGAGTCTTGACAAAAGATGGTTCTACACCACAGAAAGAACCGCAAATGAAAAAGAAAAAGACAACCCCAAGGAAGTCTGAATCTTTTAGTGATTCAGAAGAACAAGTAATCTTCAGTTCAGATGAAGACCACCAAGAATCTACAAGGAAATCGTCTGCTCCTAAGCTTGTAGATGATAGTCAGATGCAGGGGGAGTATATTTTAGAAAGCACCATCCCACTGGATCAAGTTCAGGATGCGCCTCCTCTAGGGGGAGCCAATGAACTTTCCCCAATTCAACAAGAAATCTTGCCTCCAGAAAGTGCTCCTGAGAAAGAGCAAGCTGCCTTAGGGAGTGAAACAGCCACTCAAACAATTCTTGAGGTAATAAATGATATTAATCAATCTATACTAGATACTGAGCCAGATACATTAACTGTGCTTCTATCTGATATTGAACAGACACATCATGACAACATTCCTGCACAGAATATATCAATGGATTATACATCTGCTTTAGATGATACTCCATTAAATGTTCAAGATACAGATATTCCTCCAGTTCAGCTGCAACAAGAATTTACTATTGATGAATTATTTCCTGATTTACAAGAAGTAAGAACTGAGGAAGTAGTGCCAAGAAATGAGGGGGAGGAGCTAGGGAATCAGGGGGAGTTACCAAGAACTGATAAGGAGCTGCCCTCAAGTCCAAAGGACACTGTGAATCTAGAAAGTACTTCTAAATCTGATGATGGAGAAGCACTAAAAGCAAAGAAGAGAAAACTGATGGTTTATAAGAAGAAAAGCTCAAATTATAAGAAAGCTTTACAGACAGCCTCGCAACCCTCAGCACCAACAGTTGATTTCAGTTCATTGTTGGTTGCTATGCAAATTAAAATGGATGAGCAAAGAGCAACCATGGAAAAATATATGGATGAAAGCCATAAGGATCTTTTGTTCTCTTTGGCTCAAGATATAAAATCAATCAGATTTGAGGTAAACCAGAATAAGAAAGAGATGACAGATTGCTTCCATAAAGGACGTAATGCTGTAGTTTATCTGGCAAAACGGCAACAAGAGGCAAGGACATAGATTGATGATATAGTGGTCAAGCAAGGCTATGTCCTAGAAAATCAACTTAGAATGCATGATAATCTTACTGAATCATATAATGTGATTGTTACTGAATTAAAGAATAAAGCAACTGCATTAACTGAGGAAAGGGCTAAAGAAAAGTCAGAGTTTGATAAAAAATTTCAAGAAGATTTAGCCACTTTCCAATATGTACTTCAAGCCTCTCAGAAGATTATATCTGCTCAGCTACAAAAGTTTAAAGCCTATTATACAGAGGGAACCAATTATCTGGTTAATCAAATAAGGTTCCAAAAGAATGATCTCAGGGATCATATTGTAAGAGAAGTCATAAAGGGGGAGAGGTTGATAGTCAATGCTAGTTCAGAGCATGCTAAATGGATAACAAATGCTGTTAGAGCAACTCTGGGATATCCTCCCCTATGTGATGATGATAATACAGCTGAGTCAGGTATTCAAGCTGCAGGATATGAAGGGGGTCAGCAGGAGGTAGCTCAAATCATATATCCCCCTTCTAACTTTAAAGACATTCAACAACTGTTCACCAGATGTATAGCCCTCCAGAGGCTACTAAGAATGTTATCATTAAGAAAGTGGACATGTTAGAAGCAGCACTGAATAAAGAGCAAGAAGCTCAACTCTCAAAGAAAAGATTTAGAGAGCAGGCTGAACTGAAGCCTGATTTTGAAAGATGGAGTCCAACCTACAGAAATATAATACTCACTGCCTGGCAAGCTGTCAAAGACAAAATGCATGATAGAGGCAAGTGGTATTCTGAAGTTGAGTGGAATAAATATATGCAAATACAAGATGTTATTCAGCAGTTCAGAAGGGATCACAAGGCTGGGAAACTACCTGCTACAGCTGTAGAGCCCATTAAATACTTTCCCAAGCCTTTTCACTATTTTGAAAGGCAAAGAGTTAAGGATGAAGAACTTAAGAAGAAGGATCTCAAAGGCAAAAAGCCAGCTGAAGATACTGAAGCTCCAGTACAAGCAAGGATCCAGTCTGGAAAAGGCATAGTGATCAAGGAGCCTGATTAGCCTTAGGATAGATTGACTAGATTATAAAACATTATAATTTTCAGTTTTAAATTCCATATAATCTATTGCCAACAAACTATTGTGAAGTTTAAACAAAACAATGATTCATGCTTGTTATGTTTGTATCACATTCTGTGATGATGTTATTTACTTATTTTGTTTATATGTTTCCTTGTCATTGAATGTTTTTATACATCATATTGTTAATTTTATTATAAGTGATGTATATCATTGACTAAGGGTTATGACTTCTCCAAATAGGGGGAGATTGTTGGGTATATTGGAAAATGTGTACCAGATTTGGAAAAACTTCACCTAATTCAATGATATGCATCAAGTTGTATTTGATGTTGTGTTGAGTTATCATGTGCAGGTTAAGTAAATGGAAAGGAAAATTTTCTAAGTACAAGTGTCGACACTTGAGAATGGCCGTGTCGACACCAAGGGCCAGATTGTGTCGACATCCAGAATTTGTGTCGACACACAAAAATTCTGTCGACAACGCTGTGTCGACACCAAGGGCCAGACTGTGTCGACATCCAGAATTTGTGTCGACACACAGACAATCTGTCGACAATGCTGTGTCGACACTAAGGGCCAGACTTGCGTCGACATTATCAGAAGCTGTGTCGACACACAGAGAAGCTGTCGACACATTCCAGAATTTTGTCGACAACGACTGTGTCGACACACAGAACTTGTGTCGACACACACCAGAATTCTGTCGACACCAACTTTGTCAAGACAAGGAGTGTTTGTGTCGACACATTCCACAGAAGCTGTGTCGACAACAACAAGACTTGTGTCGACACATGGACTATGTGTGTCGACACATATGAAGTATTCAGTCGACATTCTCTGCTGCTAAGTCAAAGTCCAATGAAGGCTGAAGTAATATAATTGAAGACTTGATAGCTGTCATTACTGACATTGCTGTCACATCTGTCAGAGGTGTCAGATGACTGTTTGAAACCGGAACATCCAGTTATCATGGATGAAGCCTATATATAGATATGCTCTCTCATCAATCAAGAGACAACAACTACAAGAACAATAGATATATAATAGAGAGAAGTTATTCAAGCCAATCAATTATTATCTCTGAAGGATTGAGAATCCTGAATAAGAGAAAGAATCAGTCAATAGATTATAGAGAGAGAAAAATAAGAAGGAGAGAAGTTCTCATCCAGTGAAGGCAGATTCTGAACAGTCTGCCTAAAGAATTCAGATCAAGTCTGAAGAAGAATTCAGATTAATTTCTGAAGGAAGCTGATTGAAGATCAACTCCAAAATCAAGAAGATCAACCCTACTGTGTTCAGATTCAAGTAGCTTTGAAGAAAGCTAAGTCAGGTTGATCCTTAAGAAATCAGTTCTATCAAGAACTGATCAAGAAGACTTCAACCAATTCTCTCTCCATCTGGTTGAAGATATCAAAAACTTTTCATCATTAATTCTTGTAGGATCTGTAATAGATCTGAGTGTAGGAGATTTACATCTCTGAGTTGTAAGCCTAAATTATAAAGGCTGAGGTAGGGCTGAGTGCCTGAGGTAGGGGAATCTGTTCCCTGAGTTGTAGGCCTGTGAAAGAGGCTGAGGTAGGGCTGTTGCCTGAGTTGTAGGAGTGGGGTGTCACTCTGAGTTGTAGGCCTGTGGAAGAGGCTGAGGTAGGGCTTGTGCCTGAGTTGTAGGAGTGTGGATTCACTCTGAGTTGTAGGAACCAGTCTTGGTTCTGAGCTGTAAGATCTGCGGATCTGAGAAGAAGGAAGGAAGTTAGGCCGAATCTAGTACACTGCTAGATAGGCGAAGGGGGAAAGTGGATGTACCCATCATTTGGGGAACCACTATAAAACTGGTGTGCAATCTGTGAATGCTGTGTATGTGAATGCTGTGTTGTACTTTCTGCTGAATACATTGCTGTATTAGATAGAATTATCTGCCTAAGTTAGAAAAAGAATTGAACATATTCACCCCCTCTAGGTGTTTAGAACATCTTGAAACCAATTCTTTCACTTGGTCTAGCACAAACTACACGACAAGGAGGGAAAGACGAGAGAACTCCTTTTCGTACTCGGTCGCTGTCCTGCCGGGCCGCTGAATGGACAAGAACTTCTCAGCTAGCTTGTCTCGCTCCACAGAAAAGAGAAACTTCTCCAAGATAGATTCCTTGAATTGACCTCAGGCCAAGGAGGCAAAATTGAGGAGATTGTGGCACTAAAGCCACCAGGTGAATGTATCCTCGGTCAGCTGGTAGGCCGCAAGAAGAACCTTTTGAGCTTTCAGAACTCCAACATACTCGAAGTCTTCTCCATCTGGAAGAGCCACTCAGAGATGACGAAGTAGTCACAATCACTACTATAGGATGACAGATTTAGCCTCTTGAACGTCAGAGTATCTGTCATTGCTATAAGAGTAGTAGTCGGATTAGATACTGGTGTGGTATCCAGCTATGTTTTGAAAGGCTCACCTGAGGCGTCGGGCGTACAAGGCGCAAGCAACTACGCCCTGACAAGGCCAAGGGGGGCGTTGTGCCTCGGGTGCGCCCAGACGCGCACCTCGCTTGCTGGCCAGGCGCAACTCAGGCGCACCTCAAACCCAGGACTGGTTTAGGGATAAATCTTTAAAATCAGTTTATTTTCCCGCACCCATTTTACGGCATCAGCTAAGAATCTCGTAATTTGTCCCCTTCTTCTATCCAGAGTTGCTATTTGTTCTCCTCCCGGCTCCCCTTATACTCGGTTGTTCTCGCCGGAGTCACCACCGCCATCAAATCACCGGAGAAGCATAACTGCAAAAGGAAACATCAAGCCATCAACTCCTCCTGTACTCACCACCGCCATCAACTCGCCGCTCTTATTTCTGGATTCGCAGTTTGTTCTCCCGTCTCCCCGTGCATTTTTTCCAAGTTTTATGTATGTCTAAATCATCTAAGTATATTTTGAATATCTCGGTCGATATCACTCTCATTATTCCTCTCATATAATCATTCATTAATACATGTTTCCTAGTATTTCCTTACATTCATCTTAGTATTATCATATCAGGCCTAAAAGATACACATTCATCTTAGTAATTAAGAATGTCAATTACAAAATTACCTACAGGCTACACAGTTCATTATTATTTTGGCTTCAATATAGGTTTGTACTCATCAAAATAGTTCATTAATGCTTCCAGTTCATGTTTTACATTGAACTAGGCTTCCAGTTCACTGTAAAACAGTGAATTGAAAGCCCAATTCAAGATTTACACTAAGTATCTCGTTATATACTTATTTGTACATTGTACTCATTATTTTTGTTGTAAAATGATTTAATAGCTGAAAATGATTGTACTCATTATATGTACATTGTACTCAATTTCAGCAAATTGAGCGGCCAATTCGCTCAATTTCAGTGAATTAGATAGCCAATTCGCTCAATTTCAACGAATTCGGCGCCCAATTCGCTCAATTTCAGCGAATTGGGCTTCCAATTCGCTCAGTTTCCCTTTTCCCCAAATTTTTGTGCTTCTCGTATCTCAGGTGCGCGTCTGCGCCTTGCGCCTAGGCTCCAGGGCCCCTTTGTGCTTCGGTGCACCTTGCACCTTTGATAACTTCGGTCTCCAGGGTGACGAAAGAGGATCCGGTTCCGAAATCGAATGTAGGAGGAGTGTCTTAAGGATGGGTTGTTGTTGGGTACATTGGAAAATGTGTACCAGATTTGAAGAAGCCTCACCTTACTCAATGATATGCATCAAGGTATATTTGATGTTGTTTTGAATTTATATGTGCAGGTTAAGAAAATGCAAGAATGCAGGAAAAAGTTTCTAAGTCCATGAGTCGACACCAGAAGAAGCAGTGTCGACACTTATGAAGGCTTGTGTCGACACTAGAGAAAAGCTGTGTCGACACTTGGAGTTAATTGTGTCGACACTTGGAATGGCTGTGTCGACACCTGAAGAAACTGTGTCGACATACAGAGGCAGTGTCAACACACAGAGAAGCATAGTCGACATCAACAGTATCGACACAGAGAATCATAGTCGACATCATCTGTGTCGACATACAGAGGCAGTGTAGACACACAGAGAAGTTTAGTCGACATCAACTGTGTCGACACACAGAGGCAGTGTCGACACACAGAAGACTTTGTCGACACACAGGACTTGTGTCGACACACAGCAGAGTTTCAACAAAGTTAAAGTGAAGAAGTGATTGTGTCGACACACAGAATTAATGTCGACACATTCTATAGATGTTGTGTCGAGAAGTAGTGTCAACACCAAAGGAGCTGTGTCGACACCATCAAGGCTTGTGTCGACACTTAGTCTACTTGTGTCGACACATGATGAAGTTCAGTCTCGACACTTTGCTGATAGAGACAGAGTTTTAAGAAGTGACTGGATGACTTGACAGCTGCCATTACCAACCGGTCTACTACAACTGTCAGAGCTGTCAGAAGTTTGTTAGAAACCGGATCAGCCGGTTACCATGGAGGAAGACTATATAAAGGCATTCTCCATCAACAGAAAAAGTGATACAGGAAAGAATAAACATATACAGTTACAAAAACAAAAGAAGATTTTCGTCAGAAGATCTAAGAAGAAGTTGGAGAGAGAGAGCTCCATCTATTGAAGTGAAGAAAGGAACTTATATCAACAAGTTCCTCAAGTGCAGATTCTGAACCAGTGTGCCAAGAAGGATTCAGATTGAGATCTAAATTTCAAGAAAGAAGCTGATTGAAGATCAACTTCAAAGGAGTTCAACCCTACTGAGTTCAGATTCAAGAAGCTTTGAAGAAAGCTAAGAGTGGTTGTTCTCTGCCATCAGATTCTTCCAAGAACTGATCAAGAAGCCATCCATCCTTTCTCTCTCTACCAGGGTGGTGGTAAAATACATTGTTAAATCTATTTTATGTAGGATCTTTTTAAGATCTGAGCTGTAAGCCTGATTTATAAAGGCTGAGTTGTAGGAGATTTAGATCTCTGAGTGGTAGGCCTTGTTGAAGGCTGAGGTAGGCCTGTGAGCCTGAGTTGTAGGATATTGTGATCTCTGAGTTGTAGGCCTTATTGAACGCTGAGGTAGGGCAGATTGCCTGAGCTGTAGGAGTGTGGACTCACTCTGAGTTGTAGGAGCCTTGTTTGAGTTCTGAGCTACTGTAAGATCTGAGGATCTGAGGTGAAGGAAAGAAGTTAGGCCGAATCTAGCACACTGCTAGATAGGTGAAGGGGAAAGTGGATGTATCCAGACCTTGTGGAACCACTATAAAAACTGTGTGCAATCTGTGATTGTGTGATTCTGTGAATTTTGTGCTGTATTAGCTGTAGAATTAGCTGTTTCTGATTAATTAACTGAATAGATATTCTGCCTTAGTGTAAAGAGGAATTACACCTATTCACCCCCCCTCTAGGTGTTTAGGAACCAATTCTTTCAAGTGGTATCAGAGGGAGGTTCCTCAAAGTTAGACTTAACAGTCTGAGTGAGATCTGTAAGGCAGAATTAAGATCAAGAAGATGGGTTCAGGAGAAAACCATAAAGAACTTGGTTCAATGAAATTGCCCATCTACAGGAAATAAATATTTGGAATATGGAAAGAAAGGGTCAGATTATTCATGGAGGCATCTGATCCTAGAATTTACATAACAGTTAAGGAAGGGCCATATGTTCCAATGAAGATTTCTGTTCTTTATGCCAATCAAAGAATTCCAAAGGATTTTTCAGAGATGACTAAGGATGAGATCATCTCGTCTACAATGGATAAAAGAGCCCAAAATATTATAGTAAGTGTCATTGATGATTCAACATTCCAGAATCTAATTCACTGCAAAACCTCCAAGGAGATGTGAGACACATTGATTGTCTACATGGAGGGTTCTGAATGAGGTTAGGCAAGATAGAAAATCTATGTTTAATCAAGAATATGAGAGTTTCAGACAAGCCAAGTCTGAAAGTATAACTGAATGTTATAAGAAGTTCTATAGGATTGTTAATGAACTAATGTCTTATGGAAGGATATTCAGTACTTATGAACTGAATGACAAATTCCTTAGGTCTTTGACTAAGGATTGGGATACAAAGATCTGTGCTAAAAGGGAAGTGGCCAGACTGGGAGAAATTTCACCTCCAACACTGTTTGGAAAATTGCTGTCTTATGAGATGCAGCTGTTAGCCAGAAAGGAGGAAGAGAAAAATACAAAGGGTGACTACAGAGAAAAGTCAGTGGCCTTCAAGGTAGAAGCCACAAGGAAGAATAGGAGAATGTCTCCATCATCTCAGAAAGATGCAGAAGTGATTTCAGAAAATTCTGATAATCACAGTACAGATAATAGTAATTCTGATGAAGACTTTGCAGCATTCACAAGACAGTTCCAGAGGTTCTTAAAGAAGAAGCAGTGGAAATCAAAGCCATCTACATCTCAGTCCAAGGATGACTATTATCAGAAGAGGAAATCATGCAGGAAGGACAGGAATGAGATAAAGCCTAGCAAGTCAACTGCATCCAAGATTATATGCTATTGCTGCAACAAAGTTGGATATGTTGTGCCTGATTGTCCAGACAAAAGGAAAGAGTCTGCTAATAGAAAGAAGTCTCAGCATAAGAGCAAGAAGGAGAAATCCTTGGTTGCTGAGAAAGAGAAAAGTTTGACAGATCAATCAACTTTAGAGTCTGAATCTGAGGCTAAGGCATATATTGGTTTGTTTGCAGAAGAAGAGAATGAGTTCATGCAATTAATGGACTCTATCTATGAGCAGGAAGACCATCAGTGCAAAGGACTGATGGCTATGTCTGAAGAAGACAAGTGCCAGGATCAGCCTGGCCCCAATAAGGTAAAATGTGTATCTGTAGATTCTGATTACTTCACTGGGTCAGAATTAGATGCATCTCCATCAAGAGATGAAGATGGGTCTGAATCTGAAAGAGATATTAATCAGCTGATAGATGAATATGGGGATTTATTGCAGGCACTTAAGAGAAGCAAAAACCTGGCCAAAAATCAGGCTAAGGAAATTGCAGCTCTCAAGTTGGCTGCATCTGATTTAGAGAAGTTGCTGGATCAAAAGATGAATGAGATTGCCAAATTGAAGAACATAACTGTTATTCAAATGAGAACAATCACTTTCAAAAATGATCAGATTAAAAGTCTGGAAAATAGACTTCAGAAAGAGAAGGAGATTGCGGCTAGTTTCTCTAAGCCAAAGTCTATCCTATCCTTAATAGATGACTTTGTGTCACAAAAGGGTAAGGCAGGAATAGGCTTTAAGAGCACTGCATGGGCTGCACAGTCCAATAAGAAAGGCAAAGCCCCAGCACAAAATAAAAGGCCTGCTGCAAACAATTCAGCTAAGATTGTACCTAAACAGAGGTATAATAAGTTTGAGTGCTGGTACTGTGGCAAGATAGACCATTATGCCTTAGACTGTTGGCACAATACCAGTATCAAGGAGAATAGCAGTCTACCTGTTAGAAGAGCTGCAGGCAGATTTGTTAGATTTCAGACTAACTTGAACCAATGACCCAAAAGTTATTTGGGTTCTAAGGTTAAGTAATCTTTGTTGCAGGTGAGTCCAAGTTGCTATGCCCCTATATGGTACTTGGATAGTGAATGTTCCAGGCACATGACTGGAATAAGGGGATTGCTGAAGGACTACTCACCAATGCTGAATGGGCCTAAAGTAATCTTTGGTGGTTCTGAAAAAGGAGTCATCAAAGGTTTTGGTAACATTTCTAACAACTCAGTTGCAATCACTCAAGTGGCCTATGTAAAGGGTTTGAAACATAACCTAATAAGCATAAGCCAGCTGAGTGATCTGGGATATGGCATTTTATTTGTCAAGAATGAGTGTCATATCAAGAGGTCAAGTGATCAAAAAGTCATGTTGACTGGCTATAGAAAAAGAAATGTGTATTGCCTAGATTTTGTGTGTGAGAATAAGAATTCTCCTATCTATCTTGTGACTGATGAGAAAGCCTCTCATTATGTCAAATGGCACAAGAGGCTAGCCCATCTTAACTACAAGACAATTGACCAACTCTTTAGTAAAGAGTTAGTGAGGAATGATCCTCAAGTTAAGTGTTATAAGGATGGAATATGTTCAGCTTGTCAAAAAGGCAAGCAGACTAGATCCTCTTTTCATAGCCTTGAAACCAAGGATTCAGTGAGGTGCTTGTATCTCTTGCATATGGATTTATTTGGTCATATGCCAGTTCAGAGCCTAGGTAGGAAGGTCTACACTTTTGTGGTTGTAGATGACTATTCTAGATTCTCATGGGTATTCTTTCTGAGACATAAATCTGAAACCCCAAAGGTCTTCAACAATTTTGTCAAACAAATTCAGAATGAATAAAATAGTTCAGTGGCCAAAATCAGAAGTGACCATGGAACTGAATTCCAATCTGAAAGTATGACATGGCTGTGTGAAGAATTTGGGATTCTTCAGGAATTCTCCTCACCTAGAACACCTCAGCAAAATGACATTGCTGAAAGAAAGAATAGGACATTGATTGAGGCTGGAAGAACACTATTGAGTGATACTTCTCTCCCAGAATATTTCTAGGCTGAGGCAGTAAACAATGCATGCCATGTGCTCAATAGGGCTTCCATCACCAAAAGCCACAAAAAGACACCATATGAGGTTGTAAAAGACAGAAAACCAAAATTATCCTATTTTAGGATCTTTGGTTGCAAATGCTATGTGCTTAACAATGACAAATCTCACCTATCTAAGTTTGCTGCCAAATTTCAAGATAGGATATTTGTTGGGTACAACAATAATAGTAAGGCTTATAGGGTCTACAATATAGCTACTCAAGTTGTACAAGAGTCAGTTCATGTCATCTTTGATGAAACTAGAGTTATTAACAGTGAGTTGCCAAGTAGTTCTTGTAGCTCCACATGTATACAGCAGAAGATGGACCAGCTTACTATCAGAGAAGATCCAACTGCAAAGCAGGATGTGGAAAATGGTAGTTGCTGTCCAGGGGGAGTACAAGACACTCTAGATGCTGATGAAGACCATGAGGTGCAGCATAATGAAGAGATTGGAGAAGGTCAAACTGCTGATAGATTACCTCCAGCAGTTAGACAGTTGAAGGATCATCCTGCACACCAGATCATTGGTGATCCAAGACAAGGAGTACAGACAAGGAGCAAGAACTTGAATACAGTTCTTTGCTCTAGCTTCTTATCTCAAGTGGAACCCAAGAGATTTGAAGAAGCAATACTAGACCCTCACTGGATTAATGCTATGCAGGAGGAGTTAAATCAATTCAGAAGGTGCAAGGTCTGGGATTTGGTTCCAAAACCAAAGGGCCACAATGTCATAGGGACAAAGTGGATTTATAGAAACAAGCTTGATGAGAGTGGGATCATAGTGAAGAACAAGGCAAGACTAGCTGCCAAAGGATACAGACAGGATGTAATACCCCATATCCGTCGCATAGCATATATCAGTAGGTCCGGCCGGGGCCCGACGCCATATACCACAGACAGACCGGGTGGTTACTCAATGGAAACCATCCAACCAATCATAACGTCCTACACAGAGCATTCTAGCGGAAGCAGTTTTAAAAGTTACAATTAAAAGAACCCAACACCAAGCATGAATGTCCACTAAACAATGAATAGGAATGTAGTACATACATAAGTACTGGACTTAAGGCCTTACAAATGGTTTACTCTTAATACATGTTTTCCATACCACGGCACGCAGGCCGGTCATACATGAACAAAAGCAAGTAAACACTTCAATTAGGCCTTCAAGGGCCGGCTTCGCAATTTGGGCTTTAGCCCGCTATTGACCGCTTGGTCCAGCAGCACCTGCAAGTAACAAACCACCGCACGGTGGCAAACAAAAGCAACGGTCAGCAATGCTGACCAAATTATAACGATCCCGCCCCCAACTCGGGGCAGCGATGCTCCTTCCCTACATTTTATTAGCACAACCAAGCAGTATTTAAATATATTGCAACATAGGCATTATCACGCACGGCCACACGCCCCATGCTCTCAGGGCACATTCTCGGTGATCACGGTCTAAGCCCGCCGACTCACCACCATCCCCAGGACGGCAATCTCTCGTGAGCAACATGGTCTTTTAGGCAGAAGTTATGACACTTAAAATCATCAACAGCCTATAAGCATATATCATGACACTTAAAATCATCGACAGCAAAGACCCGACCTCTATGCCCCCGGCATAAAGCAGGAACGGTTCCACTCAACCCGTTGCTCACTTGCCACGACACTTTAAAATCATCGGCACGAGTTAAATTTCCCCGAAGCCCGTGAATCGAACGCACAATATTACATAACCCAGTTATATACAAGTTGGCTCCCAGGCCCACAAGTTTGGCAGAATCACGCATCTGCCCAGTTTTCCGGGTGCACCTTTGGGTTAATTCCCAAGGCTCCCTGTTGTAATCTACCGCGTAGAAAACCCGAAAGACAAACATTTGCACGGAGTCTTCTCCGGCCATTATGCAATGCAACAGCACCGATCCAGATCAACTTGTCCGGGTAGGCTTCACACATCATGCCTATGTCCGTTCTCGAATGCAGACTCTAAACAACTGAGGACTTTACATATCTACCCAGAAGGAACACATCCAACTCACCACAAACTCGTGAGAGCGGGCTTCCTATGCAAAGAAGGAGAGATTCACATGCTCAAGTAGAGAATTGTTACCCTAGCGTTCTTCCTTGGCGCAATGGAAATGTAAGCAGATGAGAAGCACCACACTCTCTTTGCCTCCGTAGATCCGAAGTCGGTTCGCAATTTGGAGCTTCGAAGCTCCTCCAAAGACCGGATCTAAGCTTCTTCTTCCTCCTTTGCTCTCCTCTCTCTCTATACTTTAGAAAGAGAACCTCTCAAGTGAAATGAGGGTTTCAAGGGTCCAATCCCGAGTATATCCAAGAACTAACAACCCCCAGCTGTCGGATCCCGAATTAAAGAAACGAATGGCCACGATCCAGATCTAAAATGCATAATCTGGGCTGAACACGGCCTGTGACACGCCCGTGTCCAGGGTCGTGTCCCTCATTCACCGTCAAAATCAACGCGTCTCGAAAAACACATGGGCATCCGACACGCCCGTGTTCGACTTGACACGCCCGTGTTCCAACTGACACGACTGTGTGGTTGGCCGTGTGCCCCCAACGACACAACCTCGAAAACAACCCGAGACTCACAAAGGTCTTGGACACGCCCGTGTCCTATTTGACACTCCCGTGTCAAACCCGAACACGCCTGGGCTCCAGGCCGTGTTCACTGTCTCGACACTTCATTGAGCGAAGTTCGTTGACCATACGACACGGCCTTAAACACGCCCTTGTCCTAGGCTGTGTGCCTTGTCTATACACATCGTCGAGCGAAAATGTCGACTCCCGGGCCGATCGTCAACACGGGCTCGACACGCCCTGAGACATGCCCGTGTCTCAGGACGTGTTCGCTGCTTGACGATCGTCGACTCCAAATTCGTCGACCTCGCGGCCAAATCGTTGACTCGAGCCTAACACGCCCTGGGATACGCCCGTGTCCCAGGCCGTGTGCCCCTGCCAAGTACCAAATTTGGCCCAAAACGCCTCCCGTCGCTCTTTTGAATTTCGGGGCGTTAAAACTCTCCCCCTCTTAAAAGAATTTCGTCCTCGAAATTACATAAAGGAAAGAAACATAAAACTTAAATGGTACCTGAGTGAAACAACTCCGGGTACTCCTCAAGCATAGTCTGCTCTCGCTCCCAAGAGAGCTCCTCTCGACCGCAATTGTCCCAACGGACCTTGACCATCCTGATCTCTTTATTGCGTAGCCGCTTGACTTTCGAGTCCTCAATCCGCACGGGTTTGACTTTTATCGTCAACCCGCTATCAACCGACACTAGATCGACCTGCGATCACTTGCGTAGGCTCTTGCACCGCCTTCCGTAGCACTGATATATGGAATACATCATGTAAACCACTAAGCTCCACTGAAAGCTTCAACCGATAGGCTGCTTCACCAACCCGCTCCAGAACCTCAAACGGACCAAGGTACCTCGGGCTTAGCTTTTTCAATCGCCACACCCGCGAGACACCTTTGAACGGCTTGATCTTTAAGTACACCCAGTCGCCCACAACGAACGCCACGTTCCCGTTCTTGGCATTATAGTACTTCGCCTGACGGTCCTGAGCAATTAGCAACCTTTCCCGAATGATACGAACCAAAGACGTAGCATCTTCCACCTCTTGGCGCTTGTACAACTTTGACTTAACCGTTTCTAACCAAGACAATGGCGTGCGACATTTTCTACCATATAGGTCCTCGAAGGGCGCCATTTGAATACTCGTCTGGTAGCTATTGTTGTACGCAAACTCCACAAAAAAAGATGGTCTTCCCATTGCTTTCCAAAGTCCAAGACACACATGCGGAACATGTCTTCTATAGCTCTATTGACCCTCTCGGCCTGCCCATCCATTTGCGGATGGAAGGCTGTGCTGAATTTTAACTTTGTTCCCAATATTTGCTGCACTAGCCTCCAATCATTGGACGTGAACCGCCCATCTCGGTCACTCACGATGCTGCGGGGCACACCGTGAAGGCGTACTATATTATCCACATATAGTTTTGCCAACTTCTCCACCAGATCATCCTTCCTATGCGGAATGAAATGCGACACCTTCATTAGCCGATCTACGACCACCCAGATGACGTCGTTCCCCTTTTGTGACCATGGCAAACCGTGCACAAAGTCCGTAGTGATGTCATCAAATTTCCACTCCGGAATGGGCAAGGACTTCAGAAATCCTCCTGGCTTTTGGCATTCCGCCTTCACCAAGGCGCAAGTTTGACACTTCGCCACGTAGAGTGCCACATCCTTCTTCAAAACCGGCCACCAAAAAAGGTTCTTTACATCGCGGTACATCTTCGTGCTCCCAGGGTGAATCGAGTACTTGGTATGATATGCCTCATACAATAATTCTACCCGCAAATTGCCCACACTTGGGACGCACAGACGACCGTCTTTCCAAAGCAATCCGTCCTCCACAACGAATTGGGAATTTGACCCATCCAGAGCCTCTACCATGAACTGCTTCATATGGTCATCCAAATCCAAAGCCTGCCGAATCCGATCAGCCAGGTCATATTGGAATTCAGTCCAATTCAGTACTGCTTCAGCACTTGATTGCTTATCTACGCAAACAATCTCCAATGCCTCCAACTCCCGAACCAACCGCTCGTCATGGATCGACAGCCAATTGGCTCTAGCTGGGGCCCGACGACTCAACGCGTCCGCAACCGCATTACCTTTACCAGGCACGTAGTGGATCTTGAATGTATAGTCCCCCAGGAACTCCATCCATCTACGCTGTCGCATATTCAGATCTTTCTGATCAATCAAATACTTCAGGCTCTTGTGATCGGTGTAGATATCAATCTTCACACCGTACAAATAATGCCTCCACAGCTTCAAGGCAAAAATCACGGTTGCTAACTCCAAGTCATGGACCGGATAATTCCTCTCGTGCACTTTCAGCTGTGTCGAGCCATAAGTTATCACACTTCCATGTTGCAGTAGCACGCAACCCAAACCGCTGCCCGAAGCATCACTATAAATCTCATAACCTTCGGTCCCACTCGGCGAATTCAGCACAGGCGCCGTGGTCAACCGACACTTTAACTCCTCAAAAGCTCGCGCGCACTCTGGCGTCCAAACGAACTTCTGCTCCTTCGTCATCAAAGTAGTGAGAGGTAACGCTATCCGCAAGAAGTTCTCTACGAAGCGCCTATAATAGCCGACAAACCCCAGAAAGCTCCGGACTTCCGCTACCGTATCAAGCTCAGGCCACTCCCGTATCGCAAAAATCTTTGCCGGATCCACTGTGATACCTTCCCCACTCACTATATGACCGAGGAACGCCACTGAGGACAACCAAAACTCGCACTTCGAGAACTTGGCGTACAATTGATTCCTCCTTAGTGTCTCCAAAACCAAATGAAGATGCTTGAAGTGATCTTCCTCACTCTGCGAGTACACCAAAATATCGTCGATGAAGACGATCACAAAATGATCCAAGTACTCCCTGAAGGTCCTGTTCATCAAATCCATGAACACTGACGGCGCATTAGTCAGCCCAAACGGCATGACCGTAAACTCGTAATGCCCGTATCTCGTACTGAACCCTGTCTTCGGGATATCACTCTCCCTTATTCGCAGTTGATAGTACCCGGACTTGAGGTCCAACTTTGAGTACACCGTCGACCCGACCAACTGATCAAAAAGATCATCGATCCAGGGGATCGGGTACTTGTTCTTTTCCGTCAACTTGTTGAGCTCCCGATAATCAATACATAGCCTCAAGCTTCCGTCCTTCTTCTTAACAAAGAGGACCGGCGTGCTCCAAGGCGAAGAACTTGGGCGCACATACCCTTGCTCCAACAACTCTTGCAGTTGAACTTTCAGCTCCGCCATTTCCTTAGGCGCTAGCCGATATGGAGAGCGTGACACAGGCTTTGCACCTGGTAGGAGCTCTATCGTAAAATATATCTCCCGTTGAGGTGGGGCTCCAGGAAGATCTCTAGGGAACACATCAGGGTACTTCGATACCACTGAAATACTATCCAATGCGGGCTTCGGCTTTGCAACCTCCACTAGTGTAAAGAACAGTTCTGCACCGGCACGAACCACCTTCACCACCTGAAGAGTAGACATCAGCGTCTTGCTCGACCCCTTCAAGCCCGTAAAATTTGTCTCACGACTTGCTCCCAACTTGACTTCCTTGCGACCGCAATCAATATAGGCTTGCTGCTCCGAGAGCCAGTCCATGCCAAATATAACGTCGAACTCCACCAACGGTAGTAACGACGCTTGCAGATCGAACTCTCGATTCCCAATACGAATCTTAACACCGCAAATTCTATCCACGCGCATCGAACACCCATTGGGCAACAACACATCCAACTTATCCTTCGCCATCGAAGAAGGTACTCCGATGCGTGATATAAATCCTTCAGACAAGAAGGAGTGTGAAGCTCCCGTATCGAAGAGTGCTCTTGCCGGATTTTGACAAATCAAAACAAATCCTAAACAAGCAATGACAAGGTAACATGTGCATAACAAGTATTTAAAGAAATTAACTTGCTATAAATTAAACCATACCTGTCACCACATCCGTCTGTTTGATGGCCTCCTATTGGCCAAGATTATACACCCTTGGTTGGGCTGGAGCATAATGGGACGCGGTTGACTCCACCGCCTTGCCCTTCTCTTCATAAGTTGCTCCCGGCTTCCTTTCGGACTTGGTACGTCCGCTCCGGCACTCACGGGCATAATGCCCCGGCTTCCCACAGTTGTAACATGCACCCGGGGTCCGACCCGTAGTCGCCCCAAAAGCACCAGCAGAGGGGACTGGACCCGAAGTCCTACCTTTCTTGTTCCACTTCCGGAACACAGACTTTGAGGAGTTCGGCACTTTGAACTCCGACTTCTTATCACCAATGCACTTCTTCGCTTGAACATTCTTCATGTCCTTCTCTAAGGACCGGGCCGTATTGACCAAGGTCAAGAAACCCTGCGTTATCGGCCCCGAGAGTAGTAGCCTCAACTCATCTCTCAACCCTTCGTAGAATCGATTCGTCTTGCGCTCCTCATCCGCGATGGTGGAGCTAGCATACCGACTCAATCGAGTAAACTCGTGGAGATATTCATCCACGCTACTGTCTCCTTGAACCAACTTCAGGAACTCATTCTCCAACGCTATCCTCTGCTTCGAAGGGAGGTACCTAGCCAAGAACAGTCTCGAGAACTCCTCCATCGAGACATCAGTAAGTTGCCTGCCTCTCAAAAGATGCAACTCCAATCCTTCCCACCACAATCTCGCTTCACCGTCCAGAAGGAACGTAGCAATGGTGGTCATTTTTCACTCCTCCGTCTCTGTTTTTGTCATGACTCTCTTCACCCTGGAGAGACAGTCTTCAGCTTGAGATGGGGTTCCCGACCCCGAGAATACCGGAGGATTAAAGCTCATGACATGTTTGAGCTGTCTCTCGGTTGACCTCCTTGGCACCAACGGTTCCTCTACTACCTGCTCCACTCTTCTCTGCTCAGCCGCTTGCAGCGGCACCTGCTCCATCGCAGGAGCGGGCTGCTGCATTTGCCTTGCAGGCTGCGCATTAATCATGGCAAACACTGCTTCAGCCACCAATCGTATGGTCTCAGCCGATGGAGGTGTTGTAGGAGCTTCATTAGGTGCACTGCTAGCCTCAGAAACTCGACGTTTCGACGGCCCAACACCACTTCTGGTCACCTATAGTGGTACAAAACACCGTTAAACGACCAAATAAAATTGCAAACAACAATTATAGGAACACACAAGTTCCCCAAAGACGTGTATTTTCATTCCTAAGTGGACATTCATGGGTTCTTTTACTGTTATAACGATGACGCACACACATGTACTCACCACCCCTTAAAAAGAATTCGTCCACGAATTCATCTTAAGCCCGACCAAAACCAGTAGTCTGATACCAAATTGTAACACACCCTATCCATCGCATAGCATATAGCAGTAGGTCTGGCCGGGGCCCGACGCCATATACTACAGACAGACCGGGTGGTTACTCAATGGAAACCATCCAACCAATCATAACGTCCTACACAGAGCATTCTAGAGGAAGCAGTTTTAAAAGTTGCAATTAAAAGAACCCAGCACAAAACATGAATGTCCACTAAACACCAAATAGGAATGTAGTACATACACAAGTACTGGCCTTAAGGCCTTACAAATGGTTTACTCTTAATACATGTTTTCCATGCCACGGCATGCAGGCCGATCATATATGAACAAAAGCAAGTAAACACTTCAATTAGGCCTTCAAGGGTCGGCTTCGCAATTTGGGCTTTAGCCCGCTGTTGGGTACATTGGAAAATATGTACCAGATTTGAAGAAGCCTCAACCTACTCAATGATATACATCAAGGTGTATTTGATGTGCTTTGAGTTTATATGTGCAGGTTAAGTAATTGCAGGAAATGCAGAAAAGTTTCTAAGTCCATGTGTCGACACCTAGAGATGCAGTGTCGACACTTATGAAGGCTTGTGTCGACACCTAGATAAGCTGTGTTGATACTTGGAGTAATTGTGTCGATACCAGGAAAGGCAGAGTCGACACCAGAAGAAAAGTGTCGACACATACAGACAGTGTCGACACACTGTGAAGAATTGTCAACATAATCTGTGTCGACACTTAGAGGCAGTGTCGGCACCCAGAGAAGCTTTGTCGACATCAAATGTGTCGACACCAGGAGGCTGTGTCGACACTCAACAAGCTTCAACAAAGTTAAAGTACTTGTGTCGACACAAAGGATATGTGTCGACACTAAGCAAGTTTCAATACATGAAGGTATGTGTCGACACAAAGGAGATGTGTCGACACTCAGCAAGTATCAACAACAAAAGAAGATGTGTCGACACAAAGGAGGTGTGTCGACACGCAGCAGAATTCAGCTAAGTGTTAAAGAAGAAGTACTTGTGTCGACATACTCAACCAGTGTCGACACATTCAACAGAAGGCTTATGTCGACACACAGAATCAATGTCGACACATTCTGAAGAAGCAGTGTCGAGAAGCTGTTGCAACAACATAAGGAGTTGTGTCGACACCATCAAGGCTAGTGTCGACACTTAGTTCACTTGTGTCGACACTTGGTCTATTTGTGTCGACACATAATGAAGATCAGTCTCGACACTTTCAGACAGAGACAGTATTTTCAAGAAGTGACTGGATGACTTGACAGCTTCCATTTCAACCGATCAACTGCAACTATCAGAGCTGTCAGAAGTTCGTTAGAAACCGGATCAGCCGGTTACCTTGGAGGAATACTATATAAAGGCCTTTCTCCTTCAACAGAAGAAAGAGAACACAATTAAAGAATTAATCAGAAGATTAAGAAGATCAATACAGATCCAGAGAAAACTGTAAATTAGTATTTTGAAGAAACTTCAGATTTACTTGGAGAGAGAGAACTCCAGTAATTGAAGTCAAGAAAGAGACTTGTTAATCAAATCTCTTAAGAAGCAAATTTTGAACCAGACTGCAAAGTAGGATCCAGATTTAATTCTCCATCCTAAGAAGGAAGTTGCCAGCTGGTCTACTTCAAGAAGATCATCTTTACTGAGTTCAGACTCAAGAAGCCTTGAAGAAAGCAAAGACAAAGTTGATCTCAGGAATCAGTGCTATCAAGAACTGACCAAGAAGATTGCCCTCTTCATTCTCTCAAACTAAGTGGTGATCTGAAAACTTTTTATTATCTTTTTGTAGGATCCTAAGGGATCTGAGCTGTAAGCCTAAATTTATAAAGGCTGAGGTAGGACTTTTGAGCCTGAGTGTAGGAGAATCAATTCTCTGAGTGTAGGCCTTGTTGAAGGCTGAGGTAGGGCTGTTTAGCCTGAGTGTAGGTCTTATTGAAGACTGAGTGGTAGGGATTTATGCCTGAGTTGTAGGAGTGGGGACACTCTGAGTTGTAGGAACCTGTTTGGGGTTCTGAGCCGTAAGATCTGAGGATCTGAGGAGAAGTGCTGAAGTTAAGCCGAATCTAGTACACTACTAGATAGGCGAAGGGGGAAAGTGGATGTACCCAGACCTTGGGGAACCACTATAAACACTGTGTGCACTCTGTGTATGTTTATTTCTGTGGTTGCTGTGTTGTGATAGTTGTAGAATATTACAAAAATAGGTTTAAGTGTACAGAGTTTCTGCCTTAAAATTAAAAAGGAAAAGTACACCTATTCACCCCCCTCTAGGTGATTAGGCACTATTTCTTTCAAGTGGTATCAGAGCAAGGTTCCTCAAAAAGGGACTTAACAGTCTGAGTAAGATCCTGTAGGCAGATTCAGAACAAACAAGAATCAAGAAAATGGGTTCTAGTGAGAATCACAAAGAGCTGGGGTCCATGAAATTGCTAATATGTAGAAAAGAGATATTTGGCAAATGGAAAGAGAGGGTTTGACTCTTTATGGAAGCTTCTGACCCAAGGATATACATTACAGTCAAAGAAGGCCCATATGTGCCAATGAAGATATCCATTCTGGATGCAAATTAGAAAACTCCCAAGGACTTCTCTGAAATGACTAAAGATGAAATCATTCTGGCCACTATGGACAAGAGAGCCCAGAATATAATTGTTAGTGCCATTAATGCTGCAACATTTCAAAACTTAATTCATTGTAAAACCACTAAAGAAATGTGGGACACATTAATAGTTTATATGGAGGGATCAGAAGAAGTAAGACAAGATATGAAGTCCTTGTTAAATCAGGAATATGAAAGCTTCAAACAAGGAAAGTCTGATAGCATTATAGAATGCTACAAGAAATTCTATAAGATAGTTAATGAGTTGATGTCCTATGGAAGAGAATTCAGTAACTATGAGCTGAATGACAAGTTCTTAAGATCCCTGACTAAGGACTGGGACACCAAGATTTGTGCCATTAGGGAAGTGGCCAAACTAGCTGATATACCTCCTCCAACTTTGTTTGGAAAACTGCTATCTTATGAAATGCAGTTAATGGTTAGAAAGGAGGAAGAGAAGAATACTAGAGTGGAGCACAAGGAAAGATCTGTGGCCTTCAAGACTGAAGCCACTAAGAAGTATAGAAGCAAGTCTCCATCTCCACCTTAATTAATTGCTGAGGCTATCACAGATAATTCAGATAGCAAGAATTCAGATAGTAGTGAAAGTGATGAAGACTTTGCTGCTTTTACTAGGCATTTTCAAAAGTTTCTGAAGAAGAAGAGTGGAGGTCTAAGCCTTCCACTTCTCAGCCAAAAGATCACTACTATCAGAAAAGGAAGTCATCAAGGAATGACAGAAGCAGGTCCAAGCCAAGCAAAGCAACATCTTCAAAGATTGTGTGCTATTGCTACAATAGACAGGGACATGTAGTGGCTGACTGTCCTGAAAAGAGGAAGGAGTGAGCTGACAAAAAGAAGACTCAGGCTAAGAGTAAAAATGAAAAGTCCTTTGTTGCTAGGAAAGACAAGAGTCTGACAGATCAGTCATCTTCAGAAACAGAATCAGAAGCTGAAGCCTACATTGGATTATTTGCTGAAGAGGAAGAAGATGAGTTCATGCAGCTAATGAACTCAATTTATGAGCATGAAGATCATCGGTGCAAGGGACTGATGGCTATATCTGAAGGAGACAAGATCCAGGATCAGCCTGTACCAAGTAAGGTACAAAGTTGTTCTTCTAGTTCAATTTATAGTACTGTGTCAGAATTAGATACATCTGCATCAAGTGATGTGGGTGGGTCTGAATCTGAAGGAGATATTCATCAGTTAATTGATGAATATAGGGACTTGTTGCAGGCCTTGAAGAAAAGCAAAACCTTGGCCAAAGCTCAGGCAAAGGAGATTGCTAGTCTTAAATTGACTGCTGCTGATTCAGACAAGTTGTTAGATCAAAAACTGAATGAGATTGCCAGATTGAAGAACATAACTGTTATTCAAATGGGCACAATCACATTCAAGAATGATCAGATTAGAAATCTGGAGGTTAGACTTCAGAAAGAGAGAGATAGTAGCATGTTTTTCTAAACCTAAATATGTTTTACCCTTGATAGATGAGTTTGTACCTCACAATGGTAAAGCTGGATTAGGATTTAAAAAACCTGCTTGGACTGCTAGGTCCAAATCTAAAGGCAAAACCCCAGCACAAAATATAAAGCCTGCTGTAGATACTTCAGCCAGGGTTGTACCTAAACAAAGGTACAACAGGTTTGAGTGTTGGTGTTGTGGCAAGATAGGCCACTTTGCCTTAGATTGTTGGCACAATTCTAGTGTCAAAGAGAGTAGAAAACTGCCTGCTAAAAGAACTACAGGTAGTTTTGTTAAAGGTCAGACTAACCTGCACCAATGACCCAAGAGTTATTTGGGTTCTAAGGTTAAGTAATCTGTTTTACAGGTGAGTCCAAGTGTCCATGCCCCTATATGGTACTTGGACAGTGGATGTTCCAGGCACATGACTGGAACAAGGGGGTTGCTGAATGACTATACACCTATCAAGGATGGCCCTAAAGTTACCTTTGGTGGTTCAGAAAAAGGAATCATCAAAGGCTTTGGTAACATTTCTAGTAACCAAATTACTATCACTCAAGTGGCCTATGTGAATGGTTTGAAACATAACCTCATTAGCATAAGTCAGCTGAGTGATTTAGGATATGACATCTCATCTATCAAGAATGGTTGTCATATCAAAAGGTCAAGTGATCAAAAGATCATTCTGACAGGATATAAGAAGAGAAATGTCTATTGTCTTGACTTTGTGTGTGCGAACAATGTTTCTCCTATTTGTCTTGTAGCTGATGAGAGAGTCTCACATTGTGTTAAATGGCACAAAAGGCTGGATCATCTTAACTATAAGACAATTGGCCAACTCTTTATCAAAGAGTTAGTGAGGAATGATCCTCAAGTTAAGTGTATAAAGGATGAGATATGCTCAGCTTGTCAAAAAGGCAAGCAGACCAAATCCACCTTTCATAGCCTTGAGAACAAGGATTCTGTGAGGTGTCTATACCTCTTGTATATGGATCTTTTTGGTCCTATGCCAGTTCACAGTCAAAATATTCCTGGGTGTTCTTCCTAAGACAAAAATCTGAAACCCTAAGTATCTTATATAGTTTTGTTAAACAAATTCAGAATGAATTGGACAGTACAGTGGTCAAAATCAGAAGTGACCATGACACTGAATTTCAGTATGAAAGTATGATAAAATTGTGTGAAGAATTTGGAATTTTTCAGGAATTTTCCTCACCAAGAACACCTCAGCAAAATGGTATTGCTGAAAGGAAGAATAGAACATTGATAGAGGCTGGTAGAACCCTATTGAGTGACACTTCTCTCCCAGAATATTTCTGGGCTGAGGCAGTAAATACTACTTGTCAGCTTTTCTGAATGGAAATCTGAACGAAGAAGTCTATGTAAAGCAGCCATCAGGGTTTGTTGATTCTCTTAAACCTGATTATGTTTATAGACTTAGGAAGGCTTTGTATGGGTTAAAACAAGCCCCAAGGGCTTGGTATGAAACCCTGTCTAGTTTCCTCATTGAGAACAAATTCTCAAGGGGGAAAATAGACAAGACTCTATTCCTTAGGGAATCTAAAGGCAAGATTATTCTAGTCCAAATATATGTAGATGACATAATATTTGGGTCTACAGAAAGTAATCTTTGCAAAAAGTTTGCAAAACTTATGCAAGGAAAATTTGAAATGAGCAGTATGGGGGAACTTAAGTTCTTCTTGGGTCTCCAAGTAAGACAGACTGAAGATGGCCTATGCATATGCCAGTCTAAGTTCACCCTAGAGTTGATAAAGAAGTATGATATGGAATCATCCACTACCATGAAAACTCCTATGGGGTCAAGCATGTCTCTAAGCAAAGATGATGCAGGGAAACCTATAGATGAGACTTTGCATAGAGGGATAGTTGGCTCCCTACTGTACTTGACTGCTAGTAGACCAGATATCATGTATGCTACACGTGTCTGTGCTAGGTACCAAGCATGCCCTAAAGAATCGCATCTGACTGCAGTCAAAAGGATTTTGAGATATCTTAAGGGCACACCTTATCTAGGCCTTTGGTACCCTAGGAATGAAGATTTTGTACTGACAGGTTATTCAGATGCAGATTTTGTAGGCTGCAAGGAAGATAGGAAGAGTACTACAGGAACCTGTCAATTTCTAGGTGGAAGGCTGGTGTCTTGGAGCAGTAAGAAGCAGACCAGTATGACCATCTCCACTACTGAGTCAGAATATGTTGTTGCAGGAAGCTGCTGTGCACAACTTTTATGGATTCAACACCAGCTAGAAGACTATGGTATTCAAGTAAGCAGAACACCTTTATTTTGTGATTCTACAAGTGCCATTTCTATTGCAAATAATCCTGTCTCACATAGTAGGACTAAGCACATAGAAATTAAATACCATTTTCTTAGAGAACATGTAGAAAAAGAAGACATTTCACTAGAATATGTTAAAATAGATAATCAGATAGCTGATATGTTTACTAAGCCCCTAGATGAAACCAAATTCAATATTTTTAAAATTGAATTAGGAATGTTAAACTTAGAATAGTTTAAAAAATTGGCTAAGTAAAATGGTGTCGACACACAAAGTTGTTTGTGTCGACACATAGAAGCGGTGTCGACATTTCAGAGAAATGGTGTCGACACATTTAGAAAGTCTGTGTCGACACTTCAGAGAATTAGTGTCGACACATCCAGAGTAGGTGTCGACACATCCAGGGTGGTGTCGACACTTAGATTTAACACTAATTTCGTCGAGTAGAGTTTCGACTAATCGTCGAGCTGAGATGTATAAGTGTCGACACATATATTCTGTCGACTATATTTGTGTCGACACATAGTTGTCGAGACATTAGAAGTAAGTGTCGACACTTTTCAACAGTGTCGACACATTTCAAGTATTTTGTCGCGCCTTTTCACCTTCGATTTTAGAAAGGTATAAATAGGTCTTCACCATTGTTTGTCGACACGCTCACCATAGTTTCGAGACCAAACTTGTGTGTCGACATCTCTCTTCTCTAAATTCAAAATTTCTCCAAACCCTAATGGCGCCCAAGCTAGAAGAAAACATCAATGAAGATTATGAGCTAGTGCGACATGCCTTTGACGACGCGGAACCAGAAATTCAAGGTGTTGTAACCCTAGTTGCAGAGACTGGATTGGAGTATCTTGTTTCAGAACCAATCAAGATTTGGAAGAAGGAGGTCCTTGAATTCTTTAGTGCAGCTACCCTTGATGAAACTGGTCTTAAGATTAAATCCAAAGTCCATGGAGTTAAGGTGAAAGTCACCCAGAAAAGTCTGAGAAAAGTTCTACATCTACCTCGAACTAAAGAAGAGGAAGATGTACCTGCATCAAAGACAAGGGAGGCACTGCAATGGTGTGGATTAGATTCAAGCATGAAGATTGGATCAGTTTTTAACAGGAAAGGGATGAACATACAAGGAAAGTTTTTATCTGAAGTAGTTGGGAAGGTGATTCTGAGCAAGCCAGGTGGGCATGATAGAATATCATCTCACATGTTCAGTTTAATGACAAGGATCATTTTCAAACTCAAAACTGATTTGTCAGCAGTAATGTTTGACAAGATAAAGCAAAGTCTGAAGAAGCCCAATCTGGGTAGGATTATGAGTTTGTTCTTGGCTGGAAGTATTCCAGAAGTCATGAACCAAGCTGTTGGTTCTAAGATAAACCACATGAGAAAAATAGACATCAGAATAATCTCTAGATGGGATAGAGTGTTAACTAAAGAAATGCCTACAACAGAGAAGGAAACACCTCAAAAGAAGAAGAAGAAAACCATAGTGGCTCCTGAATCATCCAGTAGCTCAGAGGAGCAAGTAGTTTTTAGTTCTGATGATGGAGAGGCTGGAAATGCTGGACAGTCACCAGCAAGAAATGAAGAGGCCCAAAGGCAGGGGGAGCTACCATCTGCTAGCCCCGTTCACCTGGATCCACTCCAGGGGGAGCCTCAACATGTGGATGAGCCAACTCACTTAGATAGTGAAAGGGCAACCCAAACAATTCTTGAGGTAATCAATGAATTTAATCAATCTATTTTCAATATTGAGGATGAAGTATTGACTGAATCATTACTTGATGTTGATCAGCAAACTCAGATATATAGTCAACCACAAGATGTTGTCATGGAAGACACATCAGTTGCAGATAATGCTCCTGAGATAAGAGATTCTCCAGTCCCTACTCAACATGAGTTTACTCTAGAAGAGCTGTTCCCTGATCTATTACAGACTGATTTTGAGGGAGAGAAAGCAGCTGTTGAGGGGGAGTCAGCTAACCTTGAGGGGGAGCATGTAAGGTCACAGAAGGAGACTGCTAGAAATGAGACTGAGGAGCAAAGGAGTGCTGAGGAGCTACCAAGAGCAGAGAGGGAATTGCCACCTACTCCACTGGATAGAGTAGACATTGCTAGTACTTTTGATTCTGAAGATGAAGAGGCTGCTAGAGCCAAGAAAAGAAAGCTACAGGTTTTCAAAAGGAGAAGCCATACCTACAAGAAAGCACTGCAAACCATTGTTCCACAGCCTGCCCCAACTGCTGATTATAGTTCATTATTGGTGGCTTTGCAGATCAAAATGGATGAGCAAAGAAAGGCTTTAGAAACAGATATGGATGAAGGACATAAATCCCCTCAATTTGATCTGGCTCAAGACATAAAATCTATAAGATTTGAAGTGAATCAAAATAAGAAAGAAATGACTGATTGTTTCCACAAAGGAGGCAATGCAGTGGTATATCTGGCTACTCATCAAGAGAAGATCAAGACACAGGTTGATGATATGATAGTGAAACAAGGATATGTCCTGGAAAATCAGATTAGGATGAATGATAATCTGACTGCCTCTCATAATGCCATTGTAAGTGAAATGAAAAATATAGCTACTGCCCATACTGCAGTAAGTGCTACTGCCAAAGAAGCATTTGATAAGCAATTACAAGAGTGCCTAACTGCTGTTAAAACTGCCATTGGAGATTCTCAAAAGGCTATTACTGAAAAGCTCCAAAAGTTAAAACCTTTTTATAAAGATGCTGTTAACTATTTGAATGCTCAGATTAGATTTCAGAAGGATGATCTTAGGGATCATATAGAAAGAGAAGTCATAAAGGGGGAGAGGGTACTAGTTAAAGCAGGTTCTGACCATGCTAAATTGATTTCAAACAGCATCAGAGCTACTCTTGGATATCCACCCTTGTGTGATGATGATAATGTTGTTGAATCTGGTATAAATCCTGCTGTTTTTAGAGGTGAGCAAGCTGAAGTGGCTCAAGTGATCTACCCTCCAGCAGATTTTGACATGATATATCAAGAGATACAATCTATGTATAGTCCTCCATAAGGTGCTCACAATATGATCATTGAGAAAGTAGTACAGCCTGTGCCAGAGGCAGTATTAAAAGAGCAAGAGGCAGTATTAAAAGAGCAAGAAGCTCAATTATCCAAGAAGAGGTTCAGAGAACAGGTAGAGTTAAGGCCTGATTTTGAACAGTGGAGCCCAACTTCTAGAAATATTATTCTGACTGCTTGGAAGGCTGTAAAGGATAATTTCCTATAGAGGGGTAAATGGTACTCTAACCAAGAATGGATAAAACATGAAGCTATGCAAGAGGCCATTGTACAGTACAGAAGAAAGGCTAAACTAGGGAAGCTACCTCCTAATGCACAGGAGCCTAGCAAGTATTTCCCTAAGCCTTATCATTATTTTGAGAGACAAAAGATAAGGGCTAAAGAACAAAAGAAGAAAGATCTTAAGGGAAATAAGCCTGCTGATGACAATGATGCTCCAGTTCAAGCCAAGATTCAATCTGGAAAGAGCATTATTATCAAGGAGCCAAAGCAGCCATAGAATAGAATTTTCTTAAGTTTACTACTCTGTAATCTTTTGCATTAAAATCTATGCAAACTTTTGATTAATGAAACTATTGGAAGTTATAACAAAACATTGTTTGATGTTCAATTTGTTACATTTTTATTCTGTAATGATTGTTTATACATGTTTTGTTTAGTATTTACCCTGTCATATAATATTGTTATACATCATAATGTGTATTTGTTATGTATGGTGTATATCATTGACTAAGGGTTATGACTTCTCCAAACAGGGGGAGATTGTTGGGTACAGTGAAAAATATGTACCATATTTGAAGAAGCCTCACCCTACTCAATGATATACATCAAGTTGTATTTGATGCGCTTTGAGTTTATATGTGCAGGTTAAGTAATTGCAGGAAATGCAGAAAAGTTTCTAAGTCCATGTGTCGACACCTAGAGATGCAATATCGACACTTATGAAGGCTTGTGTCGACACCTAGAGAAGCTGTGTCGACACTTGGAGTAATTGTGTTGACACCAGGAAAGGCAGAGTCGACACCAGAAGAAAAGTGTCGACACATACAGACAGTGTCGACACACTGTGAAGAATTGTCAACATAATCTGTGTCGACACTTAGAGGCAGTATCGACACCCAGAGAAGCTTTGTCGACATCAAATGTGTCGACACCAGGAGGCTGTGTCGACACTCAACAAGCTTCAACAAAGTTAAAGTACTAGTGTCGACACAAAGGAGATGTGTCGACACTCAGAAAGTTTCAACACATGAAGGCATGTGTCGACACAAAGGAGATGTGTCGACACTCAGCAAGTATCAACAACAAAAGAAGATGTGTCGACACAAAGGAGGTGTGTCGACACACAACAGAATTCAGCTAAGTGTTAAATAAGAAGTACTTGTGTCGACACACTCAACCAGTGTCGACACATTCAACAGAAGGCTTGTGTCGACACACAGAATCAGTGTCGACATATTCTGAAGAAGCAGTGTCGAGAAGCTATTGCAACAACACAAAGAGTTGTGCCGACACCATCAAGGCTAGTGTCGACACTTAGTTCACTTGTGTCGACACTTGGTCTATTTGTGTCGACACATAATGAAGATCAGTCTCGACACTTTCAGACAGAGACAATATTTTCAAGAAGTGACTGGATGACTTGACAGCTGCCATTTCAACCGGTCAACTGCAACTGTCAGAGCTGTCAGAAGTTCGTTAGAAACCGGATTAGCCGGTTACCTTGGAGGAAGACTATATAAAGGCCTTTCTCCTTCAACAGAAGAAAGAGAACACAATTAAAGAATTAATCAGAAGATTAAGAAGATCAATACAGATCCATAGAAAACTGTAAATCAGTATTTTGAAGAAACTTCAGATTTACTTACAGAGAGAGAACTCCAGTAATTGAAGTCAAGAAAGAGACTTGTTAATCAAATCTCTTAAGAAGCAGATTCTGAACCAGACTGCAAAGTAGGATCCAGATTTAATTCTCCATCCTAAGAAGGAAGTTGCCAGCCGGTCTACTTCAAGAAGATCATCTTTACTGAGTTCAGACTCAAGAAGCCTTGAAGAAAGCAAAGACAAAGTTGATCTCAGGAATCAGTGCTATCAAGAACTGATCAAGAAGATTGCCCTCTTCATTCTCTCAAACTGAGTGGTGATCTGAAAACTTTTTATTAACTTTTTGTAGGATCCTAAGGGATCTGAGTTGTAAGTCTAAATTTATAAAGGCTGAGGTAGGGCTTTTGAGCCTGAGTGTAGGAGAATCAATTCTCTGAGTGTAGGCCTTGTTGAAGGCTGAGGTAGGGCTGTTTAGCCTAAGTGTAGGTCTTGTTGAAGACTGAGTGGTAGGGCTTTGTGCCTGAGTTGTAGGAGTGGGGACACTCTGAGTTGTAGGAACCTGTTTGGGGTTCTGAGCTGTAAGATCTGAGGATCTGAGGAGAAGTGCTGAAGTTATGCCGAATCTAGTACACTACTAGATAGGCGAAGGGGGAAAGTGGATGTACCCAGACCTTGGGGAACCACTATAAACACTGTGTGCACTCTGTGTATGTTTGTTTCTGTGATTGCTGTGTTGTGATAGTTGTAGAATATTGCAAAAACAGGTTTAAGTGTACAGAGTTTCTGCCTTAAAATTAAAAAGGAAAAGTACACCTATTCACCCCCCTCTAGGTGGTTAGGCACTATTTCTTTCACCCGCTATTGACCGCTTGGTCCAGCAACACCTGCAAGCAACAAACCACCGCACAGTGGCAAATAAAAGCAACGGTCAGTAATGCTGACCAAATTATAACGATCCCGCCCCCAACTCGGGGAGGTGATGCTCCTTCCCTGCATTTTATTAGCACAACCAAGCAGTTTTTAAATATATTGCAACACAGACGTTGGCATGCACGACCACATGCCCCGTGCTCTCAGGGGACATTCTCGGTGATCACGGTCTAAGCCCGCCGACTAACCACCATCCCCAGGACGACAATATCTCATGAGAAATTTGGTCTTTTAGGCAGAAGTTATGACACTTAAAAATCATCAACAACCTATAAGCATATGTCATGACACTTAAAATCATCGACAGCAAAGACCCGACCTCTATGCCCCCAGCATAAAGCAGGAACGGTTCCACTCAACCCGTTGCTCACTTGCCACGACACTTTAAAATCATCGGCACGAGTTAAGTTTCCCCGAAGCCAGTGAATCGAACGCACAATATTACATAACCCAGTTATGTACAAGTTGGCTCCCAGGCCCACAAGTTTGGCAGAATCACGCATCTGCCCAGTTTTCCGGGTGCACCTTTGGGTTAATCCCCAAGGCTCCCTGTTGCAATCTACCGCGTAGAAAACCTGAAAGACAAACATTTGCGTGGAGTCTTCTCCAGCCATTATGCAATTCAACATCACCGATCCAGACCAACTTGTCCGGACAGGCTTCACACATCATGCCTATGTCCGTTCTCGAATATGGACTCTAAACAACGGGGACTTTACATATCTACCCGAAGGAACGCCTCCAACTCACCGCAAACTCGCGAGAGCGGGCTTCCTATGCAAAGAAGGAGAGCTTCACATGCTCAAGTATAGAATCGTTACCCTAGCATTCTTCCTTGGCGCCATGGAAATGTAAGCGGATGAAAAGCACCACACTCTCTTTGCCTCCGTAGATCCGAAGTCGGTTTGCAATTTGGAGCTCCGAAGCTCCTCCAAAGACCGGATCTAAGCTTCTTCTTCCTCCTTTGCTCTCCTCTCTCTCTATACTTTAGAAAGAGAACCTCTCAAGTGAAATGAGGGTTTCATGGGTCCAATCCCGAGTATATCCAATCACTAACAGCCCCCAGCCGTCGGATCCCGAATTAAAGAAACGAACGGCCACGATCCAGATCTAAAATGCAGAATCTGGGCCAAACATGGCTTGTGACATGCCCGTGTCCCTCATTCACCGTCAAAATCGACGCGTCTCTAAAAATACACGGGCATCTGACACGCTAGTGTTCGACCTGACACACCCGTGTTCCAACTGACATGGCCGTGTGGTTAGCTGTGTGCCCTCAACGACACAGCCCCAAAACAACCCGAGACTCACACGGGTCTTGGACACGCCCGTGTCCTATTTGACACGCCCGTGTCAAACCCGAACACGCCTGGGCTCCAGGCCATGTTCACTGTCTCGACACTTCGTTGAGCGAAGTTCGTCGACCACACGACACGGCCTTGGACACGCCCGTGTCCTAAGCCATGTGCCTTGTCTCGACACATCGTCAAGCGAAAATGTCGACTCCCAGGCCGATCGTCGACACGGGATCGACACGCCCTGATACACGCCCGTGTCTCAGGCCGTGTTCGCTGATCGACGATCGTCGACTCCAAATTCGTCAACCTTGCGGCCAAATCGTCGACTCGAGCCTGACACGCCCTGGGACACGCCCGTGTCCCAGGCCGTGTGCCCCTGCCAAATACCAGATTTGGCCCAAAATGCCTCCCGTCGCTCTTTTGAGTTTCAGGGCATTACACAGGAGGAGGGCATAAACTTCGATCAGACTTTTGCCCCAGTGGCAAGGCTGGAAGCTATCAGGCTATTTCTAGCCTATGCAGCATATCAAGACTTCAAAGTGTTCCAGATGGATGTTAAGTCTGCATTCTTAAATGGAGACTTAAAAGAGGAGGTCTATATAGAACAACCCTCAGGTTTTGTTGATCCACTCAATCCTACTTATGTCTATAGACTTAGGAAAGCTTTGTATGAGTTGAAAAAAGCCCCAAGGGCTTGATATGAAACCCTATCTAGTTTTCTCATTGAGAACAAATTCTTAAGAGGGAAAATAAACATGACTCTATTCCTTAGAGAATCCAAAGAAAAGATTATCCTAGACCAAATATATGTTGATGACATAATATTTGGTTCTACTGAGAATAACCTTTGTAGAAAGTATGCAAAACTTATGCAAGAGAAATTTGAAATGAGCAGTATGAGAGAACTTAAGTTCTTCTTGGGTCTCCAAGTAAGATAGACTAATGATGGCTTGTCCATATCCCAGTCTAAGTTCACCCAGGAGTTAATTAAGAAGTATGGTATGAAGTCATCCACTACCATGAGAACTCCAATGGGGACAAGTGTATCTCTTAGCAAAGATGATGTAGGGAAACCTGTAGATGAAACTTTGTATAGAGGAATAGTTGGCTCCCTCTTATATCTGACTGCTAGTAGACCAGATATCATGTATGCTACATGTGTCTGTGCTAGGTACCAGTCCTGCCCTAAAGAATCTCATCTTACTGCTGTCAAAAGGATTTTGAGATATCTTAAGGGCACACCTAATCTAGGCCTTTGGTATCCTAGGAATAGAGATTTTCTACTAATGGGCTATTAGGATGCAGACTTTGCAGGTTGCAAAGTAGATAGGAAAAGTACAATATGCACCTGTCAATTTCTAGGAGGAAGATTGGTGTCTTGGAGCTGTAAGAAGTAGACCAGTGTGACAATTTCTACAGCTGAGTCTGAGTATATTGCTACAGGAAGTTGCTATGCATAACTATTGTGGATACAACATCAGTTAGAAGATTATGGTATTCAGGTAAGTAGAACTCCATTATTATGTGATTCTACTAGTGCTATTTCTATTGCTCATAATCCTGTTTCTCATAGTAGAACAAAACATATAAAAATAAAATACCATTTTCTTAGAGACCATGTAGAGAAAGAAGATATCTCTTTAGAATTTGTTAGTACTGATTTACAACTAGCTGACATGTTTACTAAGCCTTTAGATGAAACTAAATTCAACAATTTTAAAATTGAATTAGATATGTTGAACTTAAATTAGTTTACAAAATTTGGCTAAGTAAAATTGTGTCGACACAAGAAGTTGTCTGTGTCGACACATAGTAGTTGGTGTCGACATTCCAGGAAAGTGATGTCGACACATCTAGAAAATAGGTGTCGACATCCCAGAAAAGTGGTGTCGACACATCTAGAGAATAGGTGTTGACTCTTCAGAGAAGTTGTGTCGACACATCCAGAGGTTGTGTCGACACTAACAATCAATTTATGTCGAGACATTAGAAGTCTGTGTCGCCACTTTTCAACAGTGTCGACACATTAAGAGAATTATGACGTGCCTTTTCACCTTCATTACTTAGAAAGGTATAAATATGTCAACAATATAATTTGTCGACACGCTCTCGAGAACAAAACCCTGTGTCGACAAATTCTCTCTTCTTAATTCAAGCTTTCACTCAACCCTAATGGCGCCAAAGCTAGAAGATAGTGTCAACGAAGGTTATGAGCTGGTACGCAACGCCTTTGATAATGCAGAACCCGAAATTAAAGCAGTAGTAACCCTAATTGCTGAAAATGGGTTGGAATTTCTGGTATCTGAACCAACAAAGATATGGAAGAAAGAAATACTAGAATTCTATGGCGCTGCTACTTTAGATTCTACTGGACTTAAAATCAAGTCTACAGTTTAGGGAACTAAGGTTAAAATTACCTTGAAGAGCTTGAGGAAAACTCTTCAACTTCCAAGAACTCAAGAAGAAGAAGTAGTACCCTCATCAAAGACTAGGGAAGCACTTCATTGGTGTGGATTGGATCCCACCTTGAAGATTGGATCTGCTATGAATAGAAAAGGGATGAATCTACAAGGCAAATTCCTTTCAGAAGTGGTTAGAAAAGTCATTCTCTGCAAGCCAGGGGGTATGATAGGATTTCAGCCTATATGTTCAGCCTGATGGCCAGGATTATCTACAGACTAAACACAGATTGGTCAGCAGTAGTTTTTGAAAAGATTAAGGAAAGTATTAAAAAGCCAAATCTGGGAAGGTTCCTGAGTCTCTACTTGGCTGGAATAATTCCAGAAGTAATGACACAGACTGCTGGTTTAAAGATCAACCATATGAGAAGGATGGATATAAGGATTATCTCCATATGGGATAGAGTCCTAACAAAGGACATGCCTAATGTAGAGAGGCCAGAGGTTCCTGAAGAATCTCCTGTACAAGATATTGCAGTTGGTGCTCAAGTGCAGGGGGAGCCTCATCTTCAGGAAGAGCCAACCCACTTGGAAAGTGAAATGGCTACACAAACTATTCTTGAGGCAATTCAAGAGGTTAATCAATCAATTCTCATTGATAAGGATGAAACACTAACTGAATCTTTGATTGATGTTGACCAGCCACCTCAACAAAACAGTCAAGCACAAGATGTTATCATGGAGGATACATCTGCTATTGCTAATGCTCCTGAGTTGGTGGTGCCTCAAGTCCCTACTCAACAAGAGTTCACCCTTGAGGAGTTGTTTCCAGATATAGTACAAGCAAGAACTGAGGGGGAGCAAACTGAATTTGAGGGGGAGAAAGTAGACTTTGAGGGGGAGTAAGTTAACATTGAGGAGGAGCAAGTAAGTACTGTGGGGGGGGGGGGGGGAGCAAGAGACTCAGGGGGAGCAACCTAGGACTGAACAGGAATTGCCTCCTAGTCCTAAGGAAAGAGTTAATATTGCCAGTACCTCAGCTTCAAAAGATGAAGCAGAATTCAAGCCAAAAAGAGGAAGCTGATGGTTTTCAAAAAGGAGAAGCCAAAACTACAAAAGGGCATTACAAACTGCTCCACAATCTGCCCCAGCTACTGATTATAGTTCCTTGTTGATCTCATTGCAAGTAAAGTTAGATGAACAAAGAATTGCCATGGAGAAATATATGGATGAGACCTATAAAGATCTGTAATTCTCCTTGGCCCAAGATATAAAATCAATAATATTTGAAGTAAATCAGAATAAGAAAGAAATGACTGATTGTTTTCACAAAGGAGGCAATGCTGTTGTTTTCCTAGCAACACATCAAGAAAACATCAAGGTTCAAGTTGATGATATAGCTATTAAGCAAGGCTATGTCCTAGAGAATCAACTTAGAATGAATGACAATCTAACAGAATCACATAATGTGATTGTTACAGAAATGAAGAATATTGCTACTGCCCAGACTGAAGCAAGGGCTAAAGCCAAGGCAGATTTTGACAAGCAATTACAGGAAGGCCTAGCAGCTGTCCAAACAGCTATTGGGCAATCTCAAGAGATTATTTCTGCTCAGCTACTGAAGCTAAAGTCATTTTATAAGGATGGTGTAAATTATCTTGATGAACAAATCAGATTTCAGAAAGATGACCTCAGGGATCATATTGCCAGAGAAGTCATAAAGGGGGAGAGAGTGTTAGTCAAAGCTGGCTCAGATCATGCTAAATGGATACCTAATAGCATCAGAGCCACCCTTGGATATCCACCCCTCTGTGATGATGATAATGTAGCTGAGTCAGGTATACACCCTGCTTATTTTGGAGGTGATCAACCTGAAGTTGCTCAGGTCATTTACCCTCCAGCAGATTTTAAAATGATTCACCAAGAAGTACAGTCAATGTACAGCCCTCCAGAGGGTAATAAAAATATTATTATTGAGAAAGTTGACATGTCAGAGGTAGATGTGAATAAGGAGCAAGAAGCTCAACTGTCATAGAAGAGATTCAGAGAACAAGGTGAGTTAAAGCCTGATTTTGAGAAGTGGAGTCCAACTTCCAGGAATATCATACTGACTGCCTGCAAAGATATAAAAGACAAGTCCCATGATAGGGGCAAATGGTACACTGAGCAAGAATGATAAAAGCATGAATCTAGACAGGAAGCCATTCTACAGTATAGAAGAAAGGCAAAAGATGGGAAGCTACCTCCTAATGCTCAGGAGCCTAGCAAATATTTCCCTAAGCCTTTTCACTATTTTGAAAGGCAAAGAATAAGAGCTGAAGAACAAAATAAGAAGGATCTGAAAGGCAAAAAGCTAGCTGAAGATACAGATACTCCAGTACAAGCCAAGATCCAATCAGGCAAAGGAATAGTCATCAGGGAGCCTGGGCAGCCTTAAGATAGATTTACTAGATTTTACAACTTTGTAAATTTTAGTGTTAAAAATCTATGTAAACTATTGCTTAAGAAACTTTTGAAAGTTGAAACAAAATAATGATTGATGCTCATTGTGTTAGCATTATTATTCTGTGATGATTTCTTATATATGTTTTATTTAAAAGTTACCCTATCATATAATGTTTTTGTACATCATCATATGTGTTTGTTATGAATGATTTATATCATTGACTAAGAGTTATGACTTCTCCAAATGGGGGGAGATTGTTGGGTATGTTGGAAAATATGTACCAGATTTGAAGAAACCTCACCTTACTCAATGATATGCATCAAGGTGTATTTGATGTTGTTTTGAGTTTATATATGCAGGTTAAGAAAATGCAAGAATGCAAGAAAAAGTTTCTAAGTCCATGAGTCGACACCAGAAGAAGCAGTGTCGACACTTATGAAGGCTTGTGTCGACACTGGAGAAAAACTATGTCGACACTTGGAGTTAATTGTGTCGACACTTGGAATGGCTGTGTCGACACCTGAAGAAACTATGTCGACATACAGAGGCAGTGTCAACACACAAAGAAGCATAGTCGACATCAACTGTGTCGACATACAGAGGCAGTATCGACATACAGAGAAGCATAGTCGACATCATCTGTGTCGACATATAGAGGCAGTGTCGACACACAGAGAAGTTTAGTCGACATCAACTGTGTCGACACACAGAGGCAGTATCGACACACAAAAGACATTATCAACATCAACTGTGTCGACACACAGGACTTGTGTCGACACACAACAGAGTTTCAACAAAGTTAAAGTGAAGAAGTGATTGTGTCGACACACAGAATTAGTGTCGACACATTCTACATATGCTGTGTCGAGAAGTAGTGTCAACACCAAAGGAGCTGTGTCGACACCACCAAGGCTTGTGTCGATACTTAGTCTACTTGTGTCGACACATGATGAAGTTCAGTCTCGACACTTTGATGATAGAGACAGAGTTTCAAGAAGTGACTGGATGACTTGACAGCTGCCATTATCAACCGGTCTACTGCAACTGTCAGAGCTGTCAGAAGTTTGTTAGAAACCGAATTAGCTGGTTACCATGGAGGAAGACTATATAAAGGCATTCTCCATCAACAGAAAAAGTGATACAGGAAAGAATAAACATATACAGTTACAAAAACAAAAGAAGATTTTCGTCAGAAGATCTAAGAATAAGTTGGAGAGAGAGAGAGAGCTCCATCTATTGAAGTGAAGAAAGGGACTTATATCAACAAGTTCCTCAAGTGCAGATTCTGAACCAATCTGCCAAGAAGGATTCAGATTGAGATCTGAATTTCAAGAAAGAAGCTGATTGAAGATCAACTTCAAAGGAGTTCCACCCTACTGAGTTCAGATTCAAGAAGCTTTGAAGAAAGCTAAGAGTGGTTATTCTCTGCCATCAGATTCTTCCAAGAACTGATCAAGAAGCCATCCATCCTTTCTCTCTCTACCAGGGTGGTGGTAAAATACATTGTTTAATCTATTTTCTATAGGATCTTTTTAAGATCTGAGCTGTAAGCCTGATTTATAAAGGCTGAGTTGTAGGAGATTTAGATCTCTGAGTGTTAGGCCTTGTTGAAGGCTGAGGTAGGACTGTGAGCCTGAGTTGTAGGAGATTGTGATCTCTGAGTTGTAGGCCTTGTTGAAGGCTAAGGTAGGGCAGATTGCCTGAGCTGTAGGAGTGTGGACTCAATCTGAGTTGTAGGAGTCTTGTTTGAGTTCTGAGCTACTGTAAGATCTGAGGATCTGAGGTGATGGAAAGAAGTTAGGTCGAATCTAGCACACTGTTAGATAGGCGAAGGGGGAAAGTGAATGTACCCAGACCTTGGGGAACCACTATAAAAACTGTGTGCAATCTGTGATTGTGTGATTCTATGAATTCTGTGCTGTGTTAGCTGTAGAATTAGCTGTTTCTGATTAATTAACTGAATAGATATTCTGCCTTAGTGTAAAAAGGAATTGCACCTATTCACCCCCCTCTAGGTGTTTAGGAACCAATTCTTTCAGTTGCAGTGATAGTTGCTCTAGCTGTCCCTGCACGACCGAAAACATAGGTTGGATCAGGAGTTTGGCGATCATCTTCTAGGTGAGTGAAACGATCCAGAATCTGCCTCGGAAGCTGAGCAATTGTATCTCTAGAAGTTTACCCTGCAGAAGAGGTAGCATGTTTGCGTTGTGACCGCTTAGGAGTCGTCTAGAAAGAGATACGAGTGAATCAGGTATGAGAAACAGTCAAGATGAACAAAAAATAGAAACTAGAGGTTCTAACACCTTAATATTGTTGGATACGTAAATCATGTGATAATTACAATATTTTCATTAGACAATTATAAGTAATGATCATGCAAATGCACAATGAAATCACTTGCAATGACAAATAATTTGTAAATCCATGTGTGTACAATTATCATTTGTTGTTCTTAGCTTAACACTTGTGCAATGAGCTATGTTATGTATGCAATGCAATTGTGCCTAAAATGCATCCCTAAGATTGTTCATGAATGAATACACATGTCATGTTAAGTGCTCATATAGCTTAACATGTTATGTCATCACACTTGAAAATATTAAATTACCCACATCAATTTAATATTCGCAAACATTGTATATCCTAGTGGAAATTCTTATGCACATAAGTATTAAGTTTGACGATAACCCCTTAATATTTGTGTGCATATGATCATGCTTATGAGTGTAATGTGAGTTCTTCAGCCGAGAACAATAGAAAATGACAAGGCGAGTGAAAAAATGACGCATGCATAAATATCTTTATAATGAAATTCAAAATATGTGAAAATAATAAAATACTTTATATTTAGAAGCTCAATCTGGCTCTAAACCTGTCTAATAACAAATATCAGATTGCGTTATGGGCGGGTCGTGATTCCACAGACATGGGTGAAATAAATTACTTATCTGTTATGTAAGAGTAGGCATGAAAATAAGGTATGCCACACCCAGGTCAGGCCTAGACCCTATGGGCTTGATCTTTTTTTGTTCTTGGGCCTAGGCCGGGCCCAGATCGGGTCCGGGACCCTGGGCCTGGGCCCAGACTATTGCAAAATAAGGGGGCCTACTGATCCCACAAAATCGGACCTAGGTTGGCCCAAACGTCAATGGCTAGCTGCCACTTGGCAGCTAACGAACTGCCAAATAATAGCTAGCTACTGCAAATACCAAGCCGGGCGGCCAAAGAAGTTGGTCGTCTAGCTTAGGGCCATCATGCACTAGTAATTTAATGGTGGGGAGGCCCCAAAAAGAACAATATTAATCGGGCCTTGGGCCTGGTAGGACCTATATCTAGCTCGGGCCGGGCACTAGGTCGGGCTCTGCCCAAATAAGGGGGTCTGGTGAGTCCCATTAGGCCTAGCCCGAGCCTTGTCGGTCCTAGTCGTGTCCAAAAAGCCCGATCGGGCCGGGTTGGAACTAGTACGATCAGACCCGGGATTTTTACCAACAGGGCTCGACCCGGGCCCAACTTGAGCTGGGCTCGGGCCGGGCTCAGGCCCCCTATCGAGTAGGCGGCCTGCTAAGGCACGCAAGGCCGGGTCGGGCCCAGCCCTACCTGATTTGATTTTAATAGGCAGGATTTTAATCCCGCCTATTTAGGCGAGATTAATCCCGCCTAAATAAGCTATAATCCCGCCTATTAGGCAGTATTAATCCCTACTATTTAGAGGAAATCCCGCCAGCAGACGGGATTTCCATTAGGAAATCCCGCATGCTGGCGGGATTTTCGAGGAAATTTCGCCTGGAGGGGGGATTTTTCGCTGCCCTAGGCACCGGGCCCAGGCTAGGCCCGATGCCCGAACTTATTTGGACCCAGCCCGAGCCAGACACCGAATTAATATTGGGGTTTTGTAAGGACCCGAAGCCCGGCCTAGGCCTGTGATAGGCTTTTCCTAGGCCGGGTCTAACCGGGCTTTTTTCGGGCCGGGCCCAGGTGGGTTTTCCGGGCCTGGTCTTTTTGAACACGACTAGTCGGTCCCAGACTTAATCATGCTCAGACCTGGGTAAATTCAGGTCGGGCCACCAGGTCCGACCTAAATTTACACCTTTAGGCGGGAACTGATTTAGCTTTATTAGATTTAAAAGAATTAATTTGGAGGAAAATAGTTTGTTTTTATACGGAATCTTTAGTATAATAGTGAAAAGTTAGATCCACATGTATTTTAATAAAACTCATGACATATAGTACTGGTACAAGTTTTATGTAATAAAAATCCCAAAAGAAATGAATATGCATTAATACCAAATTTCAGCACTTGATTTATAGCCCAACAGTTATACATAATATAAATAAAATGACGGATCATGACTATTATATAATAAGCAAAATTTAGCAGTAAAGAAAATACAACATAGAACCTAATACAACAACAAATAAGATAAACCTTCAAAAACACAAGAAATTTACGTAGATTAGACTCAGGTAGCAGGCGGCACAGTCATAGACGCTAAGAAAAATTCCAAAACAAGAAGTAAAAAGTCTCAGAACATTGAAACAAAAAGTTAACAAAGTAAAATACAATACGAGCAATGGAATCAGAATTGTACATATACCAATTTTTATGAGACAAGGCTAGTAAGACAACAAGTAAATGAGTCAAGCAGAAATAACTAACATTATTAGCCTACTCCGGAGTATAACACATATTCGTTCATGTAATGACATAATCTGTAACAAATGAAATATGTAGGTATTTTTATTTGATGAAGATAATTCATATTCAAGTTCAAATGCAAGGCTTATCCAAAAATTTGTGCTTTCTATGACCATTCATTTGTTCCCGCTACGGAGTTAAGCAGGAGCTTAAGTTAAAGAGTTGCATCAATTAAACACTTCTTTTCAATGATTGCTTATGGTATTAATTAATTAAATGATTCATAGTTGTGATTTCTAGTGTATTAAGACCTGCTACTAATTTAATGATTCATGTATTTAATAGTATAATTCATGAACATAAGGAGTGCATGAAATTAAATTAAATGTTTGCAATCGAGAGAGATTTTTCTACTTAACCTTAAGTAAAGCCGAAACTGACGGCGACGGCTAAGCGACACAAACAAAATTTAGAAACATATTTACCTATTCAATAACAACGCAATCGATATTTGATATAATAGAAATCTATACGCAAGGGCCGACAATTTATTTTACATAATCTAAGCATGAGGGGGTTTATGAATTTACCATCCTCAAAGATGAGGGGAGAGGAGATTACCATGCATAAATTGAAATTGACGGCGCTTTGGCTGGATAAACCTTAAATCGGGGAGGGCTTTGAGCGATACCGTCAATTAGTTTGATGGGCGGCGCCAGAAATCACAAATACAACTGGGTTAGACGATTACAAGAGGGGCACAAGCTTAGATCACAAAATAAACGTAATTTGAAGTGCGAAATTTGTAAAAAATATTTTCAAGGAAGTCCGAATAAAGTAGATTGGAGGGAGAATCTTACCAAGCAAACCAAATTCGAGCCCAAAAATCCGAGTTAAAGGGGATTCGAGCAAACCCTAGGTGACCCTCTTGCAATCCACCAAACAAATCAAAGAGGAAGAAGGATGGAGGGACTGCCAACACTTGGGGGTGAAGGAAATGGGGCTTCTGCTGCCGACCCTAGGAGGAGTTGTCGGTCTCAGAAAGGGAGGTTGCCGGTCCTCGGATCACCGATTCTTGGAGTTGTCGGCCATAAGAAGTGGAGAGGAGCCGGAGGAGGAGGGGAAGCAAGAGGAGACGCCAGCTTGGGGGAGGGGTGGGGGGGGGGGGAGGAATAAGCAGGTGGAAATTGGGAGGCATGAGAGCGGGGCTTCGTGCGGCTTGCAGGATCAGGAAATGTGTGGAATCAGGAGAGCTGTGATGAGAATAATGAGTGAACTGGAGGTGGGTGTGGGTGGGTGGGTGGGGGGGGGGGGGGGGGGGTTGCGGCTAGGCTTAATAGGGAAAACTTAATTAGTTTTTTAAAAAATTGCCCTTAGATTAAAGATCTTTTTCTATATATATATATATATATATATATATATATATATATATATATATATATATATATATATATATATATATATATATATATATATATAAGCGGGCTGCGCCCTCTTCCACGCTGGCTTCGCCCGCATTCGAGCGTCTATGCCAAAGGGATATTTTGGAAAATGAAAAAGTGCGCAAACTGGCAAACGAAAAATTGCATGATAGAATTTAAATTAATTTTTATTGCCTTTTTTATTAAATGTCGCGGGCCCCACCTTTTTCTCTTCTTTTCCTCTCTTTATCCCCCCCTCTCCTCCTCTTAAAGTGATTTGACCACACAACACCTCCATCTTTCTCCCCTCTCTCCCTCTTTACCCCCTCTCTCATAGCTTTAAGATATCTATTTATATTCTCTTTCTTTGTCTCTTCCTCTCTCCTCAAACTTTTCTTCTCTTTCTTCATCCAATGGATGTGAAAAAGATCTTTGATCTAACGTTTAGGTTGGTTGGTTGGTGTGCTCTCAAATATATATATTGATATAATGTAGTAAAGATATATATATATATATATATATATATATATATATATATATATATATATATATATATATATATATATATATATATATATATATATATATATATATATATATATATATATATATACATACTAGCATCTTCGAACAGGCTCCGCCCGTTCTTGATGCGCCGCTGCGGGCTTCACCCGCTTGACATTCAAGCGGGCTTCGCCCTCCCCCGGCGGGCTTCGCCGAAACTGAATAACAACGCAATTGAGAGAGATTTCTCTACTTAACCTTAAGTAAAGCCGAAACTGACGGCGACGACAAAGCGACAAAAACAAAATTTAGAAACATATTTATCTATTCAATAACAACGCAATTGATATTTGATATAATAGAAATCCATATGCCAGGGCCGACAATTTATTTTACATAATCTAAGCATGTGGGTGTTTATGAATTTACCATCCTCAAAGATGAGGGGAGAGGAGATTACCATGCATAAATTGAAATTGGCGGCGCTTTGGCTGGATAAACCCTAAATCGAGGAGGGCTTTGAGTGATACCATCAATTAGTTCGATGGGCGGCGCCAGAAATCACAAATACAACTGGGTTAGACGATTACAAGAGGGGCACAAGCTTGGATCACAAAATAAACGTAATTTGAAGCGCAAAATTTGTAAAACAAATTTCAAGGAAGTCTGAATAAAGTAGATTGGAGGGAGAATCTTACCAAACAAACCAAATTCGAGCCCAAAAATCCGAGTTAAAGGGGATTCGAGCAAACCGTAGGTGACCCTCTTGCAATCCACCAACCAAATCAAAGAGGAAGAAGGATGGAGGGACTGCCGACACTTGGGGGTGAAGGAAATGGGGCTTCTGCTGCCGACCCTAGGAGGAGTTGTCGGTCTCAGGAAGGGAGGTTGCCGATCCTCGGATCACCGATTCTTGGAGTTGTCGGCCATAAGAAGTGGAGAGGAGCCAGAGGAGGAGGGGAAGCAAGAGGAGACACCAACTTGGGGGAGGGCTGGGGGGGGGGGAAGTGGAATAGGCAGGTGGAAATTGGGAGGCATGAGAGCGGGGCTTCGTGCGGCTTGCAGGATCAGGAAATGTGTGGAATCAGTAGAGCTGTGATGAGAATAATGAGTGAATCAGAGGTGTGGGGGAGGGGGGGGGGGGGGGGGGGGGGGGGGTGGGGGGTTGCAGCTAGGCTTAATAGGGAAAACTTAATTAGTTTTTTTTTAAAATTGCCCTTAGATTACAGATTTTTTTCTTAGTGTGTATATATATATATAACGAGTCGCAGGCACAGACCTCTTGCCCGATGGCTACGCGCCACAGTACCTGGCCGCCGACGGCGGGTTTCGTCTGCCCCACCACCCCCGGCAGGCTCCGCGCCCGCACCCCCCCGGCGGGCTCCGCCCACCCCCTAGGACAACGTGACAACTTTTTTTATAATTTAAATTTTTATACTAATTTTAATTTACATTTTAAATTTTTTTTATATATTAATATAAAATATATTTTATATAGTAATAATTTTTATATAAAAAAATTATATTAATAATAATTTATATAGTAATAATTTATTTTATATATATTTTATATATTAATAACTTTTTTTATAATATATTTTAATTTTATATTTTATATATATTTTATATATTTAAATTTTTATATAAAAACAAATCGCCCGACCCCCCCCCCCCCCCCCCCCCCCCTGCGAATTCACGGCCTACCGCACCGCCGGCGGCCTGACCGGCGGCCCCCAGCAGGTTCGCCGGGAGCAGGCGAACCTGCCGGTGGTGATCCGATGGCGCTCCGGCGGGGCCACCACCGGCGGTGGCCCTGACCGTGAGGCCCAGATTTGTGCCTCACGGTGAGGGCCACCGCCGACGGTGGCCCCGCCGGAGTGCCACCGGATCAACGCCGGCAGGTTCTCCTGCTCACGACGAACTTGCTGGGGGCCGCCGGTCAGGCCGTCGGCAGCTCCGCCTCCGGCGGTGGGGGAGGCCGTGAAAATGGGGGGGGGGGGGGGGGCGATTTGGGTGATTGGGGTTGAGGAGAGAGAAAGAAATATATTTTTTGGGTTTTTTTAATTGCAGACCTATGTCACTATTTGCAGCCGAGGATCCAGCGGCTTAGAAATAAGATAGTCAAATCCGACGGTTCATATAATTAGCCTATTTTTGAACTCATTGTTATTGACAGACCACCATACTTGTTTTTAAAATAGTAATTGTACAAAGTAGCGAATAAGAAAGAACAAACGGATAGACTTTTGAATAATTGAAATTTTATTATCCAAAAAAGATATCATTTACAAAGGTATGACCTCCCTTATATAGAATGGAGGAGATATGAGAGAGAGTATACAAACAATGTGGGACTAAACATTTACAGTACTGAGCGGCTAGAAATAAAGGAGACCGCACAGGCCGCGCGGTTAGACGGATGGGTTAACCGCTCGGCAACTCCAGCAGGATATAACAGGCCGCAATGGGAGATCGATAGACCGCCCGGTCTCCAGGCTTCAGAGTGAGACCGCCAGACCGCTCGGTCAACAAACCGCTGGATCAGACCGCAAGGCCGCCCGGTTTAATACTTCAACACTCCCCCTCAAGCTGGAGCATAGATATCAATCATGCCCAGCTTGTCACAAATGTGGAAGAAGGAAGTAGAAACCGGCTTGGTGAAGATATCTGCCAATTCCTTGTCAGAGGTGACAAAAGGAGTACAAATCTGTTTCTTCAAAATCTCTTCCCGAATGAAGTGACAGTCAACCTCTATATGCTTTGTTCTCTCATGGAAGACCGGATTTCTGGATATGTATATAGCGGCCTTGTTGTCACAGAACATAGGGAGAGGACAGTCATATACCTCGCCCAGGTCAAGCATGAGAGCTCGCAACCACTTTAACTCACACGTGGTTGACGCCATACTCCGGTATTCGGCTTCTGTACTGGATCTGGAGACAACAGACTGTTTCTTGCTCTTCCAACTCACGAGATTACCTCCAACAAAGGTACAGAAACCTGATGTGGATTTACGATCGCCTTTGTCATCCGCGTAACTTGAATCTGAGTAGGCCTCAACCCTCAGATGACCATTCTTCTGAAAGAGTAACCCTTTGCCTGGTGCTGCTTTGATATACTCTAAAATCTTCAGGGCGGACTGAAGATGGCAGTCCCTGGGAGCTTGCATAAACTGACTGACCTTGCCTACAGCATAGGCGATGTCGGGTCTAGTCACCGTGAGATAGATGAGTTTGCCTACCAAACGTCTGTACCTTGTGACATCAGATAGAAGAGGCGAGTCATCCGTCCACGTTTTGTCTTCTCCAATAGCCATGGGAAACCGAGCCGGTTTGGCACCTGTCAGTCCTGCTTCTTGTAGAAGATCAAGGGCATACTTCCGTTGGGAGAGAACCAACGAGTCAAGTTTCCGAGAGATTTCTATCCCCAAAAAGTATTTCGGGGAGCCCATATCCTTTGTGACCAAGTGCTGACGGAGGTGCTTCTTCGTCAAGTCCACTCCATCTCGGTCATCGCCAGTAAGAAGAATATCATCCACATATACAGCCAAAACAACCAGTCCCGAGGCCGTTTTGCGAATGAATAAGGAGTGATCGGCCGAACTCCTGCGAAAGCCGATGGTAGCCACAATACCACTGAACTTGTCGAACCATGCCCGAGGGCTCTGCTTTAGGCCATAAATGGTCTTCTTCAAATGACATACACGTGTCTCCCCCTGAGCAACATACCCAGGAGGTTGCTCCATATAGACGTCCTCCTGAAGATCGCCATAGAGAAAGGCATTCTTCACATCAAGCTGGGAAATAGCCCAATCCCGGTTAACAGCCACAGAAAGGAGAACCCGGATGGTGCTGAGGCGAGCAACCGGAGAAAAGGTATCAAAGTAATCAATGTCGTAAGTCTGAGTGAAGCCCTTGGCCACCAGCCGGGCTTTGTAGCGATCCACAGTGCCGTCGGGGCGAAACTTCACAACGAAGACCCAGCGACAGCCGACCACATCAGTGCCCACGGGAGGAGGAACCAGGGTCCAGGTACCCCGTTCAGTAAGAGTAGCCATCTCCTCATCCATGGCCGACTTCCAATGAGGGAGAGCAAGAGCCTCCTGGTAGGTGCGGGGAGTAGAAGTATCAGAGATAGCCAAGGCAAAACACCTGCGAGAAGGAGAAAGCCGATCATAGGAAACAACTGCCGCAAGCGGGTGTTGAGTACACGCCCGCACCCCTTTGCGAAGAGCAATGGGAAGATCCAGGTCGACGGGAGCGTCAGCGACTGGAGCGTCAGCGACTGGAGCGTCCGTGGCGGAGAAGGCTGGCCCGGGACTAGAGAGACGGCAGCGGAGAGGAGGGTGGAGGGGTGGGTGGGGAGACGGACTGGGAAGGAGTTGGTGGAGGAGGAGACGGAGGTGGGAAAACGTCGAGAGGCGGGGAAGGAACGGAGAGAGGAGAAGGAAGAGAAGATGTAGGAGAGAAATAGGAAGCATTCTCGAAAAAGGTCACATCCGTGGAGACAAACTGCTTGCGGAGAAGGGGGTCAAAGCAGAAATAGCCTTTTTGAGTAGTAGAGTACCCCAAAAAGACACACTTGGTGGAGCGGGGGGAAAGCTTGTCGCGGGTAGCGGAGGGAGCGTGAACAAAGGCCGTACAGCCAAAGACACGGAGAGGGAGAGGAAAAGGTTCCTTGTGGGGGTAGAGAATGGAGAAGGGAGTCTGGCCGTGGAGAACTGTGGAGAGAAGACGATTGATGAGATAGCAGGTGAGGAGCACAGCGTAGCCCCAATAGGAGCGAGGGACGTGCATCTGCGTCATGAGAGTACGAGCAACATCAAGAAGGTGACGGTTTTTACGCTCCGCCACCCCATTCTGCTGGGAGGTGTAAACACAAGTCGTTTGATGAAGCAGGCCATGTTGGTGAAAGAAAGAGGCGAACTCATGATTCAGATATTCCTTGGCATTATCAGAACGTAAAACTTTAATGGAAATAGCAACTTGAGTCTGAATCATAAAATAAAAGGATTGCCAAATAGAAAAAAGGTTAGAGCGATCTTTTAACAGATACACCCAGGTACAGCGAGAAAAATCATCTATAAAAGTGACAAAATAGGAACTGCCCCGACCAATAGTGAGGTTAGGAGCAGGACCCCATACATCAGAATGAATAAGATCAAACGGGCGGGAGGAGCCACGACCTTGCTTCGATGGGAAGGAGGAGCGATGATGTTTGCCAAGCTGACACGCATCACAGTTGAGCGGAGAACTGGTAGGAGGTAAGTGGGGCAGAAGCTGGCGAAGAATCCGAGGAGGAGGATGTCCAAGGCGAAGATGCCATTGAAGGAGATCTGTGGAGGAGGAGTAGGCGGACAGAGCGGAAACATCGTCGAGGAAGTAGAGGCCGCCACTCTCAGTCCTAGTAGAAATCGTCCGCTGGGTCCTCGGGTCCTGAAAAGAACAAGTAGTGGGAGTGAATAAGACGGAGCATTGAAGTTGCCGGCATAAAGTAGTAACTGATAACAAATTGCACGAGAACTTCGGGACATAGAGGGTGTCCTCCAAGCAAAGCGATGGGGTGAGTTGAACCATGCCCGTCCCATGAACCGGGGATGGTGAACCATCCGCCACACGGACCGGGGGTAAGCGGTCATGTGTCTCAAGACGGGAGAAGCAATGAGGGTTGCCCGTCATATGATTTGTAGCACCGGAGTCGATCAGCCATTTACTTTGGGTAACGACGTGGGCACTACCTGACGTCGTGGCCACAGAGGCAGACGACCGAGAAGAGGCGGAGGCCGAAGAAAGAGCATAACCGGAAGGGCGAAGATGTGGATGTTTCTGCCAGCAGCGGTCAACAGAATGGCCGGTACGACCATAGTGAGAGCAGAGGAACCGGGATGAACCCCGTCCGCCGGAGTGGCCGCGGCTACTAGGGCCCTCCCTCTGAGCTTGGTGAGCAAAGGAGTCCTGGGAAGGGGGGGAGGCCAACAGAGGCCGCTGGAGCAGCGAAGTAACATCGGCAATGCGAGCCGCAGTGGCATCCAGAGTAGGAGATTCCGCCTCACCCAAGATCTGCTGGCGGATCATATCATAAGAATCGGGAAGACGAAGAAGATAACAAACAACCAGGAGTTCCTGGAAGTGTTTGTGCTGGTCGGCCAAGTCCGCAGAGAAGGGGCGATTCTGGAGGATTTCAGCACCAAGAGCCTGAACCTGCTGATAAGCTGCAGCAGGAGACATGGAAGGGAGGGCGAAGAGGTCCGCATAGAGAGTATAAATGCGGGACGTCTGGCCCCCCTTCGAATAGAGAGCAGTGAGGTGAAGCCAGGCGGCCTTGACCGTCTCATCATGGCGAATGACGGGAAGACACTCATCAGAAAGGCTGTTGGCCAGCCAGGTGCGGACAAGAGCATCACTCGCATCCCAATCATCAAACTCAGGAGAGGTACGAGGAGGAGGGTTATCGGTGAGGTGATGACGCTTGCGTTGAGAGCGAAGGAGAAAAGTGAAAGAAACGCTCCAATCGGGATAGTTGGAGCCAACAAGCTTAGAAACGGTGCCAAGGTTGCCCGAAGGAGGAGGAGGAGGAGCTGCAGGAGTAGTGGTGAGTCCGGAAGTCGTCATAGAACACAGCAAGAAACCGCAGCGGATAGAAAAGTAGGAAGCCGCGCGAACACAAGCGGCTAGAAAGCAGACAAAGGCACAGCGGGGAAGAGGTCGCGCGGACTGAAAAGGCCGAGCGAACAGAAGAGAAGAGGAGGTAAGAAGCAGCGACTACAACAAGTCGCATGCCGGGCGAACAGAAACAGGCCGCAACGACTAGGAAGTCGGAGAGGCAAGAAACAGGTCACGGCGAGAACGAACCAGGTCGCAGCGATGAATAGCAGCAGGAGAAGAGAACCAAGGAGAAGCAAGCCGCACGAACAGGGCAGCGGACAGAAACAAGCCGCGCGAACAGGGCAGCGGACAGAAGAGAAGGCAAGCCATGAGACACAGAGAGCGCACAGAATCAGGAGGAAATGACCGTGTCCTCTGATACCATGTAGAAAGTAGTGAATAAGAAAGAACAAACGGATAGACTTTTGAATAATTGAAATTTTATTATCCAAAAAAGATATCATTTACAAATGTATGACCTCCCTTATATAGAATGGAGGAGATATGAGAGAGAGTATACAAACAATGTGGGACTAAACATTTACAGTACTGAGCGGCTAGAAATAAAGGAGACCGCACAGGCCGCGCGGTTAGACGGATGGGTTAACCGCTCGGCAACTCCAGCAGGATAGAACAGGCCGCAATGGGAGACCGATAGACCGCCCGGTCTCCAGGCTTCAGAGTGAGACCGCCAGACCGCTCGGTCAACAAACCGCTGGATCAGACCGCAAGGCCGCCCAGTTTAATACTTCAACAGTAATATATATATGTATATATATATATATGTATCTTTATACTATAAGGGAAGACTTAATCCCTCAGGGTGTAACATTCGGTGGACCAAAATGCCCTCATAAAATCGGTTTTGTTGGGTTAAATAAGGGATATTTTGGTCTTCTCATCGGACTAATGCTTAATTAAAACAGCCCGACGCTATTCACCCACCTCAAAATCCCGATATCCGCGATTTCTTCCCCATTTCTTCGGCGCAGATAGGGCTTCAACGTAATGGTTGCTGAAGAACACGCGATTTCTTCCCCATTTCTTTGGCGCAGGTAGGGCGTCAATGCAATTGTTGCCTGAAACCAAAGCAAACCCCGCAGATCTCCGCCATAACTCTCCTCCCATGACATCAGAGTTGTCCACAGTGTGCTTCATCCCTCTGTCATCTACCAAGGTAAACACTTCATCTTCCCATTTATAGTTCCCATCACCAAGATGTACTCAACTCCTTAGTCATCTGCAGGAAACAGTGCAAGTAGATGGCGGCCAAAATCATTCAGTACACAAAGCGCAGGTTCTGCTACTGACATTTCTCCTTCCTATTTTTTAAATGTTTCAACTCATCCATTCCTTTCTCTTCACAGCAGAAATCACGAGTTTCTCCAGAAATCATAGATCCCTTCAAAAATAAGACATTGCAGGCTGCCTTTATAGCTGGTTACACACATTTGCAACAATTTTTCTACTTTGTGCTCACTTCTCTCTTGAAACCCCATTCTAAAACCTTCAAAACCCTTTGGTATAGTCAATGTTCTGCTCTCATCTCCTAACTTATCCCCTTCCTCTTCAATTTGGATGGGTGAACCTAGGGATGAAGCTTTAGGGATGAAGCTTTCTTCCTCATCTTTTCCACTGAGCTAAGCACTCTTTACTCCTCTGTTACTGACTTCGGTGGTGGATATTTATATGTTTTTATGTCTTGATTCGTATGGAGGCCATGTCTTTCTCTCTGTCTTGCTCTCAAGTTATCAATGCATAAAATATGATCAAAGTTGTGTGATTTGTGTGTTTGTTATTGTTCCATTACAATGCTTATAGTTGTGTGATTTGTGTGATCGACAATTATATTACTCTATTTCAAATGTTCAAAATATAGATCAAAAAAATTATAAGTTGTGAATTATATCCAATACTATTTCACATGATTTTCTATGTGTATTTTCAAACATTACTACATTCAATATATTCATGTGTTTTAAAATATAGATAGAAGTTGATATATTCATTTTATTTTATAGAATCTGAAATTGAAGTTCGATTTTCTTTGTATTTTGTCTAACGTTAGTATATTCAATATATCCATTTGTTTTAAATTATAGACAAAAGTACTCATATTCATTTTATTTTATAGAACTAGAAATTGAAGTTTTAATTCACCGGAGTTCTTCCTTATACAAATAAGAACTAAAAGCAAAGGTCAGAGAAATTTTTTAAGTGCTTAATACTTGAGGGCTCAACCAGATAATATTTAACGTAGAACAATTATTAGATTCTTGCACATTTGCAAGCTCTACAACCAAATATTTAGTCTCGATATTCATCTCCCTTATGCCTATAGAAAAATCAAAACAGAAATTGAATTTGAAAATGAAAGTTTACTCAAACCACTTATATAAGTGGCTGGCCTGCTGTTCAATGCATACAAAGTTTGGAATTATGAGGGCATTTTTTAATAAGGGTTTCTGCAAATAGCACTAAAGTGATGGTTAAAAATGATATATTGGAGGAGCACGAAGGAGTGTACACTAGAAATGTGGTGTTCAAGGAAATATTCACAAAATTACATGCATCGAGCCAAATTACATAGATTGTATGGATCAATGTAACATTTGTAATATTCAAGAACTGTATTTTTTCTTCTGTTTTTGTATTCAGTTTACTTTTATGAATATATATGCATTGTATTACTTATTCTAGACATGTTTGGAAGCTTTTGCAACCGTTATCTCCGTCCACGATCGATATCTGAGAGCACAAACTATATCGCCGTGCATGACCGATGTTGCCCCCACGACCAATGTCTCCCCTGCGATAATTGTCGCCCCGCGACATTTGTTGCCCCCGCGACAAATGTCGCCCCTGCCGAATGTCGCCCCCGCCAAATGTCCCCCTCGCCGAATGTCGCCCCCCACGTCGAATGTCGCCGCCACGACGAATGTCGCCACCACGACAAATGTTACAACATTATCAAATGACACTCCCACGACAAATGTCGCACCCACGACGAATGTCGCCCCTCGACAAATGTTGCACCCACGACGAATGTCGCCCCCTCGACAAATGTCGCACCTACGACGAATGTCGCCCCCTCGATAAATGTTGCACCCACGACGAATATCGCCCCCTCGATAAATGTCGCACCCACGACGAATGTCGCCCCCTCGACAAATGTCGCACCCACGACGAATGTCGCCCCCTCGATAAATGTCGCCCCCACGACGAATGTCGCATCCACGACAAATGTCGCCCCCTCGACGAATGTCGCACCCACAACCAATGTCGCCCCCTCGACAAATGTCGCACCCATGACAAATGTCGCCCCCTCGACGAATGTCGCACCCACGACGAATGTCGCCCCCTCAAAAAATGTCGCACCCACGACGAATGTTGCCCGCACGGGATCTCCCGTGCACGACTGCTTGTATATATATATATATTTCTTTACTACATTATATCAATATATATGAGAGCACACCAACCAACCAACCTAAACCGTTAGATCAAAGATCCTTTTTCACATCGATTGGATGAAGAAAGTGAAGAAAAGGTTGAGGAGAGAGGAAGAGACAAAGAAAGAGAATATAAATAGATGTCTTAACGCTATGAAGGAGTGTACACATCGATTGAATATTCACAAAATTACATGCATCGAGCCAAATTACATAGATTGTATGGATCAATGTAACATTTGTAATATTCAAGAACTGTATTTTTTCTTCTGTTTTTGTATTCAGTTTACTTTTATGAATATATATGCATTGTATTACTTATTCTAGACATGTTTGGAAGCTTTTGCAACCGTTATCTCCTGTCCACGATCGATATCTGAGAGCACAAACTATATCGCCGCGCATGACCGATGTTGCCCCCACGACTAATGTCTCCCCTGCGATAATTGTCTCCCCGCGACAATTGTTGCCCCCGCGACAAATGTCGCCCCTGCCGAATGTCGCCCCCGCAAAATGTCCCCCTCGCCGAATGTCGCCCCCCACGTCGAATGTTGCCGCCACGACGAATGTCGCCACCACGACAAATGTTACAACATTATCAAATGACACTCCCACGACAAATATCGCACCCACGACGAATGTCGCCCCTCGACAAATGTTGCACCCACGACGAATGTCGCCCCCTCGATAAATGTGGCACCTACGACGAATGTCGCCCCCTCGATAAATGTTGCACCCACGATGAATGTTGCCCCATCGATAAATGTCGCACCCACGACGAATGTCGCCCCCTCGACAAATGTCGCACCCACGTCGAATGTCGCCCCCTCGACAAATGTCGCCCCCACGACGAATGTTGCATCCACGACAAATGTCGCCCCCTCGACGAATGTCGCACCCACAACCAATGTCGCCCCCTCGACAAATGTCGCACCCACGACAAATGTCGCCCCCTCGACGAATGTCCCACCCACGACGAATGTCGCCCCCTCGAAAAATGTCGCACCCACGACGAATGTTGCCCGCATGGGATCTCCTGTGCACGACTGCTTGTATATATATATATATTTCTTTACTACATTATATCAATATATATGAGAGCACACCAACCAACCAACCTAAACCGTTAGATCAAAGATCCTTTTTCACATCAATTGGATGAAGAAAGAGAAGAAAAGTTTGAGGAGAGAGAAAGAGACAAAGAAAGAGAATATAAATATATGTCTTAAAGCTATGAGAGAGAGGGGGAAAGAGAGAGAGAAAGGGGAGAAAGATGGAGGTGTTGTGTGGTCAAATTACTTTAAGAGGAGAGAGAGAGGGGATAAAGAGAAGAAAAGAAGAAAAAAAGGTGGGGCCCGCGACATTTAATAAAAAAGGGCACGCACGCACGCACGCACGCACGCACGCACGCACGCACGCACGCACGCACGCACGCACGCACGCACGCACGCACGTCGTGTGTGTGACATTTTTCGAGAGGGCGACATTCGTCGTGGGTGCGACATTCGTCGAGGGGGCGACATTTGTCGTGGGTGCGACATTTATCTAGGGGGCGACATTGGTCGTGGGTGCGACATTCGTCGAGGGGGCGACATTTGTCGTGGATGCGACATTTGTCGTGGGGGCGACATTTGTCGAGGGGGCGACATTCGTCGTGGGTGCGACATTTGTCGAGGGGGCGACATTCGTCGTGGGTGTGATATTTATCGAGGGGGCGACATTCGTCGTGGGTGCGACATTTGTCGAGGGGGCGACATTCGTCGTGGGTGTGACATTTATCGAGGGGGCGACATTCATCGTGGGTGCGACATTTATCGAGGGGGCGACATTCGTCGTAGGTGCGACATTTGTCGAGGGGGCGACATTCGTCGTGGGTGCAACATTTGTCGAGGGGCGACATTCGTCGTGGGTGCGACATTTGTCGTGGGAGTGTCATTTGATAATGTTGTAACATTTGTCGTGGTGGCGACATTCGTCGTGGCGACGACATTCGACGTGGGGGGCGACATTCGGCGAGGGGGACATTTCGCGGGGGCGACATTCGGCAGGGGCGACATTTGTCGCGGGGGCAACAATTGTCGCGGGGCGACAATTATCGCAGGGGAGACATTGGTCGTGGGGGCAACATTGGTCATGCGCGGCGATATAGTTTGTGCTCTCAGATATCGATCGTGGACGGAGATAACGGTTGCAAAAGCTTCCAAACATGTCTAGAAGAAGTAATACAAAGCATATATATTCATAAAAGTAAACTGAATACAAAAACAGAAGAAAAAATACAGTTCTTGAATATTACAAATGTTACATTGATCTATACAATCTATGTAATTTGGCTCGATGCATGTAATTTTGTGAATATTTCTTTGAACACCACATTTCTAGTGTGCACTCCTTCGTGCTCCTCCAATATATCATTTTTAACCATCACTTTAGTGCTATTTGCAGAAACCTTTATTAAAAATGCCCTCATAATTCCAAACTCTGTATGTATTGAACAGCAGGCCAACCACTTATATACGTGGTTTGAGTAAACTTTCATTTTCAAATTCAATTTCTGTTTTGATTTTTCTATAGGCATAAGGGAGATGAATATCGGGACTAAAAAGTAAATGATCAAGCTAAGTGAAAACATGAAATAACAGCTTTAGAAATTAAATATTTGGTTGTAGAGCCTGCAAATGTGCAAGAATCTAATAATTGTTCTACGTTAAATATTGTCTGGCTGACCCCTCAAGTATTAAGCACTTAACAAAATTTCTCTGACCTTTGCTTTTAGTTCTTATTTGTATAAGGAAGAACTCCAGTGAATTAAAACTTCAATTTCTAGTTCTATAAAATAAAATGAATATGAGTACTTTTATCTATAATTTAAAACAAATGGATATATTGAATATACTAACGTTAGACAAAATACAAAGAAAATCGAACTTCAATTTCAGATTCTATAAAATAAAATGAATATATCAACTTCTATCTATATTTTAAAACACATGAATATATTGAATGTAGTAATGTTTGAAAATACACATAGAAAATCATGTGAAATAGTATTGGATATAATTCACAACTTATAATTTTTTGATCTATATTTTGAACATTTGAAATAGAGTAATATAATTGTCGATCACACAAATCACACAACTATAAGCATTGTAATGGAACAATAACAAACACACAAATCACACAACTTTGATCATATTTTATGCATTGATAACTTGAGAGCAAGACAGAGAGAAAGACATGGCCGCCATACGAATCAAGACATAAAAACATATAAATATCCACCACCGAAGTCAGTAACAAAGGAGTAAAGAGTGCTTAGCTCAGTGGAAAAGATGAGGAAGAAAGCTTCATCCCTAAAGCTTCATCCCTAGGTTCACCCATCCAAATTGAAGAGGAAAAGGATAAGTTAGGAGATGAGAGCAGAACATTGACTATACCAAAGGGTTTTGAAGGTTTTAGAATGGGGTTTCAAGAGAGAAGTGAGCACAAAGTAGAAAAACTGCTGCGAATGTGTGTTATCAGCTATAAAGGCAGCCTGTAATGTCTTATTTTTGAAGGGATCTACGATTTCTGGAGAAACTCGTGATTTCTGCTGTGAAGAAAAAGGAATGGATGAGTTGAAGCATTTAAAAAATAGGAAGGAGAAATGTCAGTAGCAGAACCTGCGCTTTGTGTACTGAATGATTTTGGCCGCCATCTACTTGCACCGTTTCCTGCAGATGACTAAGGAGTTGAGTACATCTTGGTGATGGGAACTATAAATGGGAAGATGAAGTGTTTACCTTGGTAGACGACAGAGGGATGAAGCACACTGTGGACGACTCTGATGTCATGGGAGGAGAGTTATGGCGGAGATCTGCGGGGTTTGCTTTGGTTTCAGGCAACCATTGCGTTGACTCCCTACCTGCGCCAAAGAAATGGGGAAGAAATCACGTGTTCTTCAGCAACTATTACGTTGAAGCCCTACCTGCGCCGAAGAAATGGGGAAGAAATCGCGGATATCGGGATTTTGAGGCGGGTGAATAGCGTCGGGCTGTTTTAATTAAGCATTAGTCCGATGAGAAGACCAAAATATCCCTTATTTAACCCAACAAAACCGATTTTATGAGGGCATTTTGGTCCACCGAATGTTACACCATGAGGGATTAGGTATTCCCTTATAGTATATATATATATATATATATATATATATATATATATATATATATATATATATATATATATATATATATATATATATATATATATCTTTACTACTCTAAAGGAAATATAAATTCATGAGTTCGAAATTAGAATGATCGTCCGATCATGGTTTGATAATTCGGCTGTCGTCCGATCAAGCTCCATCATACTGCACCATCTATCTACATTTTAGTAGGTCTCATAAACCTACTAACTAGGTTGTCCTAAACCTATGTAAAATTACGTTTTCGCCCCTATATAACTCTAAAAATAAGGGAATGCTGACTATGAAATCGGGCGGGCTGACTTTGGACCGCAGCTTCGCATAACAACAACACCTTAACAACCCGTCCGCTATAAACCCGCGCAAGAAGTCCGGCCAAGCCGTCAAGCCCAGGCATTCACAGCCCGCCAAGCCCGCCACCATACTGATTTCAAATATAGATCCCGGAAATCTATATTTATACACGTAAAATACACTTTATTTGGCGGTGTGGGACTAAAATAGGCGGGTGAACTGTTCACCCGCCTATTTTAGTCCCACACCGCCAAATAAAGTGGACTTTACGGGTATAAATATAGATTTCCAGGATCTATATTTGAAATCAGCATGGTGGCAGGCTGTGAATGCCTGGGCTTGGCGCCACTGTTCATCTGCCGGGCCGCCTGTTTTATTATTAATATTAATATTTATAATTTATTATATTATTTATAAGTTATTATAAGTAGCAAGCGGGTGAACAGTGCTCACACCACTGTTCACCTGCCTGTAATGAATGAATTTTTTTTATTTTATTATTAATTATAATATTTACTTATTTTTTTTAATTGTTTAGGGTTTAATTATTTCATTAATTAATTGTTTCATTATGGTGCTATCGCGGGCGAAGCCCGCCGGGGGGCGGGCGAAGCCCGCCATTGCCGGCGGGGTACTGTGGCGCGTGGCCATCGGGCCGGAGGCCCGTGCCTGTCACTCGTATATATATATCTACCATATATAAAGAAATATTGTGGTCTGCAAATATCATGAGTTCAAAATTCCACAAGCCGTCAGATCATGAGTTCAAAATTCAACAACCGTCTGATCAAGCATAATAAAATCATTTCATCTCTCCACATTTTAGTAGCTCTCCTAAACCTATTACTAGGGTGTCCTAAACCTATGTAAAATTACAATTTTGCCCTATAACTCTTAAAAAATCAGGCGGCTGGCTATTAAAATTATATTCTAATTTAAACAGAGCTATCTGGTTTCGATCCCAGGACCTCAAGGAGGTGAGGAACAACTCAATCCAATGAGGCAAGTAGACAACTCTAACAATAATTAAAATAATTTTTACTTATGTTATTATACTTTATGTATTTTTATAAAAAAACTATATAAATATATGTATAATATAATTCAGTAATACATATAAATATACTATAGCCGGGAACAGTTGCGCGAGGTCGTAGTGGCGGACCGGGAAAAATAGTGCGGGGCCGTAGGTTCGGGCCGGGTACTGTTGCGATTGGCAGTAGGGGCGGAGCCCCGTGTCGGGCACTCGTATATATATATATATATATATATATATATATATATATATATATATATATATATATATATATATATATATATATATATATATATATATATATATATATATATATATATATATATATATATATACATACATACATACATACTAGCATCTTCGAACGGGCTCCGCCCATTCTTGATGCGCCGCTGCGGGCTTCACCCGCTTGACATTCAAGCGGGCTTCGCCCACCCCCGACGGGCTTCGCCCGCCCTCGATGGGCTTCACCTCGGCCGCCCCCCCGGGCTACGCTCGCCCCGCGGCAGTTTTTAAATTTTTTTAATTTAAAACTATTTAAAATTGTATTATATTATATATATTTTTAATAATTATATTAATTATTCGTAAAAACAAAACGAAATAAAAAAATAAAATAAAAATTACTGCCCCCCCGTTCCTCTTTCGCAAGGACATTGCATCCCTCCGTTGCCGGCGGCTGTGACCTGTCCGGCGCCCACTGCCGGGATCGCCGGACCCCGGCGAACCCGCCGGGGGTTGTCCGGCGGCGAGGGGGCAGGGCCACCGCTGCCGGTGGCCCTGCCCGTGAGCCCTAGTCTGGGTCTCATGGGTAGGGCCACCGCCGGCGGTGGCCCTGCCCGCTCGCCGCCGGACAACTCCCGGCGGGTTCGCCGGAGTCCGGCGAACCCACTGGTGGGTGCCCAGCAGGCCGCCGACGGCCCCGGGAGCAAGTTCCATTTTTTTTGCAGAGGAAATGACATCGGGATTTTTTGGGGATGGAAGGAGAAGTTTTTGGTTTTTTTTTATATGCAGGCCATAGCTAAGAGATCCAAAGGCCAATTTTCAATATTACAGATCTTATCTTTGGTGTGCTCCAAAGACCTGCTGTTTACCGCCTGTTGTTTAACCGCAGAGTCCGCACTGTCCCTGACCGCAATCAGAACCAAGTCCTGGCTTTCCAGCGCTATCCACACAACCTGCATAGCACAAACCGGTCAACTATATCAAACTGCGCGGACACAAAAGTCCAGTCCGCAGCAACTGTTGCGGGCTCACTTACTGTTCACTCTCAGGTTAGGTTACTATTCCTGATGTGACATGAGTCCTATTTATAGGCACGATGATGAGTGTGGTCACCGCCCTAGCCGATAGGATTACCGCCACATCCCGCAGCAGGACATCTCCGCAGTCCGCGGATACATTCCAGTCCTCCGCCACTGTGCCGGATAGCGTCCACCAAAGCTTCTCCAAGGCCGGACACAATCGCCAGTCCGCCTTGTCGCCAAGGGCCAAGCCGCCAAGACATCACCAAGGCCGGACAACAACACCAGTCTGCCTTGTCGCCGAGGGCCAAGCCAGGACCGCCACAGACGCACTCCGCAGCAACATTGTCCGCCAATCCGCGGACACAGCTCCAGCCCGCTTATCCCGAGCCCACAACCTCGTCACAAGGCAAATGCCGGACTCCGCGGACACACCGCTTCAGTCCGCTCATCCCGAGCCCACGACTGCCACCAAGGCAACAACCGGACTCAGCGGACACGCCGATAAAGTGTGGTTAATATTGAATTTTGCATGTGTGTCATTTGACCTGATTTACATTTATGATGGAAAGGTGATTTCAAAAGCTCATTGGACTTCGTGAAAAGTTGAAATATATTAGTGAATATTTAGTTTTGTGAACCTACATACACGGAGAAATGAAAGTGCTTTGGCCTAACGTATTAATATTTTATAGAAAATTTGATTGTTGAGGAAATCAAAATTTCAGCCAACGTCTCCACGGCCGCCTGTTCTTCTTATGTTAGTCAGAACCGATTTTTGTTTCTCTGTTCTTCTTATGTTTGTCTTTATCTATAGTAAAATTTCGCCTCAACTTTCGTCAATATCTTTCTCATTGTCATGCAGTCACAAAATGTTGCACGAGCATTTGGAGCTGTTTGTACGGCAGAGTTTTTCCTTTATAGAATGGTGATTCATATTTCTCGCATTCGATCTTGTATGATATTCTCTCCAAGTTTAACTTAACACTTTTTAGGGTAATTGGTAATTGTGAACTTTTTTCAAGGGTCGTTAAAGTTCTCTCCGGTCTAGACGAGACAGTTTGGACGTGATGTGTTTCCCATGACAAGCCACCCATGAATAGTGATCCAAAAAGTAATCCATTAGAAACCGTCCAAAGCTAATCACCAGGAGTACAGCCCAACTATACTCATTGAGAGTACCCATCAAGGATGGACTGCCCTTCATAAAGAGGCGGTCTTGAAGCAAGGCGACACTTCTACTATAGGAACATCAACAGAACAATCAGAGCTGCATAAATTAGTTCAAAATTGATAGTATTGATGATCAATGCATTTAATAGGAGGATTGTGTGAACTTGGAATATCTTGGATCTTTGATGTTTTTCTTCTGATATTGACACGTGAGTATAATTATCCAACCTTGGAGAAATTCTGAGATCTTTGTAATCTCTAAGTTTATGATCTGTGAGCAGGCTCCAGTAGAGCCACCTTTCAAGTCTACCTTGAGAAAGAGAGTTCTACTGTTCTACAGCCCTATGAATGACCATTTTTTCCTAGTTCCTTGATTTTCCAACTTATATGCCGTCATTTATCCTTATAATTTCGATGTGCTAGATCAATACAAAGCCACATATTCTTCCCCTTAGTTAAATCCCTATTCTCATAACCTTAGTTGGCCCAAGATCCTATTAATTTTCATCAGATTTGGAGATTCAACCTCTTATATGCTTATTTTCTCCTCTCTACTTCTGTTGTTTTCACTCTTATTCTTTTTACCAGTATTCTTTTTAAGGAAAGCAAAGTTGTACGATTGTAAGATTGACCATAAATACATATATACAACAGTATTATATAATTATTAAGTTATGTAATTGTTAGATTTCAAGCGTAGGATCTGTTTGGGAAAGCTATGTCATTTGAGCGGTGATGGTGTGAAACTTTTGTATTTAAGAAGCAAAACAGCTGTGTTTTAGAAATTTTATGACAAATGTTTTGCCCAAATTCCACTTTCTTGTATTTTTGCGGTTAACGAACCCTAAAGCTTAACGACACCTGCATGAATATGATGGTGTTTTGACCCAAAACGTCACTTTGGGAAAACAATGTTCGTGACTCGATCGTACCTAAGTAGTAGTTGCCTTTTTCATAACTTCGTTGGCTACCACCACCACTAGTCCAAAACAGGGCCATAGTTTGCATAAATTTTCATAATATTCATATTCAATTCCAACTCCTGTCAAGACAACAGGACGGGCGTGTTAGTAAATGAGTTCTAAAATTTCTCGGGACAGTCAAAATACAAAAAACGTCAATATTTTATAACAAGAATATCAAAATAATGATCAACGTCCGATACAGAAACGCCGCGGAGAAGCCGGACACGCTCGGACCGCCGGAGATAAGACAATCTTGACTACAATCCGCTAACACAGTGGACGCACAAGATTCACCGAACCTTCAACGTCGAGGTCCGACGTTCAACCGCAACCACCGCTACCACCGTAGAACGACGCCACCACAGGAGAGAAAAACTCCGTCGAGGCTAACTGCACACGCGCACGCCGTCGACGCCGCGCCTCTCTACTCCCTAGAATGTCCACTGCAACGCCGGCGAGAAAAACCACCAAGCACGAACAAGAGAGAGAGAGAGGGGGGCTGTTTTTCTTCCTTGGATTTCTCACGGGCAGCTCCAAAAGCATTCAGACGGACTGCACTTTTGCGAAAAGCTTCAGGCCGTGGTTGTATTGCTGGCTTCACACCACCCTCCTTTTATATAAGAAAAAGCCACACTGACAGCCATTAAATGAGGGAAGAAAAGGCCTCCCTCCATAAAGCTCCAAGAGCTGTCATGGCCGGCCATGGCGGTTACGGGTCAAGGCTATTAAAGAAGACCAGCTGACCTTCCTAACTGCCCTCATGAAAACAGCCTCACCAATCAATGCATTTCCCAAATAAAATTGCTACAGGCGGGCTGCCCTACCGGATAAATGCAGGCGGTTATTACTCATACTGCTGCGATTTTGTTTTGTAACATGTGTGGCCCGGTTTACTTGAACCGGGTAGGAGCCAAAAACCAACAAACACCACCTTGGCTCATACACCGGTTCCACTACCACCACCTGCACGAAGCACACAACTGCGCGAAGCACCACCTCAACGACTTGAGGCATCAGCCGACCTGCTACAGTCGACTTATCCTTGCTCGGCTCAACCTCTGAACGTCGTCGCAACCGGATCGCAAAAACTGACTCGTCGAACCAGAGTCCCTGGAAGGCGATCCACTGCACCTTCACGACTGTCGCCTCTATCGGCCGAAGAAAACATGGGCTCACCACCTTGTATCGTGGTCCCCATCAGCCGGTACAAACTACCGTGCTGCAAAGCTCGCATGAGCACGGTGCGCCCTCACCTCATCGTCAGAATTCCATCTCTCGCTGCAAAACTGCAACCACTGGAATCCAATCTGCCCAATGATATCAGATTCCTGCGCAGCTTAGGTACCAGATGTACCTGATCAAGTCTACGCATAGCTCCGTCATGCATCTGTAAGTTCACCGTCTCAATCCCTGTGACCTTACATGTTGAGCCGTCACCCAGAAAGACCGACCCAGACGTCACCTCCAGTGAACTGAACATCGCCGCATCTGAGCAAATGTGCTGCGAAGCACCAGAATCCAAAATCCAGCTATCAGAGTCATTCTGACTCTCCGTGACGCAATAAAATCCGTCATCTCCTTCCAGGTCGAGTGTCACCGTGCCCGCATCTTGGACATTCTTCGAAGTTCCAGAACTTCATGCACGCTGCGGACAATTTCTCCTAATATGACCAACCTGTCTGCAGTGGTAACACGTCACTGCCTTCTTCGACGGCGACCGAGCTCGTGCACTGCTCGATCCTTTGCTAAAACTCCTCCCGTGTTCATGCGCTACCAAGATCTGGTCACCCCTAGGAGTGGGGTCCTTTAACATCTAACTGGATAACAGCGCCGACGTGACTTCTTCCAGCCCCACCGTATCCTTCCCATACAGGAGCGTAGTCACCATGTGCTTGTATGATGCTGGGAGCGAGGTAAGAAGCAAGAGGGCTTTGTCTTCTCCTCTACCTTCGAGCCAACCACATGCAATTGGCTCAGAAGACCGTTGAACATATTGAAGTGTTCCTGCAGGTTGCCACCTTCTTGCATCTTCAGCGCATAGAGGCGCTGCTTCAGCAACAATCTTGTCGTCACGGATTTTGCCAAGTACAGTCGCTCCAGCTTCTCCCAAAGCTCGACTGCCATCTCTTCAGTCCCGATGTTGAAGAGCACCTGGTCAACAACACACATCCTGATTGTGCTCGTGGCTTTTTCATCAAGATCCTTCCATTCCTCATCTTTTACTGCCGTGGTTAATTTGCCGCACCCCCGCAAGAATCGAATCAAACCTTGTTGAACCAACATATCCTTAACTCGAATCTGCCATAGGCTAAAATTCTCACTGCCATCAAACTTCTCAACGAAAAATCTGTCCAAAATTGCGTTCTTCCCTGCCATGACTGTCCATGACAAATTAGACGACCTGATTTGTTCAAAGGTCGGATCTGAAAGAGTGGGAAGAGGACCTAGTCGTTCACCACCGCAGTCAAACCCTTCCTAGAACATCCAATCACGGTAGTCTACCGAACCTGGCTCTGATACCACTTGTTAGGAAATGAGTTCTAAAATTCCTCAGGACAGTCAAAATACAAAAACGTCAATATTTTATAACAAAAATATCAAAATAATGATCAACGTCCGATACAGAAATGCCACGGAGAAGCCGGACACGCTCGGTCCGCGGGAGAGAGGACAATCTTGACTGCAATCCGCTAACACAGCGGACGCACAAGATTCACCGAACCTTCAACGTCGAGGTCCGACGTTCAACCGCAACCACCGCCACCACCGGAGAACGACGCCACCACCGGAGAGAAAAACTCGGTCGAGGCTAACTGCACACGCGCACGCCGTCTACGCCGCATCTCTCCACTCCCTAGAATGTCCACTGCAACGCCGACAAGAAAAACCACCAAGCACGAACAAGAGAGAGAGAGAGAGGGGGGCTGTTTTTCTTCCTTGGATTTCTCACGGGCACCTCCAAAAGCATTCAGGCGGACTGCACTTTTGCGAAAAGCTTCAGGCCGCGGTTGTATTGCTGGCTTCATAATACCCTCCTTTTATATAAGAAAAAGCCATACTGGCAGCAATTAAATGAGGGAAGAAAAGGCCTCCCTCCATAAAGCTCTAAGAGTTGTCATGGCCGGCCATGGCGGTTACGGGTCAAGGCTATTAAAGAAGACCAGCTGGCCTTCCTAACTGTCCCCATGAAAACAGCCTCACCAATCAATGAATTTCCCAAATAAAATTGCTACAGGGGGCTGCCCTACAGGATAAATGCAGGCGGTTATTACTCCTACTGCTGCGGTTTTTTTTTGTAACATGTTTGGCCCGGTTTACTTGAACCGGGTAGGAGCCAAAAACCAACAAACACCGCCTTGGCTCATACACCGGTTCCACTACCACCACCTGCACGAAGCACACAACTACGCGAAGCACCACCTCAACGACTTAAGGCATCAGCCGACCTGCTCCAGTCGACTTATCCCTGCTCGGTTCAACCTCTGAACGTCGTCGCAACCAGATCGCAAAAACTGACTCGCCGAACCCGAGTCCCTGGAAGGCGATCCACTGCACCACCATGACTGTCGCCTCTGTCGGCCGCAGAAAACATGGGCTCACCACATCGCATCGTGGTTCCCATCAGCTGGTACAAACTACCGTGCTGCAAAGCTCTCATGAGCACGGTGCGCCCTCGCCTCACCGTCAGAACTCCATCTCTCGCTGCAAAACTGCAACCACTAGAATCTAATCTGCCCAACAATATCAGATTCCTGCGCAGCTTAGGTACCAGATGTACCTGATCAAGTCTACGCATAGCTCCGTCATGCATCCGTAAGTTCACCGTCCCAATCCCTGTGACCTTACATGTTGAGCCGTCACCCAGAAAGACCGACCAAGACGTCACCTCCAGTGAACTGAACATCGCCACATCTGAGCAAATGTGCTGCGAAGCACCAGAATCCAAAATCCAGCTATCAGAGTCATTCTGACTCTCCGTGACACAATAAAATCCGTCATCTCCTTCCAGGCCGAGTGTCACCATGCCTGCATCTTGGACATCCTTCGAAGTTCCAGAACTTCCTGCACGCTGCGGACAATTTCTCCTAATATGACCAACCTGTCTGCAGTGGTAACACGTCACTTCCTTCTTCGATGCCGACCGCTCGTGCACTGCTCGATCCTTTGCTAAAACTCCACCCGCGTTCATGCGCTACCAAGAGTTGGTCACCCCTAGGAGTGGGGTCCTTTAACATCTGACTGGAAAACAGCGCCGACGTGACTTCTTCCAGCCCCACCGTATCCTTCCCATACAGGAGCGTAGTCACCATGTGCTTGTATGATGCTGGGAGCGAGGTAAGAAGCAAGAGGGCTTTGTCTTCTTCCTCTACCTTCGAGACAACCACATGCAATTAGCTCAGAAGACCGTTGAACATATTGAAGTGTTCCTGCAGGTTGCCACCTTCCTGCATCTTCAGCGCATAGAGGCGCTGCTTCAGCAACAATCTTGTCGTCACGGATTTTGCCAAGTACAGTCGCTCCAGCTTCTCCCAAAGCTCGACTGTCGTCTCTTCAGTCCCGATGTTGAAGAGCACCCGGTCAGCAACACACATCCTGATTGTGCTCGTGGCTTTTTCATCAAGATCCTTCCATTCCTCATCTTTTACTGTCGTGGTTAATTTGCCGCACCCCCGCAAGAATCGAATCAAACCTTGTTGAACCAACATATCCTTAACTCGAATCTGCCATATGCTAAAATTCCCACTGCCATCGAACTTCTCAATGAAAAATCTGTCCAAAATTGCGTTCTTCCCTGCCATGACTGTCCATGACAAATTAGACGACCTGATTTGTTCAAAGGTCGGATCTGAAAGAGTGGAAAGAGGACCTAGTCGTTCACCACCGCAGTCAAACCCTTCCTAGAACGTCCAATCAAGGTCGTCTACCGAACCTGGCTCTGATACCACTTGTTAGGAAATGAGTTCTAAAATTCCTCGGGACAGTCAAAATACAAAAACGTCAATATTTTATAACAAGAATATCAAAATAATGATCAACGTCCGATACAGAAACGCCGCGGAGAAGCCGGACACGCTCGGTCCGCGGGAGAGAGGACAATCTTGACTGCAATCCGCTAACACAACGGACGCACAAGATTCACCGAACCTTCAATGTCGAGGTCCGACGTTCAACCGCAACCACCGCCACCGTCGGAGAACGACGCCACCACCGGAGAGAAAAACTCGGTCGCGGCTAACTGCACACGCGCACGCCGTCGGCGCCGCGCCTCTCCACTCCCTAGAATGTCCACTGCAACGCCGGCAAGAAAAACCACCAAGCACGAACAAGAGAGAGAGAGAGAGGGGGGGGGGGGGGGGGGGGCTGTTTTTCTTCCTTGGATTTCTCACGGGCAGCTCCAAAAGCATTCAGGCGGACTGCACTTTTGCGAAAAGCTTCAGGCCGTGGCTGTATTGCTGGCTTCACACCACCCTCCTTTTATATAAGAAAAAGCCACACTTGCAGCCATTAAATGAGGGAAGAAAAGGCCTCCCTCCATAAAGCTCCAAGAGCCGTCATGGCCGGCCATGGCGGTTACGGGTCAAGGCTATTAAAGAAGACCAGCTGGCCTTCCTAACTGCCCCCATGAAAACAGCCTCACCAATCAATGCATTTCCCAAATAAAATTGCTACAGGCGGGCTGCCCTACCGGATAAATGCAGGCGGTTATTACTCCTACTGCTGCGGTTTTGTTTTGTAACATGTGAGGCCCGGTTTACTTGAACCGGGTAGGAGCCAAAAACCAACAGGGCGGAGGCCATTTGATCTGTTCTACCATGGGCAGTTTGATGACTCGCGACCTAACAATGGCATCCCAGTCACAGGAAGGTATTCTATTGATGGTCTCAATAAATTTTTTAAAATTATTTTCTTATCCTAATTGTATGATTTAATTATGATAACCCTATCCTTTTAGAGACTTGAGCCTCGCAATAGACTCTGCACTAAGTGCGCAGCAGTTGAAATCAGTTCAAAAGCCGAGGTTCTTATTTCTTTTCCTTCTATGTTATCCTTTTTACTTCTATTTCACAGTAGACTGATTTTGCTTTCTTATTTATGTTGTTTTCTGATATTATTTCTCAGTGTTGGCTGTAGCATAAAATGGCATCCTGAAAAGAGCCTGTAATTCAGTACCAGGATGATTGGTGAATTCTCCTTCACATACTCTTTAATTTGATGTATTATATATTTATTCTACCATAAGGGTGTGTGTTGAGAATAGTTCCACATCAGGTATATAATATAACCTTGTGCACTTATTATATATCTTGTGTCTCTACACCTATAAACAATTGGTTTCATGTATGATGCTTGAGTTCAAACATGGTATATTTTGCCTAATACCCACTCCCACATCCCACTATTAAAATAAAGCAATTTATGTGTTAGAGGTCAAAGACCCAACATATGAGAGGATGTGTTGAGAATAGTCCCATATTGGGAAACTAATGTAACTTTGTGTAACACCCCGAAGTCAAGAGGATCATTTTGAGCAAAATCGGGTTCAGGCATGGGTGACACGGCCTGGGACACGGGCGTGTCCCAGGGCGTGTAAGTTGACACGGCCTGCGACACGGGCGTGTCGCAGGGCGTGTCGAGGTTGTGTCGACGATTGGACTTGGTGTCGACGATTTTCGCGTGACATCGTCGAGAGGGGGCACACGGCCCAGGACACGGCCGTGTCGGATGCCGTGTCGAATGCTCGACGAGTGTTAGTCGACGATCGTCGAGTATCGAGTTCCAGTGAGGACACGGCCTGTGACACGGGCGTGCCACAGGGCGTGTCAGTGGGCGTCAAATTCAGCTCGACGTCTCGGGTTAGGGCGTGTTTGCGGGACACGGGCGTGTCCTGGTGCACACGGCCATGAACACGGGCGTGTGCCAAGCCGTGTGCCAGGCCGTGTGAAGTCTCGGGTTGATTTGGGATTATTTCTGTTGAGGTACACGGCCTCAGACACGGGCGTGTCTGAGGGCGTGTCGGGTACACGGCCGTGACACGGGCGTGTCACACGGGCGTGTACTGGTTGGATTGAGTCGGTTGTCTGCCGCTTAGGGGGACACGGCCTGTGACACGGGCGTGTCACAGGGCGTGTCAGGCCGTGTTCAGGGTTTTCTGGCCAGATCTGAGCCGTTTGTTTCCCTCTTCCTGGATCCAGTGGCTGGGCTTTGTCCAGGTGTTGGGAAGGCCGAGAATTTGAAGATAAATCCCTTATCTTCTCTTCTTCTTCTTCTTCATCTTCATTCCAAGAAAGAAAGGGGAAAGGCCTAAGGGAGAGAGAAGGGAGGAGTCTTCCAGCTGCTGTAGGAGCTGCGGAGTGCGGAACGAAGATCCGAGAGCGGATTCGTGAAGGCAGAGCCGAGGCGGTGATTTCCATCCGGCTACTTGATGGTTAAAACTCCAAAATTATTTGCGGTCACGCGGCGACCCGGCGGTTTTATTTGAGAAAAAGGCGGAAGTGAATTTATTTAAGATAACGGGGCGCGCGTATTTATTTATTTATTTTGGATATAAAAAAGGTTTAGAAATCGAGTTTTAACGAAAGGAGGCAAGTGCACCTATCGTGAGTAGTACAGGATATTCCGGGTGGAATATCGAGGTCGTATTGTTCTCGGGTCCGGTTCGATTATTTCTACTCTTCCCTGGAGGGGACTATTATTTTACCGATAATTATCTTGTCGGGATATTTTATATATAATAAAATGCAGAAAATGACAGAAAGAAAATGAAAGCAATAAGAAGAAAGCTTGAAGGTGGTGCCGATGAAGAGCTTAGCTCGATGGCACCGAAAAAACAATTGAACTAAAATAGACTTTAAATAAAAAGAGCTCCTAAATTTCTAATTAATTAAGGCGGAGACTTGGCCGTGGAGGTTCCACTAAAATGAGCTCACCTATCTCTAGGACTATCGCTCACCTGAACGCTAAGACTATTCGACCGGGCTCTCGTCCGACGAAGGATTCCTCTTAACGCCCGCATTACGCTAAGAACCCCGCTATTGGGTGGGGAACCCAATCCGGTAGAGTTGGCGCGCCTCCTCTCTCGAGGGTTAGTGCGGAACTCTCTTTGCCAAGGGGTGATCGGTCCATATGCACGGCCTCTCGGCTGGCTAGCATATGGACTACGGAAATAGGGCCCACACATCGATATGTGGTCCTACGCGTCGTAAACCCCGGGCAAACCTTAAGTGCTTTTAATTAATTAGAAAAATTAGACCTTTAGTTATTTTAAGCTATTTTATCTGTCCCAATGCTCTTCGATGCCGAGGGCTAAGAACTGTTAGCCACTCATCGGAATGGGGACGGCTTGCGAGAAAAGCAAAAAATAAAGCAGTAAAGAAAGCTGAAAATGAAAGCAGTAAATGAAAGCGGTAAATGAAAGCTGAAAATTGCAAGTCCTACCCAAACGAGTAGGACTGAAGAAAGCTGTAAATTGCGAGTCCCGGCGCAACTGCGTGGGCGGGAGAAATGAAAGCAGTAAAACGCACACACGCAAGTCCTACTCAAATGAGTAGGAGAAAATAAATACGGGTCCTACTCAAACGAGTAGGACAAAATAAATGCAACGCACACACACTCTCTCTCGACATAAAGTAAAACACACACACTCTACCGAAATAAAATCCAGCCATTAAACTCAAGTGAGTAGGCGGAAAAAAAGGAAAATTACAAACACACGCACTCTACAGAAAGTAAAATAAGCAGCCGCCATTTAACTCTTAACGAGTAGGCGGAAATAAATGCGCAAGTACAAAAAATGTAAAAAAAAATTAAGTTATTTAAAAATTAAAACGACTGCATTTCTACCGCTAGAATGCGGTAGAAATGCATAAAAAGCGAAAATAAAAATTAAATGAGCGAAAAAGGTTTGCAAATAAACGCAAAATGCAAGTGCTCGAAAAATTAAAACGAATACATTTCTACCGCTAGAATGCGGTAGAAATGCGTAAAAAGGGAACGAAAAAATTAAAAGAGGAAAAAGTTTAAATGAAAAAATCAAAGTGCGCGAAAAATTATAACGACTATATTATCATTCCTATAACTCCGTAAAACTGATTAAAAAGTGAAAATAAAACGAAAAGAACGAAAAGGTTTTACGAAATAAAAAGCTAAGTTAAAAAAAAGAGGAAAAACACTTTGAAAACGATTTTACGGATCTATAGGGATGAATTAGAAACTTATGAAAATCTAAGCTATCAAAAGCTAATGAAATGAAAACATAACAACTACTTATCCAAAATAAAGAAAACATAACATTTACTCTCATACACACACACACACGTATTAAAAAGACGAAAAAAAACTAAGTTAAAACAAGGAAGAAAGATAAGATTACATAGGGGAGATTTGCATTAATCCATTCCAAAGTCATGTTGAGAGAAGAAAATAAAACACATTTTATTAAAAAGAAGTACGAGTTACAAAGATACGAAAATAAAACTAAGGAGAGAGGGAGAAATTATCCCTTACATAAGCCTTGGAAGCATTTCGGCAGCACAACCCTATACAAAATGGAACCAAAAAAGGAACAGAAATCCTAAGCAGCAGCTCTGAATTTATAGAAAAAATTTACAAGGGTCACGCCCTTGGTCACGGGCGTGACAGGGGGCGTGACAGTACTATTTGGAAGGCGGCCGGCGATTTGACGGGAAAGTTGACTTCGGGCTGGACACGTGGCGGTCTCGCAGTGGTCACGCCCTTGGTCACGGGCGTGACAGGGGGCGTGACAGACAGGTGGATCTGGGCGCGGTGCGCGCCGAAAGTCTTTAGGCAGGTCTTGTCGGCCAGGCGCAGTGGTCACGCCCCAGGTCACGGGCGTGACTCTGGGCGTGTCGGCTGGTGTCGACACTCGACGATCGTCGAGATGAAATCGTCGAGTTGAGTGAACACGGGCTTGGGTCACGCCCCGTGTCGGGTGACACGGGCGTGTCGCCGGTGTTGAAACCGATTTCTCGGTCTCTTGTGGAGTTCGACCCTTGGGGAAGGGGTGACCTCACACCTACTACACTCGAGAGAGCGTCACGGACCAGAGACTTGGGGAAACTAGGAACAGACCCTCGGCTCTAGCGCGGAGGTCCCACCTCACACCCGGAAGGCTACCTGAGCACTTCCCCTCCCTAGCCAATGCTCGAGCTAGGGTGCCTTGGAGAGCTCTCTCAACTCTACCAAGAAGAAGCTAGGGGAGGAGAAAAACTAAGAAAGAAGATCCTCTTCCAAGGCACCCAAGGGGGTCTATTTATAGTTTTTCCAAGTCCTGGGGGTAAAAATGACCAAAATACCCCTACGCCCAAAAAGTCTTGGGCCAACAGGAAACGCCCACGCCGGGGGGCAGAGCGGTAAAACGCCTCCAAGGGCACAGCGGTAAAAGCACGCCGCCAACACCCCGCCCCCAAGTACCCGAGACGGCCCCAGGCCGCCGGTCAGGCCGCGAGCAGGCCGCCCGGGCGAGCGCCAGGCCGCGAGCAGGCCGCTCGGGCGAGACAGGCTGCTGGCCGTCTCGCCCGCGAGCAGACCGCTCGGGCGAGCGCCAGGCCGAGGCCGCCTCGCCGCGAGCAGTCCGCTCGGGCGAGCGCCAGGCCGAAGCCGCCTCGCCGCGAGCAGGCCGCTCGGGCGAGCGCCAGGCCGCGGCCGCCTCGCCGCGAGCAGGCCGCTCGGGCGAGCGCCAGGCCGCGGCCGCCTCGCCGCGAGCAGGCCGCTCGGGCGAGCGCCAGGCCGCGGCCGCCTCGCCGCGAGCAGGCCGCTCGGGCGAGCGCCAGGCCGCGGCCGCCTCGCCGCGAGCAGGCCGCTCGGGCGAGCGCCAGGCCGCGGCCGCCTCGCCGCGAGCAGGCCGCTCGGGCGAGCGCCAGGCCGCGGCCGCCTCGCCGCGAGCAGGCCGCTCGGGCGAGCGCCAGGCCGCGGCCGCCTCGCCGCGAGCAGGCCGCTCGGGCGAGCGCCAGGCCGCGGCCGCCTCGCCGCGAGCAGGCCGCTCGGGCGAGCGCCAGGCCGCGGCCGCCTCGCCGCGAGCAGGCCGCTCGGGCGAGCGCCAGGCCGCGGCCGCCTCGCCGCGAGCAGGCCGCTCGGGCGAGCGCCAGGCCGCGGCCGCCTCGCCGCGGGCAGGCCGCTCGGGCGAGCGCCACGCCGCGGCCGCCTCGCCCGCGAGCAGGCCGCTCGGGCGAGCGCCAGGCCGCGGCCGCCTCGCCCGCGAGCAGGCCGCTCGGGCGAGCGCCAGGCCGCGGCCGCCTCGCCCGCGAGCAGGCCGCTCGGGCGAGCGCCAGGCTGCGGCCGCCTCGCCTGCCCCTACCACAGACTCAACCGGCCGGGGCGGGTGCTAGCCAGCTTGCCGCACCCGCCCTCCCAACAGAGGGGCCATTGGGGGAAGCCAATTCTTCCTCCCCCTAATAGTATGTTCCAAGCCAGAGCCAAAATTGGCCACCGAGAGTTCAAAATCTCCAAAAAGCTTAAAAACGGGTTTGACTTATTTCGGGTCCGCTCTTCGCGAATACGGGGTTGTACACAATCCCCGCTCTTTTCGAGGTTGGCACAAGCTCGGAAAGAAACATCCAACCCAACGTATTCGCGGAGTGTAACTTCCCCTCGGGGTCAACCTGCCATGCCAGCTATGGGAGCCCGGGTGGCGAGACCTCCTCTGGGTGAAAACACTTAGCCTCCCCGAGGGGTCAACCTGTCAAGCCAGCTAATGGGAGTCTGGGTGACGAGACGACCTCGGGGTGCAAACACTTACTCTCCACGAGAGGTACCACCTACCCTGCCAGCTAGTGGGAGCCTGACAGCGGGACCATCTCTGAGCAAAGGGACTTACTCTCCACGAGAGGTACCACCGACCCTGCCAGCCAGTGGGAGCCTGGCGGCGGAATCGTCATCGGAGCTGAGGACTTGGGCTACCACGAGAGATCAACCTACCCAGCCAGCTAGTGGGAGCCTGGCGGCGGAATCGTCATCGGAGCAAAGGACTTGGGCTACCACGAGAGATCAACCTACCCAGCCAGCTAGTGGGAGCCTGGCGGCGGAATCGTCATCGGAGCAAAGGACTTGGGCTACCACGAGAGATCAACCTACCCAGCCAGCTAGTGGGAGCCTGGCGGCGGAACCATCATCGGAGCTAAGGACTTGGGCTACCACGAGAGATCAACCTACCCAGCCAGCTAGTGGGAGCCTGGCGGCGGAATCATCATCGGAGCTGAGGACTTGGGCTACCACGAGAGATCAACCTACCCAGCCAGCTAGTGGGAGCCTGGCGGCGGAATCATCATCGGAGCTATGGACTTGGGCTACCACGAGAGATCAACCTACCCAGCCAGCTAGTGGGAGCCTGGCGGCGGAATCGTCATCGGAGCTGAGGGACTTGGGCTACCACGAGAGATCAACCTACCCAGCCAGCTAGTGGGAGCCTGGCGGCGGAATCATCATCGGAGCTAAGGACTTGGGCTACCATGAGAGATCAACCTACCCAGCCAGCTAGTGGGAGCCTTGCGGCGGAATCGTCATCGGAGCTGAGGACTTGGGCTACCACGAGAGATCAACCTACCCAGCCAGCTAGTGGGAGCCTGGCGGCGGAATCGTCATCGGAGCTGAGGGACTTGGGCTACCACGAGAGATCAACCTACCCAGCCAGCTAGTGGGAGCCTGGCGGCAGAATCATCATCGGAGCTAAGGACTTGGGCTACCACGAGAGATCAACCTACCCAGCCAGCTAGTGGGAGCCTGGCGGCGGAATCGTCATCGGAGCTGAGGACTTGGGCTACCACGAGAGATCAACCTACCCAGCCAGCTAGTGGGAGCCTGGCGGCGGAATCGTCATCGGAGCTGAGGGACTTAAGCTACACAATCAAACCATACCAAATCCTACATCCTCAAACGGGGAAAATAGATGGGTTACATGATCCCCCCGACTCAGCTGGTCGGGGGCTGGACTCAATACAACATAAGAAGAATACAGGACTCTACCGGGACGAGGCTTCTTCAGGGGGTCTGGGCCCGGTGGTCGCCATCCGCTTCCTGCTCGCCGGACACTTCCATCCTGCTCAGGCTCTCCATGATCTTCTCCATCTCCTCTGCCTTGGCCATCCAAGAGATGGTGTTGACGGCCGTGACGTAGCACTGCCTTGCCATCCTTGAGTCTCCCTTGACTCTGACCTGGATCCCCCCTGAGCTGAACTTGAGGCATTGGTGGAATGAAGACGGCACGCAACGGAAGGCGCTGATGAGGGGTCTTCCGAAGATGGCGCTGTAGCTACTTGGAGCGTCAACAATGACGAACCGGCAGTTCCTCGAGACTCCTCCCAATTTTACTTGGAGCCCCACTCCACCCTCGACCTCCTTCCTCTCCCCTGAGAATCCGAACAGGGGTCCATCCGAGGCCAACACCCTCCTTGGCTCTACTTTCATCTCATCAAACGCCTTCTTGAAAATGACGTTGACGGAGCTTCCGTTGTCAACCAAGATCCGGGAGACGGTGTAGCCTTCGATGGCCGTCTGGATGACCAGCGCATCGCAGAACGGATCCTCATGATCTGGCAGGTCCTTCACCGAGAAGGCGATCTTCTCCTCTGGGGGCGGGGTCTGGGAGGTTGAGGCGACGCTTCTCCGGTACATGACATGGAGGCTAGCCTTCCGAGTGGCCTCAACCCCCACTCCACCGTGGATCACTCCTATGCTACCTCGGGTTCCCACGTCGACCCGGTCCTCGCATATATCATCACCCCCTTCTCCGGGTAGAACCTCTTCTACTCGTACCGGCGGCTGTGGCTGGGCAGGGCCTCTCGCCCCCCTCACTTCCAAGAATTCGGGGCAGGTAGCCGTGGCGTGCCCCTCCACCTGGTGGAAGTCGCAGTACGGTAGTGCTCCTCCCCTCTTTCGGCGGGCTGGACGCTCCCTCCTGTTACCTCTTCCCCCTCCTATCGCCAATGCTTGTTGTGGAGGGGGTAAGAGTTGCCTTGGGGCTTGCCTCTGGAAGTTGTACCTCCCTTGGCCCCCATGGTAGTTCCCCCCTCCTTGGATGAGAGCTCTTCCTGGACCTTGGGCAGGTCCTCCCTGCTGCCTCCAGCCTGGTTCCGGACCCTCCTGTCCTTGGAACCCCTGAGCTCTGTGATCCTCTCTCCTTCTTCCTTCCTGATGCCTTGAGCCACCCTGCTCCTTTGACTCCACCTCCGTCAACTTTTCCAACCTCTTGACGAACACCGGGTTGGCCGCCTCCATGGCTATCTCCTCTGCCGCCCTTTCCATCAGCTCCTCGAAGGAAAGGGGGGCCTTCCGGGTCAAGCTCATCTTGAAGAAGCCTTCCTTCAGCCCAACGGTGAAGGCCATCTGGAGAGCATACCCTGGCATCTCCTGGACCTCCAAGATCTCCTCTTGGAACCTGTCTACGAAGCGGGCCAGCGACTCCTCGGCCCCCTGCCTTATCAGGAAGATGGACTCAGGACTCCTCTTCCGCTTCTTGGAGGTGGAGAAGCGGAGCTGGAAGCTTCGGCTCAAGTCCTCGAACCCGTAGATTGACCTCGGAGGGAGTTGATGGAACCAGTCCCTTGCCTTCTCCTTCAGAGTGATCGCGAAGAGGCGACACTTGAAGGCATCCGTCATCGGTCTGATGGAGACGGCATCCTCGAACCACTGCAGATGCTGGACGGGGTCATCCTTCCCGGAATAGTAAGCCATGTCTGGCTCTCTGAACCCCTCGGGAACGGGAGCTGAGATGATCAGCTCGCTGAAGGGTGACCCCCTAAGGGGTGGTCTTGCCACCTCCACTCGCGCGACCTGCTCGCCTTGAAGGTTGGCACTCGCCGGGCTGGAGAACAGCTCCCGGCCGGTGAGGTCTCGCTCGACCCCATCGCCCATCCTCTCCTTCCCTGGCCTTCTTCCTGGTGCACTTCCTTCTCCCCCCGCTGGGGTCATCTCGCCCAGACCCCTGGGAGTCGACTCGTCGAGGGGGGGAGCTAGCTCTTGGGGGGTCGGGGTGGAGCTGCCACCCTGAGGAGCAATGCTTCGCAGCATCTCCATGATACCTTGGATGGAGGCCATGAACTCTTGCCTCCCCACAAAGGGTCCTGGGGTGGGGAGCTCGCCGAGATCATCACTACCTCCTTGACCTCCCGTCATGACACTCTCCTGAGATCTTCTGTGCTGGTCACTCTCCACGCTCACCGCACCAAAATGTTGAAACCGATTTCTCGGTCTCTTGTGGAGTTCGACCCTTGGGGAAGGGGTGACCTCACACCTACTACACTCGAGAGAGCGTCACGGACCAGAGACTTGGGGAAACTAGGAACAGACCCTCGGCTCTAGCGCGGAGGTCCCACCTCACACCCGGAAGGCTACCTGAGCACTTCCCCTCCCTAGCCAATGCTCGAGCTAGGGTGCCTTGGAGAGCTCTCTCAACTCTACCAAGAAGAAGCTAGGGGAGGAGAAAAACTAAGAAAGAAGATCCTCTTCCAAGGCACCCAAGGGGGTCTATTTATAGTTTTTCCAAGTCCTGGGGGTAAAAATGACCAAAATACCCCTACGCCCAAAAAGCCTTGGGCCAACAGGAAACGCCCACGCCGGGGGGCAGAGCGGTAAAACGCCTCCAAGGGCACAGCGGTAAAAGCACGCCGCCAACACCCCGCCCCCAAGTACCCGAGACGGCCCCAGGCCGCCGGTCAGGCCGCGAGCAGGCCGCCCAGGCGAGCGCCAGGCCGCGAGCAGGCCGCTCGGGCGAGACAGGCTGCTGGCCGTCTCGCCCGCGAGCAGACCGCTCGGGCGAGCGCCAGGCCGAGGCCGCCTCGCCGCGAGCAGGCCGCTCGGGCGAGCGCCAGGCCGAAGCCGCCTCGCCGCGAGCAGGCCGCTCGGGCGAGCGCCAGGCCGCGGCCGCCTCGCCGCGAGCAGGCCGCTCGGGCGAGCGCCAGGCCGCGGCCGCCTCGCCGCGAGCAGGCCGCTCGGGCGAGCGCCAGGCCGCGGCCGCCTCGCCGCGAGCAGGCCGCTCGGGCGAGCGCCAGGCCGCGGCCGCCTCGCCGCGAGCAGGCCGCTCGGGCGAGCGCCAGGCCGCGGCCGCCTCGCCGCGAGCAGGCCGCTCGGGCGAGCGCCAGGCCGCGGCCGCCTCGCCGCGAGCAGGCCGCTCGGGCGAGCGCCAGGCCGCGACCGCCTCGCCGCGAGCAGGCCGCTCGGGCGAGCGCCAGGCCGCGGCCGCCTCGCCGCGAGCAGGCCGCTCGGGCGAGCGCCAGGCCGCGGCCGCCTCGCCGCGGGCAGGCCGCTCGGGCGAGCGCCACGCCGCGGCCGCCTCGCCCGCGAGCAGGCCGCTCGGGCGAGCGCCAGGCCGCGGCCGCCTCGCCCGCGAGCAGGCCGCTCGGGCGAGCGCCAGGCCGCGGCCGCCTCGCCCGCGAGCAGGCCGCTCGGGCGAGCGCCAGGCTGCGGCCGCCTCGCCTGCCCCTACCACAGACTCAACCGACCGGGGCGGGTGCTAGCCAGCTTGCCGCACCCGCCCTCCCAACAGAGGGGCCATTGGGGGAAGCCAATTCTTCCTCCCCCTAATAGTATGTTCCAAGCCAGAGCCAAAATTGGCCACCGAGAGTTCAAAATCTCCAAAAAGCTTAAAACGGGTTTGACTTATTTCGGGTCCGCTCTTCGCGAATACGGGGTTGTACAGCCGGGCGTGTCAGCTGGGTCGACGATCGTTGAGCGCGATTCCGTCGATCTGGATGGTCACGGGCATGGGTCACGGGCGTGACTCGGGTGACACGAGCGTGTCGACGCTTTGCTCCTCGAAAATTGCAGATTTACTGGAATTTGACGTGTCACGCCCTGGTCACGGGCGTGACCAATATGTCACGGGCGTGACATGTCAATTTTTGGCAGATTTTGATTTTTTCCTGAAAAATAAAATAAAATAGGTTAGTATAATATTTACAAAAATAGGAGCATTTTATTGAATAAAAATAAGTAAAAACGACAAAAATAAATGAAAATAACTAAATTAATGTACACAAAAATAGGTATATTTACAATTCATCAAATACCCCCATACTTAAGCTTTTGCTATTCCAGAGCAAAAGTTGGAGATGAACTTATAAGAAATAAAAGAAATCCTAAGTTTAGCTATCGCTTGAATTAATTAAAAGGAAGATCAAAATAAACATCCGGGGTTAAAGAATTAAATCCTAATTTATGAAATGTTATGAATAGAGGAACAGTTTCAAAAAGACTTCTAGAAAAAATAAAATAGAAAGCAAAAATTTATTTTTGTTAGTTTAACAAAGATGGATTGGATTTATAAAAAAAAACTTTAGCTTAAAAGAAGTTAAAGGAAATAATACAATTTAAAAATTATGCTCTCAAAAAAAATTTAAATTAAGTCTAGAATCATTGAAATAGGCTAAGTGGTTTGGTGGATTATGAAGAAGGCTTGAATATTGAGGTGAGGTAATTTTTTCTCGAACCTCCAATTTTTTTCTTTTTGGATGGTTAGGAAAACGAAATCTTATTTTCCTAACACATAATAAAATTTTTTTCTTTCTTCATAAGGATAAAATTAACCCAATGTATATTTGTAGGAGTAATGAATTTTATCCTCTTACTCCATATATAATCTTTTTAAATTATTGGGTGCCTATGTTTACGGAACGAAATCTTATTCCCATTGACATATGATCTTTTAAGGGATAGGGGGGAATCATGTCAATTAAGACACGAAAAAAAAATGGAAGTGGGTTTAGTTTTTCAGAAATAAAACTAGCTTTTAATCAAAAAGTTTTGAGAGCAACCTTTTTAAAATGAACGTTCCAATGTTTCTAAAAGCATGAAGTTGAAATAATTGAAATCCATGGATGTTATTTTCTAACATAAAAACGAGCTTCTATTTATAAAATTAGAAGTGGTGGTGAAAAACAAGTTCCCTATTATAAGGAAAAGACATAAAAAATTCTTTAAATCTTAACCCCAGACACTTAAATCTATCGAACTTTAATTAATAAACGAATAGTAAGCAAAGAATAACTAAAATTCGCATATAAATTAACTCGAAACTAGATTTTTGGAAAACAAAAAGAGTTAAGATATGGTGTATTCGAATTATTTTGTTACATAATTTTAACAAAACATTTTTTGGAATTTTTAGAGTTTTATCATTTTTTTGTGTTTTAATTATTATCTTTTTAGGATTTTTTAGATTTTTTATCTTTTTAGGGTTTTTGGGTTTTTCTAATTTTTTTGATTTTTAGTTTTTTGTAGATAAGTAATTTACAAGAATGAGGAGAGAAAGAAGAGTTATTTACAAAGAAGATAGGGGGGAAAGAGAGATTTTTACAAAAAAGCAAAGTAAAAACTCGATTGCGGCCCCGCGAACAGACTCTTATTTGAATGGTTGGTTCGATGAGTCGACCGTCGCGGGCAGGCAAGACGCAAGTTTTTACAAAAAAGAAGAAGAGGGGGGAAGAGAGAGATTTGAAAAATATTTACAAAGTAAAAAAAATTTTTTTTTTTTGATGTTTTATAAGTTTTTTTTTTTGAGATTTTTGTTTGTGGTTTATGATTTTTTTTTTGAGTTTTTTTTTTTATTATATAAAACAAGGAAAATTTTTTTATGTTTTAAGTTTTGCAATTTTTTTTTGTATTTTTGATGAGTACAGAATATAAAAAGTGCAGAATAGGAAAACACCCCCTATACTTAATCCCAACATTGTCCCCAATGTTGCAGTCTAAGTATGCGGAACAGATAATATACAAAATATAATAAGTACAAAAAGAAAAAGAGAAGGGAAGGAGCTTCCCTTAGACGAGCGCGGGAGGGCGTAGGTTGAAACCCTGCATTATTTAGAAGGAAAAGCAAAAAGATAACAGAAAAAATAAAAAAGATAAACTCGGCCTAAAGATCGCGGGCGGTAGGGGGGGCAAGTGCGTGGGTGACTCGGGAGGTAGCTAAGGCCTTAGCGACCACTACGTGATAAAAATGTGATCCCCTAGCGCGCATAAGAGTGAGGACCGCGCCGAATCAAAATAAAATAAGTTAAATTAAATTAAATAAAATATATACTTACGTTTTTTTTTTGGGTTTGTTTTTTTTTTTTTTTTAAAAACAAATTATTAATTTTTTTGTTTGTTTTTTTTTTTTTTATAAGGAAAATATATTTTAAGTTTTTCATTTTTCAATTTTTTGTTTTTTTTTTTTTTTTTTTTTTGTTTTTAGTTTTATAGTTTTTTTTTTAAGTTTTTAAGGTTTTGCAAAAAAAAATTTTTTTAGTGTTATAAGTTTTTCAATTTTTTTTTTGTTTTATAATTTTGTAATATATTTTTTTATATAGTTATTATTATTATTATTATTATTATTATTATTATATTATATTGGCCATATTTATATATATATATATAAATATATAGGTAAAATTAATAGATTTCCAGGGTTTAAAATAACGAACCGAAAACTCCCCGGCAACGGCGCCAAAAACTTGATGGTTAAAACTCCAAAATTATTTGCGGTCACGCGGCGACCCGGCGGTTTTATTTGAGAAAAAGGCGGAAGTGAATTTATTTAAGATAACGGGGCGCGCGTATTTATTTATTTATTTTGGATATAAAAAAGGTTTAGAAATCGAGTTTTAACGAAAGGAGGCAAGTGCACCTATCGTGAGTAGTACAGGATATTCCGGGTGGAATATCGAGGTCGTATTGTTCTCGGGTCCGGTTCGATTATTTCTACTCTTCCCTGGAGGGGACTATTATTTTACCGATAATTATCTTGTCAGGATATTTTATATATAATAAAATGCAGAAAATGACAGAAAGAAAATGAAAGCAATAAGAAGAAAGCTTGAAGGTGGTGCCGATGAAGAGCTTAGCTCGATGACACCGAAAAAACAATTGAACTAAAATAGACTTTAAATAAAAAGAGCTCCTAAATTTCTAATTAATTAAGGCGGAGACTTGGCCGTGGAGGTTCCACTAAAATGAGCTCACCTATCTCTAGGACTATCGCTCACCTGAACGCTAAGACTATTCGACCGGGCTCTCGTCCGACGAAGGATTCCTCTTAACGCCCGCATTACGCTAAGAACCCCGCTATTGGGTGGGGAACCCAATCCGGTAGAGTTGGCGCGCCTCCTCTCTCGAGGGTTAGTGCGGAACTCTCTTTGCCAAGGGGTGATCGGTCCATATGCACGGCCTCTCGGCTGGCTAGCATATGGACTACGGAAATAGGGCCCACACATCGATATGTGGTCCTACGCGTCGTAAACCCCGGGCAAACCTTAAGTGCTTTTAATTAATTAGAAAAATTAGACCTTTAGTTATTTTAAGCTATTTTATCTGTCCCAATGCTCTTCGATGCCGAGGGCTAAGAACTGTTAGCCACTCATCGGAATGGGGACGGCTTGCGAGAAAAGCAAAAAATAAAGCAGTAAAGAAAGCTGAAAATGAAAGCAGTAAATGAAAGCGGTAAATGAAAGCTGAAAATTGCAAGTCCTACCCAAACGAGTAGGACTGAAGAAAGCTGTAAATTGCGAGTCCCGGCGCAACTGCGTGGGCGGGAGAAATGAAAGCAGTAAAACGCACACACGCAAGTCCTACTCAAATGAGTAGGAGAAAATAAATACGGGTCCTACTCAAACGAGTAGGACAAAATAAATGCAACGCACACACACTCTCTCTCGACATAAAGTAAAACACACACACTCTACCGAAATAAAATCCAGCCATTAAACTCAAGTGAGTAGGCGGAAAAAAAGGAAAATTACAAACACACGCACTCTACAGAAAGTAAAATAAGCAGGCGCCATTTAACTCTTAACGAGTAGGCGGAAATAAATGCGCAAGTACAAAAAATGTAAAAAAAAACTAAGTTATTTAAAAATTAAAACGACTGCATTTCTACCGCTAGAATGCGGTAGAAATGCATAAAAAGCGAAAATAAAAATTAAATGAGCGAAAAAGGTTTGCAAATAAACGCAAAATGCAAGTGCTCGAAAAATTAAAACGAATACATTTCTACCGCTAGAATGCGGTAGAAATGCGTAAAAAGGGAACGAAAAAATTAAAAGAGGAAAAAGTTTAAATGAAAAAATCAAAGTGCGCGAAAAATTATAACGACTATATTATCATTCCTATAACTCCGTAAAACTGATTAAAAAGTGAAAATAAAACGAAAAGAACGAAAAGGTTTTACGAAATAAAAAGCTAAGTTAAAAAAAAGAGGAAAAACACTTTGAAAACGATTTTACGGATCTATAGGGATGAATTAGAAACTTATGAAAATCTAAGCTATCAAAAGCTAATGAAATGAAAACATAACAACTACTTATCCAAAATAAAGAAAACATAACATTTACTCTCATACACACACACACACGTATTAAAAAGACGAAAAAAAAACTAAGTTAAAACAAGGAAGAAAGATAAGATTGCATAGAGGAGATTTGCATTAATCCATTCCAAAGTCATGTTGAGAGAAGAAAATAAAACACATTTTATTAAAAAGAAGTACGAGTTACAAAGATACGAAAATAAAACTAAGGAGAGGGGGAGAAATTATCCCTTACATAAGCCTTGGAAGCATTTCGGCAGCACAACCCTATACAAAATGGAACCAAAAAAGGAACAGAAATCCTAAGCAGCAGCTCTGAATTTATAGAAAAAATTTACAAGGGTCACGCCCTTGGTCACGGGCGTGACAGGGGGCGTGACAGTACTATTTGGAAGGCGGCCGGCGATTTGACGGGAAAGTTGACTTCGGGCTGGACACGTGGCGGTCTCGCAGTGGTCACGCCCTTGGTCACGGGCGTGACAAGGGGCGTGACAGGCAGGTGGATCTGGGCGCGGTGCGCGCCGAAAGTCTTTAGGCAGGTCTTGTCGGCCAGGCGCAGTGGTCACACCCCAGGTCACGGGCGTGACTCTGGGCGTGTCGGCTGGTGTCGACACTCGACGATCGTCGAGATGAAATCGTCGAGTTGAGTGAACACGGGCTTGGGTCACGCCCCGTGTCGGGTGACACGGGCGTGTCGCCGGGCGTGTCAGCTGGGTCGACGATCGTTGAGCGCGATTCCGTCGATCTGGATGGTCACGGGCATGGGTCACGGGCGTGACTCGGGTGACACGGGCGTGTCGACGCTTTGCTCCTCGAAAATTGCAGATTTACTGGAATTTGACGTGTCACGCCCTGGTCACGGGCGTGACCAATATGTCACGGGCGTGACATGTCAATTTTTGGCAGATTTTGATTTTTTCCTGAAAAATAAAATAAAATAGGTTAGTATAATATTTACAAAAATAGGAGCATTTTATTGAATAAAAATAAGTAAAAACGACAAAAATAAATGAAAATAACTAAATTAATGTACACAAAAATAGGTATATTTACAATTCATCACTACTTCATGGCGCCGAAGCGATCTTCAAGGGTAACGATCTCCTTCTTGGACATCGAAGTCCTTTCTCTATACATGTGCTTGGAATCCTCCACCAAGAGGTGGATCGCGGAAGTGATTCCTTTGTTGAGTCTGCATCTAGAGCCGGAATTATGAAGTACGGCGTAGGTATGCTGTGTGAAGCCCATCTGGACCGGTAGTCTGGATTGGTGATGTTCATGGGTAAACCGGAGAAGACTCCGTGACTTTGATGCTGTGCAAAACGGATTTCTGTTGTGATGAATGTATGGATGTGCTGATTGTGAGGATGCTTTGGTGAAGCTTC